>JABWPP010000048.1:24617757-25301091 GCA_016920855.1 Puya raimondii | reverse complement strand
AAAAAACCGGCGAGGAAATCGGCAGCGATGAGCTTTATTAGGAATCGGCGGTGAGGGGCTCACCGGCGAGGAGAAAAAAAAAAAAAAAAATTAAAAAAAAAAAAAAAAAATCGTCGGAGAGGAAATTAGCGACGAGGAATTCGCTGAATAGCTCACCGGCGAAAAAAATTTCGCCTATGTCGCCGACGAGGAACTCGCCGGCGAGGAGTTCGCCGGTGACGAGCTCGCCGGCGAGAGATCGTCGAGGAGGAGAGGGAGAGGGTGGGAGCGGGAGCGGGAGCGGATTAGGGAAATGGGTTTTGACGGGGAGCGGATTAGGGAAATGGGCTTTTTTTTTTTCTTTACTGTAGCTAAGGGGGAGAGGGTGAGCTGAGGTGGGTTTTTTTAAAATTTTTTAAATATTAAATTAGAATATTAATTTAAAAAAGTTTTAAAAAAAAAAAAAAATTAAATTTAATATTTTAATTTTAATTTTTAAATTTAAAATTAAATTTTTTTAATAATTTAATTTTAATTTTTTTTTTTTATAATTAATAATTTAATTTAGTTAATAATAATTAATAATTAAAAAATAATAAATTGATTTAATCAAATTAAATTTAAGTAATTTTAAAAATTAATTTAAAATAATTAATAGATATTCACTAATTAACAAAGCTCTTAAATTTAAAAAATTAACTAAATTAATTAGAATAAAATAATATAAAAAATAAAAGTTTGGAAATGTTATAAAAAATAAAAGTTCATGAAGTAATTTCAAAATAATCTGAAATAACTATTTGGTGGCGAAAGTAATATTGCCACTTTAAGTTAGTTAATTGGTGGTAATTTTTTTTTATCGCCACCATAGATAATTAATTGGTGGCAATTTTTTTTTATCGCCACTTTAAGTTAGTTAATTGGTGGTAATTTTTTTTTATCGCCATCATAGGTAGCCAAATAGTGGCGACAAAATAGTCATTTAGTGGTGAAACTATATCGTCACTTTAAGTTAATTAATCGGTGGCGACTTTTTTTATCGCCACTATAGGTAACTATGTAGTGGCGACAAAATAGTAATTTAGTGGTAAAAATACTATCGCCACTTTAAATTAATTAATTGGTGGCAATTTTTTTTTATTGCCATCATAGGTACCCTAATAGTGGCGACAAAATAGTCATTTAGTGGTGACATTAGTATCGCCACTTTAAGTTAATTAATCGGTGGCGTTTTTTTTTATCGCCACCATAAGTAACTATATAGTGGCGATAAATTTTGTCGCCATCTTATTTTTGCCACCAATACTATCTTTTCTTGTAGTGCACGCTTGCTTCTTTGGATCTTCCTTTGATGTTTGTTGAGTATTTGCACGATGTCGCTCCCGGTTTGGTTGAGGAATCTTCTTCTTTTGTGTTTGTCTTGGCGGCAATTTGACTTTCGCACCAAACACTTGTTGCCTTGATGTTGTAGCTTGCTTCGTGCCTCGCTTGTAGTTCCATTTGATGTACCCTACAACACCACACCGATGACTCACTTTATTAGCAAATTTATTTTTATAAAAAAGAGACTTACCTTGAATCATTTTAGGAGCATGTTTGTGGTTCTCCAAAATCGTTTTCTGGACTTGCTCATTATAAGTTCATTCATAACCATGTCCGAATTTGTTAGTTTGACCAAGTCCCAACATTTTATCAGGTTTGCTAGTACTAGACGAAAATTTGTTAAGATCGGTTTTTAGTTGAAAAATCGTCTTAGTCATTTCCATGTTGGACTCTCTAGATTCAGTGTACTGCTTGGAAAGAAAATTTATTTTATCTAAGTGAGATTCCTTTTCCTTTTCAAGTAGTTTACACTTATCTAGTAGAGTATCATTAGACTTGATCAAACTCTCTCGCTCTTCTTCAAATGACTTATAAATAGTTGCCAATTTCTTATTTTCTTCCTCAAGCTCAAGTAATCTTCTTCTCAATTCTTGTTGTGCTTTGCCATCTTCTTAGATTCCACCAAAAGTTGATGGTAGCCGGCGGCAATGTCCTCTTCTTCCGACTCTCCATCGCTAGTATCAATCTCCGACGTAGATTTTTCATGCAAAAGAGATAAAGAAGTAGAGTCAGTAGACGTAGAGGCTAAACACATAAACGGAGTATTAGATGCAAGTAATGCAGTAGCATTAACGTCCTCATCTCTAGAGATTGACTCATCGGAAGAAGAGTCATCCCAAGTGATTGCTTGCATACCCTTCTTTTTCGAAGACTTCTTATTAGGACAATCCAATGCTATGTGACCAAAACCCCTGCATTTGTAGCATTGGACTTGTCCTTCGGTGTTCTTCTTCTCCTTAGAAGTACCCTCGGATTTTCTTGATTTAGAAAAATTACTCCCTTTGGTTCTAGATTGTTTCGAGGTGGAGGAAGATTTGATTGCTTGTTTCTTTCTAAAGTTCCGACGGAACTTCTTTGTCAACAAAGCTAATTGCTTTTCAAATTCCTCCAATGTTGTGTCCGTGTCCGAATCTGAGAAAGACGTGTTTGAGTCTTCTTCCTTCGTGGATCTTAGAGCCATCCATGCACCTTTGGAAGAAGACTTGGTAGAAGATGAATTTGTAGGAAAAGTCATCTCATAAGTTTGTAGTGCGCCAACTAATTTTTCTACTTTTAACTCGTCCGGATGTTTTATCGTTTCTATGGCGGAAACCTTTGGACGAAATTTTTCCGGAATGATTCTTAAAATTTTTCTAACAACTTTAGGTTCAGAAATTTTCTCTCCTAAGTTAGCACAAGTGTTAACAATGTCTCGTAAATGAGTATAATACTCGGTAAAAGTTTCATGTTCCTCCATACGAATTGAGTTGAACTTACTAGTTAGCATTTGGAGTTTTTGAACATTTACTAAGCTTGTACCATCATGCGTAACTTGGAGAGTATCCTAAAATTTTTTTGCGGTTTCACACACTGAGACGTGTGAGAAATCGATTTGCGTTAAAGCATTGAATAAAGCGTTAATTCCCTTTCCATTAAAAGATGAAAGATCAATTTCTTCTTTCGTCCATTTATTTCTAGCTTTGGGGACGATAACATTATCGACAATTTGCGTAGAATGTGTCCAACCAAATTCTATCGATTGCCAAACCAGCTCAATGACGGCAATTAGAAAAGCCCTCATGCGAACTTTTCAATAAGCATAATTCGTGCCATCGAAAAGTGGACGTCGATTAATGCTACTGCCCTCGGCCATAGTTTACAATCTATACCCGCTCTGATACCACTTGTGAGTTATGATACCCCAAGAATCTAATAGATAAACAAACACCTAGAGGGGGGTGAATAGGTGTAAACAATAAAACAACCAACTCGATGTAATAAAAATTTAAGTGCGGAAAATTAAAGCAACACACCGAAAATTTTTACGTGGGAAAACTCCAAGAGGAAAAAAAAAAATCCAGGGGACCGATCACACGAAAAATCCACTAAGGAAAAATAGAGTACAAGGTGATTTACCGAATCCTCGACTCAACCTTTACCCTAGACCGAAGTAGATCGCCTACGTTGGTCCCCGATCGATTGAACTCCTCCAACCGACCACGTCGTGACTCCTCGCAGCAACAACTCCCCGAATCCTCGAGCGTCCACCGAATCCTCGGCTCTCACGCGAAGTCCACGCGCAATCGCTCAGTCCGGAGCCCGTAGAAAAATAGTTTATGGTGATTTCAATGCTTAGATACTCATAAGATATGAGAGAAGACCTTCTAAGGAATCATCAACTTGATTCTCAAGAGAATTTCAGGATTCAAACCATAATAATCAAATTGATTAAAAGAGAAAAAAACTTGCTTTCGAAAAGATGAACGAACGGCTCCAAAACAAGTTTTTAGGGTTTACAAAAGAAATTCTCTCTTAGGTACTGTTTAGAGAACCCCTATATCTTATTTATAGGTTTAGGAGACATTAGAATCAGAGTAGGATTGAAAAAATACGTTTTTGAAAAATCGCGACGAGTCAAGGTCCGAACCTTACATCAGGGTCCGGACTTTGAAACTCTCAAGCGTTTCATTGTCCGGACCTTACCTCAGGGTCCAGACCCTCCCTGCATGACAGCTAGAGAGGCTTACGGGTTTCGATCCCTGCCTAGAGTCCGGACCCCGAAACATGAAAATGCCCCGTTTTGTAAAATTTAACACATAAAATTTATTCTAATGTCTCCAAACACTTAGATCAAATGTATAAACCACCATTAACTATATTAAACATATCTGGGGGGGCCGTGAGCTTCACAGATGAGTTTTTGAGCATTTGAACTTGACGTCATCTTCTTTGACCCTTCAAGACTCCACACGACTCCACGAAATCCGCCAACATAAAAGTCGTAACTGTATTGTAGTGGACCCGAAAAAAGTTGAGGTAATTCTGGATTGGCCTAGACCGACGACGATCACTGAAGTGAAGAGTTTCCTTGGATTAGCTGGAGCATCTGTAATATAGAGGCACGATAGATATAGATTTCTTTCCAGCTCATATATGTATATCTTGCTTTACTATCCAGTTACAGTTCTTTTTCTTGTCTTTAGTAGACCTAGTGGGTAGGTTATTGTCGTTGGTGACGATGCTCACTAGGAAACTATTTGTTTAGTTATTCTCACGCACTTTGTTGTTGCCTTTTCTTTTCACAGCCCTCTATACCTATTTTGGGGAGAGCATATTGTACATACTGGGCCTGGCGGGCCTGGCTAGGCCTACTTTTGTTGTATTTACTTTTTATAGTAGGATATATAGATGTATTTTGGATGTGATGTATATACAGTATTGATTCGTTTATGGCAGTTACTTTTATTCTAGCTCTAATATCTATTGTAGTAGTAGCTCTTTAGTTATGATTTGCAAGTTTGGATACTTCGTGTGGATGAGGCTTCCTGTGCATGTGTGGCAGATCTGTTAGCGTGCTCGGGTAACCCGGAGCGTGGCAAAAATATTTGGGAACTCTCGGACTATTGGAATGTCCTCGAGTTCAGGAACTTTCTTTCGGTTTTCCACTACCATCGCTAAGTAGGCAACATGCAACTATTAATCAACTTCTTCGCACGTGACGTGGATACCGTAATTACGAAGAGCGAGCTTTTACAGTCTCGGTACACTAGTTCCTCTTGTCCCGGTTATCGAAATGTTACAACTCGGCTCTCACAATCGATAGTTGCATTATCTTTTTAGAGCCAGTCCATACTCAAAACCAGGTCGAACCCTTTTATTCGATTCAACAGCAGCAAATTCGTTGGCATGTTCCAATGGCTTATTCTCACGGGGCAAGCAAGACATATATCTGTGACACAAAATGCATGCTCAGGTACTTGTACCCATCTAGTATGTACAGCCTTTGCTATATATAAACCATGTGCAGTAGCATAAGACCGGCTAATGAAAGAATGCAACACTCCTGTATCAAATAATGCTCGGCATTTTATTTCATTAAGTAGAATAATACCTACCACGAAGTTGTCTGTAGCAGTAGGTTCCTCCACCTGGATAGCGAACACACGGCCGCTTGGTGCCTGTCATGAACCCTCCGGTTGCCGTGACTCGGTGCCACTTTACAAATATCACCATAGGTGGGATACCTGCTAGCTGTCTCGGAGAAAAGAGCGTAGATACAACCGATGGAGCCCGGCTATCACCCTATGGGCAATCGTACCTCATGTGATATGGTTGCCCATATCAAAAGCAATTGCCCTCACGCTGCTCACACTGTTGCAATTTATGAGAACCACTGCAAATGATACACCTCGCCGAGGACCAAGTAGGGTATGAACTCTGGGGCTTGTGATCGCGATTGCAGGTGCTTGGGTGGTCGCTTGGAACTCGACTGGCCACGCGAGCCACCTGACGATCGCTTCTTCCTTTTTTTCTTGTCATAAAATCTGTGCTCCTCCCTTGCGACGGCATTTCTTATTCCACCCACAATGCCCGATCCAAAACCTCGGCGAAGGTTTGAAGCTTGAAAGAGTGGACCACCTTGAAAATTTTTGGCTGCAGACCCTGCTCGAAGCACTCGGCCCTATCCTTATCATCCCAAACCACATATGAGATACAATTCATGATGTGAGAGAATTCATTTTCATACTCTCTCACTGAACGGTTTCCTTACCTCAATTTTCGAAAATCCTCTTGAAGCTTCTTCTTAACACTGTCGGGGAAGTATGTGATAAACAACAACCCCCAAAAATCTTCCTATGACATAGGAGGGAGACTTGGGGGCCGATTTTGCTTAACCCCTTTCCACCACACCCTCACCAACTTTTCCAAATAATGTGTCGCTAGGTGTACCTTGTCTCGCTCCAAGGTATACAAGTCCTCAAACAATTTCTCCATGGAGTCGACCTAAGTTTCTACGACCCACGGATCCGCTGTCTCTCCATCAAAGATAGGCGGATTCAACTTTTTGAAGGTAGTGAGGCTCGCAAGCGCTCGCTCCCTCTCCGCCTCCATCTCCGCATAGTTGGGGCCCGACGTGCCCGAACCCGTCGAAGGGGTACCCATCGTAACTCCTGATTGTGCACAACACGTCACTACTGGTACGACTGTCACATTTACCCCCTCGGCTACATTCGAGGCACTAATCGGAGGCATGGGCTACTCTTGGCTCGCCCAAGCTGCGGTCGTTTTTTTTGCGCCATTGTCTTCTGGAGCCTTCTGATTTGCTCCTCTTAGCGCTGCGCAGTCTCAGCCTGCTACTACACTACTCCGATGAGCGCAGCCAACTGTTCGTAGAGTTCTAAATCTCCGCTCACCTCGGACTGCTCGGAGAACTCGGTTGGTGCCTCCGGCCTAGACCTCGTCGGAGGTCGCCCATGTGGTGCCATCACTTCTTGAAATACAATGACCTTGGTCAATTCCTCGACACATAGTAAAATTTAATTAACGGACTCACATTAGGCGAAAGTTACACAAGGGCATTTATTCCTATCTCTAGGCATCATGTTGTCAGCCACCAACATGACCTCCTTTAGTTGAGAATAAACCACACTTCGAGTCCATCTCTAACTCCCATTAGAGGCATATTAACTATATGACCCAATTGACTCAACTTTTACCACAACTATAAGTCATCATCTCTCACGAACCTAAATCCTTATGGTTATCCATCCTAGGGCTTCCTAGGTCTATCTAGACCGTTTCTATTCTACGATACCAACATAGTCTATCACGCCCTGAGCCTGCAACGGAAACATTACCGGGCACGCACACAGACCCGCGAATGGACAGAGTTTTTCCTGCTTGTCCAAGGCGTCACAACCTGTATATATAACTCATTGCAATCAGGAATAATAAACAAGGATTGTATAAGGAAGATATTAACTTGACATAAAAAACTATCTATAGTGTTCCGAAAAAATATTTAAATATTATTTTTTCAAAATGATTACAGTTCGTGATTTAATCGACACGTTGGGAAAGGGTTGAGACGAATTGAATTTGTTTTGGACGCGAAATTAACGTCACAAACAACTCCGGAATGAGAGCTACTTGTTGCCGGAACATGTTATAAGATTGCTGGTCAAGGGTACACTTCACCTCCTTCCAACTACCACTAATTGAGGTTTCTGGAGGGTTGTGGCTAGCTGAGAACTATTTGAGGATCGAAATGGCAACCTAAGAAGGGGGATGAATTAGGTTTCTAAAATAAAAATGCAAATAATCAAGCAAATTAAGAACCCTGAATCAAATAAAATAAGGAGTAAAAGAGTTGGAGAAATGCAAACTCAAGAAGCACACGATCAATTTATTTTGAGGTTCGGCACATTGCCTACGTCCCTGCCAACTTCTCAACACAAGAGAACGTTGGATCTCCACTAGAAGATGCTTTTGCAAGCAAGCACCAAGCCTTCACACCAATACCTGCTTTTCTCAAGAGGATTATTCTTTCTACACTATTCTTTTCTCTCTTTTACAAGATTGTATCTCACTACAAATTTCATGTAAGCTTAGAGAGAGAGTAGAGAGCTAAGAGTATTGAACACTAAGATTTTTCAAGCTCAAGAGTTCAAAAAATCAGTCCATAAAGGCCCCAAATCTATTTATTTATAGCCTCAGCCAGTTGCTGAAAATTCAACTTTCGAGCGCCCTGAACAGGATTCAGGCGCCCAGAAATACAGCACGCGCACTGCACTTCCGGAGGCCTATCAGTCCACGAACACCGCTCTCTTCTGGATCTGTACTTTCGGGTGCCCAGAAATCATTTATGGGCGCCCACTTTCTTGTGCACATGCATCGGCTTTTCTGACACCAGCCAGTCCATGCGCGCCGAATTTTCTGAGCAGGTACTTTCAGGTGCCCATAATTCATTTATGGGCGCCCACTTCCCCGAGCATGTGCCCCGCCTGCATAACACCGCTGTAAGAAGCTTCCGGCCGGCACGTGCTCTACAGAAGGTCAATTTGCAAGCAACAAAGGACAGCTTTCGGCACCCAGTATCAGATTCGAACGTCCAAATCCGCTGAACCAATGATTTCGGATTCAGCGTCGTACTGTCCGGAACACGCAACCTGTGTGAATCAAAATTTCAAAAAAATTCAGGTTTCAGGTGCCTAGATTTAGTTTCATATGGTTCTGGATAGCACGGACAGCAATCAGACAAGATCCAAAAGAAATGAGATTCGGATCCACTTTCGGGCACCCAGAACTGAGTCCGAAATATGTAATCTGACAGAAATTTGATTTTGAGCATATTTTGAATATTTTAAAGTCCCAAGAATTTTTATAGAAAGAGCTTTGGGCAATGTCAACTTATCATATGTTAGATCAAGTAAAAATTTGGTTCAAATGCGCTATTAGTTGATAAAAAGAATAGTTCAATTTTAGCTCAATATCTCTCAACTCTAACCTAAAGCATTATATTAATTAAATTAAAGTATAGAGAAAGAGTTTGTCTTTTTGACAAAAGAAGTAAGGATAGCTTCAAGTGGTGAAGCTTAATGCTAGAAATTTGCCCATATTGTGTCCTTTTCGAAGATAGAAGAATCTAAACATTAAACTCAAGATAAAGGTTAGTTCAATAATCATAATTATTCGTTATCATCAAAATCTAATGGATAATTAGGGCCACTAGGCCAACAATCTCCCCATTTTTTGATGATGACAAATAATATGATATATAATTCGAATAAGTGGAGAGCAAACGGATAAAATACTCCCCCTAAATATATGCATATATTTAACAATCAATTTTTAAAAGCATGTATATATCAATATAGCCCAATCATAGCATATATCACAATCATAACCATAAACAAATATATAAGAATAAAGAAACAAACATAAGCATATATCAAAAAAAAAAACATAAGCATGTATCAAAGAAACAAACATAAGCATATATCACAAGCTCTCCCCCTTTGTCATCATAAAAGGTAACTAAATTCAAGCATAAAGGAGACTTAACAAAAATAACAAAACTATAAAAAAAAGTCACAATATGACTAGAAATAAGATCTATTCTTCGTCTTCGTCGTCTTGATCATCGTTCTGTTGACCCGTGGGTGCAACAGTTGGAGGTGCGGTGGAGGAGGATGGTCGATCAACATAGGGCCCGTATGCTACGTAGAAGGCACTAGAGGGTCCGAAGATAGAGTCCATATATGCCTTTATGCTAGAAACTTTTGTCTTTATCTCATGAATTTCCTCATCCATCCTATCAAGTCTATAAAAAATTTAGTTTTGAAAATCCATAGGAGGAGGAACATAAGGCGGAGGTGCATAGGGTGGTGGCTCAAACGGTGGAAGAAGCTCTTGTGGTAGCGGCTCATGGTGCATAGGCTCTTCCCCAGCGTCATCACCGTCTCCTACATCATCACTGTGCTCTTTGGGTTGATCAATCATATGCTTTCTCACCCAATTACCATAACGATTTTTTTTAAATCCGAGGGTTGAGAAAGTGTCCGTGTTGACGGTAGAGGAATGCTTCATCGGCCTCATTTCATGAAGATCAAAATCTACGAACTTGAGGACGGCGGTGAGCAAAGAGCCATCAGGAAGTGAGCGCGAGGTATGAGATGCGGCGGCGGCCATGTGGCGAATGATGATGTACCCAAGTTGACCCGGATTCCCTTAAAAAGATGATAAAGTAGAAAGAGATTCATCTTTTGAACGATTGTGTGGTGACCGTCCCGAGGAAGAACCATCTTGGTGAGAAGGAAATAGGCGAGGTGATGAAGGAAAGAAAGATGAGAGCTATCTTCCCTAGAGGTAGAATGCTCACAAAGAAAGCGATTCCGAACTTGTGCCTCGGTGAAGTTCAAAAAATTCCAAACATTGGTTTAGTAGTAGCGAACACCGTCATTAGGAATGTTTAAGACAGTGCGAAGAAGAGTGGGAGTAATGGAAATATCACGTCCCCGGATACGGAAAGTGATAGTAGAATAATCGGCATTGTAGGAAGCATTTGCATAGAAAAGTTTGATTAGGTCAGGATAATAAGGTCGATGATTTTGAACAAATTGGTCCCAACCTACTTGGGTGAGTTTATCTAAAAGCAATCAAAAAATTTATGATGAATACTACGGTAAGGTTGATCGGGACGTCCTGAAAGATACCTATCTTGTGCTCCCCTAGAAGCAAAATTGAAAGCATCAAAATCATCATTTGGAGGAGGTGAATGATCCCTAGTAGTTCTATGTGAGGAAGGGCCACTAGATGCACGTTTTGTTCGAGGCATTTTTTTTTTAAAAAAAAGAAACTTGTAGATCTAGGGTTTATATAAAAGTTGAATAAAAACTAGATCTATGATTAAAAAGTTTGTAAATCTTGGTGGAGATTGAATCTAAGATGCTAAAGTACAAGAGGTTTTAAGAAAAAAATGATTTGAGAGAGAGATCTAAGATGAGGGTTTTCTAGAGAGAGAAAAACTCAAGAACAATGAAGAAGATGATGAAGATGATGAAGAAAATAAATTTTACCACACTTTTGAGGAGTAAGGAGGAGAGATCCGAGTGTTTTAAGGTGTTTGGCGAGGTCCCGGCTCGGGTTCGGAGCAAGGAGAGGTCGGCCGAAGTGGGAGGAAGAAGAAGAAGAAAAAAAAAAAAAAAAAAGTGCTCTGGAATGTTTTAGACCTAGATCCAGGTTTCGGGCGCAGGATCGGGAGAAATCGGGCGCCCGAACTCGGATCCGGAACCCGTTATCCTTAACAGCCCAACAGATCTGTCAAGCGGCTCAGGTACGACGGTCAAAGCGGGTAGTCGGGTGACCAAATAGTAGACCCGAAACATTTGAGGCACCCGTTACATTCTTTTTGGGCTTCTGGAATAGCAGATTCGGGCATCCGAACTATTTGTTCGGATGTCCGATTTTGCAAAATGTAGAGCTGCAATTCTGGCCGAATTCGGGTGTCCGCAAGACAAACCGAGCATCTGAAAACTCATAAAAGCGACCCAAAAACAACAAAACATCAAAGATATCCAAAAAAAAAACTTTAAAAACATTTAAAATACACAATCATTAATCATTCAAATCAATCAAAATTAGAGAATCGAGCATTTAAATCAATCATTCCTAATTCTCTTCTAAGTTGAGTGAACCTATCCTCACTAAGTGGTTTAGTGAAAATGTCTGCTAATTAATGATGGATGTCCACAAACTCTATGGTGACATCTCTCTTTTGAACATGATCTCTAATGAAATGATGTCTAATTTCAATGTGTTTAGTCTTAAAATGTTGAATAGGGTTCCTAGTTAGGTTGATGGCACTATATTATCACATTTGATTGGAACTTGATTTAGATGCACTCCAAAGTCTTCAAGGATTTTTGTTTCATCCATAAAACTTGCGCACAACAACAACCGGCCGCTATGTATTTGGCTTCGGTAGTTGAAAGTGCAACCGAATTTTACTTTTTCGAAGATCATGAGACTAAGGAGTGACCAATAAATTGACAAGCCCCACTCGTACCTTTTCGATCAACTTTGCATTCAGCAAAGTCAGCATCCGAAAAGCCAATGAGATCAAAACTAGTGCCCTTGGGGTACCATGATCCTAAGTTTAAAGTTTTCTTGACATATCAAAGAATCCTCTTTACGGCCACTAGGTGTGACTCCTTAGGTTAAGCTTGAAAATGAGCAAACAAGCAAACACTAAACATGATATCCGACCTACTTGCGGTAAGATAAAGTAAACTACCAATCATATATACCTCAGTAGAGCTTGATATCAACTTTCTTACCTTTTTCGTCCTTGTCGAGTTTAGTTGAAGCGCTCATGGGAGTACTCGTCTCTTTTGAGCTTTCCAAGCCAAATCTTTTGATTAGGTCTTTTGCGTACTTGGCTTGATTGATGAAAATTTTATCCTTCATTTGTTTGCTTTGGAGTCCAAGGAAGAATGAGAGTTCGCCTATCATGCTCATTTCAAACTCATCTTGCATTAACTTAGAAAATTCTTTGCAAAGAGATTCGTCAGTAGCACTAAATATAATATCATCAACATAAATTTGTACAATGAGAAAATTTATATCCTTACTTTTGATAAATAATGTGGTGACAACTTTTCCTCTTGAAAATTATTTGAAATAAGAAAAGTGCTAAGCCTATCATACTAAGCTCTAAGAGCTTGTTTTAGACCATAAAGTGCTTTCGAAAGTTTGAAAATATGATTAGAAAAATTGTGATTTTCAAAACTGGGTGGTTGCTCAACATAGACCTCTTCGGAAATATACCCATTTAAGAAAGCACTTTTGAAATCCATTTGAAATAACTTGAAATTCATGTAAGAAGCAAATGCCAAAAGGATTCGAATAGCTTCAAGTTGAGCAACCGGTGCAAACGTTTCATCAAAATCAATGCCTTCAATTTGGTTGAAACCTTGGGCCACTAGTCTAGCCTTGTTTCGAACCACAACACCGGATTCATCTCGCTTGTTCCGGAAGACCTATTTAGTGCCAATAACGGGATGATCACTCGGTCTTTCCACAAGCATCCAAACTTGGTTCCTCTCAAATTGGTTGAGCTCTTCTGGCATCACAATGAGCCAATTTTCATCATTACTAGCTTCAACGTAATTTTTCGGCTCAATTTGAGATATAAAAGCCAAGTGGTCACAAAGTAATTTAAGAGAGGATCTTGTCTTGACCTTTTGAGTTGAATCCCCAATGATAGAGTCCTTGGGATGATATGAAGCAAATTTTCACACCTTAGGAAGGAGAGTAGTTCATCATCTTTAGATATGAACTTATCAACTTCCTTAGATTGCTCAACATCTTATGGTGTAGAATTTATATTTAAATTTTCGAAGTGAAGAAGATCATCTTCGTAAAAAGTATTCTTTCCCTTAGATTCTTCAAAAAGAACATGCATGCTTTCCTCTATAACCAGAGTTCGTCGATTGTAGACTTAATAAGCTTTGCTAGTAGAGGAATACCCCAAGAATATTACTTCATCGGATTTAGCATCAAACTTTTCCAACTTGTCTTTTGTGTTCAAGATGAAACATTTTGTAGTACACTGAACTTCAGTGTGTCGTACCGAACTTCTACAAATTGTGGAGTTCCGATGGGAAAGTGGCATGAGAGGCTATGTGAGTGGCTTCGGCCAAGTTTGGGGCTTGTACGAGTATTTTCGGCGCAAACGAGGCGCGGAAATGGACTTCGAAAAGTCAAAACTGCCAAACTTGTGAAGTCTGCAGTGGATTTCGGTATGGATGTGTCCATACCGGTACTGAAGCGATTAGTTCCGGTATGGAGTGTGACATACCGGAATGCGAGGGCAGAATTTGAAAATCCAGCTCTCGGGTTTTGCGGAATTCCTCGTGGCATACCGGAACTAACACCCGTATACCGGTACGCCAGAGTGGGTACCGGAATGCAGTGTTGCGAAATGTCAGCTTTGGCTGGCTGTAAGTGTGATGTGTGAGGGGGGGCAAATAGATCTTTTCACACCCGAGGGGGTGTTAGAAAGGCAGGGACACCCCTCCCTTCTCAGTCTTCTTCCTCCTCTACTTCTCCTCTCCATCTCTCTCACTTTCTCTCTCTAGAGATCTCTCCAAACTTGGAGAAAAGAGTGGATTGAGCTTGGAAAAGATTTCCAAAGTAGAGAAGAGGCTCTTGGTGCAAGTAGGAGCTTGGGAAACTCGTGGCTAAAGTGAGTTCCTCATCATTTGGGTTCAAACCTTGGAATTGATCTAGTATTTTGAGGTTTTTAGAAATCCTAGGCAATCTAAACCACAAAAGTGGAGATTGGCCAAGAAATTTCGGGGTTCTACATGCATGCATGTGAAACCTAGGTGAAATGAAGGTTTTTGCCATGGGAGGTTCTAAAAATATTTGGACCTTCGGAAATTGCAATTGAGACATAGGAAATCATGTTAGAACAATTGATTTCAAGTATCGAGTTGATTTATGGGATCGTAATGTGTAACAAACTATTTTCTTGTAGAAACTTGGGTTGAAGCAAGAACTCTAGGCTTGAAGACTTAGGAGCTCAAAGAATTCAAGAAATTTGAAGCTCTTGAGGTGGGTTTGTGTTTACCGAAGTGATTAGGTCACTTCCATGTCTAGGGTAAATAACCATTTGAAAATAAAATGGTGTGAAAGTGTGTAACCCTAGAATTTGCATGTTGGCAAAATGAGAATCATGATAAATTGAGCCATGGGCTCATCTTGCATGTTAATGAATTCAAGTATATCCTTATTATCTATACTTGTTATGTGATTGCATGTATGAATTAGAACCTAGTGTTGAGGAACATAGGTTGAAAAGTGAGATTGGAACCTAGTGTCATTGAACATAGGTTGGAACACGAGATTGGAACCTAGTGTCATGGAACCTAGGTTCAGAATGTAAAGTAAACCTAGTGTCATTGAACATAGGTGAGACTTGGTGACTTGAACCTAGGGCCATTGGACTTAGGTTGGCAAGTGTGAAATGTGAACATTGGGGTACGCGACGATTTCGCTATCCCGGGTACGCGACGATTTCGCTACCCGTGCCACGTGTTGGCGGTGATGGATTGGGATACGCGATGATTTTGCTATCCCGGGTACGCGACGATTTCGCTACCCGTGCCACGTGTTGGCGGTGATGGATTGGGATACGCGACGATTTCGCTATCCCGGGTACGCGACGATTTCGCTACCCGTGCCACGTGTTGGCGGTGATGGATTGGGATACGCGACGATTTCTCTATCCCGGGTACGCGACGATTTCGCTACCCGTGCCACGTGTTGGCGGTGATGGATTGGGATACACGACGATTTCGCTATCCCGGGTACGCGACGATTTCGCTACCCATGCCACGTGTTGGCGGTGATGGATTGGGGTACGTGACGATTTCGCTATCCCGGGTATGCGACGATTTCGCTACCCGTGCCACGTGATGGCGGTGATGGAATGCGACGATTTCGCTACCCGAACAAGAAGATGACGATTTCACTCCTTGGAGGTTGGGACCATGATGGGGATGGCGATTCCATTGCCCGGTGTCACACCCCGGATTACTCGTTTCCCCGGGCTCGCCAACAGATCCGCCGTATACATAGAATTTTCTATGTATACGAAGCGATAGCTAACCTGTAAACAAGCATACAAGCAACTACAAGAGATATAGAGCTGAAATAAGATCATACTAATAGAACAAAAGCCACCTGTACATATAGGATCCAAAATACAACAGTTCCTCCAAAACCAAAATAGGTACAAGACCACCTCAAAAGGAACCACCAGTCCACACTATATGTACATGGCACAACTCAAAATAAAACTATCTCCAGTAGGGTCCTCCTCTAGGAACAACAGGGAATGGTAGGGATCTAGCTCGCGACTCCCTTACCTCGATCCGCAGGAACGGAAGCAGCAGCCGCAACAGGCGAAGGCTCTGCAAGAAAAGGTGGCAACAATGGGTGTGAGAACTACTATCAAAAGAAGTAGTCCTCAGTGGGTACCACTACCGACCTCAACGGTCTACCCACTAAGTCTACGAGACTAACAGTATAGCTGGTAGGTAAAGAACAACAAGGTAAGCTGGAATAAACTCTACAGCTGTAATGCCACTACCCTACCACTATCCAAGTCAAACTCTCAAGTATGCATCACCAAAGTGAATAGTCACCCCTGACCCAAATCTAACGGAACCGCCCAAAAGGGCTCGTCCAGCCAACTGCCTAGCCACACCGCACACTACAAAAAAGGGTAGCCGGTCCAAGTATCAGATCCAACTAATCTGCAGCGACATCAACGCAAGAGAGGCCTCACTCCGGAGCGGCACTTGGGGGAGCTACCCAACCGAGTTAATAAGCGTATCTCTGTCGAGAACAATAAGGCTCCGGTTGGCTATAATCAAATAAAAAGGGTCGAATGGGTCAAAGACTCCAAGCTCACGTGCCCTCAGCACAAATAGAAGCTAAAACAAGAATCTGGGTCCACCGTCAACCACGACGGCACCCGGTAATACAAAACAGCCTAACCCTACTGTAAATACAAGCTCGGCATCCCAGCACAAGCGTAAACTCGTCCTACAACAAACTAAGTATCCACCTCGCACTAACAGCGGTGATACAAGAACAGAAACGGCTCCTAGAGCTAAATCTGATAATAGTTCGAAAAAGTGACGGTTGTAGGTTCACGAGTTTTCTCCTAAGTCAATTACCAGTTCATCATGTAAAGTCATGTCTATAAATTATCAATTTATGCTCCAAATTCAGATTTCATATAAACACATGCAAATTCGTGAATTCGAGCTACTAACATGATCAAACAGATAATAAAACAACATGCTGCACTCTCTACAACTTAGGAGGAAATCCGGTGATTTCGGTAACATTAACCCACCTCAAACGCTATCCAACAAGGGCTAGGAGTCGAGTGGAAGGCCTCCAAACAACACCGGCTGAAATCGGGCTCAAAACTGCCAACTCAAGATTCGGACCCACCTGCTCAAGTTCTGGGCGCCCAGAACATCAGCCCAGAACTGCAGCCTGGCAGCACGACCACATGGATTCAACATGCGATAAAATCCAAATCTTAAGTCCAAATGTAGTGAAATTTTGTCCTCGCACTGATTCAGACCCACTTCTGGACCCTCCTGCACTGCATCCAGAAATTCCAGCAACTAAGTATATAACACTTCTAGCATGAATTCTGGGATTCCAATAAATTTAGCCCATGGAAAAGGGTCACAAACCTCTCAAATACAGTGATGGAACAATCCAAAGCCTCTCCAAAGCTTCTCACAAAGATCTGGATTAAAAAATCCAAGAAATCCATCAAAGGTCCAAAATTTCAGCACTTAAGCTAAATACTCAAAATCTGAGCTAGAACTCACCATTGAATCCTCAATTCAGGTGGAAAGAACCTCCAAACCAGCAAGGGGTGAGGAAGGACCAATCTTCACTTCGAAATTCCAGCTCCCAAGAGATTTGGATCCATTAGATCAAAGGAAAACCCAAGTTTCAGCTCAAGAACATAAGGGGTCCAGTAAAACAGCAACTGCAGTATATATACTTGTCCAAAATACGATTGGAAGGATCCCACATCTTCCTCTACAAGTCCACAATCCAACAAACTAAGTTATGTAGGATTTGGACACTCCCACACTGCACACGAGCAGAAACACCACAGGTCGACGCTGCTGTTCTGCAGGGATCCAAGGTCTTCAATGGGAATGGATGGAATTTGGAAGATTTGAGGGGCTAAACTGCAAATATCCAAGGTTTACCATGAAGAAGGGGAGAAAAATGCCTCAGGGGGGGGTCGTCCACAACTTTTATAGACAAAGGGTTTCGGTGCAATGGGCCTCAAGAACAAAAATGCACCTAACCTGTTCCTCAGCAGGAATCCCAACATTCGGGCGCCCGAAACCCAAGAAGTGGGCGCCCGGTTCTTCAAGCCTGCACAAGTCCAGAACATCGGACTCTCCGCCCACAGTCCGGTGCGCCCTAACCTGGTCCGGCGGAACCCACCTACCACCCTACATGTGTCAAACGGATCGATACTCACGAGGCAAATTTCTGGACTCACTTTCCGGGCGCCCGAATCATGAATCCGAAATGACTTAGTAGTTCAGAGAACGAGCACTCAACATCTTGGCGCCCAAAACATAACTTCCGGGCGCCCTAAAGTTCCAAACGGCCAAAACTTCTGTTTTGGCTTACTTCGGTGCTCCGAGTCCGTTTTCGCGTCTATTTTGCGCTGAAACGACTCCGACTTGTCTCGACCCTCTCCAGAAGTGTCGAACAGTCTAGGATACTGCAGTCATTCCGTTAGTTAGGCCCCAGGGGTACTACATCCTTCCCCCCTACGAAAAGTTTCGTCCTCGAAACTTAAACTCATACCTCAAGAAGGAAGCTCGAAAAAGTAGGGATAGGATTCCCGCATCACCGTCTCCGGCTCCCAAGTCGCCTCACGCTCCTCGTGATTACTCCACTGCACTTTCACGTACGGTATGACTCGGTTGCGCAATTCTTTCGTCTCATGAGCAAGAATCCGCACCGGTCGCTCCTCGTACTGCAGGTCCTCAGCCAACTCAAGTGGAGTGAAGTCAATCACGTGGGAGGGGTCGAACACATATCTCCTCAGGGCCGAGACATGAAACACATCGTGGACTCCAGAAAGTCGCGGTGGTAGGGCAATCATGTACGCTACCGGCCCCACTCGCTCTAACACCTCGAACGGGCCAATAAACCGGGGACTGAGCTTTCCACGAACTCCAAAGCGGCGAATCCCTCTGGACGGTGAGACTTTCAGGAACACATGATCTCCAATCTGGAACTCCAAGTCTCGTCTCCTAGTGTCCGCATAGCTCCTCTGTCGACTCTGGGCGGTCTCAAGACGTCGTCGAACCATCTTGACCTTTTCTTCCGCTTCCAACAGGATGTCAGGACCCAAAGTCTTCCTCTCACCCACGTCACTCCAATGCAAGGGCGAACGACACTTGCGTCCATACAATGCCTCAAACGGAGCCATCTGGATGCTCGCTTGATAACTATTGTTGTACGCAAACTCAACCAGTCCTAAGTGTCGATGCCACCCTCCACCAAAGTCTAGGACACATGCTCTCAACATGTCCTCTAGAGTCTAAATGGTCCGCTCAGACTGACCATCGGTCTGTGGATGAAAAGCCGTACTAAACCGAAGCTGAGTATCCAGTGCTGTCTGTAGACTCCTCCAAAATTGCGAGACGAATCGGGTGTCTCGATCCGACACAATCGAGGTAGGCACTCCATGCAACCTCACTATCTCGTCCAAATATAACTGAGCACGTCTGTCCCTGGACCAAGTAGTCTGCACTGGTAAGAAGTGGGCAGACTTGGTCAGTCTGTCCACTACCACCCAAATGGCGTCGAAACCAGCCTGCGTCCTCGGTAATCCCACGACAAAGTCCATGGCAATCTGGTCCCACTTCCACTCGGGTATTGGGAGACTCTGAAGCTTGCCAGCAGGTACTCGGTGCTCCGCCTTTACCTGTTGACAAGTCAAACACTGAGCCACAAATCTCCCAATATGCCGCTTCATTCCATTCCACCAGTAGTGTGCCTTTAAGTCCTTATACATCTTGGTTCCACCGGGGTGAACCGTATAAGACGAGTAATGAGCCTCTCTCAAGATCTCCTCTCGGATCTCGGAATCCGTAGGCACACACAGTCGGTCCCTGTATCGCAATACTCCCGAACTATCAAAACAAAAGTCCCCCGTCTGCCCACTGGCAATCTGATCTCGAATCCTCATCAAAAAGGGGTCCCCACTTTGTTTCTCCCGGATCCTATCCAACAAAGTGGGCTGCAAGACCAAAGACATAAGTCTTGCAATAGCCCCAGGGGACACCACCTCAAGCTCAAGCCGCCTCAACTCCTCAAGTAACGGCGCCTGCTGAGAGATCATCATACTAAGGCTCTGCACTGATCTCCTGCTCAACGCATCTGCCACTACATTCGCCTTGCCGGGGTGATCACTACAAGAAAATATTCATATAGTGGCAGTTATAAAACTGTCACTAAAGAGCAAAATACTATCGCTATAAACAACAGCAGCAGTTGTAGCGGCGATTTTAAAACTGCCACTTATAAAGGGGTCGCAATTTGATTTAGCGACCGTAGCAAAATGCCGCTAACATATAGTGGCAGTTTTCCTTTAATATTGCAGCGGTTTGACAACTGCTACTATAAACCTAAAATTCGTTAATTTTACAAACATTTAGCGACATATTTTCAACTGCCGCTATTAATTCAAATGAAAAGTGACAATTCTTTGACCGCCGCTATATATTTAAAATCTGCCAAGTTCATCGATTTTATAATGACAATTTTTTTTGTCACTATTAATAAATAAAATATTACGTGACTTTTTATTATCTATTATAATTCAAATTAATTAATTATTCTATTGCCTCTATTAATTAGCTAAATTTAATTTGTTAATTTAATTAAATTTTTATAATCTTTTATTAACTGTAACTTCAAACTATATATAGTAAGTTACAAATACAATTACCACTGCAATAGAATATTAATTATCTTTCACATTAAAATTTTAAAATAGATAGGTTTCAATCTCTATAAAAATACAAAATAGGAAACACACACATATCATTTGAGACATCATTGATCATTTACATATACTCAACAATATAATTAACCAATATAAAATTTGAACCATTATATTTCATACAATCCAAAAGTACCATCAATTAATTCAATCATTTATGAACATCAACATAACAAATGTTTCAAGTTAACTAAGTGGTTTACAAATAATGACAAAAAAGTAAGATCATAAAATAAATTCCTCTAGGAATGCGCTCGTAATGCTTTAGCATCATTCACTTTCGAATGTACTCGACCTGCAAAAATAAAAATAATTTACAAATCATACTAATGCTTAATTGGTGAAAAAATTAAATAAAATAATAATTTACTTACAGAAGTTGAAGGCCATATAATACTCTGAAGTACAGCATCTCCAATTATTTTCAAATTTTCATAGGATATAATTAACTTTTCTGATGGAATAATCGGTACTTCAATATAGACTTTCCAAAACTGAGTTCCTAATTTTTCACCTTCTACTTGTGTAAATAAATTTTTACTTATGAGAATCCCTTGTGCAACAATATGATAAGGTCTATATGGGCTTTTCAAATAAATTTCAGTTTTCCCCTACACATTTAGAAAGTAAATGTCGTAAGTAATCAAAGTAGAGATATAGACAAACAAATATACTTTTTTTTGTTTATAGCTATATTTCACATACCGCAACACACATAATGATATAGTGTTATCTGACGGACTTTAGAATATACCCAAAAGTAATTAAAAAATTAATTACTCTTTATTAAAGATAGTGATATACCATAGAAATGACTCTTTCTACTTTGTTCTTTTATTTTGTTGAACTTCCTGCAAACAAATAAAAGATAAAATTTTAAAATACTTTACCTACTAACTAGAGTTACTATCTTGTAAGACTAAAAATAACAAAACTTCAGTAAATAATGAAAAAAAATAAGAAAATAGTCTGCGATATTTTATACCTGACGCGCTCGAGCGAGATAACTAGAAGATGAGGATTCAACTTCTTGTTCTGGGTTATCTTTTGAATTGTTTTATTCTCAAAGGTCTATGTAAGAGAAAAAAATTCATTACAAAGTATGACATTAAAGGAAACAAATTACAAACTTATTAATTTAAGAAAAATCTGTCTAACTAAAATAGTCTACTATCCACCAAGCACAACAGGACTAGGAAATAATAATAGAAATGAAAAGATCTTCAACTAATTATGATGTCACGCCCCGGGCTAGTTCAAGGTGCGGAAAAACGAACCAATTTTTTTTTTTTTTGAAAGCCTAGCCCGCGCCACGTACAGACCCGCCACAAATACAGGGTCCACTGTACACACGGACAGAGTCTCCCCTGTATTTGCACGGCGTCCCCGACAAACAACAGGATCACAACCACTATTCATTCATCCCAACAGCACAACAACACAGTAGATTCATACAGCTAGCCGTCCTTAAACCTGTATGAATCTAAGCAGGTCCTTAAGCGAAGGATGATGCAATGCACAAGCAAAGCAACCATTCTAGAAAGCTGCTCCTTACCCAGAAGCTTTATTTGAAATCCTAATTTCAAACATCCAAGAATCATTTGAAAACTGTTCTCCACACGAGAACTCTCTTTTTGAAGTCGCAAAACCGAGCAATCAGAAATCCATTTGAAAACCGTTTCCCACACGGAAACCTTATTTTACGACGCTACCACGAGGGGTAGAAAACCAAAAAGCTAGATAACGAAATAATCGAAAGGTATGAATATAACCAACTAGTCCAAGCATGCTATCATCACATAATCATAAGGAGTAAATTCACAACACATAAGCATGCTAGAGTAAGCTCAAAGAATAACTGAACCACAAATGACATCTAATAGGCGAAAGTAGGGTGATAACCAAATCTGGGGATGTAGCCTCACGAGTCGGAACCTCTAGAGCTACTATCTAGGCGTGCCTCGCAGCGTCCCGACACTCACCACCCTGCTCACCTGAAACCTGCAATGGGGGTGGGGGGTGAGAACATGCACGCATGTCTCCCCTCCCAGTGGGTACCGCAAGCCGACGAAGGCGAGGTGTACACACCGGCACGAGGGTCAACAAAAAGCTAGATATGGTATACAGTAGCACAAGTAAGTATGAGGCTGACATACAAACAACTGAAACAACTATGCTACTGTAAGCAACTAGTATGCATCAAAGGAGATAACCACAAAGTAAACCCAATCTATAGCCACCGGGACGTGTCCCTGGCACTGTCACAACCTGCTCGACCAACGGCACAAAACCTACCAGACGCTCTGCGTCGAGGCTCACGGGTCGGATACACGCGACCCTTTTCCGAAAAGATGCCCGGTACGGAGGATCAAACCGTTGGCAAATACGCGCGTCCCTTTTCCGAAAAGATGCCCGGTACAGAGGATCAAACCGTTGGCATGCGTGAGGTGCTAGGGAGTTGTGACGATCGATGCGAATGCTCAATCCACAGAACGACAACGAGCCGAGAAGCAACCAATAAACCACAACTAGGATCGCTCGGAACAACAGGCGATCACCACCGACCAACTGGGTCGTCTCAAGAATCATGCAAACCACAACTACTCTACTATCCAAGCACGCATATAAGTAGAGTCAACGGGAGTCAAGTGAACTAATAATAAGAAAAATGCAAAGAAGGGATAGAAAGGTATCACCGTAGTCCACTGAACCGACTCCGGATCGAAGTACCCACCTGTCGAAAGATCAAGCCTAACACCGACGGCTCTCGGGAACCGCGACAGGACCTACGAAAGACTCACAGGGTCAAGGTCCACCAAGTCGACGCTAAACACAAAGCTCTCACATCCCGAAACCGACGGATCGCCCGGAAACCCACCGGGACGATCCCGAAACTATACTAAGCCCCACAGGGGTACCAACAACCAAACCAGGCCCCTCGCTGTCCCCGAACACACAAAACCAAGTGATGGGACAGCGAGCACAAGCACGGGGTGCCACGAATACCAAACGCACCCGAAACGGCTTCCCGGGTTCCCGTAAAGTGCCGATTTGGCACCGGAACCCCACATCACTCATCCGCTGTCCTCGGAACTTCGGGACAGCGATGAGGAACAGCCAACAAGGCTAAACGACAAAGCCAAGTCGCTCACGAAAACAGCGAGTGAGTCGCACAACAAGAAACGCGCGTTTCGCCGATTATTTCATCGCAAAACGCGTCGGAAACGAATCCGAAACTCCGCGAAGGGCGAAGGGGTTGGACAACCAGTCCACAGGGCCCTAAGAGCCAAGCCCTTGCTGCCCACAGCGTCGCAACAATGCCACAAAAGCCCAAAGTCCACAATTAAGCAACAATTCCATACATACAAGCAATAAACGGAGCCGCTAGAGCAAACCGTACGTCCGCACGACCTTCCGCAGGCACCAGCGGATAGGTAACGACGTCACGAAAACCGTGCTCACTGTCCCACTACGACAGGACCAGTCGCAAGCCAGGAAATCCCATAAAAACAGTGAGCGCGCGCACAAAAGCAAGCATAACTAAGGCTGTGTGAGCAAACCGTACATCCGCATGACCTTCCGCAAGCACCAGCGGATAGGCAACGAATGTCACGGAAGCCATGCTCACAGCCCCTCTGCGACAAGAACAGTCGCAGTCCGGGAAAATGCATAAAAACAGTGCAACATAAGGCAAAATGGCCCGACACGGCAAAATACTCCATCAAAATGGAAAACTAGGGTGAGCATGATGATCAGCGCGTCGCTGCGATCATCGTGCTCACCTTCCCGAGCTTCGGGAGGCAACAGAGAGCTCAAACAAGCGCGCAAAACCAAAAACACCACAAAATGACCCCTGGCCGGAGCAGCTAGCTCCGGCCGGCTGCCGGCCGACATGCATGGCCGGCGGCGGCCAGGGGTGTATGCGGAGGAGGTGGGGAAGGTGGTGCTCACCTTGGCCGGCGACGGGAAGCGGCGGCGGCGGCGCTGGGACCAAGCCCGTGCTCGGGTAGGCTAGGGCACAGCGTCTCCGGCGACCAACGGCGACGGCGGCCGGCGGCGACGCGAGCACCGGGAATAGGGGGTCGCCGGACGTCGTCCTACCGGTGACCGCGACAAAAAGGCGGCGGGTGGCGGCGGCGGAGCTGGATCAGCCGCGGATGCCCTAGCTGCCCCACCGAGGCTTGCGGTGGCTACGGCGGCGCTCCGGCGGCACGGCGACGGCCGGGGAGGCAGGGTCCGGCAGCGGAGGTCCCGAGGGTGACCGTGCTCACCCTTGCCGGCGTCAGGAGGTGACGGCGGCGCGGCCCCACCAAGCTCGGCCAGCAGCACTCTCGGCCAGTGGCTGCTGTGGCTTCGGCGGTCCACGGCGGCGGCTCCCGGCGGCGGCTCTCCACTCTGGCGATCGTGCCACCTCAGGGGAAGCCCATGCATGGGTTTCCCCTGGGTGCACACCACAGGGAAGAGAAAAGGAAGAAGAAGAAGGAGAAGAAGAAGAAAAGGTGGAGAGGGAGATGGCCGGGGGAAAGCTTCGGCCAGGGGTGGCCGGCGGCGGCCGGAGTTGCTCGGGGAGGAGGCCACGAGGCAGGGGGGAGCTCGGGCTCACCTCAGGGGGCTGTGGGGGGAGAGAGAGTGAGAGAGAGAGGAAACACACCAACACACACACACACACTACACATAAACACACTAGCACATTTGCAATTTAGCCCACCAAACAAAACAAATTACATCTCAGTCCCTCACAGCAGGCATAAAATGCCAAAACACCCCTCCACAAGCAGACTCACGCGAAACGGTGCGAGAATAGGGTCTAAATCGCAAAACTGAAAAATGTGATATTCGACCCCTCGGCGATCAAGATGGAATAACTTTTTATCCGCTCGTCGCATGTCGACGCGGATCACGCCATCGCGTTCAGCACTGCCGGGACAATGAACTCACCATTTTGGTTCATCAGATTCGGACTCCGGTTCGCGCCGTTAAGCCGTTCACTCTCCGCGACGAAAAATCCAGAAACACTAAAATCCACTAAAACTCATTTATATACATATATATACATATATACCCGTATATATATACGTATACGGAGCAAAAACACAGTATTAGGGGAGAGGAACATAGAATTCCAAATTTCTAAAATTCGAATTCTCACATCACTCCCACCTAACAAGAAGTTTCGTCCCCGAAACTTACTCACACACTATCCGCGAACAACAGCGGATACCGCTCACACGAAGCAGACTCTAGCTCCCAAGAAGTCTCACACTCCTCGCAACTCGTCCACGCAGTCTCACAAATAGAAAGCTCCCGGCTCCTCAATTGCTTCACCTTGCGAGCCAAAAACCTCACGGCACCTCACCGCAGCTGAGATCCTCCCTCAGCTGAACTATTGTCGGGCCGATCACACGACGCTCACCCACGTCAACCAAACAGAACAGTGATCAACAACGACTTCCACACTACGCCTCGTACGGTGCCAATCCAATGCTCGCTAGGAAGCTGTCGCAGAAGACAAACTCCACCAAAGAAAGATACCTGAACCAACCCTCACCAAAATCCAAAACGCATGCCCGGAGCATAACCTCGAGAGTCTAGAAGACTCGCTCCGACTGCCCAACACTCTGAGGGTTGAACTGAGCTGAAGTCGAGCCTCGTCCCCAGGGCCTACTGCAAGCTCCTCCAGAACTGGGAAACGAAGCGAGAACTCCAATCCAAAACGCTCGACGCTGGCACTCGAAACAGCCCGACTAACTCATCCAAGTGGAGCTGTGCCAGTCGATCCCAAGACTAAAACAGATGCACCGATAGGAAGTGAGCTGTTTTCGTCAGACAGTCCACAAACACCCAGATCGCAACATGACCTCGCAGAGAACGAGGCAACCCGGTGCCGAAAACCAAGGTGACTGCTCCCACTTCCCTACAGGTACAGGCAAAGGTCAAAGCTTCTCTGCTGACAAACCCGGCACAGTGCCACAAGCTGCGTTACAACCAGAAACTCAGCCACAAGTCGCGGTACATCTTCGTCTCTCCAGGATGGACGGTGTACGGCGACTGGTGTGCCTCAGCCAAAACTCTCACCTCAAATCCTAAACACTGGGCACACAACTCCATCCTCGAAGGAAGACCAACAGCATGTAGCACGAAGTCACCATCTCTGTCCTGCTCGCACTCTCTGCCAGTGCGGATCCATCGGTTGCCCACCGAAAATCTGATCCGTCAAGGTGGGTTGCACCTCCAAAGGCAACAACTAAGCGGTAGCTCCACAAGGCACAGCCTCAAGAGCTCGAGAGCGAACACCACTGCTGCTAACTCAAGATTGAGCGCTAGATAGATCTTCTCACAGTCCATCAACTAGCGCGGAGCACAAGCGATAACCTTCTCATGCTGAATGAGCACGCACCCCAATCCCATCCAAGATGCATCGCACAAGGCCACGACAACCTCACAAGGCTGTGTCGATGCTAAGATAGGGGCACGGGTCAAACAGTCCATCGGCTCCTAGGCGCTCAACAGACAAGCGGGAGTCTACAGAAACAACGCGCCTTTCCTCGACAGCTTGCTCAAAGGGGCGGCGATCTTGAGAAAAACCCTTAACAATTCGCCGACAACAACGCCCAAGCCGAGGAAGTTTCTAAACTCTGCCACAGAAGTCGGAACTGGCCAAACCACTACAGAGTCCTCCTTCCTTGGTTTCTCCACAAAACCAACCCACGTCACGATGCGAACCAAGAAGGAAACTCTTCAAAGAGATCAGTATGTCGTCAAAGGAGACCACGACAAATTGATCCAAAAAGCTGCCGGGACGTTCGTCCAACCGAACGGCAAAACCGTGACCTCGTAAAGCCCGTAACGAGTCCGGAAGGCCGTTAACGCCACGTCCTCGGCCTTGACCCTCAACTAAAGATAACCTGGCTGCAGAACACACTCTTCGAGAAAACCGAGGCTCCCTGGAGCCAGTCGAAGAGGTCAAAGGTCTGCGGTAGAGGGTACTAAAACAACACCGACAAACTGAAAGCTCGACTCACAATCCAACCAACGGAAACCTTGCGAGTCCATCGCTCAGGTGTACAGGGCTGCCTATCGCAACAAGCGATAAAAACACCAGCGATGCCGAACATCAGATCCAAAAGATCGGACACGCGCTCCAAAGCAAGACTACACGAAAGACGCGGCGAAAACCCTGCACGCAAACACAGCTCGGAGCCAACAACCAGGCTCCCGTCATCCAGAAACCGAGCTAAAAGGGCACCCTGACTCAACCAGAGTCAAACCAACGGCAGTGATGGCCAATCAACTGCGCAAAACCACGCCAGGATTAGCTCAAGGTTCACCACTAGAACGGGGATGACCAACACACAGCTTTCCGCAAGATAACAAAGAGCGCGAAAAGTCTCGCAAGGGAAAGCACCAACCCAATCCAGAAAGTCCCCAAGAAGGGATAGGGTATTTCGTTCTAACTTTCGACACTACGTTGTCTGCAGCCAACGTACTTATCAAAAGAAAACGAAATATCCCGAGGTCAAGGGCCAACAACCAGTTGGCAATGCCACAAAGGCACCAGGTCAACCAACTCCAAAGCTGGACCAAAGTCACAGACGAGTCACCGAATTAACGGGAAAAGCAAACCGACCCATAACACAAGGTCTGCCCTGAGCCAACTCCCTAGGAGTCATCGGCTTCCAACAACGAACCGACGGCTACAGGCGACAAAGGGTCGTCAACCGCACGAACCAAACCGGAGGCAAAACAAAACCAGCGCCGACTAACCAACGTCGAACGCGGTGAGATCTCCAACAAGGACCTGGAAGATCTCGCGATAACACAAAACCTACAAAACCACCAGGAATCCCAAAACACACCAATTTTGGCGTTAGGATAGCCGCAGACCACTTAGGCACCAACAAAAATCCGACACCCAACAGTGTCCACTCAGTCTAGTACACGTCAGTTCGACGCCAGAACTAGCCAATGGTCAAAAGACCAACACTGACGATGCCACCAGCAAGACGTCAGAGGGGTAGGCTTCACCGCCCTACCCAACAAAACAGAGAGGAAAATACCCAAACTGCGGTCGAAACCGCTCAAAACAACGTCTCCGTAGAGACGCTCGCAGAGGCCCTCATGCTCAACACGGAAAGTGGGGACAGGGCGAGAACAGCCCTACAACAACACAGATCCACCAAGTGACGTTCCCAAGCCCACAAGGGCCACCACTTACCAACGAGTGGTTACACAAAGGGAAAAACACCCTGCCACTTGGAATCTGTAAGATACTCCACCACCACTACCAGAAGGAGCACGAGCCTGCGAACCAGAGCAGATCAAAACTCAAGAAATCCGCCCAAACACGCTCGGATGTGGCCACCACCCCCAAACACGGGGTCGGCGTTCACGCGCGAAACAGCCGACGAAGTCGCTGTCATCGTCACGGTCGTCGCACAACGGTGTGGGTGCCACAGGAGGGTCTGCAGTCATCGGGGTACACGGCGAAGGAGTAGGAGGGGCTGGAGCGGCAGCTGCCGTAGCCTGTTGCAAAAACCACCGGAACAAGCCGGAACATGCCGGAGAGGGTCGCCAGCTGACCACTCGCCTCGGCCCCAAGCACACAGGGTACGGTCCACACCAGGCTGTCCGCCTCCTGCCAACTCCTCACTCGAACCAGCCACAACAGCCCGAAACAGAACACCAGCAGACAGCTCCGCAGGCGCACGCCCACCACCACGACCCGGACGAGGAGGTCTACCAAGACCACAAGCCAACTGCAAAAGCAGAAACCAGCGCAAGAGAAAAGGGGTCGGCAACTCCCACAAAACACAAGCCGAAAACAAACCCCTCGAGCTCGCGCGCCTATACATCCTAGGTCTTCCTATGGGTCAGCCTAACCAGTGGTTCAGTTACAAGTTGATGAATGAATGAGTGTTTGTTCCCTTTACTCTCTGATACCATCTTAATCTGTCACGCCCCGGGCTAGTTCAAGGTGCGGAAAAACGAACCAATTTTTTTTTTTTTTGAAAGCCTAGCCCGCGCCACGTACAGACCCGCCACAAATACAGGGTCCACTGTACACACGGACAGAGTCTCCCCTGTATTTGCACGGCGTCCCCGACAAACAACAGGATCACAACCACTATTCATTCATCCCAACAGCACAACAACACAGTAGATTCATACAGCTAGCCGTCCTTAAACCTGTATGAATCTAAGCAGGTCCTTAAGCGAAGGATGATGCAATGCACAAGCAACAACCATTCTAGAAAGCTGCTCCTTACCCAGAAGCTTTATTTGAAATCCTAATTTCAAACATCCAAGAATCATTTGAAAACTGTTCTCCACACGAGAACTCTCTTTTTGAAGTCGCAAAACCGAGCAATCAGAAATCCATTTGAAAACCGTTTCCCACACGGAAACCTTGTTTTACGACGCTACCACGAGGGGTAGAAAACCAAAAAGCTAGATAACGAAATAATCGAAAGGTATGAATATAACCAACTAGTCCAAGCATGCTATCATCACATAATCATAAGGAGTAAATTCACAACACATAAGCATGCTAGAGTAAGCTCAAAGAATAACTGAACCACAAATGACATCTAATAGGCGAAAGTAGGGTGATAACCAAATCTGAGGATGTAGCCTCACGAGTCGGAACCTCTAGAGCTACTATCTAGGCGTGCCTCGCAGCGTCCCGACACTCACCACCCTGCTCACCTGAAACCTGCAATGGGGGTGGGGGGTGAGAACATGCACGCATGTCTCCCCTCCCAGTGGGTACCGCAAGCCGACGAAGGCGAGGTGTACACACCGGCACGAGGGTCAACAAAAAGCTAGATATGGTATACAGTAGCACAAGTAAGTATGAGGCTGACATACAACTGAAACAACTATGCTACTGTAAGCAACTAGTATGCATCAAAGGAGATAACCACAAAGTAAACCCAATCTATAGCCACCGGGACGTGTCCCTGGCACTGTCACAACCTGCTCGACCAACGGCACAAAACCTACCAGACGCTCTGCGTCGAGGCTCACGGGTCGGATACACGCGACCCTTTTCCGAAAAGATGCCCGGTACGGAGGATCAAACCGTTGGCAAATACGCGCGTCCCTTTTCCGAAAAGATGCCCGGTACAGAGGATCAAACCGTTGGCATGCGTGAGGTGCTAGGGAGTTGTGACGATCGATGCGAATGCTCAATCCACAGAACGACAACGAGCCGAGAAGCAACCAATAAACCACAACTAGGATCGCTCGGAACAACAGGCGATCACCACCGACCAACTGGGTCGTCTCAAGAATCATGCAAACCACAACTACTCTACTATCCAAGCACGCATATAAGTAGAGTCAACGGGAGTCAAGTGAACTAATAACTGAAATGCAAAGAAGGGATAGAAAGGTATCACCGTAGTCCACTGAACCGACTCCGGATCGAAGTACCCACCTGTCGAAAGATCAAGCCTAACACCGACGGCTCTCGGGAACCGCGACAGGACCTACGAAAGACTCACAGGGTCAAGGTCCACCAAGTCGCTAAACACAAAGCTCTCACATCCCGAAACCGACGGATCGCCCGGAAACCCACCGGGACGATCCCGAAACTATACTAAGCCCCACAGGGGTACCAACAACCAAACCAGGCCCCTCGCTGTCCCCGAACACACAAAACCAAGTGATGGGACAGCGAGCACAAGCACGGGGTGCCACGAATACCAAACGCACCCGAAACGGCTTCCCGGGTTCCCGTAAAGTGCCGATTTGGCACCGGAACCCCACATCACTCATCCGCTGTCCTCGGAACTTCGGGACAGCGATGAGGAACAGCCAACAAGGCTAAACGACAAAGCCAAGTCGCTCACGAAAACAGCGAGTGAGTCGCACAACAAGAAACGCGCGTTTCGCCGATTATTTCATCGCAAAACGCGTCAGAAACGAATCCGAAACTCCGCGAAGGGCGAAGGGGTTGGACAACCAGTCCACAGGGCCCTAAGAGCCAAGCCCTTGCTACCCACAGCGTCGCAACAATGCCACAAAAGCCCAAAGTCCACAATTAAGCAACAATTCCATACATACAAGCAATAAACGGAGCCGCTAGAGCAAACCGTACGTCCGCACGACCTTCCGCAGGCACCAGCGGATAGGTAACGACGTCACGAAAACCGTGCTCACTGTCCCACTACGACAGGACCAGTCACAAGCCGGGAAATCCCATAAAAACAGTGAGCGCGCGCACAAAAGCAAGCATAACTAAGGCTGTGTGAGCAAACCGTACATCCGCATGACCTTCCGCAAGCACCAGCGGATAGGCAACGATGTCACGGAAGCCATGCTCACAGCCCCTCTGCGACAAGAACAGTCGCAGTCCGGGAAAATGCATAAAAACAGTGCAACATAAGGCAAAATGGCCCGACGCGGCAAAATACTCCATCAAAATGGAAAACTAGGGTGAGCATGATGATCAGCGCGTCGCTGCGATCATCGTGCTCACCTTCCCGAGCTTCGGGAGGCAACAGAGAGCTCAAACAAGCGCGCAAAACCAAAAACACCACAAAATGACCCCTGGCCGGAGCAGCTAGCTCCGGCCGGCTGCCGGCCGACATGCATGGCCGGCGGCGGCCAGGGGTGTATGCGGAGGAGGTGGGGAAGGTGGTGCTCACCTTGGCCGGCGACGGGAAGCGGCGGCGGCGGCGCTGGGACCAAGCCCGGGCTCGGGTAGGCTAGGGCACAGCGTCTCCGGCGACCAACGGCGACGGCGGCCGGCGGCGACGCGAGCACCGGGAATAGGGGGTCGCCGGACGTCGTCCTACCGGTGACCGCGACAAAAAGGCGGCGGGTGGCGGCAGCGGAGCTGGATCAGCCGCGGATGCCCTAGCTGCCCCACCGAGGCTTGCGGTGGCTACGGCGGCGCTCCGGCGGCACGGCGACTGCCGGGGAGGCAGGGTCCGGCAGCGGAGGTCCCGAGGGTGACCGTGCTCACCCTTTCCGGCGTCAGGAGGCGACGGCGGCGCGGCCCCACCAAGCTCGGCCAGCAGCACTCTCGGCCAGTGGCTGCTGTGGCTTCGGCGGTCCACGGCGGCGGCTCCCGGCGGCGGCTCTCCACTCTGGCGATCGTGCCACCTCAGGGGAAGCCCATGCATGGGTTTCCCCTGGGTGCACACCACAGGGAAGAGAAAAGGAAGAAGAAGAAGAAAAGGTGGAGAGGGAGATGACCGGGGGAAAGCTCCGGCCAGGGGTGGCCGGCGGCGGCCGGAGTTGCTCGGGGAGGAGGCCACGAGGCAGGGGGGAGCTCGGGCTCACCTCAGGGGGCTGTGGGGGGAGAGAGAGTGAGAGAGAGAGGAAACACACCAACACACACACACACACTACACATAAACACACTAGCACATTTGCAATTTAGCCCACCAAACAAAACAAATTACATCTCAGTCCCTCACAGCAGGCATAAAATGCCAAAACACCCCTCCACAAGCAGACTCACGCGAAACGGTGCGAGAATAGGGTCTAAATCGCAAAACTGAAAAATGTGATATTCGACCCCTCGGCGATCAAGATGGAATAACTTTTTATCCGCTCGTCGCATGTCGACGCGGATCACGCCATCGCGTTCAGCACTGCCGGGACAATGAACTCACCATTTTGGTTCATCAGATTCGGACTCCGGTTCGCGCCGTTAAGCCGTTCACTCTCCGCGACGAAAAATCCAGAAACACTAAAATCCACTAAAACTCATTTATATACATATATATACATATATACCCGTATATATATACGTATACGGAGCAAAAACACAGTATTAGGGGAGAGGAACATAGAATTCCAAATTTCTAAAATTCGAATTCTCACATATGAGTTATTAACACCCCCGCATGTTAAAGAAGAATCAATGCACGCCAAGCAAAATCAAGTTATTAACATCATTTCTCTATTGAAATGATGCTAGCAAACATTCACAATAAATATTCTGTAGACTGAAACCAAATTTTTACTCACCAAGCGCGCATTATCAAGACGCTTTGCTGCCGTCTGATATTCTTTCATTTTAAGTTCCTATTGCTGTTTGAGAACATACGAAAAGCACATTAGAATTTGACAAGCTACAATAGAGTACGAATACATCCAATAAATGTAAGAAAATTGCAATAGTAAGCACACATGACATAAATCATACAATATGATAAATTAGTTTTGCACAGGGACACTACAGTTCCTTTGCATCGTTTACGTAGTTTAGACAACCACAGATATTAAAGATCTCTTCAAATGTGTAACTCTGTGCTTCCACCAAGGTCATTGGTATTAGCTTTACTCCAGTATACTTGGCATTTTCTGAAATCCACCCACTAATGAGTACTGAAACAACAATGTAATTTATATTTTGAAATCACACCCTAAGGCCCAAAGACTAGCTAATCAACTTTTCTGCAATTTGCCCAAGGTTCAATCATATTTTGAACCTCTAAAGAACTTTATTTCATACTCAGCCCGGATTTCAGGGCGGGGGACGGTAGGGGCTCAGCGCTGCGGGGGGGGCTCAACGCCGCGGCGGGGCTCAGCGCGTGCAGGGGGCGGGGGGCAGTAGGGGATCAGCGCCGCGGGGGGGCTCAGCGCGTGCAGGGGCTCAGCGGGAGGAGGGGGCTGAGGCCCCCGGAGTGGGTTTTTGGTTGGGGGGGTGGCATGGGTTTGGGTTTTGGGAGGAGGGGGGAGGGGTGTTCCCAGGTGGCCGGGTGTTCCCTGGTGGCCGATAGGAGCGGCGCCGCGGCGGCTCAGCGCGGGGGGGGGCTCGGCCCGCGGGGGGGGAGCAGGGGGGATTCCCAGGTGGGCGGGGCCCTTTCCCAGGATGGTCGCCGGGGCGGCGAGCCGGGGGGGAGGGGGGTGGGGTTTCCCAGGCTGCCGGCAGGGGCGGCTCAGCTGGGGGGGCGAGGGGGTTGCGCCGGGCTCCGGTGGGGGGGGGAGGGGGGGGGGCCTCGGGCGAACAGGAGCGGCGCTGCACCGCGCCGGGGTGGGGGGCATACCTGTGCAGCGAGATGCGCCGGAGCAAGACGCCGGGAGGAACGAGGGAGAAGCGCGTGCTTGTGGCGCTTGGGAGGACGATGGAGGAAGAGAGAGGCTTTTTGGGAGAAGAAGGAAAATAATTAGGGTTTTTATTTTTAGAATTTGGAGGAAATAGGGAAATTTAATTTTTTTCCCCCTCATATATATCTATAGTCTCTAATATATCTCTAATCTTTAGTTTAATTAGAGGCATAATATATATTTATCTATCAAAAGGATAAGGACTAATATACTACTACAATTAGTTACAATAAATTTAATCAATAATGGTAAATATAGAGTTATAAAAAGTCAAAATAATAAAATTAATACACTACTGTAATTAATTACAGTAAAATTAATTAATAATAAGAAATATAGAATTAGCGACAGTATTATAATAGTCTCTACTAATAAGTAAAATTGCCGCTAAGAAATAAATAGCAACAGTAACTATAAAGGTCGCTACATATTTAATTTAGTGGCAGTTTTTAAGTCTGTCACAAAAAAAATGCCACTATATAGCTTATTTCTTATAGTGGATACTGGATAGTAATATCATAATCCTTCAACAACTCTAGCCACCGGCGTTGCCTCAGGTTCAATTCCTTTTGAGTGAATAGATACTTGAGACTTTTATGATCAGTGAAAATCTCACAGTGCTCACCATACAAATAGTGCCGCCACAGCTTCAGTGCAAACACTACAGCTGCCAGCTTCAAATCATGCGTATGGTAATTCTTCTCGTAATCCTTCAATTGCCGAGAGGCATAGGCAATTACCCTACCATGCTGCATCAGCACACATCCCAAGCCACTGTGTGATGCATCACTATAAATCACGAATCCTTCCCCCATAACTGGAAGGGTAAGGATGGGAGCAGACATCAGTCTCTCCTTCAGCTCCTCAAAGCTACGCTGGCACTCGGCACTCCAAACAAATCTAATCCCCTTCCTCGTCAGACGAGTGAGGGGTGTGGAGAGCTTCGCAAAGCCTTCCACAAACCGACGGTAATATCTAGTCAAACCGAGAAAACTCCTCACCTCGGTTACCGTCGTCGGTCTGGGCCAATCCCGAACAGTATCAATCTTCTGCGGGTCCACCGCCACTCCAGTAGCTGAAATCACATGGCCCAGGAAAGCTACCTCTCGAAGCCAGAACTCGCACTTTTTCAACTTGGCATACAACTTCTTCTCCCTCAGAAGTTGCAGCACTATCCTCAAGTGCTCCTCATGCTCAGCATCACTCCGAGAGTAGATCAGGATATCATCAATAAACACCACCACAAATCGGTCCAAGAACGGCTTAAATACTCGATTCATCAAATCCATAAATGCGGCAGGAGCATTAGTCAAACCAAACGACATTACCGTGAACTCATAATGCCCGTACCTGGTCCTAAAAGCTGTCTTGGGAATATCCTCGGCCTTCACCTTCAATTGGTGGTAACCGGACTGCAAATCAATCTTCGAGAAGACACAGGATCCTTGCAGCTGATCAAACAGATCATCAATGCGCGGCAAAGGATACCTGTTCTTGATGGTCACTTTATTCAACTCTCGATAATCCACACAAAGTCTAAGTGAACCATCCTTCTTCTTCACGAATAAAACCGGCGCTCCCCAAGGCGATACACTGGGCCTCACAAACCCTTTATCCATCAAATCCTAAAGCTGCGCCTCAAGCTCTCTCAGCTCAGCCGGTGCCATTCGGTAGGGTGCCTTTGAGATTGGCGCAGTTCCAGGGACTACGTCAATCACAAACTCGACCTCCCTGTCCGGTGGCATAGCAATCAACTCAGGGGGAAACACGTCCGGAAACTCGCAGACTACAGAGATGTCCTCGAGTTCCGGTGCCACCGTAGGTACCTCTACAACAGTCGCCAGGAATGCAGTACATCCTCGACTCATCATCTGTCTCGCTCGTGCTAACGAAATCCACGTCGTGAACAATGTGCTCCTGCAGCCACTATACACGTACTCCTCCTGGCCTGGCTCGCGAAACATCACGGTCCTCTCGCCGCAGTCGATCGTCGCGAAGTAGCGCGCCAGCCAATCTATGCCGAGCACCACATCAAAATCCTGCAATCGCCCCAAGACCAATAGGTCTGCGGACATCACCCAAGGTCTAAGCTGCACTGGGCAAGCCCGACAACACTCCTCCACAAGCAAAACGTGCTCGGGGATCTGCAACTCTCGTGAACAAGGTAACGGCCCTAACACTAGCCCATGCAAGGATGCAAATGCTCGACTAATAAAAGAATGTGATGCACCGGTATCAAATAATGCACGAGCTCTAATGCCAGAAATTAAAATGATACCTGCCACCACATGATCTGCTATCGTGGAGTCCTCAAGTTGAGCCGCAAAGACCCTGCCGCTCTGCGCCTACTGTCGCCGCTCACCCAGGCGTGGTACAGAAGTTCGATCCGTCTGGCTATGAGTCGGTGGAGCTCCATAGGCCTGCTGATAAACTGGGGGTGCCGATGCGATCGATGGTACTGGCGACGCTGCTCGAGGACAAGCTGCCCGCAGATGTCCGGACTGACCACACCCAAAACACCGGCCCTCTCGCTGCTCGCACTGCCTAGGCCAATGTGGTCCTCCGCAGATGACACATCTCGGTGCTCCCCTCTGCTGCCGTCCCTGCTGACGGGATCCACCAGACCTTTGTCGCCTCGAAAACCCACGACCCTGAGAACGTGATCGTGGAGGCCTCGGCGGGCGTCTGCCGCTGGTCTGTCCTCCGTCGTCTGGAGCCGGGCGTTTCCTATCCAAACCTTGACTTAGTGTGGCCGCCCGCTCTCTCGCCGTCAAGGCTCCTCGCTCAACCCATAGCGCCTGCTCGATCGACGCATCCAAGGTCTGCAACCTCTGCGCCTGGACTAGAACAAAGATCTCCTGTCTCAGTCCTTGCTCGAACAAGTAAACCCTGTGAGCCTCATCACGCGCTGCAAATGGGACACAGTTCAGGAGTCTGGTGAACTTCCGGGTATACTCCTGCACTGTGCGGTCTCCCTGAAGTAAATTCTTCAGATCCTCCTCGAGTTTCTGCTTCACGCTGTTTGGGAAATAGGACCCGTACAGCATCCCGCAGAACTCGTCCCAACTCAACCTCAGCGCATCCAGCGACCTGCTCTGTCTCGTCCTCCTCCACCAAATGCGTGCGTCACCCGTCAAACAGTGAACCGCCAAGTGAACCTGCTCCCGCTCTGGTATGAAGAGGTCCTCGAATAGCTTCTCCATCTCGCCTACCCAGGCCTCCACCACCCATGGCTCGGTGTGGCTACCATCAAAATGAGGTGGATCAAACCGGCAAAAACGAGCCAGCCTCTCAGTCATCCGCTCCTGCTCGGCCTCCGTCATCTGTCCACCTGACCGAAAAGTATCGCCAATCGGTGCGACTGAAACTGCCGCTGATGGGGGTGCGGCTGTAGCTGGAACATCCACTGGAGCCGAAGGAGGGGGCTCATGCGACTCCGTCGCTCTGGGTGCTGCACTCGACGGATGAGTAAAGGTATCAAACATCCTCCGCAATAGTGCACCCTGCTGCCTAGCTGACTCGGCTAGCGCAGCCAACTGCTCACTCAAATCAGGGGGTGCACTAGGTCTCGCCTGCTCCGGCACCTCAGAAGGCATGGGGGTAGCCCGCGTCGGGGGTCGACCTCGGTGTTGGGGAGGCGTCATGATCACCTGCGCAACACACAGATCAGTCACCAAACACAAACGACTCAGGACCCAATCAAGCGAAAGTCTAGAAGGTCGCCTCTTTTCCCTCGCTGCTTGACGTCGTCTGCAGCCAACGCAAGTTCGCAACAGGAAAGGACACACGCCTTCGATCACTCCCTCCACTTAAGGATGAGTTCAACAGTCAAAACGATGACTTTCGCAGCAAGTCACGTCTCTCACGTCTTGCATTCCTAGGGTCTGCCAAATCCTAGGGTTTACTAAGTCCCACCGACCTATTCCTAAGCTCTGATACCAACTTAATCTGTCACGCCCCGGATTACTCGTTTCCCCGGGCTCGCCAACAGATCCGCCGTATACATAGAATTTTCTATGTATACGAAGCGATAGCTAACCTGTAAACAAGCATACAAGCAACTACAAGAGATATAGAGCTGATATAAGATCATACTAATAGAACAAAAGCCACCTGTACATATAGGATCCAAAATACAACAGTTCCTCCAAAACCAAAATAGGTACAAGACCACCTCAAAAGGAACCACCAGTCCACACTATATGTATATGATACAACTCAAAATAAGACTATCTCCAGTAGGGTCTTCCTCTAGGAACAACAGGAAATGGTAGGGATCTAGCTCGCGACTCCCTTACCTCGATCCGCAGGAATGGAAGCAGCAGCTGCAACAGGCGAAGGCTCTGCAAGAAAAGGTGGCAACAATGGGTGTGAGAACTACTATCAAAAGAAGTAGTTCTCAGTGGGTACCACTACCGACCTCAACGGTCCACCCACCAAGTCTACGAGACTAACAGTATAGCTGGTAGGTAAAGAACAACAAGGTAAGCTGGAATAAACTCTACAGCTGTAATGCCACTACCCTACCACTATCCAAGTCAAACTCTCAAGTATGCATCACCAAAGTGAATAGTCACCCCTAACCCAAATCTAACGGAACCGCCCAAAAGGGCTCGTCCAGCCAACTGCCTAGCCACACCGCACACTACCAAAAAGGGTAGCCGGTCCAAGTATCAGATCCAACTAATCTACAGCGACATCAACGCAAGAGAGGCCTCACTCCGGAGCGGCACTCGGGGGAGCTACCCAACCGAGTTAATAAGCGTATCTCTGTCGAGCACAATCAGGCTCCGGCAGGCTATAATCAAATAAAAAGGATCGAATGGGTCAAAGACTCCAAGCTCACGTGCCCTCAGCACAAATAGAAGCTAAAATAAGAATTTGGGTCCACCGTCAACCCCGACGGTACCCGGTAATACAAAACAGCCTAACCCTGCTGTAAATACAAGCTCGGCATCCCAGCACAAGCGTAAACTCGTCCTACAACAAACTAAGTATCCACCTCGCACTAACAGCGGTGATACAAGAACAGAAACAGCTCCTAGAGCTAAATCTGATAATAGTTCGAAAAGTGACGGTTGTAGGTTCACGAGTTTTCTCCTAAGTCAATTCCCAGTTCAGTATGTAAAGTCATGTCTATAAATTATCAATTTATGCTCCAAATTTAGATTTCATATAAACACATGCAAATTCATGAATTCGAGCTACTAACATGATCAAACAGATAATAAAACAATATGCTGCACTCTCTACAATTTAGGAGGAAATTCGGCGATTTCGGTAACATTAACACACCTCAAACGCTATCCAACAAGGGCTAGGAGTCGAGTGGAAGGCCTCCAAACAACACCGGCTGAAATCGGGCTCAAAACTGCCAACTCAAGATTCGGACCCACCTGCTCAAGTTCTGGGCGCTCAGAACATCAGCCCAGAACTGCAGCCTGGCAGCACGACCAACATGGATTCAACATGCAATAAAATCCAAATCCTAAGTCCAAATGCAGTAATATTTTACCCAACTCACCAGCAGGGGCTCAAGAACAAACTCTCCAAATTTCAGCCATAACGGAGTTCGACTCGATGTCCAAAAAGTCCTCGCACTGATTCGGACCCACTTCTGGACCCTTCTGCACTGCATCCAGAAATTCCAGCAACTAAGTATATAACACTTCTAGCATGAATTCTGGGATTCCAATAAATCTAGCCCATGGAAAAGGGTCACAAACCTCTCAAATACAGTGATGGAACAATCCAAAGCCTCTCCAAAGTTTCTCACAAAGATCTGGATTAAAAAATCCAAGAAATCCATCAAAGGTCCAAAATTTCAGCACTTAAGCTAAATACTCAAAATCTGAGCTAGAACTCACCCTTGAATACTCAATTCAGGTGGAAAGAACCTCCAAACCAGCAAGGGATGAGGAAGGACCAATCTTCACTTCGAAATTCTAGCTCCCAAGAGATTTGGATCCATAAGATCAAAGGAAAACCCAAGTTTCAGCTCAAGAACACAAGGGGTCCAGTAAAACAGCAACTGCAGCATACATACCTGTCCAAAATACAATTGGAAGGATCCCACGTCTTCCTCTACGAGTCCACAATCCAACAAACTAAGTTCCGTAGGATTTCGACACTCCCACATTGCACACGAGCAAAAATACCACTGGTTGACGCTGCTGTTCTGCAGGGATCCAAGGTCTTCAATGGGAATGGATGGAATTTGGAAGATTTGAGGGGCTAAACTGTAAATATCCAAGGTTTACCATGAAGAAGGGGAGAAAAACGCCTCAGGGGGGGGTCGTCCACAACTTTTATAGACAAAGGGTTTCGGTGCAATGGGCCTCAAGAACAAAAATGCACCTAACCTGTTCCTCAGCAGGAATCCCAACATTCGGGCGCCCGAAACCCAAGAAGTGGGCGCCCGGTTCTTCAAGCCTGCACAAGTCCAGAACATCGGACTCTCCGCCCACGGTCCGGTGCGCCCTAACCTGGTCCGGCGGAACCCACCTACCACCCTACACGTGTCAAACGGATCGATACTCACGAGGCAAATTTTCGGACTCACTTTCCGGGCGCCCGAATCATGAATCCGAAATGACTTAGCAGTTCAGAGAACGAGCACTCAACATCTTGGCGCCCAAAACATAACTTCCGGGCGCCCTAAAGTTCCAAACGCCCAAAACTTCAGTTTTGGCTTACTTCGATGCTCCGAGTCCGTTTTCGCGTCTATTTTGCGCCGAAACGACTCCGACTTGTCTCGACCCTCTCCAGAAGTGTCGAACAGTCTAGGATACTGCAGTCATTCCGTCAGTTAGGCCCCAGGGGTACTACACCCGGTGCCCAACACTTGCGGCGATTCCGCTTTGGTTGAGAACCATTATGGTGATGCGGCGATTCCGACACCATAAATAAATGACAAGTAGTTGAACTTGGTCAATGTAAGATATTAGATGAACCTAGGAGAAAATGAAAGTTGACATTTTATTTGGTTGCATCCTTTATGTTTATTTACAAGCATGTAAATATTTGTATGCATAATTATTTGTGATCTAACTTATGCTTATGGTGTTTCTTTGGACCTGGTGGGTCGAGCTTCTCTCTTGGGTGGCCTTACCCACTGGGAACTATGTTTATAGTTCTCACCCCACGTTTTTCAGGTCCTTCCGCGAGTGAGGCGGCGGAGCGAGGCAAGGGTTTGGCTCTGTAGATAGCGGCCCTTCCATTTTGGTGTTACATAGAGTTGTACCCCTAGTTTTGGACAATGATAGTATAGGGGTTTTTATTAATTGTATGCAACTTGTAAATTCCATAGTCTTGGAACTTGATGTATGGAATTGAAATGAAAGAAAAGAAAAATTGGACATGTATAAATGTGCAAATGTGATGTAATAGAAGTAGAACTTCTTTATGTTGATGCTTTCCTTGTGCAACTCTTGTACTCCGTTCCTAGTTGGAACATCGTGGATATGCATGTGTTGTGGCGCCTTGGGCGGGTAGAGGAGACTCTATCCGTTCGGCGGGTCTGGGGCATGCGCCCGTGCGGTTATCCTTTCCACCTAGTTGGTGTTAAAGGCCCGACGGGGCGTGACAGACTAAGGTAGTATCAGAGCGTAGAAACAGTCTAGGTGGACCTAAAAAAATCCTAGGATGGAAAAGACCCTAGGAGTGTAGGCTCGTGAGTGACGAGATCTTTGATTGTGGCGAAAGATAAGTGATTGGGTTATGTCCTTATACCTCTAGTTGGAAGTAGAGGTAGATTCGAGGTGTGTCTTATTCTTCACCAAGAGAGTTCATGTTGGCGGCCGACAACATGAAACCAAGTGAGAGGAATAAGAGCCCTTGTATGACTTTCGCCTAGATTGGGTTCACGTTTATTTTCGTAGAATGTTACGTTCTAAATGACCTTGAATGTCATGAATTGACCAAGGTCGTTGTGTTTTCAGGAGACAATGGTACGTGGAAGGCCTCCTACGAGGGCTGGGCTCGGAGGATCGAGCGCGGCTCCCGAACAACTCGGGGAGGGCGAGAACTCGGGTCTTCGCGAGCAGTTGACCGAGTTGATGGGCGTGGTTCGGCGACAGGCCGAAACCATTCAGCGACAGGAGGAGCAAATTAAGAAGCTCTAGGACGAGATGGCGCAGCAAGCGGCTGCGATTAGGGAGGAGAGAACGGGAACACCTCCGACCTCTGCTTCGGCACCGGCCGAGGGAGTGGCACCGGCGCCGGCTGTGGCGCCACCCGCACCACCGTCTGCGACCGATGGGCCGGGTGCTCCTATGCCTGATCCCGCGGCAGGGGAGGCGGAGAGAGAGCGCGCACTTGCGGCTCTCGTGACATTCAAAAAGTTCAACCCGCCTATCTTCAACGGGGAGAACGTGGATCCATGGGATGTGGAGACGTGGATCGATGCCATCGAGACGCTCTTCGAGGATCTATACACCTTGGAGAGGGACAAGGTGCACCTCGCCGCTCATTGTTTAGAGCGATCGGCGAAGGTGTGGTGGAAAGGAGTCAAACGTGATCGACTCTCTAGCCTTCCGCCACCGACTTGGAAGGAGTTTCGGGGTATGGTGTTCGCCGCCTACTTCCCCGATAGCAAGAAGAGGAAACTCCAAAAAAAGTTTCGAAAGTTGAAGCAAGGGAACCGCACCATGCGTGAGTACGAGAGGGAATTCTCGTATATTATTAACTGTGTACCGCACGTTGTCCGCGGAGAATTGGACAAGGTTGATTGCTTCGTGCGCGGGCTTCGACCGGAGATCTTTCGGGCGGTTCACGCCTTCAAGCTGCAGACCTTTGCGGAGGTCTTGGACCGTGCCCTCTGGGTGGAGCACGGGAATGCATGTGCGCGCGAGGAGCGCAAATCTTGGGAAAGAGAGAAGGAAAAGGATAAGGAAAAAAGGAAAGAAGCGTCCGACGGGTGGCTCGGGTGGTCAGTCTAGCTCTAAGCGACCCCTGAAGCACTCGCAGTCGTAGAATCAGTCTCGAGGGTCTCAGCGGAATCGACCCTTGGGCCGGTGCCCAATTTGTAGCGGCCCCCACAACCCTCAACAGTGTGATCACCGTGAGGGCCGGTGCTACAAATGCGGACAGCCGGGACACATGCGGTTCAATTGCTCGATGGATGATGGCCGGGCACCGTCGTCAGCATCGACATTTGCATCGCCGAGACAGCTTGCGGGCATCCCACCCGCGGCGATGTCGGCAGGCCGTACACCGCCACCGAGACCGGCTGAGGGCCAGCGGCCGGCGCCCAGGGGACAGGTATTCGCCTCGCAGGTGGAGGAGCCTTCTGCCCCGGAGGATGTCGTGGCAGGTATTGTGTTGATTAATGGCATTCGATGTAGAGCTTTGTTTGATACCCGAGCATCGCATTCATTCATTGCTCGATCATTTGCTACTGCACATGGAATACAAATTATAGAAGCCACGCATGCAAGAACTGTGCAAGTGCCAAAACACACCTTTTGTGTACATCAAGCGTGTGTAAATTATCCAGTGAGGATTGAAAACTGGATCATGCCAGCTGATTTGCTGGTGTTGAATCGAATGAATGAATATGACTTAATCCTAGGAATGGATTGGCTCTCGAGATATCACGCTACTATTGATTGTGAGAGTCGGATAGTGAGGTTTAGAGAACCCGGGCGCAAGGAGTTTGTGTATCGTGGGTGCAAGAGTTCGCTCTTTGCATCGTTGGTGTCCACGTCGCAAGCAAGAAAGCTCATTGCTAGTGGTTGCATTGCCTACTTGGCGACGGTTGTGGATGACCGAAAGGAGGTGTTGGGACTCGAGGACATTCCTGTAGTCCAAGAGTTCTCGGATGTATTTTCGGCGGAGCTACCCGGAATGCTACCTGATCGGAAAATAGAATTCGTGATCGATTTGCTCCCGGGTACGGCGCCAATTTCTAAGGCCCCGTACAGGATGGCACCTGCGGAGCTAAAGGAATTGAAAGCACAATTACAAGACTTGTTGGACAAGGGTTTCGTAAAGCCAAGTGTGTCACCTTGGGGAGCCCCTGTTCTATTTGTGCGGAAGAAGGACGGTTCACTCCGGTTATGTGTGGATTACCGTGAGTTGAATAAAGTGACCGTCAAGAACAAGTACCCGTTGCCCCGTATTGATGACTTATTTGATCAGCTGCAAGGGTCTCGGGTGTATTCAAAGATTGATTTGCAATCCGGTTATCACCAATTAAAGATCAAACCGGAGGATGTGCATAAGACTGCGTTTAGGACGCGGTATGGACACTATGAATTCACGGTTATGCCTTTTGGGCTTACCAATGCCCCGGCGGCGTTCATGGACTTAATGAACGGTGTATTCAAACCACTACTAGATCGATTTGTGGTGGTGTTCATAGATGACATCCTTGTATACTCTCGGAGTGAAGAGGAACATAAAGAGCATCTAAGGATTGTGCTTCAAGTTCTTCGAGAGAACAAGTTGTTCGCCAAGTTAAAGAAGTGCGAATTTTGGATTCGTGAGGTCGCTTTCTTGGGTCATGTGATTTCCGCGGGCGGAGTATCGGTGGACCCTAAGAAAGTTGAGGCAATCAAGGATTGGCCTCGCCCGACCAATGTCACGGAAGTGCGAAGCTTTTTGGGTCTTGCGGGGTACTATCGGCGGTTCGTGGAGGGATTTTCAAAAATCTCCGGTCCATTAACGCGCCTTACCCGCAAGGGAGCCAAATATGTTTGGAGCGAGGAATGCGACCAAAGCTTTAAGGAGCTAAAGGAAAGGTTGACTTCGGCTCCGGTTCTCGCCTTGTCGGTTGCGGGGGAGAGCTTTGTGGTGTATAGTGATGCATCACGGCGCGGTCTTGGGTGTGTGCTTATGCAAAGAGGACAGGTGATAGCATATGCCTCTCGTCAGCTGAAGAGCTATGAGCAGAATTACCCCACCCACGACCTAGAGCTTGCAGCGGTGGTCTTCGCGCTTAAGCTGTGGAGACACTACTTGTACGGAGAACATTGTGAGGTGTACACGGATCATAAAAGTTTAAAGTACTTATTCACTCAGAAGGAGTTGAACTTGAGGCAATGGAGATGGTTGGAGTTGATAAAGGATTACGACTTAACCATCTTGTACCACCCCGGTAGAGCCAATGTGGTGGCCGATGCGCTCAGTCGGAAATCCGTAGAGAACTTCGCAATTGAGATGACGGGACAAATGCCATTGATCAAGGAAATGGGCCGGTTCGACTTGGAAGTCGTGGCCCCGGGCGTCCCCGCTACACTCATGAATCTCGAGGTTTGGCCGACCTTGTTGGAGCGAATAAAGGAAAAGCAAACCGGAGATCCGGAACTCCAAAAGGTGCGGAGTGCTATCGAGAGTGGACGCGCCGGTGATTTCATATGGATTCGAAGAGCGCCATTCGATTCCGAAATCGATTGTGCGTGCCTAAAGTCGAGGACATTCGTGGGGAGATCTTGAAAGAAGCTCACACTTCTCCCTATGTAATTCACCCGGGCGGCACCAAAATGTATAAGGATCTTAAATTGCATTATTGGTGGCCGGGGATGAAGCTTGATGTTGGACGCTTCGTGGCACAATGTTTAGTATGCCAACAGGTGAAGGCCGAACGTCGCTTTCCAGCGGGAAAACTGCAAGGGTTGCCCATTCCAGTTTGGAAGTGGGAGAATATAGCAATGGATTTTGTTGTGGGCTTACTTCGATCGCATGGTGGCCACGACGCGATTTGGGTGGTGGTGGATCGTTTGACAAAGTCGGCACACTTTTGGCCAATCCACACCACTTGGTCGGGAGACAAATTAGCACAAGTCTACCTAGACGAGATTATGCGGTTGCACGGGGTCCCGACCTCGATAGTTTCAGATCGAGATTCCCGTTTTACATCGTATTTTTGAAAAAACTTGCAAGAGGCTTTGGGTACACGGCTCGATTTTAGTTCGGCATTCCATCCTCAAACTGACGGTCAATCAGAGAGAACAATTCAGATTTTGGAGGATATGCTGCGAGCGTGTGTGTTGGACTTCAAGGGTGCGTGGCCTACTCATTTACCGATGGCTGAGTTCGCTTATAACAATAGCTATCAATCTAGCATCGGTATGGCACCGTTTGAAGCCTTGTATGGAAGAAAATGCCGTTCTCCTATTCATTGGAGCGAGGTCGGCGAAAGAAGGGTCTTAGGACCGGATGTGTTGCGTGAAGCGGAGGAAAAGGTCCGCTTGGCACGTGAACGTTTATCGACGGCGCAATCCAGGCAAAAGAGTTATGCGAATAGGCGTCAACGAGATTTGGAATTCGCGGTAGGAGACCGCGTCTTCTTAAAAGTATCGCCCATGAGAGGGGTTAAGCGATTTGGTGTTTGGGGTAAGTTGAGTCCCCGTTACATTGGACCTTATGAGGTTTTGGAGCGTGTGGGAACTTTGGCATATCGGCTAGCCTTGCCGCCAAAACTTGCGGGGATACACAATGTGTTTCATGTATCGACGCTCCGTAAGTATGTGTATGACCCGGCGCACGTCCTCGAGTATGTGCCTATGGAGCTTCATGAGGATATGACTTACGAGGAATTTCCCTTGTGTATCATGGATCGCGAGGTGAAAAATTTGAGGAACCGTGAAATTCCTTATGTAAAGGTACAATGGACGAATCACGAAGAGCGTGAAGCTACTTGAGAATTGGAAAGCTCAATGAAGGAGCGGTTTCCTTACCTCTTCGCTGAGTCCAGCTGAGATATGATTTAGTTTCGCGGCCGAAACTCTCTTTAAGGGGGGAGGAATGTAGTACACTGAACTTCAGTGTGTCGTACTGAACTTCTACAAATTGTGGAGTTCCGGTGGGAAAGTAGCATGAGAGGCTATGTGAGTGGCTTCGGCCAAGTTTGGGGCTTGTACGAGTGTTTTCGGCGCAAACGAGTACGAAAACGGACTTCGAAAAGTCAAAACTGCCAAACTTGTGAAGTCTGCAGTGGATTCCGGTATGGATGTGTCCATACCGGTACTGAAGCGATTAGTTCCGGTATGGAGTGTGACATACCGGAATGCGAGGGCAGAATCTGGAAATCCATCTCTCGGGTTTTGCGGAATTCCTCGTGGCATACCGAAACTAACACCCGTATACCAGTACGCCAAAGTGGGTACCGGAATACAGTGTTGCGAAATGCCAACTTTGGCTGGCTGTAAGTGTGATGTGTGAAGGGGGGCAAATAGGTCTTTTCACACCCGAGGGGGTGTTAGAAAGGCAGGGACACCCCTCCCTTCTCAGTCTTCTTCCTCCTCTACTTCTCCTCTCCATCTCTCTCACTTTCTCTCTCTAGAGATCTCTCCAAAGCTTGGAGAAAAGAGTGGATTGAGCTTGGAAAAGGTTTCCAAAGTGGAGAAGAGGCTTCTTGGTGCAAGTAGGAGCTTGGGGAACTCGTGGCTAAGGTGAGTTCCTCATCATTTGGGTTCAAACCTTGGAATTGATCTAGTATTTTGAGGTTTTTGGAAACCCTAGGCAATCTAAACCACAAAAGTGGAGATTGGCCAAGAAATTTCGGGATTCTACATGCATGCATGTGAAACCTAGGTGAAATGAAGGTTTTTGTCATGGGAGGTTCTAAAAATATTTCGACCTTCGGGAATTGCAATTGAGACATAGGAAATCATGTTAGAACAATTGATTTCAAGTATCGAGTTGATTTATGGGATCGTAATGTGTAACGAACCATTTTCTTGTAGAAGCTTGGGTTGAAGCAAGAACTCTAGACTTGAAGACTTAGGAGCTCAAAGAATTCAAGAAATTGGAAGCTCTTGAGGTGGGTTTGTGTTTACCGAAGTAATTAGGTCACTTCCATGTCTAGGGTAAATAACCATTTGAAAATAAAATGGTGTGAAAGTGTGTAACCCTAGAATTTGCATGTTGGCAAAATGAGAATCATGATAAATTGAGCCATGGGCTCATCTTGCATGTTAATGAATTCAAATATATCCTTATTATCTATACTTGTTATGTGATTGCATGTATGAATTAGAACCTAGTGTTGAGAAACATAGGTTGAAAAGTGAGATTGGAACCTAGTGTCATTGAACATAGGTTGGAACACGAGATTGGAACCTAGTGTCATGGAACCTAGGTTCAGAATGTAAAGTAAACCTAGTGTCATTGAACATAGGTGAGACTTGGTGACTTGAACCTAGGGCCATTGGACTTAGGTTGGCAAGTGTGAAATGTGAACATTGGGGTACGCAACGATTTCGCTATCCCGAGTACGCGACGATTTCGCTACCCGTGCCATGCGTTGGCGGTGATGGATTGGGATACGCGACGATTTCGCTATCCCGGGTACGCGACGATTTCACTACCCGTGCCACGTGTTGGCGGTGATGGATTGGGATACGCGACGATTTCGCTATCCCGGGTACGCGACGATTTCGCTACCCGTGCCACGTGTTGGCGGTGACGGATTGGGATACGCGACGATTTCGCTATCCCGGGTACGCGACGATTTCACTACCCGTGCCATGTGATGGCGGTGATGGATTGGGATACGCGACGATTTCGCTATCCCGGGTACGCGACGATTTCGCTACCCGTGCCACGTGTTAGCGGTGATGGAATGGGGTACGCAACGATTTCGCTATCCCGGGTATGCGATGATTTCGGTACCCGAACGAGGAGATGACGATTTCATTCCTTGGAGGTTGGGACCATGATGGGGATGACGATTTCATTGCTCGGTGCCCAACACTTGCGGCGATTCCGCTTTGGTTGAGAACCATTATGGTGATGCGGCGATTCCGACACCATAAATAAATGACAAGTAGTTGAACTTGGCAATGTAAGATATAGGATGAACCTAGGAGAAAATGAAAGTTGACATTTTATTTGGTTGCATCCTTTATGTTTATTTACAAGCATGTAAATATTTGTATGCATAATTATTTGTGATCTAACTTATGCTTATGGTGTTTCTTTGGACCTGGTAGGTCGAGCTTCTCTCTTGGGTGGCCTTACCCACTGGGAACTATGTTTATAGTTCTCACCCCACGTTTTTTAGGTCCTTTCGCGAGTGAGGCGGCGGAGCGAGGCAAGGGTTTGGCTCTGTAGATAGCGGCCCTTCCATTTTGGTGTTACATAGAGTTGTACCCCTAGTTTTGGACAATGATAGTATAGGGGTTTTTATTAATTGTATGCAACTTGTAAATTCCATAGTCTTGGAACTTGATGTATGGAATTGAAATGAAAGAAAAGAAAAATTGGACATGTATAAATGTGCAAATGTGATGTAATAGAAGTAGAACTTCTTTATGTTGATGCTTTCCTTGTGCAACTCTTGTACTCCGTTCCTAGTTGGAACATCGTGGATATGCATGTGTTGTGGCGCCTTGGGCGGGTAGAGGAGACTCTATCCGTTCGGCGGGTCTGGGGCATGCGCCCGTGCAGTTATCCTTTCCACCTAGTTGGTGTTAAAGGCCCGACGAGGCGTGACACATTTACAACCAAAAATTTTGAAATAACCAATATTGGGAATTCTATTATACCATAACTCAAAAGGAGTATTCTGAAGAATTGGTCAAATTAGAACACGGTTCATGATGTAGCAAGTCGTGTTTTCGGTTTCGGCCCAAAAGTATTTGTCACGCCCCGGGCTAGTTCTAGATGCGAAAAATACGTGCCAATTTTTTTTTTTGAAAGCCTAGCCCGCGCCACGTACAGACCCGCCACAAATACAGGGTCCACTGTACACACGGACAGAACCTCCCCTGTATTTGCACGGCGTCAACAACAAACAACAGGATCACAACCACTATTCATTCATCCCAACAGCACAACAACACCAAAGATTCATACAGCTAGCCGTCCTTAAACCTGTATGAATCTAAGCAGGTCCTTAAGCGAAGGATGATGCAATGCACAAGCAACAAACATTCTAGAAAGCTGCTCCTTACCCAGAAGCTTTATTTGAAACCCTAATTTCAAACATTCAAGAATCATTTGAAAACTGTTCTCCACACGAGAACTCTCTTTTTGAAATCACAAAACCGAGCAATCAGAAATCCATTTGAAAACCGTTTCCCACACGGAAACCTTGTTTTACGACGCTACCACGAGGGGTAGAAAACCGAAATGCTAGATAACGAAACGATTGAAAAACAAGGATACAATCAACTAGTCCAAGCATGCAGTCATCACACAAGCATATAGAATGAATCCACAACATAAGCATGCTAGAATTTACAACGGGGTAACTGAACCACACATTACATCTATCAAATAGAGGTAGGGGAATAACCAAATCTGGGGATGTAGCCTCACCAGTCGGAACCTCTAGAGCTACTATCTAGGCGTGCCTCGCAGCGTCCCGACACTCACCACCCTGCTCACCTGAAACCTGCAATGGGGGTGGGGGGGGTGAGAACATGCACGCATGTCTCCCCTCCCAGTGGGTACCGCAAGCCGACGAAGGCGAGGTGTACACACCGGCACGAGGGTCAACAAAAGATAGATATGGTATACAGTAGCACAAGTAAGTATGAGGCTAACATACAACTGAAATAACTATGCTACTGTAAGCAACTAGTATGCATCAAAGGGAAAACCACGAAGTAAACCCAATCTGAAACTACCGGGACGTATCCCATGCACTATCACCTGCTCATCTATAAGCACATAAACCTTCTGGACGCACTGCATCAAGGCTCACGGGTCGGCACAAACTCAACGACCCTTTTCCGGAAAAGAACACCTCCAAACGGTGGATCAGACCGCGGTGTACGTGAAGTGCTAGAAGAGCTGTGACGATCGATGCAAATGCTCAATCCACAGAACGGCAACAAGCCGAGAAGCAACCAATAAACCACAACTAGGATCGCTCGGAACAACAGGCGATCACCTCCGACCAACTGGGTCGTCTCAAGGAACATGCAAGCCACACTAGGATCGCTCGGAATGATAAGCGATCCCCCCCCGACCGACTGGGTCGTCTCAAAGAACATGCAAGCCACACTACTCTACTATCCAAGCACGCATATAAGTAGAGTCTACGGGAGTCAAGTGAACTAAAAACTGAAATGCGAAAGAAGGGATAGAAAGGTATCACCGTAGTCCACTGAACCGACTCCGGATCGAAGTACCCACCTGTAGGTAAGATCCAATCTAACACCGACGGCTCTCGGGAACCGCGACAGGACCTACGAAAGACTCACAGGGTCAAGGTCCACCAAGTCGACGCTAAACACAAAGCTCTCACATCCCGAAACCGACGGATCGCCCAGGAAACCCACCGGGACGATCCCGAAACCACACAAAACCCCGGAGGGGTACCAAACAACCAACAAGGTCCCTCGCTGTCCCCGAACACACAAAACCAAGTGACGGGACAGCGAGCACAAGCTCGGGGTGCTACGAACATCAAACGCACCCGAAAAGGCTTCCCGGGTTCCCGAAAAGTGCCGAATTGGCACCGGAACCCCACATCACTCATCCGCTGTCCTCGGAACTTCGGGACAGCGATGAGGAACAGCCAACGAGGCTACACGACGAAGCCAAGTCGCTCGCGAAAACAGCGAGTGAGTCGCACAACTAGAAACGTGCGTTTCGCCGATTATTTCATCGAAAAACGCGTCGGAAACGAATCCGAAACTCCACGAAGGGCGAGGGGGTTGGACAACCAGTCCACAGGGTCCCAAGGACCAAACCCTTGCTGCCCACAGCGTCGCAACGCTGCCACAAAAGCTAAAGTCCACAATCAAGCACAATTCCATACATACAAGCAATAAACGGAGCCGTTCGAGCAAACCGTACGTCCGCACGACCTTCCGCAAGCACCAGCGGATAGGTTACGACGTCACGGAAACCGTGCTCACCATCCCACTGCGACAGGACCAGTCACAAGCCGGGAAGTCCCACAAAAACAGCGAGCTCAAGCACAAAAGCGAGCGTGACCAAGGCCGTGTGAGTGAACCGTACATCCGCACGACCTTCCGCAAGCGCCAGCGGATAGGTATCGATGTCACGGTGACCGTGCTTACAGCCTCACTGCGACAGGAACAGTCGCGGTCCGGGAAAAGCCATAAAAACAGAGCAACAATAGGCAAAAATGGCCCGACAAAGGCCGAACGGTGCAACGGCTCGAGCAAAACCAAAATGGAGGTGAGCATGATGATCAGTGAGATGCCCTGATCATCGGGCTCACCTCTCCGGACCTCGGGGAGCAACAGGGGCTCCGGGCACCTCGGCGCGGCCAAAAACACAAGAGAAAAGCCCCCCGGCCGGAGCAACTAGCTCCGGCCGGCTGCCGGCGGGAAAAAAAGCAGGGCCGGCGGCGGGCCAGGTCGGCCGAGAGGGTCAAAGAGAAGGGGGAGCTCACCCTTGCCGGCGGCGGGAAGCGGCGGCGGCGGCGCAGGGAACCTCCCAGCTCTCGGGTTGAGCTAGGGCACGGCGGCGCGGCAACGGGCGGCGACGGCGGCCGGCGGTGAGGCGAGCACCGTCACGAGGAGGTCGCCGGTCACCGGTTGGCCGGTGACCGCGACAAAAAAGGAGCCGGGTTGCGGCGGCGGCGCTGGCGCGGCCCGGGTGCCCTAGCGGTCCCACCGGAGCAAGCGGCGGCTCCGGCGGCTCTCCGGCGGCACGGCGAAGGCCGGGGAGGCAGGGATCGGCGGCGGAGGTCCCGAAGGTGACCGTGCTCACCCTCTCCGACGTCGGGAGGCGGCGGCGGCGCGGCCCCACCAAGCTCGGCCAGAAGCACTCTCGGCCAGTGCTGCTGCGGCTCTCCGAGGCCCACGGCGGCGGCTCCCGGCGGCGGCGCTCCACTCCGGCGGTCGTGCCACCTCAGGGAAAGCCCACGCATGGGTTTCCCCTGGGTGCACACCGCAGGGAGAAGAAGAGGAAAAGAAGAAGGAGAAAAGAAGAAAAAGGGAGAGAGAGTGCTGGCCGGGGCTGCTCCGGCCAGGCGGCGGCCGGCGGCGGCCGGCACTGCTCGGGGAGGAGGCCAAGGGGCAGGGGGAGCTCGAGCTCATCTCAGGGGGCAGGGGGAGAGAAGAGAGAGTGAGGGAGAGAGAGAGAGAGAGAGAGGTGGAGTGTATAAGTGGTAAAGAGAGGGGGAGAGTTCAAAAAAGCATTAAATGCCCCCACCAACCTCTCAGCTGCTGTCCCCTCTCCCACAGCAGCTACAAAAAATCCCCCCAGGCCCCCGCGATTCGAAAATGCGCAAAACGGTGCGAAAAACGGGGTCCAAATCGCGAAACAATAAAAGTGCCACTCGCGCACTCAGCGAAGAAGATGCAATATCTTTCAATCCGTTCATCGCACGCTGACACGGATTGCGCCATTGCGTTCAGCACTGCCGAGACATCGAACTCACCATTTTGGATCGCCCAAAACGGACTCCGGATCGCACTGTTAAGCCGTTCTCTCTCCGCGACGAAAAACCAAAAACCAACAAAATCTGCTAATATCACTTATATACATATATATATATATATACCTATATATATATACGTATACGGATCAAAAACACTGTATCAGGGGAGAGAAACACAGAATTCCAAATTCCCAAAATTCGAATTCTCACAGTATTTTGGCAACTCCCCCTCAATCAACATAGATGTAGCCATCTATTGGAGAGATCTATTTTTGCGTTCAACAACCCTATTTTGTTGAGGTGTACGAGGGGACGCAAATTGATGTTCTATTCTTAATTCATTGCAAAATTCTTCAAAGTTATGGTTTTCGAATTCACTACCATGATCACTTCTAATCTTGAAAATTATGCTACATTTTTTATTTTGAGCACGATAAACAAAGTCTTTGAAGGATTTAAAAGTGTCATACTTATGTCTCAAAATAAAGTCCAAGTATATCTTAAGTAATCATCAACATTATAAAAATATAGCTATTTCCACCAAGGCTTGAGATATCAATTGGTCCAAAGAGATCCATCCATATGAATTAACTCCAAGGGACTAGATGTAGAAACAACTTTTTTGGATTTAAAAGAAGATTTTACTTGTTTTTCTTAAGCACAAGCACTGCAAGCACTACAAATGCTTCTTACCGAGTTCCACATACTCTTGGATACTATCAGGGGTGACATCAACTCGTCCCCTGCGGCTTGATGTTGGTGTTGTCTTGCGTGAAAGAGGGGAGAAGCAACACCTCTTGCCAGAAGAGGTATGACCAGAGGCACTACTAACATATGGACTTCCCCTCTGGACAGGAGTAGGTGTAGGGGAGCGTGAAGTGGTGTCGTCTACATTGTCATTCCATGGCGACTGTGCTATAGGTACTGGTTGAGGATTAGAAGTTTGGCCAGCTCCAGATGCACCCATCATTGATTTCTGAATTTGTTCTAATAGTGCTATTGTGCTCAGAAGATGAGGACGTGCAGCGAACATCCTCGCATTGCATCCCCGTCATAAACCCCCTCCCTGTGGCAGTAGTCTTTCCAGATAAGAACTCAATGTCATGATATGCAAGAAAGGATTTATCCCTACATCTTGCATAAGTTGGATTTTCCTACACAATATAGATATAATGAATAATTTAAATAATTGTTATTATATTATGAGAAAATTGAAATAAAAAAGGTTTAATAACGTACAGAAATCACGGTATCCCAATCACTCGGGCACCAGCAGTCGGAATGTTGCGATCATAGTCCCATCCCCACCCGCTCTTGTTAGCCAATGTTTGGTACATGACAAATCGGCGCTTCAAAACTTTTAATCGATTTTGTAAGTGGCTTTTGATGAAGTTGAGTTTTGTTCGCTTATTAAAATCATGAACTATTCTACTCCACGCCAATATAGTAAAACTTCTATTAATGAAATTACCCAGAACATGTTCCTCAATCATCAAGTTCAACATTGTTGAGTCCATAACCTCGGTCCAATTTTCGGAGCGTACTCTGGTTTTTGAGGACTCCTGACATGAAATTTCAATGCTTTGGGTGTCGGTTGAGGCGACATCGATGGAGTTAGGGTATGTCATACATTGTGTCATTTTATTTTGAGCGGCCATCTGAAATAAACAAATTTGTATATCATGAATAAATCCATTATATAGGTTAGAAGCAAGTATAGGTTATAGTGTTTTTTTTTTCCCACTCAAGGGAAGAAGTGCATCATGATTCCATAGTGGCTGCACGTATTTAAACATACCACCCAACCATAGACATGTATCATCTTTCTCGTGCATCATCGCAGTTGATTGTTTCATATAATTCCAAAAGCAACCGGCAATATTACATCTCAACCAATACCATTTCAGATCAAAATAGTAATAACTGCGAAATGGATCATCACCAAAAAAGGATTTACGGCCGAACCAAGTGAAAGAAACTGAAGGTAGATTTATCGCTATCTTCCTGATTCTATGACTACTTCTAGTTTTCTGTTGGTTTTGTGATATATATAGATCAACATATATAGATATATCTAAATGAAAGACAGAAGCAGTTGGTGATATAGACATTCCAAGCAGATTTGATGTGTTACCAAACTTTTTCAATTTATACTATTTGTGCCAAACAAACAGGAAATAATTTGTAAATGGCATAAGCCACATGGCTCAGCATGAATGGGTTGTCATATGTATCACTATAGCAGCTGCATAGAAATATTTCTACGCCTCCAAGCCATTAATACATCCGAAATCCACCATGCATCACTGGTAAATAAATCCAATGCATGAAACATCATCATGGTAGAGTGGAAATTATATATGAAAACCTTACCTCTGCAAGATGGAAAAGGATTCTCGAATACGGGAATTTCAGTGCGTCGTACCGAACTTCTACAAATTTTGGAGTTCCGGTGGGAAAATAGCATGAGAGGCTATGTGTGAGGCTTCGGCCAAGTTGGGGACTTGTGCGAAGTGTTTTCGGCGCAAATGAGGCGCGAAAATGGACTTCGAAAAGTTAAAACTGCTGAACTTGTGAAGTCTGCAGTGGATTCTGGTATGGATATGTCCATACCGGTACTGAAGCGATTTGTACCTGTTAGATAGGGGGTGCCCTAGGATCTATCTAGAGTATATCAATCACCTAGAGGGGGGTGAATAGGTGTATAAACAAAAATCACAAATCTCAATGCGATAAAGTAATGCGGAAAATAAAATCAGCACACCGAGATTTACGTGGGAAACTCCACCTTGGAGAAAAACCCACGGAACCAACACGCGAAAAAACAATCCACTAAGAGTAAAGAATTACAAGGTGATTACCGACTCCACGGACTTAACCTCTCCCTTCTCTTCAGCGGATCACGCGCACCAACGGGTTGTCCACGCCCCACGTCCGAATCCACGGACGCCACTCGAATCCTCGAGCACCAACGATCCGAATCCACGAACCGTCTTGATCACGCCGAATCCACGACGCCACTCCGTCCGGAGCAAAACAAATAAGATTGATGATGATTCCTTGCTTAGAAGAACATGAAAAATCTGTGGGAATAATCTCTAAGCAATTCTCAAATTGATTCTAAAAGAATATTAGAAATTAGGGCACCATGAATCAATTTGAGAGAAGCTTGATGTAGAAGATGAGGAAAACGGTTACCTACAAGCTTCTAGGGTTTCTAAAAGATAATCTATGCTTCACCACGTTTTAGAGACAACCCCACATCCTATTTATAGGTTTAGAAGCAATCCGAACTAGATTAGGATTAAAAACAGTTTTTAGAAAGGTTTGAAAGCAAACCGATTTCGACTAGGATTGAAAAACTGATTTTAGAAAGGTTTGGAACCAAATTAGGATTGCTAAGATATTTTAAGGAATCTACCATCTTATTTACAGGTTTGGGGGACATTAGAATCAGAGTAGGATTCAAAAAAACAACTTTCCAAAACTTCGCGACGGGTCGGGGTCCGGACCGCGGGTATGGGGTCCGGACCCTGACACTCATCAGGCGTTTCATTGTCCGGACCACAGCATCAGGGTCCGGACCCGGTCTGCGAAGCTGCCCATCAGACCTACGGGTTCCGGACCTCAGGTTCCAGGGTCCGGACCCGGACTGTAAAACCGCAAGTATGTGTACGGGTTCCGGACCTCAGCTTCCAGGGTCCGTACCCTCCCTGTGTGACAGCCAGGGAGGCGTACGGGATCCGGACCTCAGCTCTCAGGGTCCGGATCCTGGAAGTTGGAAAACTCATTTTTACAATTTAAATCAATTTTTATCCATTCTAATGTCTTCCAAACTGTAGTACTCGGAAATTTTTTGAGATTTAGGGTTTCTGGACTTGGCGGGATTCGGGCGCCCGGAAGTGGTGAAGTGGACGCCCGAAAGTTGCGGACCCTATTGGACTTTGTGGACGATCCGGTTGTGGCTGACGAGCATTGGATCTGGGCGCAGGATTCGGACGCCCGGATTGAGGATCCGGTTTGAATTATGACGTGGAGAGCCACGTGTCGCGACGCAGGACACGTGTCGATCGCCGGAGACACGCCGCCCCACCGCCTGCTGACTGCTGACCGACCGCTTGAGCACACGACGACACCTGGACAGCAGCATTTCCGGACGCCCGGAAGTCGTGAAGTGGGCGCCCGAATGTGGACTTTTGGCAGCCTATAAATAGGCGAGTCCCTGATCACTTTGGCTCAATTTCCACTTCGTGTGATCCTTTTCTAGAGAGAGAAAGTGGGTTTAGGGCCATGTGTTGGCATTAGTTTGTAACCCAGCTTGCTCTCTTCTACTCTGCTGATCTGATCTGGTGCCAAGCTGTTATTCTGCTGGAGTTAGCAGTTTCCTTGGAGGTTTTGACAGATCGGGGTGCTGCCGGAGTTCGTTATCCTGGAGGGTTGGATCTGAGGATACTGTTCTTTCCCCACCGTGGTTGGATTAGCTTTTCAGGTGGGTTGATGTTTGCCAGATTCAGTGGACTTCCTCCTACGTGTTTTATCTCATGTTAGCATAATATGATATGATGTTGTTTGGATTATGTTAGCATGATTGGATTATGATATGTGGATATTGGATTATGATATTGGGATTATGATAGTATGCCATGCTAAGATTAGGTAGAGATGCCATGTTAGGTTGAGACTGATCTATAGACTGCATGGGCATGTTATGATCTTAGATGTGCTAATGATATGTATGTGAGCATGCATAATTCCTTTGTATCCATATTGCATGATTGGACCTACACCTATTATGTTGATTCCTTGTACCAGTTGTTGTACATGTAGTGTAGGTGATCATGTTGTGGCTCGTGCTATGTTGTTGTACCTCCTCTTTGTGGTAGAGTTGAGAGCCTCCTCTTGTGATAGAGTTGAGATTGATTGTGAGCACTGGAGCATTGATTATGCCGAGGGCACGTGGTTCTTTGTGAGAGCATGGATTGGGTCATACTCGTTGATTATCCTTTGTGGTGCCGAGGGCACAGTGGATTGGGTCTTACTTGTTGACTATCCTTTGAAGTGCCGAGGGCACATGATCCTTTGTTGACCCAGTCGTGTCGATCATATACCTGTGGGTGCTTGGCGGATACTATGGTTGTACTTTACTCGGTTGGGTCGCTCCCACGAGTACCACTCTAGAGTTGGCATGTTCCGTACAGAGAGGTGTACGAGGGGCTAGTTACAGACGGGCTTCCTGTACTAGTCGGCTCCCTGGAGGGTTGAGCAGCTCCCTGTAGGGTTGAGCGTGATCAGGCCGCAGGTATGGTATTGTGAGGTATTGTATGGCGAGAGCTAGGTACAGATGGGGTTCCTGTACTAGCTGGTTCGCAGGTATTGTATTGTGTATGATAGTCCTCATTTGGTATATTCAGTTCATTGGTATTCATACTGACAGTTGAGCTTTATGCATAGTAGTGGTAGTATATCTCCTACTTTCTTTGTTGCTCCATATATATCTTTTGAGATTGAGGACTTAGTGGGCAGACCGCTGAGGCTGGTGGCGGTACCCACTGAGGATTACTTGATTGATAGTAGTTCTCACACCCATTGGTGACATCTTTTTGCAGAGTCTTCTTCCCCTGTTGTGCATACTGAGCGCGGAAAGGAGACCGTCGGGTAGAGCTATTCCCCGGATACTTGGCTAGAGGTATACCCATTTTTGGATAGATGGTTGAGTATGTACATACAGTGAGATTGTGATATCAGTGTTGTATATGAGAGTTATATGTGAGAGTTATGGATGATGTATGTACAGTGATCTTTTGATATATTATATAGCAGCTCTGTTGATACCTTTAGCTCTGTGTGTTTATTGTGGATGTTGTTTCGCTTCGTATACATGGTAGAAATACTGTGTATGCGGCGAATCTGGTCATGCGCCTGGGAAGAGGTAACCCGGGGCGTGACACAAACACTTGTAAATATTTATAAATCATCATCAAGATTATTTAAACTTACCAAGCATCGTGAATTCAATCGGTGAGTCTTCGTGTCTTCAAACTTCATCTTTTCTTCTTTGAACCTTCAAGACTCCGACTCACTTCACGAAATATGCCAATATAAAATCCGTAACAGTACCGGTATGGAGTCTGGTATAACCGGAATGTGAGGGCTGAATCCGAGAACCCAGCTCTCGGGTTTTGCGGAATTCCTCGGGGTATACCGGAACTAACACCCGTATACCGGTATGCCAATGCGAATACCGGTACACAGTGTTGCGAAATGCCAGCTTTGGCTGGTTGGTAGTGTTGAATTGTGAGAGGGGCAAAATGGTCATTTCGTATGTGGGGAGTTATGTATTGAGGGCTGAGGCTCTCTCCCTCACTTCTCTTCATCTTTCCCACTTCCCCCTCCCTCTCCCTCACTTTCTCTCTCTAGAGATCTCTCCAAAGCTTGGAGAAGTGAAGGATTTGACCTTGGGAAAAGCTTCTAAGGTGGATTTGGAGCTTCTTGGTGCAAGAAGAAGCTTGGGGAACTCGTGGCTAAGGTGAGTTCCTCATGATTTGGGTTCAAACCTTGGATTTAATCCTTTGTTATGAGGTTTTTGGAAACCCTAGGCAATCTAAACCACAAAACGTGGAGATTGGCCAAGAGATTTTGAGGTTCTACATGCATGCATGTGAAACCTAGGTGAAATGAGGGTTTTTGCCATGGGAGGTTCTAAAAATATTTGGACCTTCGGGAATTGCAATTGAGGCATAGGAAATCATGTTAGAACAAATGATTTCAAGTATTGAGTTGATTTATGGGTTCGTAATGAGTAACGAACCATTTTCTTGTAGAAGCTTGGGTTGAAGCAAGAACTCAAGGCTTGGAGACTTAGGAGCTCAAAGAATTCAAGGAATTGGAAGCTCCTGAGGTGGGTTTGTGTTTACCGAAGTGATTAGGTCACTTTCATGTCTAGGGTAAATAACCATTTAAAGATAAAATGGTGTGTAATGTGAACCCTAGAACTTGCATGTTGGTAAATGAGAATCATGATAGATAGAGCCATGAGCTGCTCTTGCATGTTAAAGAATTCAAGTATATTTCTATTATCTATACTTGTTATGTGATTGCATGTATGAATTTGAAACCTAGTGTCATCGAACATAGGTTGGACATGAGAATTAGAACCTAGAGTCATGGAACCTAGGTTGAGAATGTAAAGTAAACCTAGTGTCATTGAACATAGGTGAGACTTAGTGACTTGAACCTAGGGTCATGGGACTTGGGTTGGCAAGTGAAAAATGTGAGCAATGGGATATGCGACGATTTCGCTATCCCGGGTATGCGACGATTTCGCTACCCGTGCCATGAGTTGGCGGTGATGAATTGGGATATGCGACGATTTCGGTATCCCGGGTATGTGACGATTTCGCTACCCGTGCCATGAGTTGGCGGTGACAAAGTGGGATGTGCGACGATTTCGCTATCCCGGGTATGCGACGATTTCGCTACCCGTGCCATGAGTTGGCGGTGACAAAGTGGGATGTGCGACGATTTTGCTATCCCGGGTATGCGACGATTTCGCTACCCGTGCCATGAGTTGGCGGTGATGAATTGGGATATGCGACGATTTCGCTATCCCGGGTATGCGACGATTTCGCTACCTGTGCCACGTGATGGCGGTGTTGAAATGGGGTATGCGACGATTTCGCTATCCGGGTACGCGACGATTTCGCTATCCCGGGTACGCGACGATTTCGCTACCCGAAGACGGAGGTGACGATTTCACTCCTTGGACGTTGGAACTATTATGGTGATGCGGCGATTCCGAAACCATAAGTTAATGACAAGTAGTTGAACTTGGTCAATGTGAGATATAGGATGAACCTAGGAGAAAATGAAAATGGACATTTTATTTGGTTGCATCCTTTATGTTTATTTACAAGCATGTAAATATTTGTAGCATAGTTATTTGTGATCTATTTTATGCTTATGGTGTTTCTTTGGACCTGGTGGGTCGAGCTTCTCTCTTGGGTGGCCTTACCCACTGGGAACTATGTTTATAGTTCTCACCCCACGTTTTTTAGGTCCTTCCGCAAGTGAGGCGGCGGAGCGAGGCAAGGGTTTGGCTCTTTAGTTAGCGGCCCTTCCATTTTGGTGATACATAGAGTTGTACCCCTAGTCTTGGACATTGATAGTGTAGGGGTTTTCATTAAATGTATGCAACTTGTATATTCCATAATTTTGGAACATGATGTATGGAATGGAAATGAAAGAAAAGAAAAATTTGGGCATGTATAAATGTGCAAATGTGATGTAATAGAAGTAGAACTTCTTTATGTTGATGCTTTCCTTGTGCAACTCTTGTACTCCGTTCCTAGTTAGAACATCGTGGATATGCTTGTGTTGTGACGCCTTGGGCGGGTAGGAAAGACTCTATCCGTTCGGTGGTCTGGGGCATGCGCCCGTGCGGTTATCCTTTCCACCTAGTTGGTGTTAAAGGCCCGACGGGGCGTGACACCCTCTCTCTGCTGCTGTAGCTGCTAACTGCAGGGCAGCAGCAGCATGCAGCAGTAGCTGCTGCTGCTGCTGACTGCAGGGCAACAACAGAAGCCTGCAGCTGCTGCTGCTGACTGCACAAGCAGCAGCAGCAGTAACAGCTGCTGCAGGGCAGCAAAGAAAAAGAAAGAAAGAAAGAAAGAAAGAAAGAAAGGAAGAAAGGAAGAGAGGGAAAGAGAAGAAAAAGAAGAAGAAATAGAAGAAGAGAAAAGTGAGAATGAAGAAAAGAAAAAGGAAGATGGTGAGAAAAGGAAGAAGAATGAAAGAAAAAGGAAGGAAAGTGAAAGAATGAATTAGAATTGATAATCGGCAAAATTCACAATTCTAAACGTCAAATTGAAGCTTGCAAGGTGTTTAGGAACGTGATTTCGAGCTCTCCCCATGTTTGGTTAGTCGTAATTTAAGGTAAGTGATGTTCAAATTAGCGTAATTCGCGCGCGATTTAAAAATTAGACTTTTGATTGACATTCCGATTGCTTTGCCTTGTTTCGTGTTTTCGGACGACCGTGCCTCAAGAGAAAGTTCGTGAGCGATGGATTTCACGCTAGAGACGACGTGGCACGTTGAGGTGGGTTCCGAGTCGCCGAAAATGGCGAATTTCCCTCTATGTCTATTTTAGCAAAATGCCATATGCTTGAACACTTGTATCGCTTCCATTTGATTTAGCTTCTTGAATTATGATGAATCATAGACTTATCCGCTGTGACTCATATATTGAATTTGGCACATGATATGTGAAATTGTCTCTTTCTTGCGTCGAATATGCCATGGCTACATGATAGAAGCTGAGAATTTATGAAACATGTTAGAATGGATTTACCTTGGACCTTCTACAGTAGAGTTGTGACCATTGTTCAATTTCGTGATTCCTAACCGTTCCACTGCCTCTTGGTTGAGTTATAATGACAGTTAGTAACATTTCGTATTTGACATTTTAACTTAGGTCGTAGCAGGCCGGTCGACAGTTATGCATTTTGATGAATCCCTATTATCCTCGAGTTATGCGAGCCACCTGTCATCTATACACCCTGTTTAACTATAGAGAGAGCATTTGACTTTGTTGAGAACTGTGATATTGTTACATTTGGCTCCAGTACCTCCATTGAGTAGTATGCATATTCTCTTGTGGTGTTTGATCATCTGCTTAGCTTATGACTACTCTGAGGACATTGGATTGATCTTGTGATGTTTGATTCTTTGCTTACCCTATGACTACTCTGAGGACATTGGATTTATCTTGTGATATTGATTTATGGTTAAGCCATGACATTGTGATATTGTGACAGTATTGATCATGATCCAGACCATAGCCTGCAAGACCACTTTGAGCTTGACAGTATATGAGCTATGAGCTATGTGATATGTTACTCGGTAGGGGTCGCTCCCTTCGAGTGCCACTCCGGATTGCTGGCTGGTGTTAGTGAAACAGTAGCCTAGTTTTGAGGGTGCTGTCACACTCATGGGAGTGTGACCTCATACTAGGCGGGTGCAGGCTTGACCGGACGAGCGAGCCGGTCGTTGCGATTGGGTATGATTACAGTATTTGTTGTTGTAGTGACGTTGATACATACACTGTTTAGTTACCTCCCTTTTTCGCATTACCTGGACAGATATCTATTTACAGTATTTGTGGTTATTCAATTATTGTTGCCTGACACTTCTCTATGCAGGTCATAGCCAGGTAGTTACTTACTGTACCTTACCTTTATCTATTCGGATCTTTTACTTGTTTAGATTATTTCCAGTTTTTCTTTCAGTTACTCGTTACTACAGATTTTACTGTTCCTTCATTCGTCTGGCCTCCAGTAGACCTAGTGGGAAGGTTGTGGTTGTCGCCGACCGTACCCACTGGGAACTACTGTTCAGTAGTTCTCACACCCTGTTGTGGTTTATTTTTCAGGGGTACGCACACCGTCGGTTGATCGAGGTGAGGGGGATCGCGTAGTAGATAACATCCTCTACCAGCATGTCCCTACATTAGAAGACCACCAGATAGAGTGCTACTTCGTACTACATATATGTATTGGCGAGGGCTAGGCCCCATTTCTTCTTGTACTTCATTTTGGAGATGAGTTTTATTGGATGTAGTACTTGTTGTATAGCAGTTTAGCTTGTAGCTAGTGCTCTGATACATGTGAATTGTTATTTCTTGTGATGTGGTTATGGTTTAGATGATTTCTTGAAATGCCTGAGAACTGTTGACTTAATTTTTGTGGCCGCTTCGTTCGGACAGGGAAAACTCTGTCCGTTCGGCGGGTCTGTTCGCGCCTATAGTATTCCGCTGCGAGCTCGGGGCGTGACAAATATGATCCTATCATGTATACTTTAATATCATAACATTTATGATATTAGTATATATGTATATTAAGATCATCTCGTGTGACACATAAAAATTATTATTCTAAACTAATAAGAAGAAGGGTTCGAATTTCAATTTTTGCTGATTACCGAAATTTTTTCACGGTTGATATGGATTTGAACTTCTGGTCCTTTGAGCTGCACAAGTGTCCAGCCTCTATGTGTATCCACAGAAGGGTGCTCCGGGATCTATGCTTCACACAATCACAGTGTAATCTCGAAACTTCTTTCGTGATTTCTTGTGTCAAAGTGGAGAAGAATTAATCTTCAAATTGTACTAGCAATTTCAAGAGGATTAACTATAATATGAAGACTAATTATTATAGGAGGACCTCTCTCTTATGATTAAAAGAGAGCTTTATATGATTGGGAGAATTTTCTCTCTTTCTCTCGCACTTCACTTTATGTGTTGTGATTATAGAGAGAGATTATTCCCAACTTCTTTTATAGGCATAAGACCCATAAATGAAGCGAGAATAAACTCTCCTTGTTTAGTAGTGGAGAGAAACAGAGTGAAAGAAAGAAAACCACCATCATAAATATGAGGAGAATAAACTCCTCTCATTTAGTGATGAAGCGGAAAGAGGAAGTGGGAAAAAGAAATGCAAACTCTCCTCCACTTAATACGCTAATTAATAAGGAGAAAGGTTTCTTTTTCTTTCTTTAATAAATGTATGACGTATGTTTTTCTTTTACTCTCCCTCTCCTTTTAATTAAAGAATCCGAAGGAAGAGAGGGTCATAAGTTTTCTCTCTCGTTTGTTGCAACTTTTGCAATAAGTTCTTATACTAAATCAAATTTAGTATTAGGTTACTCCATACAAATTTTATCCCTTTCCAATTTGAGTTTTGCTAACCACCTTAGCAAATAAATTCTTTCTTTGCTACTTTAGCAAAATGATCTCTACTAATTCTCCAAGCAATAGATCACATGCAACGTTTATTGTGTGCGACCACATAGGTTCAATTCTACATGATAGTGAGATGTGATACTAAACTCCTGTAGTGTTACCATCGGAACTCCTTTCGATGGACCAAAATATTTTTGGCTCTCCCAACTAAGTGTGATTAACTATCTTAATCACTCCCGTGGGTCCCACAATCCACGAGTGACACCTAGCAGTATGTCGCGGCAATCCAAGTAGAATGAATAATGAACTGAACCTCTAGGTGTGGTTTTCGTATGATTAAATCCTTCTATCACTTGTCCCGATTGAGCCGATGTTATGGATAACTCATCAAACCCCATTACTCAATCATATGTCTCATCTGATTAACAACTAATATGGAAACTCCTTTCCATAAAATCACACTGCCTTGGCCAAGGACATTTATATCTTGTAAAACAGATAGAATAGGACAATTACCTCTCTACCGAGGGTGATAGATTCCATCTTGACACACACCTACCTCCACGTTAACCCACTGCGGCCAACACGTGTTGACTTTAACCCATGATTAGGGTATAAAATATTTACACAGTCAAACTACAATAACCCATACGCAAGATAACCGTGGCGCCTCAAGTCAAAGGATCACGCACACCACTACAACATAGAACAATTCACTTATGAGTGAGTAGACATCCATGTGATTGTTCATAGTTGGCCACGCTCAGTGAAATTGTTCTCCAACATGTATGCTTACTCTAGTGTCACCACACTAATGACTTGAGACTCGTCATCCCATAAGGGAAGTCCAGTATACACTAATCTAACCGGATTTATCACCGCCCTCGTGATAATCCTATGATCAGGAGCATTTAAGAATTAATTACAGAAGAATACATGTCTCAAAATTCCAACATCTTAGAAATACAATTCTTCTACTATTAATTTTATGGACGACTCATATATTTGCATTTGGGTATAATATGAATGAAGAATGCCAGTTTTTTAATTTTAAAGAAAAGTACACTGATATTAATGTAGCACTTTTAATTTCGGTGCGTTACTTCGAACTTTACTAAATTTGTGGAAGTTCGGAAAGAGCCGGTAATGGCTAGTGTGGATTTGGGTTCCGATGGTTTCGGAACATTATGGGTACGAGTGGAAACCCAAAAATCGAAGATTTCGAAGAAAAGGACCTACTGGAGCAAAACTGCTCACGGGGTCCGGACCCTGGAAACTGGGGTCCGGACAATGAAGTTCGTGGCCGGCTGCGGTCCGGACCCGGGTGCCACGGTCCGGACCCGAGCCGATGTCCGAGATGGGGAACGTACGGGTTCCGGACCCGGGACTTGAGGTCCGGACCCGAGCTGCGTGCTAGGTTGGGGTACGTACGGGTTCCGGACCCTGATGCCAAGGTCCGGACCTGGCCTGCGCACTGACCAGTTAACAGTGCGGGGTCCGGACGCTACTCGCAAGGTCCGGACCCGGCTGAGGCAGAATGCCCAGTGAGGGGTATTTTGGTAATTTCATGGGGGATAGGCTATATATAGAGGGCTGGGGTCCCTCTCCTCATTACTCCTCCATTTCTCCTCACTTCCCTCTCCCTCTCCCTCACTTTCTCTCTCTAGAGATCTCTCCAAAGCTTGGAGAAGTGAAGGATTTGACCTTGGGAAAAGCTTCTAAGGTGGATTTGGAGCTTCTTGGTGCAAGAAGAAGCTTGGGAGTTAGGGCTTTGAGGTGAGTTCTTGTGATTTACGGTTTGAACCTAGGATTTAATCCTTTGAAATGAGGTTTTTGGGAACCCTAAGCAATCTAAACCACAAATGGTGGAGGATTGGCCATGAAATCTAGGGTTTGGCTTGCATGCATGCAAACCCTAGGTAGATTTGGGGCTTTTGCAATGAGAGGTTCTAAAAATATTTGAACCTTCGGGAATTGCAATTGAGGCCTAGGAAATCATGTTAGAACACTTGATTTCACATATTGACTTGAATTTAGGGTTCGTAACGAGTAACGAACCGTTTTCTTGTAGAAGCTTGGGTTGAAACAAGAACTCAAGGCTTGGACACTTAGGAGCTTGAAGAATACAAGGATTCGAAAGCTCTTGAGGTGGGTTTGTGTTTACCGAAGTGATTAGGTCACTTCCATGTCTAGGGTAAATATCCATTTAAAGATAAAATGGTATGTGTTGTGAACCCTAGAATTTGCATGTTGGCAAGGTAAAAATCATGATAGGTTGAACAATGAGATCCTATTGCATGATGTATATTTCAAGTATAATTCAAATATTAATACTTGTTGCATGGTTGCATGTATGGTTAAACCTAGTGTTATTGAACATAGGTTGGACATGAGGATTAAACCTAGTGTTATTGAACATAGGTTGGACATGAGGATTAAACCTAGTGTTATTGAACATAGGTTGGAACATGTGAGATTGAAACCTAGTGTCATTGAACATAGGTTTGACATGAGATTGGAACCTAGAGTCATGGAACCTAGGTTGATAATGAGAAAGTAAGCCTAGTGTTATTGAACATAGGCGAGACTTAATGACTTGAACCTAAGGTCATGAGACTTAGGGTAGCAAGTGAAAAACGTGAACAACGGGATGTGCGACGATTTTGCTATCCCGGGTAGGCGACGATTTCGCTACCATGCCATGTAATGGCGGTGTTGAGCGGGATGTGCGACGATTTTGCTATCCCGGGTAGGCGACGATTTCGCTACCATGCCATGAGTTGGCCGTATTGAGACGGGATGTGCGACGATTTTGCTATCCCGGGTAGGCGACGATTTCGCTACCATGCCATGAGTTGGCCGTATTGACACGGGATGTGCGACGATTTTGCTATCCCGGGTAGGCGACGATTTCGCTACCACGCCATGAGTTGGCGGTGTCAAGATGGGATGTGCGACGAGGTTGCTATCCCGGGTATGCGACGAGTTCGCTACCTATGCCATGCGGTGGCCGTGTTGAGACGGGGTATGCGACGATTTTGCTATCCCGAGTAGGCGACGACTTCGCTACTCGAACTCAGAGGTGACAATGTCACTCCTTGGATGTTGGAACAATTATGGTGAGACGGCGATTCCGAAACCATAAGTAAATGACAAGTAAATGAACTTAGTCAATGTGAGACATAGGATGAACCTAGGAGAGAATGATAAATTATATTTCATTTGGTTGCATCCTTTATGATTATTTACAAGCATGTAAATAATTGTTGCATAGTTATATGTGATCTAACTTATGCATATGGTGTTGTCTTTGGACCTGGTGGGTCGAGCTTCTCTCTTGGGTGGCCTTACCCACTGGGAACTATGTTTATAGTTCTCACCCCACGTTTTTCAGGTCCTTCCGCGAGTGAGGCGGCGGAGCGAGGCAAGGGTTTAGCTCTCTAGATAGCGGCCCTTCCATTTTGGTGACACATAGAGTGTACCCTTAGCTTTGGACGATGACAGCATAGGGGATTTTCATTATATGTATGAAACGTGTATATTCCATAATTTTGGAACATAGTGTATGGAATGAAAGAAAGAAAAGAAAAATTTGAACATGTATATTGTGCCATGTGATGTAATAGAAGTAGAACTTCTTTATGTTTAATTCAGAGTGGTAGTACCTTTCAATTTCTGACTTTATGTTTATAGGAAACATTTGATTCTTTGACATATGAACTTTCGCAATCATTTTGCCATTCTTATACTTCAAAGTCAGAGTAGAGCATTCCATTAAGATATATCCTTTCTCCAATAGTTGTCCGGTACTTAATATGTTGCTCTTTAATTCTGGCACGTAATAGACATTCGAGATGAATTCGTTTTCACCACTCTTCGATTTAAACATAATTTTTTCTCTTCCTTTAACAGTTACTTCGGATGAATCACCAAATTTCACATTGCCATCAACATTCCCATCCATTTCAACAAATAGTTCTTTCCTTCCACACATATGATTTGAAGCACCGGAATCCAGAACCATACATATTGTGGATCTTTAACTTCGTCTTGACATGCAAGTAGTAGTGAAGTTTCTGCAACTTCATCTTCTAAAGTACTGTCGATATAGTGATTCACTCCTTCAGTATTGTTATACCAACAATCTTTGATGTAGTGACCATACTTTTTACAATTATAACATTGGATGTTTGATCTTGCACCACCATAAGACCCTGAGCGATTGTTATTACGTCCGCTTCTTTTTGGTTCATATCCATGTCGTGAATTGCGACCACTGTTGTTGCTACTCTGTCGGTCATTGTTATATATGTTTTGATTCTTATATTTATTATAATTATTTTCTCCACAATTTTTTCTTTTCTATTATCAAGTTTCAATTTTGACTTGAGAGCCTGCTCAGTCGACTCGTCTTCAGATACCTTTTGTAGTCTTTGCTCATGTACTTGGAGGGATCCTGTCAATTGGTCGATAGAAAGAGTACTAATATCTTTTGACTCTTCTATGGCGACAACAATATAGTCAAATTTTGATGTGAGGGAACGAAGAACCTTTTCTACAACTCGTTCATCGAGTTCTTCTCCATTTCGCTTCATTTGGTTTACAATTACCAAGATGCGAGAAACATAGTCCGCGACACTTTCGGACTCCTTCATTCGGATTGCTTCAAATTTCGCTCGAAACTTTTGTAGACGAATCCACTTCACTTTGTCATCTCCTTTAAAGACGGCGGCAAGAATATCCCATGCTGCTTTGCTCGAAGTTGCTTCGGCAATTTTCTTGAACGTCGACTCGTCTACTGCTTGGTAAAGATAAAAGAGGGCCTTTTTGTCCTTCTTTCTTGCTTCCTTCAAATCGTTTCGTCGGGCTATAATTAATGCAACTTTTTCTTGCTCTGTGTATTCTTGGTATCCAGTTTTAACTAATTCCCAAAGGTCTTGAGAACCAAGAAGTGCTTTCATTTGAATGCACCAATTCTAGTAATTGTCTTTTAATAGTTTAGGGATTTGGGTCTGAAGAAGTTGATTGGCCATTTTTTTTTAACAGAGTTTCTTTCTACCTCTGATACCAAATATTGGTGGGCTATTATATTAAAGGAACTACAAAAGTATTTAAAACTAGAACAACTAAATTTACTAAATATGACTGAACTTCAGTACACAAGAACTTCGTAATACAATTTGATCCACTAAACAACAAATTACATGTCCTCTATTTATAGAGCATGAAACGACGCAACTTTTCACGAAAATAGACATCCCTTCACTAAAGGACATGACCCTAAACCAAAAGACACAACCTTACAAAGGGACATACTCTTTCATAAGGTACACAACCTTTCAACAAAATAAATAAATAATAAACTAATAAACAAGCTTATAATCTAACACAAATAGAAATGCCCATAGTAGAACTACAATATCAACAAGTTATATTCTAGCTAAATTTCACAAACCAGACATAGTGGAAAATTCGTAATTTTCGGGAACATAACCCACGTGAAGAAATACTGATCCAAGAAATGGAAGAAGAGACGATGCCAAAATCCACCTCTTCACAGCACCAAGAAGTCCACCAAAATAAATCCTCTAAAAATCTACTCCTATACCAGCGATAAAACCCACTACTAAAAATTCATTCCTGACAAAACTTTCAAAAATCCACTCTCCAAAGAAACTCAATAATTACCTACCTTAAATCCAGTAAAGAAGGTGTCCATGGTGCCGCATCCTCCTCAGCCACGCACCTAAGCCATGGCACCACACTAGAGGAACTCCAACTCTAGGCTCCCTCCAGTGGTGTTCTCCACTTTAGCTCCAGCAGAGCTAGAGGAAGGAAAGAAGACGAAAAAGATGCATTAAGGAAGTCTCAGGTGCTAGGGAGTGAGAAAAGAGTGAATGGAACTCACCATTAGTTATATATAAAGGAAGCATAATTGCAGTAAAGTCCTCATAAAGCCAGAAATAACACACCTCAGCTTGAATACGATGTTTCGATGCCCGGAACCAGCCTTTTGGGCATTTGAAATGTGAGGACTGAGTTTTGGCTGTGTAGTAAACTCCCTGTTGACGATGTTTTTGTATGTATTTTAATTACATAATCACTCATCAAGTTTTGGGAGAAAACGAGTTAGGATGGAGATTTTACGCGATCTTTACTTTCCACTTAAAGTGAATAGTAACTCGGGTTTTCGGAGAGGCCGATGAGAAGAGTTGTCTTCTAGTGCGTATTGGACTCCGTTCATAGTAATCCAATAGTTTGTTTTCAACGGTCCGACTATCCTGGATCTAGTGGTGCTGACGGATTTTGGGTTTGACGCACGATTTTTGAGAAAACTGGATTTTATCGCAAAGTGGGTTTTTGTTCCATATCGTTTTTGCTTTTTAAAGCATCTCGTTGCTCCGTTTTGCGTGGGGACCCTCGTGTGAGGATCTTCTGTGAGAGGAGGTTTGTGTAGAGGGATCTTGGCCGCTTTTATGCTTGTTTGAGGGGTTTTGGAGGGATTATTTGTTTTATTCATTTGTGTGTTTTGGTGGAACGGAGAGAGGATGGTTTTTGTCGCGAATCGGCAACCGTTTCTGTCACGCCCTGAGACCGCCAATTTAGTCAATCCCGGCACGCGCACAAACCCGCCGAACGGACAGAGTTTCCCCTATCCGCCCAAGGCGTCACAAAACACGTATCAATACAATGTTCCAAACAGGAACCGAGTACATGAGTTGCACAAGGAAAGCATCAAATAAAGAAGCATCTACTTCTATTACATCACATTTGCACATTTATACATGCCAAATTTTTTTTTTCATTACATTCATTACATCCAAGTTCCAAATAGTAGTTACATTTAACTACACTTCACTTTCTTACAAGACCCCTATGATTTAATGTCCAAAAGTCGGGGTGTATCTAGGTACATAACCAAAATGGGGAAGGGCCGCTATCTACTATGCCATGCCCTTGCCTCGCTCCGCCGCCTCACTCGCGGATGGACCTGAAATATATGGGGGTGAGAACTATAAACATAGTTTCCAGTGGGTAAGGCCACCCAAGGGAGAAGCTCAACCTACCAGGTCCAAAGAAAACAACAAAAGCATAGGTTAGTAAATAATTCACTATGCACGACTACGATTACATGCTTAAGTTTAAACATGAATGGATGCAACCTATATAAATGATATCTTTCATTTTCTCCTAGGTTCATCCCACAAGTTCCATCATTCAATTTCATTTATGTTATTCTTAGAATCCTTGGCATTGGTGTCCGAATCGCCGCCCACCAACCCACTTTTGGAGCACTTGACATTGGTGTCAGGGTTACCGCCCACCAACCCACTTTTAGAGCACTTGGCATTGGTGTCAGGGTTACTGCCCACCAACCCACTTTTAGAGCACTTGGCATTGGTGTCAGGGTTACCGCCCACCAACCCACTTTTAGAGCACTTGGCATTGGTGTCAGGGTTACAGCCCACCAATCCACTTTTAGAGCACTTGGCATTGGTGTCAGGGTTACCGCCCACCAACCCATATTTAGAGCACTCGCTGAGTAACCAACCCATTTCGAAAACTTGCGGCATTGCCGCTTCCAATTGGCATTGGTACCAGAATCACTGAGTAACCAACCCATTTCGAAAACTTGCGGCATTGCCACTTCCAATTGGCATAGGTACCAGAATCGCTGAGTAACCAACCCATTTCGAAAACTTTCGGCATTGCCGCTTCCAATTGGCATTGGTACTAGAATCGCTGAGTAACCAACCCATTTCGAATACTTGCGGCATTGCCGCTTCCAATTGGCATTGGTACCAGAATCGCTGAGTAACCAACCTATTTCTCACTAATCACGGAGTTACCGCTTAGTGTTGGGCACCGGGCAATGGAATCGCCATCCCCATCTTGGTCCCAATTTTCGAGTAGCGGATTCACCGCCATCAATACCCGTGGGTAGCGGAATCGCCGTATACTTCCCACTTAGTCACACACGATTCATGTCAACATTCACAACCTATGTTCAATGACACTAGGTTCACATCATTATTTCTAACCTATGTCCAATGACACTAGGTTCACATCATCATTTCCAACCTATGTCCAAATGACACTAGTTTCACTAAATTCACAAGTCACATTCTCTTTTATCACTAGAGAATTACAACTACACACAATTTGGTGCAAGTTATCCCATAACTAATCATGATCCATGAATCATGATGTCTAATTGTCAACAGTTCATGTACATACTTGTTCAACTACCTATATGTCACTTAGGCATACTAGGTTATCATACATGCAACATGTCTCAAGTATGTAGGATTAAGAAATGCTTAATTTCACCTACATGCAAGGTGAGCCCATGGCTCCAATCACTTAAACAATTATTCTTGCCAACATGCACTTTTCAACCTATGTTCAATGACACTAGGTTTACATCATCATCTCCAACCTATGTTCAATGACACTAGGTTTACATCATCATTTCCAACCTATGTTCAATGACACTAGGTTTACATCATCATTTCCAACCTATGTTCAATGACACTAGGTTTGTTAAGTACACAATTCACATGCAAATCATGTTCCAAGAGTCATGATATTAATTTAGGAATAATTCATGCATGTACTTGTTTATCCACCTATTTATCACTTAGGTTTCCAAGATTCTCACACATGCAACCTTCTTTCATGAAGTATGAACATGAAACACATAATTCCACATATATGCAAAATGAGCACATAGCTCAATTTCATTTTATGCCAACATGCACAATTATACACTAGGGTAACATACACTACCATTTTTTTATTATGGTTATTTTATCCTAGACATGGAAGTGACCTAATCACTTCGGTGCAACACAAACCCACCTTATGATACTCCAATTGCTTGTAGACACTTGCAATTGGGCCATACACTTTGAATATCTTAGCTTCTTGCCCTATAATACAAGAAGAATTCGTTACTCCGAGTCGAACTCAAAATAATTTTATTTTTTGGAATCACTCGAAATTGAGTTGTCCCACATGATTTTCTAACCCTCAACTAGGGTTCTAAAGGGTTAAAATATTTTTAAACCCCTCCATAAAAAAATTCCTCTTTCAACCTAGGGTTTACATGCATGCATGTAAGAGCCCAAAATCACATGACCAATCCCCACCATTTGTGGTCTAGATTGCCAAGGGTTTCCAAAAACCTCAAAATAAGAGATAAATTCTAAGGTTTAAACCCAAATCATCAAGAACTCACCTCTAGCCCAAGCTCCTCTAGCCCATTCTTGCTCCAAGAAGCTTTTTTCCCACCTTGAAAGCCTTTTCCAAGCTCAAATCCTTTATTTCTCCAAGTTTTGGAGGGGTCTCTAGAGAGAGAAAGTAGAGGAGAGGGAGAGGAGAGTAGAGGAAGAAGAGGGAAAATGAAGAAGACAACCCCCATAAGCCTACCACATGAAATGACCAAAATACCCCCTTATAAGGCATTCTGCGCAGTCCGGGTCCGGATCCTGCGAGCCGGGTCCGGAACCCGTAAGCAATTTCAGCATTTTTGCAGCTGGGGTATGGATCCCAACCCCAGGGTCCGGACCCGGACACTGTGAACAGTGTTTTCAGCCTTTTTTATTTTCTTCTCATTTTCGCTCTAAAACTCCGATTTTCATTCCGTTTTCTCTCCAAATCAAATCCAACACAACCGAAACTCATCAAGCCCACTTCTTATCATTCTGAAATCCTCGGAACTCAATTCTAAACATGTTTAACTCACTTCTCAATTGGATTTTGTCCAATTGGCCGAAGTTCAGTCTAGTACACCGAATTTTGATTCACTACAGTTTCTACTGTAGTATTTTAGACTGTCCGACACTTCTGGAGAAGGTCGAGACAAGTCGGAGTCGTTTCGGCGTCAAATAGACGCGAAAACGGACTCGGAGCACCGAAGCGAGCCAAAACTGAGTTTTGGGCTTTTGAAGTTTCGGGCGCCCAGATGCTCTGTTTTGGGCGCCCAGTTGTTCTGTGCCCCTTTTCTGAAAATTACTAAGTCATTTCGGATCCATGTTTCGGGCGCCCGGAAAGTGAGTCCGGAAATCCTGCCTCGTGAGTATCGAACGGCTCGACACACGTGTTGATCGGTTGGTGAGATCCGCCGGACCAGGTTTGGGCGCACCGGACCGCGGCGGAGAGTCCGATGGTCGAGTTGGTGCAGGCTGAAGACCGGGCGCCCACTTCATGAGTTTCGGGCGCCCGGAAGTGTGGTTTTCTGCTGAGGACAGGTTAGTGTAATTCTGTTCTTGAGGCTCATTGCACCGAAACTAGTGGTCTATAAAAGATGTGGACGACCTCCCCTGAGGCTCTTTTCTCCCCCCTCTTCAAGGTGAACTCGGAGCTTGCAAAGGGAAACCCTCTCTTCTCCCCCAATTTCATCTTCCTCCATTGATGAACTTGGTTTCCTGCTGAAACTGCAACGTCGACCTGGAGTGTTCGTGCTCGTGTGCAGTGTAGGAGTATCCAAATCCAACGAAACTTGGTTTGTTGGATAGAGGACTCGCAGAGGAAGAAGTGGAATCTTTCCAATCGCGATTTGGACAGGTATGTAAGCTACAGTTGATGTTTTACTGGACCCCTGGTGTTCTTGAGCTGAAACTTGGGTTTTTCCTTTGTTCTTGGGATCCAATCTCTTGGGAGCTGGAATTACGAAGTGAAGATTGATCCTTCCACTTTCCTTGCTGGTTTGGAGGTTCTTCCCACTGGAATTGAGGATTCAAAGGTGAGTTCTAGCTCAGATTTTGAGTAATTGCTTAAGTGCTGAATTTTTGGGTCATTGATGGAAATTCTTGGATTTTTAGATCCAGATCTTTGTGAGGATCTTTGGAGAGGTTTTGGATTGTTCCATCACTGTTTTTGAGAGGTTTGTGACCCCTTTCTATGAGCTAGATTCGTTGGAATCCCTGAATTCTTGCTGTGTTTGTGTTTTGCTTAAGTGCTGGAACTTCTGGATCCATGTGCAGGAGGGTCCAGAAGTGAATCCGGTTCAGTGTGTGGACCTTTTGGACATCGAGTCGAACTCCGATTTGGCTGAAATTTGGAGGGTTTGTTCTTGAACCTCTGCTGGTGAGTTGAGCCAAATTTCACTGCATTTGGACTTAGGATTTGGATTTTATCGCATGTTGATCACATGTGGGTTGTGCTGCCAGGCTGCAGTTCTGGGCTGATGATCTGGGCGCCCAGAACAGTGCGCAGGTGGGTCCGAATCTCGAGGTTGCAGATTTGAGCTCGATTTCGGCCGGCGTTGTTTGGAGGCCTTCCACTCGACTCCTAGCCGCTGTTGGATAGCTTTCGAGGTGGGTTGATGTTACCGAAATCGCCGGATTTCCTCCTAAGTATAGAGAGTGCAGCATGCTGTTTTATTATCTGTTAAATCATGTTAGTAGCTCGAATTCGTGAATTTGCATGTGTTTATATGAAATCTGAATTTGGAGCATAAATTGATAATTTATCGACATGACTTTACATGCTGAACTGGGAATTGACTTAGGAGAAAACTTGCGAACATACAACCGTCACTTTTCGAACTGTTATCAGATTTAGCTCTAGGAGCCGTTTCTGTTCCTGTATCACCGCTGTTAGTGCGAGGTGGATACTTAGTTCGTTATAGGACGAGTTTACGCTCGTGCTGGGATGCCGAGCTTGTATTTACAGCAGGGTTAGACTGTTCTGTATTACCGGGTGCCGTCGGGGTTGACGGTGGACCCAGACTCTTGTTTTAGCTTCTGGTTGTGCTGAGGGCACGTGAGCTCAGAGTCTTTGACCCCTTTTGACCCCTTTGTTCTTTGACTATAGCCTGTATGGAGCCTGTTTGTGCTCGACAGAGACACGCTTGCTAACTCGGCTGGGTAGCTCCCCCGAGTGCCGCTCCGGAGCCTGAGCTACTTGCGTTGATGTCGTCTTAGTCCCGTTGGGACTCTCGCTACCACCCAGTGCCTTTGAGGATCGTGGTTTGGACAGGCGGGACCCGTATTTGCAGTCCCTGTGGATCGGGTCAGTGCTGGTTACCTATTGGTCGGGGATGCTTTTACTTTGAGAGTTGGCTGGACGAGCCCGTTTGGGCGGTTCCGATTAGATTGGGTCAGGGGTGATTTTTCACTTTGGTGATGCTTACTTGAGAGTTGACTTGGATAGTGGTAGGGTAGTGGCATGATAGCTGTTGAGTTTTTATTCCAGCTTACTTTGTTGTTCTTTACCTACCAGCTATACTGTTAGTCTCGTAGACTTAGTGGGTGGACCGTAGAGGTCGGTATCGGTACCCACTGAGGACTACTTCTTTTGATAGTAGTTCTCACACCCTTTGTTGCCACCTTTTTGCAGAGCCTTCTTCTGTTGCGGCTGCTGCGCCTGTTTCCGCGGATCGAGGTAAGGGAGTCGCGAGCTAGATCCCTACCTGTCCCTGTTGTCCCTAGAGGAGGACCCTACTGGAGATAGTTTATTTTGAGTTGTGCCATGTACATATACTGTGGATTTGTACCTATTTTGGTTGTGGTGGACCTGTTGTATTTTGGACTCTATATGTACAGGTGGCTTTTGTTATTAGTATGTTTTATTTCAGCTCTATATATCTCTTGTAGTGGCTTGTATGTTTGTTTACAGGTTAGCTATCGCTTCGTATACATAGAAAAATCTATGTATACGGCGGATCTGTTGGCGAGCCCGGGGGAAACGAGTAATCCGGGGCGTGACAGATTAAGTGGTATCAGAGCTTAGGAATAGGTCGTTGGGACTTAGTAAACCCTAGGCTATGGCAGACCTTAGGAATGCAAGACGTGAGAGACGTGACTTGCCGCGAAAGTCATCGATTTGACTGTTGAACTCATCCTTAAGTGGAGGGAGTGATCGAAGGCGTGTGTCCTTTCCTGTCGCGAACTTGCGTTGGCTGCAGACGACGTCAAGTAGCGAGGGAAAAGAGACGACCTTCTGGACTTTCGCTTGATTGGGTCTTGAGTTGTTTTGTGGTTGTTGACTGATCTGTGTGTTGCGCAGGTGAGCATGGCACCTCCCCGACACCGAGGTCGACCCCCGACGCGGGCTACCCCCGCGCCTTCTGTGGTGCCTGAGCAGGCGGGGGACCTAGTGCACCCCCTGATGTGAGTGAGCAGTTGAATGCGCTAGCCGAGTCAGCTAGGCAGCAGAGTGCACTTTTGCGGAGGATGTGTGTGATACCATTACTCACACGTGGAGTGCAGCACCTAGAGCGACGGAGTCGCAGGAGCCACCTCCTGCTGTTCCAGTGGACGTTCCAGCTATAGCCGTACCCCCAGCAGCGGCAGTTCCGGCCGCACCGGTTGGCGACACTTCCCGGTTGGTGGACAGATGTCGGAGGCTGAGCAGGAGCGGATGACCGAGAGACTGGCTCGTTTTTGTCGGTTTGATCCACCCCGTTTTGATGGTAGCCACATCGAGCCATGGGTGGTGGAGGCCTGGGTAGGCGAGATGGAGAAGTTATTCGAGGATCTCTTCGTGCCAGAGCGGGAGCGGGTTCACTTGGCAGTTCACTGTCTGACAGGTGATGCACGCATCTGGTGGACGAGGACGAGATCGAGCAGGTCGCTGGATGCGCTGCATTTGAGTTGGACCGAGTTCTGCGGGATGCTGTATGGGTCCTATTTCCCTAACAGCGTGAAGCAGAAACTCGAGGAGGATTTGAAGAGTCTACTCCAGGGAGATCGCACAGTGCAGGAGTATACCCGGGAGTTTACCAGACTCCTGAACTGTGTTCCTTTTGCTGCGAGAGATGAGGCTCACAGAGTTTATTTGTTTGAGCGAGGATTGAGACATGAGATATTTGTCTTAGTTCAGGCGCAGAGGTTGCAGACCTTGGACGCGTCGATCGAGCAGGCGCTATGGGTGGAGCGAGGAGCCTTGACGGCGAGTGAGCGGGCAGGCCACTCTGAGTCAGGGTTTGGATAGGAAGCGCCCGACTCCGGAGGACGGGGGACAGACCAGCGGCAGACGCCCGCCGAGACCTCCACGATCACGTTCTCAGGGTCGTGGGTTTTCGGGGCGACAGAGGTCTGGTGGATCCCGTCAGCAGGGACGTCAGCAGAGGGCAGCACCGAGATGTGTCATCTGCGGAGGACCACATTGGCCTAGGCAGTGCGAGCAGCGAGAGGGCCGGTGTTTTGGGTGTGGTCAGTCCGGACATCTGCGGGCAGCTTGTCCCCGAGCAGCGTCGCCTGTACCATCGATCGCATCGGCACCCCCTGTTCATCAGCAGGCCTATGGAGCTCCACCGAGTCACAGCCAGATGGATCGGGCTTCTGTACCACGCCTGGGCGAGCGACGGCAGCAGGCGCAGAGCGGCAGAGTCTTTGCGGCTCAACTGGAGGACTCCACGGCGGCGGATCATGTGGTGGCAGGTATCATTTTAATTTCTGGCATTAGAGCTCGTGCATTATTTGATACCGGTGCATCACATTCTTTTGTTAGTCGAGCATTTGCATCCTTGCATGGGCTAGTGATAGGGCCGTTACCTTGTGCACGAGAGGTGCAGATTCCCGAGCACGTTTTGCGTGTGGAGGATTGTTGTCAAGCTTGCCCTGTGCAGCTTGGACCTTGGGTGATGCCCGCAGACCTGTTGGTCTTGGGGCGATTGCAGGATTTTGATGTAGTGCTCGGCATGGATTGGCTGACGCGCTACTTCGCGATGATCACTGTGGCGAGAGGACCGTGACGTTTCGCGAGCCAGGCCAGGAGGAGTACGTGTATCGAGGCTGCAGGAGCACGTTGTTTGCGACGTGGATTTCGTCGGCACGAGCGAGACAGATGATGAGTCGAGGATGTATCGCATTTCTGGCGACTGTTGTGGAGGTATCTGCAGGGGCACCGGAGCTCGAGGACATCTCCGTAGTCCGCGAGTTCCCGGACGTGTTTCCCCCGGTGTTGACTGAGATGCCACCTGACAGGGAGGTCGAGTTTGTGATTGACGTAGTCCTAGGAACTGCGCCAATCTCAAAGACACCCTACCGAATGGCACCGGCTGAGCTGAGAGAGCTTAAGGCGCAGCTTCAGGATTTGATGGATAAAGGGTTTGTGAGACCCAGTGTATCTCCTTGGGGAGCGCCGGTGTTATTCGTGAAGAAGAAGGATGGTTCACTTAGACTTTGTGTGGATTATCGAGAGTTGAATAAAGTGACCATCAAGAACAGGTATCCTTTGCCGCGCATTGATGATCTGTTTGATCAGCTGCAAGGATCTTGTGTCTTCTCGAAGATTGACTTGCAGTCTGGTTACCACCAATTGAAGGTGAAGGCCGAGGATATTCCCAAGACGGCTTTTAGGACCCGGTACGGGCATTATGAGTTTACGGTGATGCCGTTTGGATTGACTAATGCCCCTGCCGCGTTTATGGATTTGATGAATCGAGTGTTTAAGCCGTTCTTGGACCGGTTTGTAGTGGTGTTTATTGATGACATCTTGATCTACTCTCGGAGCGATGCTGAGCATGAGGAGCACTTGAGGCTTGTGCTGCAACTTCTGAGAGAGAAGAAGTTGTATGCTAAGCTGAAGAAGTGCGAGTTCTGGCTTCGAGAGGTAGCTTTCTTGGGCCATGTGATTTCGGCCACTGGAGTAGCGGTGGACCCGCAGAAGGTTGAGACTGTGCGGGATTGGCCCAGACCGACGACGGTTACCGAGGTGAGGAGTTTTCTCTCGGGTTAGCTGGATATTACCGTCGATTTGTGGAAGGCTTTGCGAAGCTCTCCACACCCCTCACTCGTCTGACGAGGAAGGGGATTAGATTTGTTTGGAGTGCTGAGTGCCAGCGTAGCTTTGAGGAGCTGAAGGAGAGACTGATGTCTGCTCCCATCCTTACCCTTCCAGTTATGGGGGAAGGATTTGTGATTTATAGTGATGCATCACACAGTGGCTTGGGATGTGTGTTGATGCAGCATGGTAGGGTAATTGCCTATGCCTCCCGGCAATTGAAGGATTATGAGAAGAATTATCCTACGCATGATTTGGAGCTGGCAGCTGTAGTGTTTGCACTGAAGCTGTGGCGGCACTATCTGTATGGTGAGCACTGTGAGATTTTCACAGATCACAAAAGTCTCAAGTATCTGTTCACTCAGAAGGAATTGAATCTGAGGCAACGCCGGTGGTTGGAACTGTTGAAGGATTATGATATTACCATCCAGTATCATCCCGGCAAGGCGAATGTAGTGGCAGATGCGTTGAGCAGGAGATCAGTGCAGAGCCTTAGTATGATGATCACTCAGCAGGCGCCGTTACTTGAGGAGTTGAGGCGGCTTGAGCTTGAGGTGGTATCCCCTGGGGTTACTGCAAAACTTATGTCTTTGGTTTTGCAACCCACTCTGTTGGATAGGATCCGAGAGAAACAGAGTGTGGACCCCTACTTGATGAGGATTCGAGAGCAGATTGCCAGCGGGCAGACAGGGGATTTTAGTGTTGACAGTTCGGGAGTACTGCGGTACAGGGACCGACTGTGTGTGCCTATGGATTCTGAGATCCGAGAGGAGATTTTGAGAGAGGCTCATTACTCACCTTATACGGTTCACCCCGGTGGAACCAAGATGTATAAGGACTTGAAGGCACACTTCTGGTGGAATGGAATGAAGCGCCATATTGGGTTGTGGCTCAGTGTTTGACTTGTCAACAGGTAAAGGCGGAGCACCGAGTACCTGCTGGCAAGCTTCAGAGTCTCCCAATACCCGAGTGGAAGTGGGACCAGATCGCCATGGACTTTGTCGTGGGATTACCGAGGGCGCAGGCTGGTTTTGACGCTATTTGGGTGATAGTGGACAGACTGACCAAGTCTGCCCACTTCTTACCAGTGCAGACTACTTGGTCCAGGGACAGACTCGCTCAGTTATACTTGGACGAGATAGTGAGACTGCATGGAGTGCCTACCTCGATTGTGTCTGATCGAGACACACGATTCGTCTCACAGTTTTGGAGGAGTCTACAGACAGCACTGGGTACTCAGCTGCGGTTTAGCACGGCTTTTCATCCACAGACAGATGGTCAGTCTGAGCGGACCATTCAGACCCTGGAGGACATGTTGAGGGCATGTGTCCTAGACTTTGGTGGAGGGTGGCATCGACACTTAGGACTGGTTGAGTTTGCGTACAACAATAGCTATCAAGCGAGCATCCAGATGGCTCCGTTTGAGGCATTGTATGGACGCAGGTGTCGTTCGCCCTTGCATTGGAGCGATGTGGGTGAGAGGAAGACTTTGGGTCCCGATATCCTATTGGAAGCGGAAGAGAAGGTCAAGATGGTTCGACGACGTCTTGAGACCGCCCAGAGTCGACAGAGGAGCTATGCGGATACTAGGAGACGAGACTTGGAGTTCCAGATTGGAGATCATGTGTTTCTGAAAGTCTCGCCGTCCAGAGGAATTCGCCGTTTTGGAGTTCGTGGAAAGCTCAGTCCACGGTTTGTTGGCCCGTTCGAGGTGTTAGAGCGAGTGGGGCCGGTAGCGTACAGGATTGCCCTACCACCGCGACTCTCTGGAGTCCATGATGTGTTTCATGTCTCGGCTCTGAGGAGATATGTGTTCGACCCCTCCCACGTGATTGACTTCACCCCACTTGAGTTGGCTGAGGACCTGCAGTACGAGGAGCGACCGGTGCGGATTCTTGCTCGCGAGACGAAAGAATTGCGCAACCGAGTCATACCGTACGTGAAAGTGCAGTGGAGTAATCACGAGGAGCGTGAGGCGACTTGGGAGCCGGAGACGGTGATGCGGGAATCCTATCCCTACCTTTTCGAGCTGTCTTCTTGAGGTATGAGTTTGAGTTTGAGTTTCGAGGACGAAACTTTTCGTAGGGGGGAAGGATGTAGTACCCCTGGGGCCTAACTGACGGAATGACTGTAGTATTTTAGACTGTCCGACACTTCTGGAGAAGGTCGAGACAAGTCGGAGTCGTTTCGGCGTCAAATAGACGCGAAAACGGACTCGGAGCACCGAAGTGAGCCAAAACTGAGTTTTGGGCTTTTGAAGTTTCGGGCGCCCAGATGCTCTGTTTTGGGCGCCCAGTTGTTCTGTGCCCCTTTTCTGAAAATTACTAAGTCATTTCGGATCCATGTTTCGGGCGCCCGGAAAGTGAGTCCGGAAATCCTGCCTCGTGAGTATCGAACGGCTCGACACGTGTTGATCGGTTGGTGAGATCCGCCGGACCAGGTTTGGGCGCACCGGACCGCGGCGGAGAGTCCGATGGTCGAGTTGGTGCAGGCTGAAGAACCGGGCGCCCACTTCATGAGTTTCGGGCGCCCGGAAGTGTGGTTTTCTGCTGAGGACAGGTTAGTGTAATTTTGTTCTTGAGGCTCATTGCACCGAAACTAGTGGTCTATAAAAGATGTGGACGACCTCCCCTGAGGCTCTTTTCTCCCCTCTTCAAGGTGAACTCGGAGCTTGCAAAGGGAAACCCTCTCTTCTCCCCCAATTTCATCTTCCTCCATTGATGAACTTGGTTTCCTGCTGAAACTGCAACGTCGACCTGGAGTGTTCGTGCTCGTGTGCAGTGTAGGAGTATCCAAATCCAACGAAACTTGGTTTGTTGGATAGAGGACTCGCAGAGGAAGAAGTGGAATCTTTCCAATCGCGATTTGGACAGGTATGTAAGCTACAGTTGATGTTTTACTGGACCCCTGGTGTTCTTGAGCTGAAACTTGGGTTTTTCCTTTGTTCTTGGGATCCAATCTCTTGGGAGCTGGAATTACGAAGTGAAGATTGATCCTTCCACTTTCCTTGCTGGTTTGGAGGTTCTTCCCACTGGAATTGAGGATTCAAAGGTGAGTTCTAGCTCAGATTTTGAGTAATTGCTTAAGTGCTGAATTTTTGGGTCATTGATGGAAATTCTTGGATTTTTAGATCCAGATCTTTGTGAGGATCTTTGGAGAGGTTTTGGTTTGTTCCATCACTGTTTTTGAGAGGTTTGTGACCCCTTTCTATGAGCTAGATTCGTTGGAATCCCTGAATTCTTGCTGTGTTTTGTGTTTTGCTTAAGTGCTGGAACTTCTGGATCCATGTGCAGGAGGGTCCAGAAGTGAATCCGGTTCAGTGTGTGGACCTTTTGGACATCGAGTCGAACTCCGATTTGGCTGAAATTTGGAGGGTTTGTTCTTGAACCTCTGCTGGTGAGTTGAGCCAAATTTCACTGCATTTGGACTTAGGATTTGGAGGTTTTATCGCATGTTGATCACATGTGGGTTGTGCTGCCAGGCTGCAGTTCTGGGCTGATGATCTGGGCGCCCAGAACAGTGCGCAGGTGGGTCCGAATCTCGAGGTTGCAGATTTGAGCTCGATTTCGGCCGGCGTTGTTTGGAGGCCTTCCACTCGACTCCTAGCCGCTGTTGGATAGCTTTCGAGGTGGGTTGATGTTACCGAAATCGCCGGATTTCCTCCTAAGTATAGAGAGTGCAGCATGCTGTTTTATTATCTGTTAAATCATGTTAGTAGCTCGAATTCGTGAATTTGCATGTGTTTATATGAAATCTGAATTTGGAGCATAAATTGATAATTTATCGACATGACTTACATGCTGAACTGGGAATTGACTTAGGAGAAAACTTGCGAACATACAACCGTCACTTTTCGAACTGTTATCAGATTTAGCTCTAGGAGCCGTTTCTGTTCCTGTATCACCGCTGTTAGTGCGAGGTGGATACTTAGTTCGTTATAGGACGAGTTTACGCTCGTGCTGGGATGCCGAGCTTGTATTTACAGCAGGGTTAGACTGTTCTGTATTACCGGGTGCCGTCGGGGTTGACGGTGGACCCAGACTCTTGTTTTAGCTTCTGGTTGTGCTGAGGGCACGTGAGCTTAGAGTCTTTGACCCCTTTTGACCCCTTTGTTCTTTGACTATAGCCTGTATGAGCCTGATTGAGCTCGACAGAGACACGCTTGCATACTCGGTTGGGTCGCGCCCACGAGTGCCGCTCCGGAGCCTGGCTACTTGCGTTGATGTCGTCTTAGTCCCGGTGGGACTCTCGCTCTCCACCCAGTGCCTTTGAGGTAGCGTACGGTGTTGCTTAGACAGGCGGGACGGGCGTATTGCAGTCCCTGTGGATCGGGTCAGTGCTGGTTACCTATTGGTCGGGGATGCTTTTACTTTGAGAGTTGGCTGGACGAGCCCGTTTGGGCGGTTCCATTAGATTGGGTCAGGGGTGACCTTTCACTTTGGTGATGCTTACTTGAGAGTTGACTTGGATAGTGGTAGGGTAGTGGCATGATAGCTGTTGAGTTTATTCCAGCTTACTTTGTTGTTCTTTACCTACCAGCTATACTGTTAGTCTCGTAGACTTAGTGGGTGGACCGTAGAGGTCGGTATCGGTACCCACTGAGGACTACTTCTTTTGATAGTAGTTCTCACACCCTTTGTTGCCACCTTTTTGCAGAGCCTTCTTCTGTTGCGGCTGCTGCGCCTGTTTCCGCGGATCGAGGTAAGGGAGTCGCGAGCTAGATCCCTACCTGTCCCTGTTGTCCCTAGAGGAGGACCCTACTGGAGATAGTTTATTTTGAGTTGTGCCATGTACATATACTGTGGATTTGTACCTATTTTGGTTGTGGTGGACCTGTTGTATTTTGGACTCTATATGTACAGGTGGCTTTTGTTTTTAGTATGTTTTATTGCAGCTCTATATATCTCTTGTAGTGGCTTGTATGTTTGTTTACAGGTTAGCTATCGCTTCGTATACATAGAAAAATCTATGTATACGGCGGATCTGTTGGCGAGCCCGGGGAAACGAGTAATCCGGGGCGTGACAGATTAAGTGGTATCAGAGCTTAGGAATAGGTCGTTGGGACTTAGTAAACCCTAGGCTATGGCAGACCTTAGGAATGCAAGACGTGAGAGACGTGACTTGCCGCGAAAGTCATCGATTTGACTGTTGAACTCATCCTTAAGTGGAGGGAGTGATCGAAGGCGTGTGTCCTTTCCTGTCGCGAACTTGCGTTGGCTGCAGACGACGTCAAGTAGCGAGGGAAAAGAGACGACCTTCTGGACTTTCGCTTGATTGGGTCTTGAGTTGTTTTGTGGTTGTTGACTGATCTGTGTGTTGCGCAGGTGAGCATGGCACCTCCCCGACACCGAGGTCGACCCCCGACGCGGGCTACCCCCGCGCCTTCTGTGGTGCCTGAGCAGGCGGGACCTAGTGCACCCCCTGATGTGAGTGAGCAGTTGAATGCGCTAGCCGAGTCAGCTAGGCAGCAGAGTGCACTTTTGCGGAGGATGTGTGATACCATTACTCACACGTGGAGTGCAGCACCTAGAGCGACGGAGTCGCAGGAGCCACATCCTGCTGTTCCAGTGGACGTTCCAGCTGCAGCCGTACCCCCGGCAGCGGCAGTTCCGGCCGCACCGGTTGGCGACACTTCCCAGTTTGGTGGACAGATGTCGAAGGCTGAGCAGGAGCGGATGACCGAGAGACTGGCTCGTTTTTGTCGGTTTGATCCACCCCGTTTTGATGGTAGCCACATCGAGCCATGGTGGTGGAGGCCTGGGTAGGCGAGATGGAGAAGTTATTCGAGGACCTCTTCGTGCCAGAGCGGGAGCGGGTTCACTTGGCAGTTCACTGTCTGACAGGTGATGCACGCATCTGGTGGACGAGGACGAGATCGAGCAGGTCGCTGGATGCGCTGCATTTGAGTTGGACCGAGTTTTGCGGGATGCTGTATGGGTCCTATTTCCCTAACAGCGTGAAGCAGAAACTCGAGGAGGATTTGAAGAGTCTACTCCAGGGAGATCGCACAGTGCAGGAGTATACCCGGGAGTTTACCAGACTCCTGAACTGTGTTCCTTTTGCTGCGAGAGATGAGGCTCACAGAGTTTATTTGTTTGAGCGAGGATTGAGACATGAGATATTTGTCTTAGTTCAGGCGCAGAGGTTGCAGACCTTGGACGCGTCGATCGAGCAGGCGCTATGGGTGGAGCGAGGAGCCTTGACGGCGAGTGAGCGGGCAGCCACTCTGAGTCAGGGTTTGGATAGGAAGCGCCCGACTCCGGAGGACGGAGGACAGACCAGCGGCAGACGCCCGCCGAGACCTCCACGATCACGTTCTCAGGGTCGTGGGTTTTCGGGGCGACAGAGGTCTGGTGGATCCCGTCAGCAGGGACGTCAGCAGAGGGCAGCACCGAGATGTGTCATCTGCGGAGGACCACATTGGCCTAGGCAGTGCGAGCAGCGAGAGGGCCGGTGTTTTGGGTGTGGTCAGTCCGGACATCTGCGGGCAGCTTGTCCCCGAGCAGCGTCGCCTGTACCATCGATCGCATCGGCACCCTCTGTTCATCAGCAGGCCTATGGAGCTCCACCGAGTCACAGCCAGATGGATCGGGCTTCTGTACCACGCCTGGGCGAGCGACGGCAGCAGGCGCAGAGCGGCAGAGTCTTTGCGGCTCAACTGGAGGACTCCACGGCGGCGGATCATGTGGTGGCAGGTATCATTTTAATTTCTGGCATTAGAGCTCGTGCATTATTTGATACCGGTGCATCACATTCTTTTGTTAGTCGAGCATTTGCATCCTTGCATGGGCTAGTGATAGGGCCGTTACCTTGTGCACGAGAGGTGCAGATTCCCGAGCACGTTTTGCGTGTGGAGGATTGTTGTCAAGCTTGCCCTGTGCAGCTTGGACCTTGGGTGATGCCCGCAGACCTGTTGGTTGTTAGAGAACAAGGGTACTGAGCGTGACCAACTACGAACGGTTACATAGATGTCTACTTATTCGTCAGTAACTGGTTCGATGTTGCAGTGGTACAACTGATCCTTAGACCTGCGACACCACGGCCATTCAATGTGAAGCTACTGTAGTTTGACTATGCAACAAACTCTGATCCTAGCCACGGGTCTTAGTAGTATATGTTGGCTGCAGTAGATTCATATTAGGAATGGGTGTGTGTTTATAGGGGATCTATCGCTCTCGGTAGAGAGATAATTAGTCCTATGCTATTTGTAAGACAAAGCTCAGAAATCCTCAGCCGGGGTAGTATGGTGTATGGAAAGATGTTTCCAAGAGTAACCATAAGAGCTTCTGTCCTATCAAATTTGTCATATGACGGGTGATGGGGTTTGACGAGTATTCCATGACCTCCACTCAGTTGGGACTATGCGATAGAAGGATTGTATTGTACGGTAACTGCACCTAGAGGTTCAGTCCGATATTCACTTCTGACTGGATTGCCACTATATGCTGCTAGGCGTCACTGGTGGATTGTGGGAACCAATAAGAATAATTATAGGCGAATAATTATTCTACTAGGGTAGAATCAAAAGTGTTTGATCCATCGAAAAGAGTTTCGATGATGATGTCTGTCACGCCCCGCCGGTCCTTTAACACCAACTAGGTGGAAAGGATAACCGCACGGGCGCATGCCCCAGACCCGCCAAACGGATAGAGTCATTTCTACCCGCCCAAGGCGTCACAACACAAGCTTATCCACAATGTTCCAACTAGGAACGGAGTACAAGAGTTGCACAAGGAAAGCATCAACATAAAGAAGTTCTACTTCTATTACATCACAAGGCACAATATACATGTCCAAAATTTTCCTTTCTTTCACTTTCATTCCATACATCATGTTCCAAAACTATGGAATATACAACATTCATACAAGAATGAAAATCCCCTATGCTATCATAGTCCAAAATAGGGGTACAACTCTATGCATCACCAAAATGGAAGGGCCGCTATCTAAAGAGCCAAACCCTTGCCTCGCTCCGCCGCCTCACTCGCGGAAGGACCTGGAAAATGGGGGGTGAGAACTATAAACATAGTTCCCAGTGGGTAAGGCCACCCAAGAGAGAAGCTCGACCCACCAGGTCCAAAGAAACACCACATGCATAAGTTAGATCATATATAACTATGCAACAATTATTTACATGCTTAGTAAATAAACATAAAGGATGCAACCAAATGAAATATAATCTATCATTCTCTCCTAGGTTCATCCTATGTCTCACAATGACCAAGTTCTTTTACTTGTCGTTTACTTATGGTTTCGGAATCGCCGTCTCACCATATTTGTTCCAACATTCAAGGAGTGAGCTTGTCACCTCCTAGTTCGAGTAGCGAAATCGTCGCATACTCGGGATAGCGAAATCGTCGCATACCCCGTCTCAACACCGCCATCATATGGCATGGTAGCGAAATCGTCGCATACCCGGGATGGCAAAATCGTCGCCCATCCCCCTCGACACCGCCAACGCGTGGCGCGGTAGCGAAATCGTCGCATACCCGGGATAGCAAAATCGTCGCACATCCCATTCTTCACATTACTTGCCAACCTAAATCTCATGATCTTAGGTTCAAGTCACTAAGTCTCGCCTATGTTTGATAACACTAGGCTTACTTTCTCATTGCCAACCTAGGTTCCATGACTCTAGGTTCCAATCACATGTCCAACCTATGTTCAATGACACTAGGTTTCAATCTCACATGTTCAACCTATGTTCAATGACACTAGGTTTAAATCTCACACGTTCCAACCTATGTTCAATGACACTAGGTTTAAATCTCACATGCAACCATGCAACAAGTACCTATAATTGAGTTATACTTGAAATATACATCATGCAATAGGAGTTAAATATTCTACCTATCATGATTTTATCCCTTGCCAACATGCAACATTCTAGGGTTCTCAACACATACCATTTTATTTTTAAATGGATAATTACCCTAGACATGGAAGTGACCTAATCACTTCGGTAAACACAAACCCACCTCAAGAGCTTTCAAATCCTTGTATTCTTCAAGCTCCTAAGTGTCCAAGCTTAGAGTTCTTGCTTCAACCCAAGCTTCTACAAGAAAACGGTTCGTTACTCGTTACGAACCCTAAAATCAACTCAATATATGAAATCAAGTGCTCCAACATGATTTCCTAAGCCTCAATTGCAATTATCGAAGGTCCAAATATTTTTAGAACCTCACATTGCAAAAGCCCTCATTCTACCTAGGGTTTGCATGCATGCAAGCAAAACCCTAGATTTCATGGCCAAACACCCACCATTTGTGGTTTAGGTTGCCAAGGGTTCCCAAAAACCTCATTTCAAAGGATTAAATCCAAGGTTTGAACCCAAAACGTGAGGTACTAAAGTTAATCACGAAATCCCCAAGCTCCTTCTTGCACCAAGAAGCTTCTTTTCTCCTTTGGAAGCTTTTTTCAAGATCAATCCACCTTTTCTCCAAGTTTTGGAGAGATCTCTAGAGAGAGAAAGTGGGAGAGATGGAGAGGAGAAGTGGAGAAGATGATCTCTGTGAAAGGGGAGTGTTCCCAACCTTTCTAATACCCCCACGCATGTGAAAAGACCAAAATGCCCCTCTCCACAAACAACACAACAATCAGCCAAAAATCTGGACATTGTATACCGGTATGTGCATTTGCATACCGGTATACGGGCGCTGATTCCGGTATACCTCAGGGATTCCGCAGAACCCGAGAGCTGCTTTCACTGTTTCGCACACAGTATACCGGTATGCCATTTTCACATACCGGTATACCCCGAAAAATTCCACAAACCCGAGAGCTAGGTTTCTCGGTTTCAACACGGCATTCCGGTATACCATTTCACATACCGGTATACCAAGCTCCAATTCCGGTATTGGAGTTCACATACCGGAATCCAGTGCAGACTTCCCAAGTTCGCAGTTTTTAACTTCTCGAAGTCCATTTTCGCGCCTCAATTGCGCCGAAAACACTTCGCACAGTCCCGAACTTGGCCAAAGCCTCACATATAGCCTCTCATGCCATTCTCTCACTAGAACTCTACAATTTGTAGAAGTTCAGTACGATGCACTGAAATTCAGTGTACTACATTCCACCTCCCTTAAAGAGAGTTTCGGCCGCGAAACTAAAATCATACCTCAGCTGGACTCAGCGAAGAGGTAAGGAAACCGCTCTTTCATCGAGCTTTCCAATTCCCACGTAGCTTCGCGTTCACCGTGATTCGTCCATTGTACTTTTATATAAGGAATCTCACGGTTCCTCAAGCCTTTCACCTCGCGATCCATGATACACAAGGGAAACTCCTCATAAGTCATATCCTCATGGAGCTCTATAGGCACATACTCGAGGACGTGCGCCGGATCGTACACATACTTGCGAAGGGTTGATACATGAAACACATTGTGTATCCCCGCAAGTTTCGGCGGCAAGGCTAGCCGATATGCCACGGATCCCACACGTTCCAAAACCTCATAAGGTCCAATGTAACGGGGACTCAACTTACCCCGAATACCAAATCGCTTCACCCCTCTCATGGGTGATACTTTCAAGAAGACGCGGTCTCCTACCGCGAATTCCAAATCTCGTCGACGTCGATCCGCATAACTCTTTTGTCTAGATTGCGCCGTCGATAAGCGTTCGCGTGCCAAGCGGACCTTTTCCTCCGCTTCACGCAACACGTCCGGTCCTAAGACCCTTCTCTCGCCGACTTCACTCCAATGAATAGGAGAGCGGCATTTTCTTCCATACAAAACCTCAAAAGGTGCCATACCGATGCTAGCTTGATAGCTATTATTGTAAGCAAATTCAGCCATCGGCAAATGAGTAGGCCACGCACCTTTGAAGTCCAACACACACGCTCGTAGCATATCCTCCGAAATCTGAATTGTCCTTTCCGATTGACCGTCAGTTTGAGGATGAAATGCTGAACTGAAATCGAGTCGTGTACCCAAAGCTTCTTGCAAGCTTTTCCAAAAATGCGATGTGAAACGGGGATCTCGATCTGAAACTATCGAGGTCGGAACCCCGTGCAACCGCACAATCTCGTCCAGGTAGACTTGGGCTAACTTGTCTCCCGACCAAGTGGTGTGGATTGGCAAAAAGTGTGCCGACTTTGACAAACGATCCACCACCACCCATATCGCATCGTGGCCACCTAGCGATCGAGGTAAGCCCACAACAAAATCCATCGCGATATTCTCCCACTTCCAAACTGGAATGGGCAATCCTTGCAATTTTCCCGCCGGAAAGCGACGCTCGGCCTTTACTTGTTGGCATACTAAGCATTGTGCCACAAAGCGTCCCACATCAAGTTTCATCCCCGGCCACCAATAATGCACTTTGAGGTCCTTATACATTTTGTTGCCGCCCGGGTGAATCGCATAGGGAGAAGTGTGAGCTTCTTTCAAGATTTCCCTACGAATGTCTTCAACTTTCGGCACGCACAATCGATTTCGAAATCGAATCGCGCCCATCGAATCTACATGATAATCACCGGCGCGCCCGCTCTCGATAGTACCCCGCACCTTTTGGAGCTCCGGATCACCGGATTGCTTTTCCTTTATTTGCTCCAACAAGGTCGGCCACACCTCGAGACTCATAAGTTTAGCGGGGACGCCCGGGGCCACGACTTCCAAGTCAAACCGGTCCATTTCCTTGATTAACGGTATTTGTCCCGTCATCTCAATCGCGAAGTTCTCCACGGATTTCCTACTGAGCGCATCGGCCACCACATTGGCTCTACTGGGGTGGTACAAGATGGTCAAGTCGTAATCTTTTATCAACTCCAACCACCTCCACTGCCTCAAGTTCAACTCCTTCTGAGTGAATAAATACTTTAAACTTTTGTGATCTGTGTAAACCTCACAATGCTCCCCGTATAAGTAGTGTCTCCACAACTTGAGTGCGAAAACCACCGCCGCAAGCTCTAAGTCGTGGGTGGGGTAATTCTGCTCATAGCTCTTCAGCTGTCGAGAGGCATATGCTATTACTTGTCCTCTTTGCATAAGCACACACCCAAGACCACGACATGATGCATCACTATACACCACATAACCCTCCCCCGCGATCGGCAAGGCGAGTACCGGAGCCGAAGTCAACCTTTCCTTTAGCTCCTTAAAGCTTTGGTCGCATTCCTCGCTCCAAATATATTTGGCTCCCTTGCGGGTAAGACGCGTTAGTGGACCAGAGATTTTTGAAAATCCCTCCACGAACCGCCGATAGTATCCCGCAAGACCCAAAAAGCTTCGCACCTCCGTGACATTGGTCGGGCGAGGCCAATCCTTGACTGCCTCTACTTTCATAGGGTCCACAGATACTCCTCCTGCGAAAATTACGTGACCCAAGAAAGCAACCTCACGGATCCAGAATTCGCACTTTTTTAATTTGGCGAACAACTTGTTCTCTCGAAGAACTTGAAGCACAATCCTTAGGTGCTCCCTATGTTCCTCTTCACTCCGAGAGTAGACAAGAATATCATCTATGAATACAACCACAAATTGATCCAATAGTGGTTTGAACACACGGTTCATTAAATCCATGAACGCTGCCGGGGCATTGGTAAGCCCAAAAGGCATAACCGTGAATTCATAATGTCCATACCGCGTCCTAAACGCGGTCTTATGCACATCCTCCGGTTTGATCTTCAATTGGTGATAACCGGATTGCAAATCAATCTTTGAGTACACCCGAGACCCTTGCAACTGATCGAACAAGTCATCAATTCGGGGTAACGGGTACTTATTCTTGACGGTCACTTTGTTCAACTCGCGGTAATCCACACACAACCGCAGCGAACCGTCCTTTTTCCTCACAAATAGAACAGGGGCTCCCCAAGGTGACACACTTGGCTTTACGAAACCCTTGTCCATTAAATCTTGCAATTGTGCTTTCAACTCCTTCAGTTCCGCGGGTGCCATCCTGTACGGGGCCTTAGAGATCGGCGCCGTACCCGGGAGCAAATCGACCACAAATTCTATTTCCCGGTCCGGTGGCATTCCGGGCAACTCCGCCGGAAACACATCCGGAAACTCTTGGACTATAGGAATGTCCTCAAGTCCCAACACTTCCTTTCGGTCATCCACTACCGTCGCCAAGTAGGCAATGCAACCACTAGCAATGAGCTTTCTTGCTTGCGACGTGGACACCATCGAAGCAAAGAGCAAACTCTTACACCCACGGTACACAAACTCTTTGTGTCCGGGTTCTTTAAACTTCACTATCCGGCTCTCACAATCGATAGTAGCATGATACTTAGAGAGCCAATCCATTCCTAGGATCAAATCATATTCACTCATTCGATTTAATACCAGCAAATCAGCTGGCATGATCCAATTTTCAACCCTCACGGGGCAATCTACACACGCGTGATGTACGCAAAAAGTGTGTTCAGGTACTTGCACCGTTCTTGCGTGTGTGGCATCTATGATTTCTATTCCATGTGCAATAGCAAATGATCGAGCAATGAATGAATGCGATGCACCAGTATCAAACAAAGCTCTACATCGAATGCCTTTAATTAACACAATACCTGCCACGACGTCCTCCTGGGTAGCATGCTCCTCCACCTGAGAGGCGAATACTCGTCCACTGGGCGCTGGTCGCTGGCCCTCCAATGGTCTCGGCGGCTGGGCACGGCCCGCCGACATCGCCGCGGGTGGGATGCCCGCAAGCTGCCTCGGTGGCTCAAACGCCGACGCCGACGACGGTGCTCGGCTATCGTCCATCGGGCAATTGTACCGCATATGGCCCGGCTGTCCGCATTTGTAGCACCGGCCCTCACGATGGTCACATTGTTGAGGGCCGTGGGGGCCGCCACAAATCGGGCATTGGGTCGAGGGTCGGTTCCGTTGGGACCCTCGGGATTGATTTTGCGGCTGCGAGTGCTTCGGGGGCCGCTTAGAGCTAGATTGCCCCCCCGAGCCACCCGCCGGTCGCTTCTTTCCCTTCTCTTTGTCTTTTTCTTTCTCCCAAGACTCGCGCTCCTCGCGCGCACATGCATTCCCGTGCTCCACCCAAAGGGCACGGTCCAAGACCTCCGCAAAGGTCCTAAGTTTGAGGGCGTGCACCGCCCGAAAGATATCCGGTCGAAGTCCGCGCACGAAACAATCGACCTTGTCCAACTCTCCGCGGACAACGTGCGGTACGCAATTAATGATGTACGAGAACTCCCTCTCGTACTCGCGCACCGAGCGGTTCCCCTGCTTCAACTTGCGGAACCTTTCTTGAAGCTTCCTTTTCTCGCTATCGGGGAAATAGGTGGCGAACACCATACCCCGAAACTCTTCCCACGATGGTGGCGGAAGGCTAGAGAGTCGATCCCGTCGGACCCCCTTCCACCACACCTTCGCCGATCGCTCTAAACAATGAACGGCGAGATGCACTTTGTCCCTCTCCAAGGTATAAAGGTCCTCGAAGAGCGTCTCGATCGCGTCGATCCATGTCTCTACGTCCCACGGATCCACGTTCTCCCCGCTAAAGATAGGCGGGTTGAACTTCTTAAACCTCATGAGAGCCGAAAGTGTGCGCTCTCGCTCCGCATCCTCTATTTCGGAGTCGGGCATAGGGGCACCCGACCCCTCGGCCACAGTCGGTGGCGCGGGTGGCACCACGGCTGGCGCCGGTGTCACCTCCTCGGCCGGTGCCGAAGCAGAGGCCGGAGGTACTCCCGATCTCTCCTCCCTAGTCGCAGCCGTCTGCCGCGCCATCTCGTCTTGGAGCCTTTTAATTTGCTCCTCCTGTCGCTGCATGGCTTCGGCCTGTTGCCGAACCACGCCCATTAGCTCGGTCAACTCATTGCGAAGAGCCGAGTTCTCGCCCTCCCCGAGTTGTTCGGGAGCCACGCTCGATCCTCCGAGCCCAGCCCTCTTAGGAGGCTGTCCACGTACCATTATCCTGAAAACACAATGACTTTGGTCATTTCATGACATTCAAAGTCATTTGCGACATAACATTTCACGAAAATAAACGTGAACCCAATCTAGGCGAAAGTCACACAAGGGTCCTTATTCCCCTCACTTGGTTTTCATGTTGTCGGCCGCCAACATGAACACACTTGGTGAAGAATAAGACACACATCGAATCTACCTCTATTTCCAACTAGAGGCATAAGGACATAACCCAATCACTTATCTTTCGCCACATCAAAGATCTCGTCACTCACGAGCCTACACTCCTAGGGTCTTTTCCATCCTAGGGTTTCTTAGGTCAACCTAGACCGTTTCTATGCTCTGATACCACCTCAGTCTGTCACGCCCCGCCGGTCCTTTAACACCAACTAGGTGGAAAGGATAACCGCACGGGCGCATGCCCCAGACCCTCCGAACGGATAGAGTCCTTTCTACCCGCCCAAGGCGTCACAACACAAGCTTATCCACAATGTTCCAACTAGGAACGGAGTACAAGAGTTGCACAAGGAAAGCATCAACATAAAGAAGTTCTACTTCTATTACATCACAAGGCACAATATAATAATAGTATATGTCCAGAGCTAGATGACCAGTTATGTGACCATGGTAATCAAATGATTATATGTCCAGAGATTGTAAACCAGTTTTATGTCCATACTCAAGTAACATGTATAAATTATCTTGCTCAACACCTCAACTATCATAAAAATGTGATGACCATGCATAGAATCAAGTGGTCATGATATAACTCAACTAAGGATAACAACCAGTAGGGATGCTAAAGTAACCATGTAGAAATTGAGTTTTATTTAAATAAAATTCAAAAGGTTGAAGTATTTTTGTGAAATTCTATAGTTTTCAATATAACAAAATCACTACTTCCAAAGTCTAGCAGTGCCATAAGTCGTGGCAGGGACTATTCTGCAATTTTGCGTAATAAAAGCGTGATTTGGAGAGAAAAATAGTAAGAGGGTAATCGTTAAGCTGCAGGTTTTTCTGCAAAATGCGTGATATTTTATGTGCCAAATTGTGTGAAAATTTACTGGGTGGTGCTACTTGCAAAAAATACATGCACCGAGGGGTTTTGAGTAAGAAACTCAAAAGTTTGAGGCAAGGATTAAAGTGTGTGGCACATGAGCCTGCCGTTGTTTGCCTGGCATGGTATGGCACAGGCACGCTTTCGTGCCGACATGTGGCATGCTTGCGTGCCGATGGCTACGCATAACCTCCTAATGTCACGTTTTGGCACAGGTTTATTTTAGTTTTTTGGTCCCAATAAGCTTTTATAATGTTATTTTGAAAGGTTTAGTCAAATAATTATGAATATTGGCTATGTATAGCTTACTATACTCACCAATTAATATATTGGTAAGTTTTTTATATGTAAAGTTCAACTATACCTTATAGAGAATTGAAATTAAAATATAATAATAAAATTCATAAGTACAATAATTATATAAATTTACATCTTTACGGAGAGATGACTGCTTAATTCCACAAAAATCATCGCGGTGGATCATAAAAATTTGTTAGATCTGTGCACAAAAATTTAGCAATAAATTATATGACAAATAAATTAAATAAATTTAAGTATCAATTGATTTAATTTAGCTTTTAGTGTTATTAGTATTTTTAATCTTCTAACTCCAAAAATAGAATTTTATGTTAGATGTGTCTCGAAAATTATCGAGTTCGATTTTGTGCCCTAACTCATAGAAAGCTTCGCGGTGCGACAAATTTTAGAAAAATAATTTCTGAAAAAAAGAACGTCTGTGGTGGAAATAGAGGGCTCGGGCCCATTGGCCCGAGCCCGCAGCTCCGATGGGGGGGGGGGGGGGGGGGTGGGGGGGCGGAGCTTGGCTCGAGCCCTTCGCTTCCACCATAGACATCCGACAAGGGGTGCGGGGGGCGGAGCTCCTTGCGGGGTGGGGAGTGTGCAAAAAGAGAGAAAAAAAAACCCCAGCAGCGAAAAAAAAAATCGGCACGATACTGTGCCGCGATACCCGCTAGGGTATCGCTCTGTGCCCGAGCGTGTAATCGCGGCAAGGGGGAGGGGAGGGGAGGGGGGGGGAGGGGGTGGGTGGGGGGGGGGGGGGGGGGTGGGGAAGGGGGGGGGGGGGGTGGGTGGGGGGGGGGTGGGGAGGGGGAGGTGTGGGGGTGGGGGGGGGGGGGGGGGGGGGGTGTTGGGGGAGGGGGGGGTGGGGGGGGGGGGGGGGGGGGGGGGGGGGGGGGGGGGGGGGGGGGGGGGAGGGGGGGGGGGGGGGGGGGGGGGCTCGCGCGATGCCCGAGCGGGTATCGCGGCAGGGGGGAGGGGATCCTATGAGACCCCCCCCCCCCCCCCCCCCCCCCCCCCCCTCTACCGTGCCTCTATACTTGGGGCACGGTACCAACTGCCCCGTGCCGTACTACATGGGGCGATACTTTAATCCTTGGTTTGAGGGACTAAAACACAAAATTACAAATGGTTTAAATAGTAAAAATTAGGATTTTAACCCTTTTTCTCTCTCTTTTCACTCTCTACTCACCCCAGTCGCCACCCTCTACCCTGTCACTATCGTTTGCACTGCCCCGGCCTCCGGCGACCTTGCTCTGGCTGGCGAAGCCGCGGTTGTACCAACCTTTCTCTCCCTATCTCTCCCTCAACTTCTCTCTCTCCCTCTTGTGCCTTCAAACTCGGCCACGCCGCACCATACCACCGCAGGTGGCCTCCTAGATCTCTGGCGACCCCCACCGACCTTGCCCGCCAGCCCCAACCCTTCCCAAACTAGGATCTTGGTCGAAGCTCGAGTAGGTTGAAGTTCGACCTGATTTTCAGATCCACTGCTACCGCCGCTAATCCCAGCCATCGACCGTCGCCTCCCCGGCCTCCTCCCATCGGACTTGATCTTCCTTGGCCCGCACTGGCTGCCATGGCCTTTTAGAGCAGTGACGAACCATTTTTGCTCTTTACTGTTGCTGCCTGGACTCCTCGTTGGCCGAGGTCACTGTTCTAGCCAACCTATTCGCCAAAGACCCTCCCACAGTGGAGCATAACCCTTATGAGTGCTTCTACATCACCGTGCTCCCCTTTATTGCAGTCAGATTGACCCCTGATCGCTGGTTGGACAACGTCGTTGTCCAGGACTTTGAGGCTTAAAGGAAAGGTTGCTCCAACTCGTTTGTCGGCAGCCATTGATGCTCTGGAAAAATTGTTGCCCACCTGCTAGTGCTGTTAGTTGAATTCCGAGTCGTGGAATCGACAGTAATAAGTCTAAACTTCAAATTCTATAGTAAATAATGCAATCATAGTAATGGTTAGGGTCTTGTATGCAAATATGTATCATTGGCTGCCTTAGGCAGTGTTGGCTACCTACATTCACCATTGGACTAATTGTCCTAGGTCCGAAAATCTTGAAGCTTGAACGGGCTTTTGATGCAATTATCGCCGAAATTAGTCGATAAAGACGTGTTTCAGTTTGAAATTCACAGAAAATCATTGTGGCTGCCTTTTATGGTTGAAAGGCCTCCTTGGCTGGTCGACTCTCACTATTCGAGTGTCCAGAGACAATGGAGCGTAGTGCGGTTTTGTGGCCGAAATTGGCACTTCCGGAGACCCGTTGTGGCAAATTTTTAGCTACAACCTTTGTTTTAGCGTCTACTTTGGATGTGATTGTTTGGACACCCAAATTGGTGTGTTTCGAGTTAGCAAATAGGCTATGGAGGTGAATGGCATCCTTCCGTAAACTTCATGGATTGTGGAAGTATTTTCGATGAAATTTTGTGAATTTCGGTGGGTTTAAGGAATCGGTAAATGGAATTGATCGCCAAATCATGTCATTTAGCGACTATGGTGACTTTAGGTCACTTTAGTATTGGTCTTGGGTTGTGGACTGATTGTGAATCTATGGGCTTTTTCTTAGGTCTGGGCGATATTTAAGAGCATTTATTGAGTCGTGGACTCGAAGTTTATTTTGAGATGGGTGCTTTGAATGGACGTCAGTAGTGCCTAATCAATTATTTCTTTTATTCTTTATTCTCCTCTATGGTTCTAGTTGAGTATATCTTTTGCACCACTTAACTCATTATCGTATTTGCTCTATTTCAGTTGATATATATCATATAGATTATGTTTGAGTTGTAAAGTGATATACCTTTCATTATTGGATTATATTACATGACAGTAGTTGACTGGTTGGTCGGTGTTATACTATAGAGACATTGTGTGACCTTATCTTTCTTAGCTATTTGCCAATGATTGACTATTGAGCATACAACATCGATCTCCATCGCTCATGGGGTATTTCACATACACTGGTGGTCAAGCCACCGAAACGGTGTTCTTTTTTCAAAAAGTGATTGTATTCCGACCCGTGAGTCCTATCGGTATATTTTGCAGTGGGGTTATACACCCCGTGATTGAGTACAGTAGGCATTACATGAGGTCTTTAGACCAACACGACGGTAATAGATTGGGTTGGAGATTCAACTGTTCGTCCGGTTGATGCACGTATACATTGCTTATCTTGTTATAGTGGCGGTATTAGTTCAGATATTTATTTGCATGCTTCCTTTCTTGTTTTACTCATTGTTACTGTATCATCATACTTGTTTATACCTATCAGATTTATATAATCTCTCTCTTGTTTACTAGTGAGTACAACTTGTCTTTAGTGGTTAGCGGTATCCACTGAAAAACATGTGTATATGTTTCTCACTCTCTACTTTCCACAGGTGACACTAGAGGTGAGGGTCGGGATGGTGCGTGAGGGCACTAGTAGATAGACGTGTTTCCGGGGAAGCGACTTCGATGATTTAGTTTTACTTTTTAAGTTTTAGATTCAAATTATTTAATTTTATTTCATGCTTATAATGGTGGATGTAGGTTTCTCAGTAGTTAGGTGGTTTCCTTCAGTATTAGTATCTTTTATAAATGATTAATTATTGATTCCTTTTGTATGTTTACTACCCATCTGCTTGATTGATTATTTATCTGTCTCTGTTGTTGTTCCCGTGTAGTTGATAAGTTGGTTAATATTGTACTCTAGATTTTTACACCGTGCATGTATATGGAAGACTTTGTTCATTTGTACAGGGGAGACTCTGTCCATGTGGCGGGCCTGTGCACGTTTCGAGCAATCTTTGATTGTGGTTAAAAAGGAATGTATACATTTTTCGCTGTTTATCGTATGAAAGATTTTACAAAAGTCTCCGAGGGCGTGTCACGCCCTGGATTACTCGTTTCCCCGGGCTCGCCAACAGATCCGCCGTATATATAGAATTTTCTATATATACGAAGCGATAGCTAACCTGTAAACAAAGCATACAAGCAACTACAAGAGATATAGAGCTGAAATAAGATCATACTAATAGAACTAAAGCCACATGTACATATAGAATCCAAAATCAAAAATAGGTGCATGTCCACCTCAAAAGGAACAACCAGTCCACACTATATGTACATGGCGCAACACAAAATGAAACTATCTCCAGTACGGTCCTCCTCTAGGAAAAATTGGAAATGGTAGGGATCTAGCTCGCGACTCCTTTACCTCTATCCGCAGGAACAGATGCAGCAGCCGCAACAGACGAAGGCTCTGCAAGAAAATATGGCAACAATGGGTGTGAGAACTACTATCAAAAGAAGTAGTCCTCAGTGGGTACCGCTACCGACCCCAACGGTACACCCACTAAGTCTACGAGACTAACAGTATAGATGGTAGGTAAAGAAATAATAAAGTAAGCTAGAATAAATTCAACAGCTGAAATGCCACTACCCTACCACTATCCAAGTCATACTCTCAAAGTATAAGCATCACAAAGTGAATAGTCACCCCTGACCCAATCTAACGGAACCGCCCAAAAAGGCTCATCCAACCAACAGCCTAGCCACACCGCACACTACCAAAAAGGTAGCCGGTCCAGGAATCATAACCACTAATCTGCAGCGACATCAACGCATGAGAGACCTCACTCCGGAGCGGCACTCAGGGGAGCTACCCATCCGAGTTAATAGGCGTATCTCTGTCGAGCACAGTCAGGCTCCGGCAGGCTATAATCAAATAAAAAAGGTCGAATGGGTCAAAGACTCTAAGCTCACGTGCCCTCAGCACAAACAGATACTAAAACAAGAATCTGGGTCCACCGTCAATCCCGACGGTACCCGGTAATACAAAACAGCCTAACCCTGCTGTATATATAAGCTCGGCATCTCAGCACGAGCGTAAACTCGTTCTACAACAATCTAAGTATCCACCTCGCACTAACAGCGGTGATACAAGAACAGAAACGGCTCTTAGAGCTAAATCTGATAACAGTTTCGAAAAGTGACGGTTGTAGGTTCGCGAGGTTTTCTCCTAAGTCAAATCCCAGTTCAACATGTAAAGCATGTTTATAAATTATTAATTTATACTCTAAATTCAGATTTCATATAAACACATGCAAATTCATGAATTCGAGCTACTAACATGATCGATCAGATAATAAAACAACATGCTGCACTCTCTAACATTTAGGAGGAATTCCGAAGCTTTCGGCAACATCAACCCACCTCAAACGCTATCCAACAAAGGTTAGGAGTCGAGTGGAAGGCCTCCAATAAAACTAGCTGAAATCGGGCTCAAACCTGCCAAAGATAGGATTCGGATCTCCCTGCTCAAGTTCTGGGCGCCCAGAACTGCAGCCTGGCAGCACGACCAATATGGATTCAACATGCGATAAAATCCAAATCCTAAGTCCAAATGCAATGAAAATTTACCCAACTCACCAGCAGGGGCTCAAGAACAATCCCTCCAAATTTCAGCCAAAACGGAGTTCGAATCGATCTCCAAAAAGCCTTCGCACTGGTTCGGACCCACATCTGGACCCTCCAGAACTGGATCCAGAAGTTCCAGCAACTAAGCAAATAATACTTCTAGCATAATTCCTGGAATTCCAACAAATCTAGCCCAGGGAAAAGGGTCACAAACCTCCCAAATACAGTGATGGAACAACCCAAATCCTCTCCAAAGCTTCTAACAAAATCTGGATTCAAAAGATCCAAGAAATTCATCAATGATCCACAATTTCAGCACTTAAGCTAAATTCCTAAAATCTGAGTTAGTACTCACCTTTGAATTCTTAATTCAAGTGGAAAGAACCTCCAAACCAGCAAGGGATGAGGGAAAACCAATCTTCACTTCGAAAATCCAGCTCCAAAGAGATTTGGATCCATAAGATCAAAGGAAAACCCAAATCAGTTCAAGAACACAAGGGGTCCAGTCAAACAGCAACTGCAGCGTACATACCTGTCCAAAATGCAATTAAAAGGATCCCACGATTTCCTCTACGAGTCCACAATTCAACAAACCACGTTTTGTGGGATTTCGACACTCCTACACTGCACACGAGCAGAAACACCACAGGTCGACGCTGCTGTTCTGCAGGAATCCAAGGCCTTCAATGGAAAAGATGGAAATTGGAGGAGTAGGAGGGATTCCCTGTAATTTTCCATGGTTCACCAAGAGAAGGGAGCAAAGAGGGCTTCAGGGTTTCGTCCACCACCAATATAGCCAAAAGAAAAGATGCAAAGAGCCACAAGAACACAGCTGCAAACCTGCACCACTGCTGGAATCTCAACATTCGGGCGCCCGAAACCCAAGAAGTGGGCGCCTGATTCTTCCAGCCAGTACTCATCCAGCACTTCGGACTCTCCGCCCGAGGTCTGGTGTGCCCTAACGTGGTCCGGCGGAACTCACCTACCACCTCACACGTGTCACATGAATCGATACTCACGAGGCAAACTTCCTGACTCACTTTCCGGGCGCCCGAATACTGGATCCGAAATGACTTAGCAAATCAAGGAATAAGCAGTCAACAACTGGGCGCCCAAAACATAACTTCCGGGCGCCCTAATGTACCCAACGCCCAAAACTTTAGTTTTGGCTTATTTCGGTGCTCCGAGTCCGTTTTCGCGTCTATTTGCGCCAAAACGACTCCGACTTGTCTCGACCCTCTCCAGAAGTGTCGAACAGTCTAGGATACTGCAGTCATTTCGTCAGTTAGGCCCAAGGGGTACTACATCCTTCCTCCCTACGAAAAGTTTCGTCCTTGAAACTTAAACTCATACCTCAAGTAGGAAGCTCGAAAAGGTAGGGATAGGATTCCCGCATCACCGTCTCCGGCTCCCAAGTCGCCTCACGCTCCTCGTGATTACTCCACTGCACTTTCACGTACGGTATGCCCCGGTTGCGCAATTCTTTCGTCTCGCGAGCAAGAATCCGCACCGGTCGCTCCTCGTACCGCAGGTCCTCAGCCAACTCAAGTGGGGTGAAGTCAATCACGTGGGAGGGGCCGAACACATATCTTCTCAGGGCCGAGACATGAAGCACATCATGGACTCCGAAAAGTCGCAGTGGTAGGGCAATCCTGTACGCTACCGGCCCCACTCGCTCTAACACCTCGAACGGGCCAATGAACCGTGGACTAAACTTTCCACGAACTCCAAAACGGCGAATCCCTCTGGACGGCGAGACTTTCAGGAATACATGATCTCCAATCTGGAACACCAAGTCTCATCTCCTAGTGTCCGCATAGCTCCTCTGTCGACTCTGGGCGGTCTCAAGACGTCGTCGAACCATCTTGACCTTTTCTTCCGCTTCCAACAGGATGTCAGGACCCACTGTCTTCCTCTCACCCACATCACTCCAATGCAAGGGTGAACGACACTTGCGTCCATACAATGCCTCAAACGGAGCCATCTGGATGCTCGCTTGATAGCTATTGTTGTACGTAAACTCAACCAGTCCTAAGTGTCGATGCCACCCTCCATCGAAGTCTAGGACATATGCTCTCAACATGTCCTCCAGAGTCTGAATGGTCCGCTCAGACTGACCATCGGTCTGTGGATGAAAAGCCGTGCTAAACCGAAGCTGAGTACCCAGTGCTGTCTGTAGACTCCTCCAAAACTGCGAGACGAATCGTGTGTCTCGATCCGACACAATCGAGGTAGGCACTCCATGCAACCTCACTATCTCGTCCAAATATAACTGAGCAAGTCTGTCCCTGGACCAAGTAGTCTGCACTGGCAAAAAGTGGGCAGACTTGGTCAGTCTGTCCACTATCACCCAAATGGCATCGAAACCAGCCTGCGTCCTCGGTAATCCCACGACAAAGTCCATGGCGATCTGGTCCCACTTCCACTCGGGTATTGGGAGACTCTGAAGCTTGCCAGCAGGTACTCGGTGCTCCGCCTTTACCTGTTGACAAGTCAAACACTGAGCCACAAATCTCCCAATATGCCGCTTCATTCCATTCCACCAGTAGTGTGCCTTTAAATCCTTATACATCTTGGTTCCACCGGGGTGAACCGTATAAGGCGAGTAATGAGCCTCTCTCAAAATCTCCTCTCGGATCTCAGAATTCGTAGGCACACACAGTCGGTCCCTGTACCGTAGTACTCCCGAACTGTCAACACTAAAGTCCCATGTTTGCCCACTGGCAACCTGATCTCGAATCCTCATCAAATAGGGGTCCCCACTTTGTTTCTCCCGGATCATATCTAACAAAGTGGGCTGCAAGACCAAAGACATAAGTCTTGCAGTAGCCCTAGGGGACACCACCTCAAGCTCAAGCCGCCTCAACTAATCAAGTAATGGCGCTTGCTGAGTGATCATCATACTAAGGCTCTGCACTGATCTCCTGCTCAACGCATCTGCCACTACATTCGCCTTGCCGGGGTGATACTGGATGGTAATATCATAATCCTTCAACAACTCTAACCACCGGCGTTGCCTCAGGTTCAATTCCTTTTGAGTGAACAGATACTTGAGATTTTTATGTTTCCGGCTAAAGGCGTCCGCCACGACGTTCGCCTTGCCCGGATGGTACTGGATGGAGATATCGTAATCCTTCAAAAGCTCAAGCCACCGTCTCTGTCTGAGGTTCAGCTCCCTGAAGAGGTACTTCAGACTCTGATGATCCGTGAACATCTCGCAATGCGCTCCGTACAGGTAGTGTCTCCAAAGCTTGAGAGCGAACACCACTACTGCTTACTCGAGATCATGCGCCAGATAGTTCTTCTCGTAGTCCATCAACTGGCGCGAAGCATATGCGATGACCTTCTCTTGCTGCATAAGCACGCACCCCAATCCTATCCGAGACGTATCGCAGTAGACCACAAAATCCTCACCAGGCTGCGGCAATGCTAAGATAGGGGCACAAGCCAAACTGTCCTTCAGCTCCTAGAAGCTCATCTGACAAGCGGGAGTCCACAGAAACTTCTCGCCCTTCCTCGTCAGCTTGCTCAAAGGAGCGGCGATCTTTGAGAACCCTCAACAAATCGCCGGTAACAACTCGCCAAGCCGAGGAAGCTCCTAATCTCCGCCACAGAAGTCGGGACAGGCCAATCCACTACAGAGTCCACCTTCCTTGGGTCCACCGCGATACCAGACTGCGTCACGATGTGACCCAAGAAGGAAACTTCTCGAATAGATCAGTATGTCGTCAAAGAAGACCACGACAAATTGATCCAAGAACTGCCGAGAAACCCAGTTCATCAAATCCATAAAAGCTGCCAGGGCGTTCGTCAAACCGAACGGCATAACCGTGACCTCGTAATGCTCGTAACGAGTTCGGATGGCCGTCATCGCAACGTCCTCGGCCTTGATCTTCAGCTAAAGATAACCTGGCTGCAAAACAATCTTCGAGAATACCGAGGCTCCTTGGAGCCGGTCGAAGAGATCGTAGATCTGCAGTAGAGGGTACTTAATCTTCACCGTCATCTTGATAAGCTCGAAGTCACAATCAAGCCAAGGTAAAACCTCGCGAGTCCATCACTCTGGTGTACAGGGTTGCCAATCGCAACAAGCGATAAAATCACCAGTGATGCCAAACATCAGTTCCAAGTGATCGGACACGCGCTCCAAACCAAGACTGCACGAAAGTCGCGACGAAAACCATGTACGCAAACACATGCGCAGAGACCTCGGAGCCAACAACCAGGCTCCCGTCATCCCGAAACCGAGCTAAAAGGCAACCTGACTCAACCGGAGTCATACCATCCGCAGTGATGGCAAATCAACTGCGCAAAACCACTCAGGATTAGCTCAAGGCTCACTACGTGATCAGGGATGACCACCACACAGCTTTCCCACAAGACGACGTAGAGAGATTGTCTTGCAAAAGAAAGCACCGACTTTTGACACTACGTTGTCTGCAGCCAACGTACTTATCAAAAGAAAGCAAAATATCCCAAGATCAAACACCAACAACCAGTTGGCAACACCACAAAGGTACCAGGTCAACCAACTCAAAAGCTGGACCAAATTCACAGACGAGTCACCGAATTAACGGGAAAAAGCAAACCGACCCACAAAACAAAGTCTGCCCTGAGCCAACTCCCTAGGAGTCTTCGGCTTCCAACAACAAACCGACACCAAACAGTGTCCACTCAGTCCAGTACACGTCAGTTTGACGCAAGAACTAGCTAAAGGTCGAAAGACCAACACTGACGATTCCACCAGCAATACGTCAGTGGGGTAGGCTTTACCGCCCTACCCAAAAAAATAGAGAAGGTAACACTAAAATTGCGGTCGAAACTGCTCAAAGCACCGTCTCCGTAGAGACGCTCGCAGTGGCCCTCGTGCTCTACACGGAAAGTGGGGTCAGGGCAAGAACAGCCCAAACGACAACACAGATCCACCAAGTGACTTCACCTAGCCTGATAGGGCCACCACCTGCCAAAGAGTGGTTACGCAAAGGGGAAAACACCCTGCCACTTGGTATCTGTCTGGTACTCCACCACCACTTCTAGAAGGAGCACGAGTCTGCGAACAGGGGCGGATCGAACCTCAGGAAATCCGCCAAGCGCGCTCGCATGTGGCCACCACCTCCAATCACGGGGTCAGCGTCCACACGCGAAACAGCCGACCTAGTCGCTGTCGTCGTCGCGGTCATGGCCACAACGACGTGGGTGCCACAGGAGGGTCTGCAGTCATCGGGGCACTCGGCGAAGGAGGAGGAGGAGGGGCTGGAGCGGCAGCCGCCGTAGCCTGCTGCTGCAAAAACTGTGAACACCAGCAGACGGCTCCGCAGGCGCACGCCTACCACCACGACCCGGACGAGGAGGTCTACCACGACCACATGCCATCTGCAAAACACAAGCCGAAAACAAACCCCTCGAACTCGCGCACCTATACATCTTAGGTCTTCCTATGGGTCAGCCTAACCAGTGGTTCAGTTACAAGTTTATGAATGAATGAGTGTTTGTACCCTTTACGCTCTGATACCATCTTAATCTGTCACGCCCCGGGCTAGTTTTAGAAGCGAAAATACGTGCCAATTTTTTTTTGAAAGCCTAGCCCGCGCCACGTACAGACCCGCCACAAATACAGGGTCCACTGTACACACGGACAGAGCCTCTCATGTATTTGCACGGCGTACACAACATACAACAGGATCACAACCACCATTCATTCATCACAACAACACAACCGCTCAATAAGATTCATACAGCTAATAGTCCTTAAACCTGTATGAATCTAAGCAAGTCCTTAGGCGAAGGATGATGCAATGCACAAACAACAGATCATTCTAAAAAATTGCTCCTTACCCAGAAGCTTTATTTCAAAACCCTAATATCAAGCATTTAAGAATCATTTGAAAACTGTTCTCCACACGAGAACTCTCTTTTGAAATCCCAAAAGTCGATCTATCGGAAATCCATTTGAAAACTGTTTCCCACACGGAAACCTTTATTTGCAAACGCTACCACGAGGGGTAGAAATCCAAGATGTGCGATATAAAGCAACAATGGTAGATCTAAAAGCATCGCCAACCAAAAAGTCTAAGCATGTAATCCACATATGAATGCTAAACTGAATCCATAAGATCTAAGCATGCAAGACAGAACATCCAAAATATAACTGTACCAAAACCATAACATGCTAGACAAAACAACCACAATGTAACTGAACCACATCCATAACTAACTGATAAAGGATAAGGATGATAACCAAATCTGGAGAGGGAAGCCTCACAGGTCGGGACCTCTAGTACCGCTGCGTCCCAACTCTCACCATCCTGCTCACCTGAAAACAACAACGAGGGCGGGGGGTGAGAACATGTAAACATGTCTCCCCTCCCAGTGGGTACCGCAAGCCGACGAAGGCGAGGTGTACACACCGGCACGAGGGTCAACAAAAGATAGATAGTATATGCATCAATGGAGATAACCACAAAGTAAACCCAATCCATAGCCACCGGGACGTATCCCTGGCACTGTCACAACCTGCTCAACTCTCGGCACATAAACCTACCAGACGCACTGCGTCGAGGCTCACGGGTCGACCTATACGCGCGTCCCTTTTCCTGAAAAGATGCCCGGTACGGAGGATCAAACCATTGGCATACGTGAGGTGCTAGAAGAGCTGTGACGATCAATGCGAATGCTCAATCCACAGAACGGCAACGAGCCGTGAAGCAACTGATAAACCACAACGAGGATCGCTCGGAACAACAGGCGATCACTACCGACCAACTAGGTCGTCTCAATAATCATGCAAACCACAACTACTCTACTATCCAAGCACACATAAGTAGAGTCAATGGGAGTCAAGTAAACTAATAACTGAAATGCAAGAGAAGGGATAGAAAGGTATCACCGTAGTCCACTGAACCGACTCCGGATCGAAGTACCCACCTGTCGAAACGATAGAGCCAAACACCGACGGCACTCGGGAACCATGACAGGACCTACGAAAGACTCACAAGATCAAGGTCCACCAAGTCGACCCAAAACACAAGACGCTCACATCCCGAAACCGACGGATCGCCCGGAAAACCCACCGGGACGATCCCGAAACCACACTAAGCTCCACAGGGTACCAACAGCCAAACCAGGTCCATCGCTGTCCCCAACCACACCAAAACAAGGTGACAGGACAGCGAGCACAAGCTCGGGGTGCCACGAACACAAATGCACCCGAAACGGCTTCCCGGGTTCCCGAAAAGTGCCGATTTGACACCGGAACCCTTCGTCACTCATCCGCTGTCCTCGGAACTTTGGGACAGCGATGAAGAACAGCCAACGAGGCTGAATGACGAAGCCAAGTCACTTGCGAAAACAGCAAGTGAGTCGCACGACTAAAACACGCGTTTCGCCGACTATTTCATCGAAAAACGCATCGGAAATAAATCCGGATCTCCGCGAAGGGCGAAGGGGTTGGACAACCAGTCCACTGGGTCTCAAGGGTCATGCCCTTGCTGCCCGCTGCGTCGCAATGCTGCCACAATCGCAAAGAACCCTAAACAAGCCACAATTACATACACAACAAGCATAATTAAGGCCGTTCGAGCAATCCGTACGTCCGCACGACCTTCCGCAAGCACCAGCGGATAGGTAACGACGTAACGGAGGCCGTGCTCACAGCCCCACTACGACAGGACCACTCGCAAGCATAAAAAACCCATAAAAATAGTGCTCACAAGCGATAAAATTGCTCGACAAAGGCCGAACAGCGAAACGGCACACCCAAACAGCAAACTAGGGTGAGCATGATGATCAGCGCGTCGCTGTGATCATTGTGCTCACCTTCCCGATCTTCGGGAGGCAACAGGAAGCTCAAACACAAGCTCGCGGCCAAAATAAACAAAAGGAGACCCTGGCCGGAGCAGCAAGCTCCAGCCGGCTACCGGCCGAGATGCACGGCGCGCGGCGGCCAGGGTCGGGTGCGGGGGTGGTGAGGAAGAGGGTGCTCACCTCAGCCGGCGGCAGGAAGCGGCGGCGGAGGCGCGGGGATGAGAGAAGCTCTCAGGTTGGCTAGGGCACGGCGGCGCGGCAACGGACGGCGACGGCGGCCGGCGGCGACGCGAGCACCGGCAAGAGGAGGTCGCCGGACGTCGGGAGGCCGGTGACCGCGACAACGAAAACCCCCCGGCGGCGGCGGCGGCGGAGGGTGCTCAGCCGCGGGTGCCCTAGCTGCCCAGTCTAAGCCCGCGGCGGCTGCGACGGCGCTCCGGCGGCACGGCGGCGGCCGGGGAGGAAGGCGATGGCGCCGGAGGTCCAGAGGGTGGCGGCGTGCACCCTCCAAGGCGGCGGGAGGCGGCGGCGGCTCGGGTCACCAACTCCCTGCCCGCAGCTGCCTTAGCAGCAGCTGCAGCAGCTCGGCGGCGCACGGCGGCGGCTCCCGGCGGTGGGGCAGGTCGCCGGCGGTCTTGCCACCCCAGGGGGAGCTCAGGCGTGGGTTCCCCCTGGGTGCACACCGCAGGGAAGGAGAAGAAGAAGAACAACAAGGAGAAGAAGAAGAAAAGGGAGATGGAAGGTTGGCCGAGGTTTGCGCCGGCCAGGGGTGGTCGGCGGCGGTCAGCGGCGCTCGGGGAGATGGTAGAGGAGCTGGGGAGAGGGGAGGCTCGGTGCTGGGAGCTGAGGGAGAAGAGAAGAAGAGAAGGGTCCATTCTCTCTCCACTCACACACACACAACACAAATACACATGTACATTTGCACAAAAGCCCCTCAAACACAGCAAATAGCCCCTGGGTCCCTCACAGCAGGAACAAAATGCCCAGACACCCCTCCACAAGAAATCTCACGCAAAACGGTGCGTGAAACAGGGTCCAGATCGCGAAACAGCAAAATGTACAATTCAACCTCTCAGCAAAGAATATGCAATAACTTTTGATCCGTCCGTCACATGTCGAAACGGGTTGCGCCATCGCGTTCAGCACTGCCGAGACATCGAATCTATTATTTTGGATCGTCAGAAACGGACTCCGGATTGCGCCGTTAAGCCGTTCTCTCTCCGCAACCAAAACATAAACAATAAAATACACAATAAATACTACATATATACATATATATATATACCCATACATATATATATATACGTATACAGATCAAAAAACACAGTAGAGGGGAGAGGAACACAGAATTCAAATTTCACAAAAATTTAAAATTTTGAATTCTCACACTGGGCCAATCCCGAACAGTATCAATCTTCTGTGGGTCCACCGCCACTCCAGTGGCTGAAATCACATGGCCCAAAAAAGCTACCTCTCGAAGCCAGAACTCGCACTTCTTCAACTTGGCATACAACTTCTTCTCCCTCAGAAGTTGCAGCACTATCCTCAAGTGCTTCTCATGCTCAGCATCACTCCGAGAGTAGATCAGGATATCATCAATAAACACCACCACAAACCGGTCCAAGAACGGCTTAAACACTCGATTCATCAAATTCATAAATGCGGCAGGGGCATTAGTTAAACCAAACGGCATCACCGTAAACTCCCGGGTCCTAAAAGCCGTCTTGAGAATATCCTCAGCCTTCACCTTCAATTGGTGGTAACCGGACTGCAAATCAATCTTCGAGAAGACACAAGATCATTGCAGCTGATCAAACAGATCATCAATGCGCGGCAAAGGATACCTGTTCTTGATGGTCACTTTATTCAACTCTCGATAATCCACACAAAGTCTAAGTGAACCATCCTTCTTCTTCATGAATAACACCGGCGCTCCCCAAGACGATACACTGGGTCTCACAAACCCTTTATCCATCAAATCCTGAAGTTGCGCTTTAAGCTCTCTCAGCTCAGCCGGTGCCATTCGGTAGGGTGCCTTTGAGATTGGCGCAGTTCCTGGAACTACGTCAATCACAAACTCGACCTCCCTGTCTGGTGGCATAGCAGTCAACTCAGGGGGAAACACGTCTGGAAACTCGCGGACTACAGAGATGTCCTCAAGTTCCGGTGCCACCGTAGGTACCTCTACAACAGTCGCCAGGAATGCAGTACACCCTCGACTCATCATCTGTCTCGCTCGTGCCGACGAAATCCACGTCGCGAACAAAGTGCTCATGCAGCCTCTATACACGTACTCCTCCTGGCCTGGCTCGCAAAACGTCACGGTCCTCTCGCTGTAGTTGATCGTCGCGAAATAGTGCGCCAGCCAATCCATGCCGAGTACCACATCAAAATCCCGCAATCGCCTCAAGACCAATAGGTCTGCGGGCATCACCCAAGATCCAAGCTGCACTGGACAAGCCCAACAACACTCCTCCACAAGCAACACATGCTCGGGAATCTGCACCTCTCGTGCACGTGGTAACGGTCCTATTACTAGCCCATGCAAATGCTCGACTAATAAAAGAATGTGATGCACCGGTATCAAATAATGCACGAGCTCTAATGCCAGAAATTAAAATGATACCTGCCACCACATGATCTGCTGCCGTGGAGTCCTCAAGTTGAGCCGCAAAGACCCTGCCGCTCTGCGCCTGCTGTCGCCGCTCACCCGGGCGTGGTACGGGAGCCCGATCCGTCTGGCTATAAGTCGGTGGAGCTCCATAGGCCTGCTGATAAACTGGGGGTGCCGATGCTGTCGATGGTGCTGGCGACGCTGCTCGGGGATAAGCTGCCCGCAGATGTCCGGACTGACCACACCCAAAACATCGGCCCTCTCGCTGCTCGCACTGCCTAGGCCAATGTGGTCCTCCGCAGATGACACATCTCGGTGCTCCCCTCTGCTGCCGTCCCTGCTGACGGGATCCACCAGACCTCTGTCGCCCTAAAAACCCACAACCCTGAGAACATGATCGTGGAGGCCTCGGCGGGAGTCTGCCGCTGGTCTGTCCTCCGTCGTCTGGAGCCGGGCGTTTCCTATCCAAACCTTGACTACTTAGTGTAGCCGCCCGCTCTCTCACCGTCAAGGCTCCTCGCTCGACCCATAGTGCCTGCTCGATCGACGCATCCAAGGTCTGCAACCTCTGCGCCTAAACTAGAACAAAGATCTCCTGTCTCAATCCTCGCTCGAACAAGTAAACCCTGTGAGCCTCATCTCTCGCTGCAAAAGGGACACAGTTCAGGAGTCTGGTGAACTCTCGAGTATACTCCTGCACTATGCGATCTCCCCCTGAAGTAGAATCTTCAGATCCTCCTCGAGTTTTTGCTTCACGCTGTTTGAGAAATAAGACCCGTACAGCATCCCGCAAAACTCATCCCAACTCAAACGCAGCGCATCCAGCGACCTGCTCTGTCTCGTCCTCCTCCACCTGATGCGTGCGTCACCCGTCAAGCAGTGAACCGCCAAGTGAACCTGCTCTCGCTCTGGTATGAAGAGATCCTCGAATAACTTCTCCATCTCACCCACCCAGGCCTCCACCACCCATGGCTCGGTGTGGCTACTATCAAAGCGGGGTGGATCAAACCGGCAAAAATGAGCCAGCCTCTCAGTCATTCGCTCCTGCTCGACCTCCGTCATCTGTCCACCTGACCGTGAAGTATCGCCAATCGGTGCAGCCGAAACTGCCGCTGATGGGAGTGCGGCTGTAGCTGGAACATCCACTGGAGCCAAAGGAGGTGGCTCCTGCGACTCCGTCGCTCTGGGTGCTGCACTCGACTGATGGGTAAAAGTATCACACATCCTCCGCAATAGTGCACCCTGCTGCCTAGATGTCTCGGCTAGGGCAGCCAACTGCTCACTCAAATCAGGGGATGCACTAGGTCTCGCCTGCTCTGGCACCTCAGAAGGCACGGGGGTAGCCCGCGTCGGGGGTCGACCTCGGTGTCGGGGAGGCGTCATGACCACCTGCACAACACACACATCAGTCACAAGACACAAACAACTCTTGACCCAATCAAGCGAAGGTCTAGAAGGTCGCCTCTTTTCCCCCGCTGCTTGACGTCGTCTGCAGCCAACGCAAGTTCGCGGCAGGAAAGGACACACGCCTTCGATCACTCCCTCCATTTAAGGATGAGTTCGATAGTCAAATCAATGACTTTCGCAGCAAGTCACGTCTCTCACGTCTTGCATTCCTAGGGTCTGCCAAAGCCTAGGGTTTACTAAGTCCCAACGACCTATTCCTAAGCTCTGATACCAACTTAATCTATCACGCCCCGGATTACTCGTTTCCCCGGGCTCGCCAACAGATCCGCCGTATATATAGAATTTTCTATATATACGAAGCGATAGCTAACCTGTAAACAAAGCATACAAGCAACTACAAGAGATATAGAGCTGAAATAAGATCATACTAATAGAACTAAAGCCACCTGTATATATAGAATCCAAATAAAAAATAGGTACATGTCCACCTCAAAAGGAACAACCAGTCCACACTATATGTACATGGCGCAACACAAAATGAAACTATCTCCAGTAGGGTCCTCCTCTAGAAAAAACTGGGAATGGTAGGAATCTAGCTCGCGACTCCCTTACCTCTATCCGCAGGAACAGATGCAGCAGCCGCAACAGACGAAGGCTCTGCAAGAAAATGTGGCAACAATGGGTGTGAAAATTACTATCAAAAGAAGTAGTCCTCAGTGGGTACCGCTACCGACCCCAACGGTACACCCACTAAGTCTACGAGACTAACAGTATAGCTGGTATGTAAAGAAACAATAAAGTAAGCTGTAATAAACTCAACAGCTGAAATGCCACTACCCTACCACTATCCAAGTCATACTCTCAAGGTATAAGCATCACAAAGTGAATAGTCACCCCTGACCCAATCTAACGGAACCGCCCAAAAAGGCTCGTCCAGCCAACAGCCTAGCCACACCGCACACTACCAAAAAGGTAGCCGGTCAAGGAATCATAACCACTAATCTGCAGCGACATCAACGCATGAGAGGCCTCACTCCGGAGCGGCACTCGGGGGAGCTACCCAACCGAGTTAATAAGCGTATCCCTGTCGAGCACAGTCAGGCTCCGGCAGGCTATAATCAAATAAAAAAGGTCGAATGGGTCAAAGACTCCAAGCTCACGTGCCCTCAGCACAAACAGATACTAAAACAAGAATCTGGGTCCACCGTCAACCCCGATGGTACCCTGTAATACAAAATAGCCTAACCCTGCTGTATATATAAGCTCGGCATCTCAGCACGAGCGTAAACTCGTTCTACAACAATCTAAGTATCCACCTCGCACTAACAGCGGTGATACAAGAACAGAAACGGCTCCTAGAGCTAAATCTGATAACAGTTTCGAAAAGTGACGGTTGTAGGTTCGCGAGTTTTCTCCTAAGTCAAATCCCAGTTCAGCATGTAAAACATGTTTATAAATTATTAAATTATACTCCAAATTTAGATTTCATATAAACACATGCAAATTCATGAATTCGAGCTACTAACATGATCGATCAGATAATAAAACAATATGCTGCACTCTCTACAACTTAGGAGGAATTCCGAAACTTTCGGCAACATCAACCCACCTCAAACGTTATCCAACAAAGGTTAGGAGTCGAGTGGAAGGCCTCCAACAAAACCAGCTGAAATCGGGCTCAAACCGCCAAAGATAGGATTCGGATCCCCCTGCTCAAGTTCTGGGCGCCCAGAACATCAGCCCAGAACTGCAGCCTGGCAGCACGACCAACATGGATTCAACTTGCGATAAAATCCAAATTCTAAGTCCAAATGCAGTGAAAATTTACCCAACTCACCAGCAAGGGCTCAAGAACAATCCCTCCAAATTTCAGCCAAAACGGCGTTCGAATCGATCTCCAAAAAGTCTTCACACAGATTCGGACCCACATCTGGACCCTCCAGAACTGCATCCAGAAGTTCCAGCAACTAAGCAAATAATACTTCTAGCATAATTCCTGGAATTCCAACAAATCTAGCACATGAAAAAGGGTCACAAACCTTCCAAATACAGTGATGGAACAACCCAAATCGTCAAACGCGAAGGAAAAAAATTAAACCCAGCGTCGTCTAACCAACGTCAAACGCGTTGAGACCTCCAACAACAACCTGGAAGATCTCTCGACAACACGAAAGCCTACAAATACCACCTGAAATCCCATGACGCACCAATTTAGGCGTTAGGATAGCCGCATACAATGTATGCACCAACAAAAAAACCTGACACCAAACAGTGTCCACTCAGTCTAGTACACGTCAGTTTGACGTAAGAACTAGCTAAAGGTCGAAAGACCAACACTGACGATTCCACCAGCCAAACGTCAGAGGGGTAGGCTTCACCGCCCTACCCAACAAAACAGAAAGGTAACACCAAAGTTGCGGTCGTCCAAAACCGCTGCCAAAACCCTGGGCTACACTCTAGTAGTCCCCACGGAAGTCGCGATCGAAACCGCTCAAAGCACCGTCTCCGTAGAGACGCTCGCAGTGACGTCACCTAGCCCGATAGGGCCACCACCTGCCAACGAGTGGTTACGCAGAGGGGAAAACACACCCTGCCACTTGGTATCTGCCCGGTATTCCACCACCACTTATAGTAGAAGCACGAGTCTGCGAACAAGGGCGGATCGAACCTCCGGAAATCCGCCAAACGCGCTCGGATGTGGCCACCACCCCCAATCACGGGGTCGGCGTCCACCCGCGGAACAGCCGACATAGTTGCTGTCGTCGTCGCGGTCGTGGCCACAACGGCGTGGGTGCCAGAGGAGGGTCTGCAGTCATAGGGTCACTCGGCGGAGGAGGAGGAGGGGCTGGAGCGGCAGTCGCCGTAGCCTGCTGCTGCAAAACTGCCGGAACATGCCGGAGAGGGCCGTCAGCTGACCCCTCACCTCTAGTAACAGGGTACGGTCAACAGCAGGCTGCTCGCCTCCTGCCGGCTCCTTGCTCGAACCAGCCGCAGTAGCCCGAGTCTGAACACCAGCAGACGGCTCCGCAGGCGCATACCTACCACCACGACCAAGACGGGGAGGTCTACCACGACCACGAGCCATCTGCAAAACACAAAAACCGCGCAAGAGAAAGGGGTCGGCAACTCCCACAAAACACAAGCCGAAAACAAACCCCTCGAACTCGCGCACCTATACATCTTAGGTCTTCCTATGGGTCAGCCTAACCAATGGTTCAGTTACACATTTATGAATGAATGAGTGTTTGTACTCTTTACGCTCTGATACCATCTCAATCTGTCACGCCCCGGGCTAGTTTTAGAAGCAAAAATACGTGTCAAATTTTTTTTTTTGAAAGTCTAGCCCGCGCCACGTACAGACCCACCACAAATACAGGGCCCACTGTCCACACGGACAGAGCCTCCCCTGTATTTGCACGGCGTACACAACATACAAACAGGATCACAACCACCATTCATTCATCACACAAACCACAACAGCACAATAAGGTTCATACAGCTACCAGTCCTTAAACCTGTATGAATCTGAGCAAGTCCTTAGGCGAAGGATGATGCGATGCACAAACAACAGATCATTCTATAAAACTGCTCCTTACCCAGAAGCTTTATTTGAAACCCTAATCTCAAACATTTAAGGATCATTTGAAAACCGCTCTCCACACGAGAACTCTCTTTTGAAATCCCAAAAGCCGATCAATCGAAAACGATTTGAAAACTGTTTCCCACACGGAAATCTTTATTTGAAAACCGCTACCACGAGGGGTAGAAATCCAAGATACACCATAATGAGCCATAAATAAACCGGAATAGGGATCTAGTAGGCAAAGTCATCCATAATGTCTAAGCATGCAATCAACACATAAAAACTGTACCAAATCCAAAACATGCTAGACAAAACAACCAAAGTGTAACTGAACCACATCCACAACTAACTGGTAAAGAGATAAAGGCGATAACCAATCTGAAGGGAGGAACCTCACAAGTCGGGACCTCTAGTACCACTATCTAGGCGTGCCTCGCTGCATCCCGACTCTCACCACCCTGCTCACCTGAAAACAACAACGATGGCGGGGGGTGAGAACATGTAAACATGTCTACCTCCCAGTGGGTACCGCAAGCCGATGAAGGCGAGGTGTACACACCGGCACGAGGGTCAACAAATAGCTAGATAAGGTAAACAGTAGCATAAATAAGTATGAGGCTGACATACAACTGAACAACTATGCTACTATAAGCAAATAGTATACGCATCAACAATGATAACCACAAATGTATACCCAATCCATAGGCCACCGGGACGGATCCCTGGCACTGTCACAACCTGCTCAACTCTCGGCACAAAACCTACGAGACGCACGGCGTCGAGGCTCACGGGTCGGATACACACGACCCTTTTTCGAAAAATAAGACCCAAACGGTGGATCAGACCGCTGACATACGTGAGGTGCTAGAAGAACTGTGACGATCGATGCGAATGCTCAATCCACAGAACGGCAACGAGCCGTGAAGCAACTGATAAACCAAAATACGAGGATCGCTCGGAACAACAGGCGATCACCACCGACCGACGAGGTCGTCTCAATAATCATGCAACCAACAACTACTCTACTAAGGCAAGCACACATAAGTAGAGTCAACAGGAGTCAAGTGAACTAATAACGAAATGCAAGAGAAGGGATAGAAATGTATCACCGTAGTCCAATGAACCGACTCCGGATCGAAGTACACACCTGCAGAAACGATAGAGCCTAACACCGACGGCTCTCGGGAACCACAACAGGACCTACGAAAGACTCACAGGGTCAAGGTCCACCAAGTCGACACTAAACACATAGCGCTCACAACCCGAAACGGACGGATCGTCCGGAAAATCCACCGGGACGATCCCGAAACCACACCAAGCCCCACAGGGGTACCAACAACCAAACCAGGTCCTCCGCTGTCCCCAAACACACAAAACAAGGTGACAGGACAGCGAGCACAAGCTCGGGGTGCCACGAACACTAACGCACCCGAAACGGCTTTCCGGGTTCTCGAAAAATGTCGATTTGGCACCGAAACCCTTCGTCACTCATCCGCTATCCTCGAAACTTCGGGACAGCGATGAGGAACAGCCAACGAGGCTATACGACGAAGCCAAGTCACTCGCGAAACCAGCAAGTGAGTCGCACGACTAAAACACGCGTTCCGTCGACTATTTCATCGGAAAACGCACCGGAAATCAATCCGGATCTCCGCGAAGGGCGAAGGGGTTGGACAATCAGTCCACAGGGCCTCAAGGGTCATGCCCTTGCTGCCCGCAGCATCGCAACGCTGCCACAATCACAAGGACCCCAAAACAAGCAATAATCACACATAAAAAAGTATAAAGAAGGCCGTTTGAGCACTCCGTTCGTCCGCAAGACCTTCCGCAAGCACCAGTGGATAGGTAACGACGTAATGGAGGCCGTGCTCACAGCCCTACTACGACAGGGACAGTCGCAAGCACAAACAACCCATAAAAATAGCCCCCATATGCGATAACAATGCCCGACAAGGACTAAACAGCGAAACTTCTTGCCAAAACAGCAAATTAAGGTGAGCATGGTGATCAGCGTGTCGCCGCGATCATCGTGCTCACCTTCTCGAGCTTCGGGAGGCAACAGGGAGCCCAACACCTTGCACGCGGCCAAAATAAGCAAAAATACAACCCTGGCCGGAGCAACTAGCTCCGGCCGGCTGCCGGCCGACATGCAGCGCGCGCGGCGGCCAGGGTTGGACGCGGGGGAGGTGAGGAAGGGGAAGCTCACCTCAACCGGCGGCAGGAAGCGGCGGCGGCGGCGCGGGGAGAGAGAGGGCTCTCGGGTGGCTAGGGCACGGCGGCGCCGGCAACGAACGGCGACGGTGGCCGGCGGGGACGCGAGCACCGGCAAGAGAAGGTCGCCGGACAACGGGTGGGAGGTGACCGCGATAAGAAAAGGTAGCGGCGGCGACGGCGCAAGGTGCTCGGCCGCGGCTGCCCTAGCAGCCTAAGCAGCAACAGCGGCGGCTGCGGCGGCGCACCGGCGGCACGGGGCGGCCGGGGAGAAAGGCGACGGCGGCGGAGGTCCTCCCGGAGCTGGCCGGAGGCTGCTTCGCCGGCGGGAGGCGGCGGCGGCTCGGGGTCAACACCCTCGGCCCGCAGCAGCCCTAGCAGGAGCTAGCTGCGGCGCGGCGGCGCTAGTCGGCGGCTCCCGACGGCGGGGCTGGTCGCCGGCAGCTGTGCCACCTCAGGGGAACCTCGGGCGTGGGTTCACCCTGGGTGCACACTGCAGGGAAGAAGAAGAAGGAAGAAGAAGAAGAAAAAAAAGAAAGAAAAGAGAGAGGGAGCTGTTGCCGGAGTTTCCCGCCTGCTGGGGAGGTCGGCGGCGGTCGGCGGCGCTCAGAGGGAGGGCAGGGGAGCTGAGGAGGAGGGTGGCACCTTGCTGGGAGCTGAGGGAGAAGAGAAAGTAACTAGGTTCTCTCTCTCTCTCCACTCACACACACAAGCACATATACACAAAGGCATATTTGCAAAAAGCCCCTCAAAACAACGGAAATTAGCCCCGAGTCCCTCACAGCATGCACAAAATGCCCAGACACCCCTCCACACTCGATCTCACGCAAAATGGTGCGTGAAACAGGGTCCAGTTCGCGAAATGATCAAACGTACACTACGACCTCTCAGCGAAGAACTCGCGATATCTCACGATCCGACCGTCGCATGTGCGAACGGATCGTGCCATCGCGTTCAGCACTGCCGAGAAATCGAATCTACCATTTTGGATCGTCGAAAATGGACTCCGAATAGCGTCACAATCCATCCTCTCTCCGCCAACAAAACTCAAAACCATAAAAATACATAAAATACTATATATATACATATATATATACACCTATACATATATATATACATATACAAATACAAATACAAATACAAAGTAGAGGGAGGGAAAACACTGAATTCAAATTCAATTTAAAATTTCAAAATTCGAATTCTCACATCACTCCCACCATACAAGAAGTTTCGTCCCCGAAACTTACTCACACACCATCCGCAAACAATTGCGGATACCTCTCTCGCATAGCCGACTCCAGTTCCCAAGTAGCCTCACGCTCCTCGTGATTCGTCCACTGAACCTTCACATACGGAATGCTCCGGTTCCTCAACTGCTTCACCTCGTGGGCCAAAATCCTCAAAGGCACCTCGTCGTAGCTGAGATCCTCCCTCAGCTGAACCGTCGTCAGGCTGATCACGTGAGAAGGGTCGGGGATGTACTTCTGAAGCATGGACACATGGAAGACATTGTGCACCCGAGCAAGACTAGGAGGAAGAGCTAACCGATAAGCCACCGGACCCACACGCTCAAGTATCTCGAACGGTCCCACGAATCGCGGACTAAGCTTGCTCTGCAATCCGAACCGCTTGATCCCTCGAGACGGCGACACCCTGAGCAGCACATGCTCACCGACCTGAAACACTAGGTCACGTCGTCGCTGGTCCACGTAGCTTTTCTGCCGGCTCTGCGCAGTCAGCAACCGCTGCCTCGCACTGCGAATCCTGGCCTCCGCGTCCTCCAACAGGTCAGGCCCGATCACACGACGCTCACCCACGTCATCCCGACAAATCGGAGATCGACAACGACGTCCAAACAAAGCCTCGTACGGTGCCATCCCTGTTACGGATTTTATATTGGCATATTTCGTGAAGTGAGTCGGAGTCTTGAAGGTTCAAAGAAGAAGAGACGAAGATTGAAGACTCGAAGACTCAATGTTTGAATTCACGATGCTTGGTAAGTTTAAATAATCTTGATGATGATTTATGAACATTTACAAGTGTTTGGAAGACATTAGAATAGGTTTTTAATGATTTATAAACGATTCGAAAAAATTCATGCTACGGGGTCCGGACCCTGGGAGCTGCGGTCCGGAACCCGTAAGCCTGTCAGGCTGTTTCGCAGACCGGGTCCGGACCCTGATGGCTGCGGTCCGGACAATGAAAAACTGATATGTTTCAGAGTCCGGACCCCGCAATCCAAGGTCCGGACCCCGATCCGTCGCGAATTTTTAGAAAGTTATTTTTTCAATCCTACTCTGATTCTGATGTCTCCCAAACCTAAAAATAAGATGGTAGATTTTTTAAAATCATTTTAGCAATCCTTATTTGTTTCCAAACCTTTTTAAAATCAGTTTTTCAATCCTAGTCGAAATCGGTTTGCTTCCAAACCTTTCTAAAATCTGTTTTTAATCCTAATCTATTTCGGATTGCTTCTAAACCTATAAATAAGATGTGGGGGTGTCTCTAAAATGTGGTTAAGCATAGAATACCTTTTAGAAACCCTAGAAGCTTGTAGGTTGCCGTTTTCCTCATCTTCTACATCAAGCTTCTCTCAAATTGATTCATGGTGCCCTAATTTCTAATATTCTTTTAGAATCAATTTGAGGATTGCTTAGAGATTATTCCCACATATTTTTCATGTTCTTCTAAGCAAGGAATCATCATCAATCTTATTTGTTTTGCTCCGGACGGAGTGGCGTCGTGGATTCGGCGTGATCAAGACGGTTCGGGGATTCGGATCGTTGGTGCTCGAGGATTCGAGTGGCGTCCGTGGATTCGGACGTGGGGCGTGGACAACCCGTTGGTGCGCGTGATCCGCTGAAGAGAATGGAGAGGTTAAGTCCGTGGAGTCGGTAATCACCTTGTAATTCTTTACTCTTAGTGGATTGTGTTTTCGCGTGTTGGTCCCGTGGGCTTTTCTCCAAGGTGGAGTTTTCCACGTAAATCTCGGTGTGCTGATTTTATTTTTTGCATTACCTTATCGCATTGAGATTTGTGATTTTTGTTTATACACCTATTCACCCCCCTCTAGGTGATTGATATACTCTAGATAGATCCTAGGGCTACCCCCTATCTTACAATCCCAATGCTCGCCTGGAAGCTGCTGTTGTAGGCGAACTCCACCAGAGAAAGGTACTTGAACCATCCCTCACCAAAGTCCAAAACGCATGCTCGGAGCATATCCTCGGGAGTCTGGATGACTCGCTCCGACTGCCCATCACTCTGAGGGTGGTAAGCTGAGCTGAAGTTGAGCTTCATTCCCAGTGCCTGCTGCAAGCTCCTCCAAAACTGAGAAACGAAGCGAGAATCCCGATCCAAAACGATCGACACTGGCACTCCATGCAGCCTGACGATCTCATCCAAGTAGAGCTGCGCCAGTCGATCCCGAGACCAAGTCGTGCGTACCGGTAGGAAGTGAGCTGCTTTCGTCAGTCGGTCCACAATAACCCAGATCGCATCATTTCCTCGCTGAGAACGAGGCAACCCGGTGACGAAATCTATGGTGATCTGCCCCCACTTCCATACTGGTACAGGCAACGGTTGAAGCTTCCCTGCTGGTCGCTGATGCTCAGCCTTCACCTTCTGACAAACCAGACATGCGCCACATGCTGAGCTACATCCAACTTCATGCCAGGCCACCAGAAACTCTGCTTCAGGTCGCGGTACATCTTCGTCCCTCCAGGATGAACGGTATACGACGACCGATGTGCCTCAGTCAAGATCTCTCGTCTCAAGTCCCGATCACTGGGCACACACCTCCGTCCTCGAAAATGAAGGGAACCATCGGCGTGAATCGTGAAGTCACCATCTCTGCCCTGCTCGGCCTCTGCTCGCACTCTCTGCAAGTGCGGGTCCATCAGCTGTCCACTGAAAATCCGATCTGCCGAGGTGGGCTGCACCACCAAGGTCAACAGCTGCGCGGTAGCTCCAGAAGGTAGGATCTCCAACTCTGGTCGACGAAACTCCTCCACCAAGCGCTCCTGGTCGGTGATCATGAGAGACAGCTCCGCCGAAGGCTGCTTCCGGCTCAAGGCGTCCGCCACAACGTTCGCCTTGCCCGGATGGTACTGGATAGAGATGTCATAATCCTTCAAAAGCTCAAGCCACCGTCTCTGTCCGAGGTTCAGCTCCTTCTGGGTGAAGAGGTACTTCAGACTCTGATGATCTGTGAACATCTCACAATGTGCTCCGTACAGGCAGTGTCTCCAAAGCTTGAGAGCGAACACCACTACTGTTAGCTCGAGATCGTGCGCCGGATAGTTCTTCTCGTAGTCCATCAACTGGCGCGAATCATACGCAATGACCCTCTCCTGCTGCATGAGCACGCACGCCAATCCTATCCGAGACGCATCGCAGTAGACCACAAAATCCTCACCAGGCTGCGGCAATGCTAAGATAGGGGCACGAGTCAGTCTGTCTTCAGCTCCTGGAAGCTCTTCTGACAAGCGGGAGTCCACAGAAACTTCTCACCCTTCCTCGACAGCTTGCTCAAAGGGGCGGCGATCTTTGAGAAACCCTCAACAAATCACCGGTAATAACCCGCCAAGCCGAGGAAGCTCCAAATCTCCGTCACAGAAGTCGAAACAGGCCAAGCCACCACTGAGTCCACCTTCTTTGGGTCCACCGCAATACCAGACTGCATCACGATGTGACCCAAGAAGGAAACTTCCCGAAGCCAAAACTCACACTTCTTGAGCTTAGCGTAAAGCTTATGCTCTCGAAGCGTCAGGAGGACTCGTTGAAGATGATCCTCATGCTCCACGTCACTTCTCGAATAGATCAGTATGTCGTTAAAGAAGACCACGACAAACTGATCCAAGAACTGCCGGAAAACCCTGTTCATCAAATCCATGAAAGCTGCCGGGGCGTTCGTCAAACCGAACGGCATCACCGTGAACTCGTAATGCCCGTAACGAGTCCGGAAAGCCGTCTTCGCAACGTCCTCGGCCTTGATCTTGAGCTGATAATAACCCGACTGCAAATCAATCTTCGAGAATACCGAGGCTCCCTGAAGCCGGTCGAAGAGATCGTCGATCCGCGGTAGAGGGTACTTGTTCTTCACCGTCACCTCGTTGAGCTCGAACTCACAATCAAACCAACGTAAAAATCCTTGCGAGTCCATCACTCTGGTGCACAGGGTTGCCAATCGCAACAAGCGATAAAAACACCAGTGATGCCAAACACCTGTCTCCAAGTGATCGGACACGCAATCCAAACCAAGATTGCACAAAAGCCGTGACGAAAACCTTGTACGCAAACACACGCATAGAGACCTCGGAGCCAACAACCAGGCTCCCGACATTCGATCACCAAGACACCAAAACTCCTGGCAAAAACCGAGATCACCACACAAAACAAACCTTTTAGCTGAGTAAGGCACAGCTACAGAGTTAAAAGGCAACCAGACTCAACCCGGAGTCAAACCATCCGCAGTGATGGCAAATCGACTGTGCAAAACCAATCAAGGAATGGCTCAAGGCTCACTACGTGATCCGGGATGACCACCACATAGCTTTCCTACAATACGACATATAGAGATTGTCTTGCAAGAGAAAGCACCGACCCAATCCTGAAAGTCCCAAAAGGGATAGGGTATTCCGTCCTAACTTTTGACACTACGTTGTCTGCAGCCAACGCATTTATCAAAAGAAAAACGAAATATCCGAAGATCAAATGCCAACAACAAGTTGGCAACACCACAAAGGTACCATGTCAACCAACTCAAAAGCTGGACCAAATTCACGGAAGAATTACCGAATTAACGGAAATACAAACTGACCCACAAAACAAGGTCTGCCCTGAGCCAACTCCCTAGGAGTCTTCGGCTTCCAACAACAAACCGATGACTACTCGCGACGTTGGGTCGCCAACCACATGAACCAAAGCGAAGGAAAAAAATAATTTCCAACATCGTCTAACCAACGTCAAACGCGGTGAGACCTCCAACAACAACCTGGAAGATCTCTCGACAACACGAAAGCCTACAAATACCACCTGAAATCCAATGACGCACCAATTTAGGCGTTAGGATAGCCGCATACAATGTATGCACCAACAAAAAAACCTGACACCAAACAGTGTCCACTCAGTCTAGTACACGTCAGTTTGACATAAGAACTAGCTAAAGTCGAAAGACCAACACTGACGATTCCACCAGCCAAACGTCAGAGGGGTAGGCTTCACCGCCTACCCAACAAAACAGAAAGGTAACACCAAAGTTGCGGTCATCCAAAATCGCTGCCAAAACCCTGGGCTACACTCTAGTAGTCCCCACGGAAGTCGCGATCGAAACCGCTCAAAGCACCGTCTCCGTAGAGACGCTCGCAGTGGCTCTCATGCTCTACACAGAAAGTAGGGCCAGGGCAAGAACAGCCCAAACGACAACACAGATGCGGACAACACAGAAGCGGACAGCCTTCCGCCACCGACGTGGGAGGAGTTTCGGGGTATGGTGTTCGCCGCCTACTTCCCCGATAGTGAGAAAAGGAAACTCCAAGAAATGTTTCAAAAATTAAAGCAAGGGAACCGCACCTGCGTGAGTACGAGAGGGAGTTCTCGTACATCATTAATTGTGTACCGCACGTTGTCCACGGAGAGTTGGACAAGGTCGATTGCTTCGTGCGCGGGCTTCGACCGGAGATCTTTCGGGCGGTGCACGCCTTCAAGCTACAGACCTTTGCGGAGGTCTTGGACCGTGCTCTTTGGGTGGAGCACGGGAATGCATGTGCGCGCGAGGAGCGCGAGTCTTGGGAAAGAGAGAAGGAAAAAGATAAAGAAAAGGGAAAAAACGACCGGCGGGTGGCTCGGGTGGGCAGTCTAGCTCTAAGCGGACCCCGAAGCACTCGCAGTCGCAGAATCAGTCTCGTGGGTCCCAGCGGAATCGACCCTCGAGCCGGTGCCCGATTTGTAGCGGCCCCCACAACCCTCAACAGTGTGACTACCGTGAGGGCCGGTGCTACAAATGCGGACAGCCGGGACATATGCGGTATAATTGTCCGATGGATGATGGCCGGGCACCGTCGTCGGCATCGGTATTTGCATCGCCGAGACAGCTTGCGGGCATCCCACCCGCGGCGATGTCGGCAGGCCGTACACCGCTGCCGAGACCAGCTGAGGGCCAGCGGCCAGCGCCCAGTGGACGGGTGTTCGCCTCACAGGTGGAGGAGCCTTCTGCCCAGGAGGATGTCGTGGCAGGTATCGTGTTAATTAAAGGCATTCGATGTAGAGCTTTGTTTGATACTGGAGCATCGCATTCATTCATTGCTCGATCATTTGCTATTGCACATGGAATAGAAATTGTAGAAGCCACGCATGCAAGAACTATGCAAGTACCTGAACACACCTTTTGTGTACATCACGCGTGTGTGGATTGTCCAGTGAGGATTGAAAACTGGATCATGCCGGCTGATTTGCTGGTGTTAAATCGAATGAATGAGTATGATTTAATCCTAGGAATGGATTGGCTCTCGAGATATCACGCTACTATTGATTGTGAGAGCCGGATAGTGAGGTTTAAAGAACTCGGGCACAAGGAGTTTGTTTACCGTGGGTGCAAGAGTTCGCTCTTTGCATCAATGGTGTCCACATCGCAAGCAAGAAAGCTTATTGCTAGTGGTTGCATTGCCTAACTAGCGACGGTAGTGGATAGCCGAAAGGAGGTGTTGGGACTCGAGGACATTCTTGTAGTCCAAGAGTTCCCGGATGTATTTCCGGCGGAGTTACCCGGAATGCCACCGGATCGGGAAATAGAATTTGTGATTGATTTGCTCCCGGATACGGCGCCGATTTCTAAGGCCCCGTAAAGGATGGCACCCGCGGAGCTAAAGGAATTGAAAGCACAATTACAAGATTTGATGGATAAGGGTTTCGTAAAGCCAAGTGTGTCACCTTGGGGAGCCCCTGTTCTATTTGTGCGGAAAAAGGACGGTTCACTGCGGTTATGTGTGGATTATCGTGAGTTGAACAAAGTAACCGTCAAGAATAAGTACCCATTACCCCGAATTGATGACTTATTCGATCAGTTGCAAGGGTCTCGGGTGTATTCAAAGATTGATTTGCAATCCGGTTATCACCAATTGAGGATTAAACCGGAGGATGTGCACAAGACCGCGTTTAGGACGCGGTATGGACACTATGAATTCACGGTTATGCCTTTCGGGCTTACCAATGCCCCGGCAGCGTTCATGGATTTAATGAACCGTGTGTTCAAACCACTATTAGATCAATTTGTGGTGGTGTTCATAGATGATATTCTTGTCTACTCTCGGAGTGAAGAGGAACATAAAGAGCACCTAAGGATTGTGCTTCAAGTTCTTCGAGAGAACAAGTTGTTCGCCAAGTTAAAGAAGTGCGAATTTTGGATTCGTGAGGTCGCTTTCTTGGGTCATGTGATTTCCGCGGGAGGAGTATCGGTGGACCCCATGAAAGTTGAGGCAATCAAGGATTGGCCTCGCCCGACCAATGTCACGGAAGTGCGAAGCTTTTTGGGTCTTGCGGGGTACTATCGGCGGTTCGTGGAGGGATTTTCAAAAATCTCCGGTCCACTAACGCGTCTTACCCGCAAGGGAGCCAAATATGTTTGGAGCGAGGAATGCGACCAAAGCTTTAAGGAGCTAAAGGAAAGGTTGACTTCGGCTCCGGTTCTCGCCTTGCCGATTGCGGGGGAGGGCTTTGTGGTGTATAGTGATGCATCACGGCGTGGTCTTGGGTGTGTGCTTATGCAAAGAGGACAAGTGATAGCATATGCCTCTCGACAGCTGAAGAGCTATGAGCAGAATTACCCCACCCACGACCTAGAGCTTGCAGCTTTCGCGCTCAAGTTGTGGAGACACTACTTGTACGGGGAGCATTGTGAGGTGTACACAGATCATAAAAGCTTAATGTATTTATTCACTCAAAAGGAGTTGAACTTGAGGCAGCGGAGATGGTTGGAGTTGATAAAAGATTACGACTTAACCATCTTGTACCACCCCGGTAGAGCCAATGTGGTGGCCGATGCGCTCAGTAGGAAATCCGTGGAGAACTTCGCAATTGAGATGACGGGACAAATGCCGTTGATCAAGGAAATGGGCCGGTTTGACTTGAAAGTCGTGGCCCCGGGCGTCCCAGCTAGACTCATGAATCTCGAAGTGTGGCCGACCTTGTTGGAGCAAATAAAAGAAAAGCAATCCGGTGATCCGGAACTCCAAAAGGTGCGGGGTGTTATCGAGAGTGGGCGCGCCGGTGATTTTCATGTGGACTCTAAGGGCGCCATTCGATTCCGAAATCGATTGTGCGTGCCTAAAGTTGAGGACATTCGTGGGGAGATTTTGAAAGAAGCTTACACTTCTCCCTATGCGATTCACCCGGGCGGCACCAAAATGTATAAGGATCTTAAATTACATTATTGGTGGCCGGGGATGAAACTTGATGTTGGACGCTTTGTGGCACAATGTTTAGTATGCCAACAGGTGAAGGCCGAGCGTCGCTTTCCAGCAGGGAAATTGCAAGGACTGCCCATTCCAGTTTGGAAGTGAGAGAATATCGCAATGGACTTCGTTGTGGGCCTACCTCGGTCGCAAGGTGGCCACGACGCGATTTGGGTGGTGGTGGATCGTTTGACAAAGTTGGCACACTTTTTGCCAATCCACACCACTTGGTCGGGAGACAAGTTAGCACAAGTCTACCTGGACGAGATTATGCGGTTGCACGGGGTCCCGACCTCGATAGTTTCAGATCGAGATCCCCGTTTTACATCGCATTTTTGGAAAAGTTTGCAAGAAGCTTTGGGTACACGGCTCGATTTCAGTTCAGCATTTCATCCTCAAACTGACGGTCAATCGGAAAGGACAATTCAGATTTTGGAGGATATGCTGCGAGCGTGTGTGTTGGACTTCAAGGGTGCATGGCCTACTCATTTACCGATGGCTGAATTCGCTTATAATAATAGCTATCAATCTAGCATCGGTATGGCACCGTTTGAGGCCTTGTATGGAAGAAAATGCCGCTCTCCTATCCATTGGAGCGAGGTCGGCGAAAGAAGGGTCTTAGGACCGGATGTGTTGCGTGAAGCGGAGGAAAAGGTCCGCTTGGCACGTGAACGTTTATCGACGGCGCAATCCAGGCAAAAGAGCTATATGGATAGACGTCGACGAGATTTGGAATTCGCAGTAGGAGACCGCGTCTTCTTGAAAGTATCGCCCATGAGAGGGGTAAAGCGATTTGGTGTTCGGGGTAAGCTGAGTCCCCGTTACATCGGACTTTATGAGGTTTTGGAGCGTGTGGGATCCTTGGCATATCGGCTAGCCTTGCCGCAAAAACTTGCGGGGATACACAATGTGTTTCATGTATCGACGCTCCGTAAGTACGTGTATGATCCAGCGCACGTCCTCGAGTATGTGCCTATGGAGCTTCATGAGGATATGACTTATGAGGAGTTTCCCTTGTGTATCATGGATCGCGAGGTGAAAAATTTGAGGAACCGTGAAATTCCTTATGTAAAGGTACAGTGGACGAATCACGGTGAGCGTGAAGCTACGTGGGAATTGGAAAGCTCAATGAGGGAGCGGTTTCCTTACCTCTTTGCTGAGCCCAGCTGAGGTATGATTTAGTTTCGCGGTCGAAACTCTCCTTAAGGGGGGATGAATGTAGTACACTGAATTTTAGTGCGTCGTACCGAACTTCTACAAATTATGGAGTTCCGGTGGAAAAATAGCATGAGAGGCTATGTGTGAGGCTTCGGCCAAGTTTGGGACTTGTGCGAAGTGTTTTCGGCGCAAATGAGGCGCGAAAACGGACTTCGAAAAGTTAAAACTGCTGAACTTGTGAAGTCTGCAGTGGATTCCGGTATGGATGTGTTCATACCGGTACTGAAGCGATTAGTACCGGTATGGAGTCTGGTATACCGGAATGTGAGGGTTGAATCCGAGAAACCAGCTCTCGGGTTTTGCGAAATTCCTCGGGGTATACCGGAACTAACACCCGTATACCGGTATGCCAATACGAATACCGGTATATAGTGTTGCGAAATGCCAGTTTTGGCTGGTTGGAAGTGTTGATTGTTGAGAGGGGCAAAATGGTCTTTTCATACTCGAGGGAGTGTTAGAAAGGCAGGGATACCTTCCCTTCTCAGTCATCTTTCTCCTCTACTTCTCCTCTCCATCTCTCTCACTTTCTCTCTCTAGAGATCTCTCCAAAACTTGGAGAAAATGGTGGATTGAGCTTGGAAAAGGCTTCCAAAGGGAAGAAGAGGCTTCTTGGTACAAGTAGAAGCTTGGGGAACTCGTGGCTAAGGTGAGTTCCTCATGATTTGGGTTCAAACCTTGAATTTAATCCTTTGTTATGAGGTTTTTTAAAACCCTAGACAATCTAAACCACAAAACGTGGAGATTGGCCAAGAGATTTTGAGGTTCTACATGCATGCATGTGAAACCTAGGTGAAATGAGGATTTTTGCCATGGGAGATTCTAAAAATATTTGAACCTTCGGGAATTGCAATTGAGGCATAGGAAATCATGTTAGAACAAATGATTTCAAGTATTGAGTTGATTTAAGGGTTCGTAATGAGTAACGAACCATTTTCTTGTAGAAGCTTGGGTTGAAGCAAGAACTCAAGGCTTGGAGACCTAGGAGCTCAAAGAATTCAAGAATTTGGAAGCTCTTGAGGTGGGTTTGTGTTTACCGAAGTGATTAGGTCACTTCCATGTCTAGGGTAAATAACCATTTAAAGATAAAATGGTGTAATGTGGAACCCTAGAACTTGCATGTTGGCAAAATGAGAATCATGATAGATTGAGCCATGAGCTCCTCTTGCATGTTAAAGAATTCAAGTATATTTCTATTATCTATACTTGTTATGTGATTACATGTATGATTGGAACCTAGTGTTGAGAACATGGTTGGAACATGTATGAATGGAACCTAGTGTCATTGAACATAGGTGAGACTTAGTGACTTGAACCTAGGGTCATAAGACTTAGGTTGGCAAGTGTGAAATGTGAACATTGGGATATGCGACGATTTCGCTATCCCGAGTATGCGACAATTTTGCTACCCGTGCCATGAGTTGGCGGTGACGGATTGGGATGTGCGACGATTTCGCTATCCCGGGTATGCGACGATTTCGCTACCCGTGCCATGAGTTGGCGGTGACGGATTGGGATGTGCGACGATTTCGCTATCCCGGGTATGCGACGATTTCGCTACCCGTGCCATGAGTTGGCGGTGACGGATCGGGATGTGCGACGATTTCGCTATCCCGGATATGCGACGATTTCGCTACCCGTGCCATGAGTTGGCGGTGACGGATCGGGATGTGCGACGATTTCGCTATCCCGGGTATGCGACGATTTCGCTACCCGTGCCATGAGTTGGCGGTGACGGATCGGGATGTGTGAAGATTTCGCTATCCCGGGTATGCGACGATTTCGCTACCCGTGCCATGAGTTGGCGGTGACGGATCGGGATGTGCGACGATTTCGCTATCCCGTGTATGCGACGATTTCGCTACCCGTGCCATGAGTTGGGGGTGACAGATTGGGATATGCGACGATTTCGCTATCTCGGGTATGCGACGATTTCGCTACCCGTGTCACGTGATGGCGGTGTTGAAATGGGGTATGCGACGATTTTGCTACCCGAACACGGAGGTGACGATTTCACTCTTGGACATTGGAACTATTATGGTGATGCGGCGATTCCGAAACCATAAGTTAATGACAAGTAGTTGAACTTGGTCAATGTGAAATGTAGGATGAACCTAGGAGAAAATGAAAATGGACATTTTATTTGGTTGCATCCTTTATGTTTATTTACAAGCATGTAAATATTTATTGCATAGTTATTTGTGATCTAACTTATGCATATGGTGTTTCTTTGGACCTGGTGGGTCGAGCTTCTCTCTTGGGTGGCCTTACCCACTGGGAACTATGTTTATAGTTCTCACCCCACGTTTTTCAGGTCCTTCCGCGAGTGAGGCGGCGGAGCGAGGCAAGGGTTTGGCTCTATAGATAGCGGCCCTTCCATTTTGGTGATACATAGAGTTGTACCCCTAGTCTTGGACATTGTTAGTATATGGGTTTTCATTAAATGTATGCAACTTGTATATTCCATAATTTTGGAACATGATGTATGGAATGGAAATGAAAGAAAAGAAAATTTTGGGCATGTATAAATGTGCAAATGTAATGTAATAGAAGTAGAACTTCTTTATGTTGATGCTTTCCTTGTGCAACTCTTGTACTCCGTTCCTAGTTGGAACATCGTGGATATGCTTGTGTTGTGACGCCTTGGGCGGGTAGAAGAGACTCTATCCGTTCGGCGGGTCTGGGGCATGCGCCCGTTCGGTTATCCTTTCCACCTAGTTGGTGTTAAAGGCCCGACGGGGCGTGACAGACTGAGGTGGTATCAGAGCGTAGAAACGGTCTAAGTGGACCTAAGAAACCCTAGGATGGAAAAGACCCTAGGAGTGTAGGCTCGTGAGTGACGAGACCTTTGATGTGGCGAAAGATAAGTGATTGGGTTATGTCCTTATACCTCTAGTTGGAAGTAGAGGTAGATTCGAGGTGTGTCTTATTTTTCACCCAGAGAGTTCGTGTTGGAGGCCGACAACATGAAACCAAGTGAGGGGAATAAGAGCCCTTGTGTGACTTTCGCCTAGATTGGGTTCACGTTTATTTTCATGAAATGTTATGTTACAAATGACTTTGAATGTCACGAAATGACCAAAGTCGTTGTGTTTTCAGGAGATAATGGTACGTGGACGGCCTCCTACGAGGGCTGGGCTCGGAGGATTGAGCGCGGCTCCTGAACAACTCGGGGAGGGCGAGAACTCGGGTCTTCATGATCAGTTGACCGAGTTGATGGGCGTGGTTCGGCGACAGGCCGAAACCATGCAGCGGCAGGAGGAGCAAATTAAAAAGCTCCAAGACGAAATGGCGCAGCAAGCGGCTGCGATTAGAGAGGAAAGATTGGGAGCGCCTCCGGCCTCTGCTTCGGCACCGGCCGAGGAGGTGACACCGGCGCCGGCTGTGGCGCCACCGGCACCACCGACTGTGGCCGATGGGTCGGGTGCTCCTATGCCCGACTCCGCGGTGGAGGATGCGGAGCGAGAGCGCGCACTTGCGGCTCTCATGAGGTTCAAGAAGTTCAACCCGCCTATCTTCAACGGGGAGAACGTGGATCCATGGGACGTAGAGACATGGATCGATGCCATGGAGACGCTCTTCGAGGATCTATATACCTTGGAGAGGGACAAAGTGCACCTCGCCGCTCATTGTTTAGAGCGATCGGCGAAGGTGTGGTGGAAGGGAGTCCGGCGTGATCGACTCTCTAGCCTTCCGCCACCGACGTGGGAGGAGTTTCGGGGTATGGTGATCGCCGCCTACTTCCCCGATAGTGAGAAAAGGAAACTCCAAGAAATGTTTCAAAAATTAAAGTAAGGGAACTGCACCGTGCGTGAGTACGAGAGGGAGTTCTCGTACATCATTAATTGTGTACCGCACGTTGTCCGCGGAGAGTTGGACAAGGTCGATTGCTTCGTGTGCGGGCTTCGACCGGAGATCTTTTGGGCGGTGCACGCCTTCAAGCTACAGACCTTTGCTGAGGTCTTGGACCGTGCTCTTTGGGTGGAGCACGGGAATGCATGTGCGCGCGAGGAGCGCGAGTCTTGGGAAAGAGAGAAGGAAAAAGATAAAGAAAAGGGAAAGAAACGACCGACGGGTGGCTCGGGTGGGCAGCCTAGCTCTAAGCGGCCCCCGAAGCACTCGCAGTCGCAGAATCAGTCTCGTGGGTCCCAGCGGAATTGACCCTCGAGCCGGTGCCCGATTTGTAGCGGCCCCCACAACCCTCAACAGTGTGACTACCGTGAGGGCCGGTGCTACAAATGCGGACAGCCGGGACATATGTGGTACAATTGTCTGATGGATGATGGCCGGGCACCGTCGTCGGCATCGGCATTTGCATCGCCGAGACAGCTTGCGGGCATCCCACCCGCGGCGATGTCGGTAGGCCGTACACTGCTGCCGAGACCAACTGAGGGCCAGCGGCCAACGCCCAGTGGACGGGTGTTCGCCTCACAGGTGGAGGAGCCTTCTGCCCAGAAGGATGTCGTGGCAGGTATCGTGTTAATTAAAGGCATTCGATGTAGAGCTTTGTTTGATACTGGAGCATCGCATTCATTCATTGCTCGATCATTTGCTATTGCACATGGAATAGAAATTGTAGAAGCCACGCATGCAAGAACTGTGCAAGTACCTGAACACACCTTTTGTGTACATCACGCGTGTGTGGATTGTCCAGTGAGGGTTGAAAACTGGATCATGCCAGCTGATTTGCTGGTGTTAAATCGAATGAATGAGTATGATTTAATCCTAGGAATGGATTGGCTCTCGAGATATCACGCTACTATTGATTGTGAGAGCCGGATAGTGAGGTTTAAAGAACCCGGGCACAAGGAGTTTGTGTACCGTGGGTGCAAGAGTTTGCTCTTTGCGTCAATGGTGTCCACGTCACAAGCAAGAAAGCTTATTGCTAGTGGTTGCATTGCCTACCTAGCGACGGTAGTGGATAGCCGAAAGGAGGTATTGGGACTCGAGGACATTCCTGTAGTCCAAGAGTTCCCGGATGTATTTCCGGCGGAGTTACCCGGAATGCCACCGGATCGGGAAATAGAATTTGTGATCGATTTGCTCCCGGGTACGGCGCCGATTTCTAAGGCCCCGTACAGGATGGCACCCGCGGAGCTAAAGGAATTGAAAGCACAATTACAAGATTTGATGGACAAGGGTTTCGTAAAGCCAAGTGTGTCACCTTGGGGAGCCCCTGTTCTATTTGTGCGGAAAAAGGACGGTTCACTGCGGTTATGTGTGGATTACCGTGAGTTGAACAAAGTGACCGTCAAGAATAAGTACCCGTTACCCCGAATTGATGACTTATTCGATCAGTTGCAAGGGTCTCGGGTGTATTCAAAGATTGATTTGCAATCCGGTTATCACCAATTGAGGATTAAACTGGAGGATGTGCACAAGACCGCGTTTAGGACGCGGTATGGACACTATGAATTCACGGTTATGCCTTTCGGGCTTACCAATGCCCCGGCAGCGTTCATGGATTTAATGAACCGTGTGTTCAAACCACTATTAGATCAATTTGTGGTGGTGTTCATAGATGATATTCTTGTCTACTCTCGGAGTGAAGAGGAACATAAAGAGCACCTAAGGATTGTGCTTCAAGTTCTTCGAGAGAACAAGTTGTTCGCCAAGTTAAAGAAGTGCGAATTTTGGATTCGTGAGGTCGCTTTCTTGGGTCATGTGATTTCCGCAGGAGGAGTATCGGTGGACCCTATGAAAGTTGAGGCAATCAAGGATTGGCCTCGCCCGACCAATGTCACGGAAGTGCGAAGCTTTTTGGGTCTTGCGGGGTACTATCGGCGGTTCGTGGAGGGATTTTCAAAAATCTCCGGTCCACTAACGCGTCTTACCCGCAAGGGAGCCAAATATGTTTGGAGCGAGGAATGCGACCAAAGCTTTAAGGAGCTAAAGGAAAGGTTGACTTCGGCTCCGGTTCTCGCCTTGCGGATTGCGGGGGAGGGCTTTGTGGTGTATAGTGATGCATCACGGCGTGGTCTTGGGTGTGTGCTTATGCAAAGAGGACAAGTGATAGCATATGCCTCTCGACAGCTGAAGAGCTATGAGCAGAATTACCTCACCCACGACCTAGAGCTTGAAGCAGTGGTCTTCGCGCTCAAGTTGTGGAGACACTACTTGTACGGGGAGCATTGTGAGGTGTACACGAATCAAAAAAGCTTAAAGTATTTATTCACTCAAAAGGAGTTGAACTTGAGGCAGCGATGATGGTTGGAGTTGATAAAAGATTACGACTTAACCATCTTGTACCACCCCGGTAGAGCCAATGTAGTGGGCGATGCGCTCAGTAGGAAATCCGTGGAGAACTTCGCAATTGAGATGACGGGACAAATACCGTTGAACAAGGAAATGGGCCGGTTTGACTTGGAAGTCGTGGCCCCGGGCGTCCCCGCTAGACTCATGAATCTCGAAGTGTGGCCGACCTTGTTGGAGCAAATAAAAGAAAAGCAATCCGGTGATCCGGAACTCCAAAAGGTGCGGGGTGCTATCGAGAGTGGGCGCGCCGGTGATTTTCATGTGGACTCGAAGGGCGCCATTCGATTCCGAAATCGATTGTGCGTGCCTAAAGTCGAGAACATTCGTGGGGAGATTTTGAAAGAAGCTCACACTTCTCCCTATGCGATTCACCCGGGCGGCACCAAAATGTATATGGATCTTAAATTGCATTATTGGTGGCCGGGGATGAAACTTGATGTTGGACGCTTTGTGGCACAATGTTTAGTATGCCAACAGGTGAAGGCCGAGCGTCGCTTTCCAGCAGGAAAATTGCAAGGGTTGCCCATTCCAGTTTGGAAGTGGGAGAATATCGCAATGGACTTTGTTGTGGGCCTACCTCGGTCGCAAGGTGGCCACGACGCGATTTGGGTGGTGGTGGATCGTTTGACAAAGTCGGCACACTTTTTGCCAATCCACACCACTTGGTCGGGAGACAAGTTAGCACAAGTCTACCTGGACGAGATTATGCGGTTGCACGGGGTCCGAACCTCGATAGTTTCAGATCGAGATCCCCGTTTTACATCGCATTTTTTGAAAGGCTTGCAAGAAGCTTTGGGTACACGGCTCGATTTCAGTTCAGCATTTCATCCTCAAACTGACGGTCAATCGAAAAGGACAATTCAGATTTTGGAGGATATGCTGCGAGCGTGTGTGTTGGACTTCAAGGGTGCATGGCCTACTCATTTACCGATGGCTGAATTCGCTTATAATAATAGCTATCAATCTAGCATCGGTATGGCACAGTTTGAGGCCTTGTATGGAAGAAAATGCCGCTCTCCTATCCATTGGAGCGAGGTCGGCGAAAGAAGGGTCTTAGGACCGGATGTGTTGTGTGAAGCGGAGGAAAAGGTCCGCTTGGCACGTGAACGTTTATCGACGGCGCAATCCAGGCAAAAGAGCTATGCGGATAGATGTCGACGAGATTTAAAATTCGCGGTAGGAGACCGCGTCTTCTTTAAAGTATCGCCCATGAGAGGGGTAAAGCGATTTGGTGTTCGGGGTAAGCTGAGTCCCCGTTACATCGGACCTTATGAGGTTTTGGAGCGTGTGGGATCCTTGGCATATCGGCTAGCCTTGCCGCCAAAACTTGCGGGGATACACAATGTGTTTCATGTATCGACGCTCCATAAGTACGTGTATGATCCAGCGCACGTCCTCGAGTATGTGCCTATGGAGCTTCATGAGGATATGACTTATGAGAAGTTTCCCTTGTGTATCATGGATCGCGAGGTGAAAAATTTGAGGAACCGTAAAATTCCTTATGTAAAGGTACAGTGTACGAATTACGGTGAGCGCGAAGCTACGTGGGAATTGGAAAGCTCAATGAGGGAGCGGTTTCCTTACCTCTTCGCTGAGTCCAGCTGAGGTATGATTTAGTTTCGCGGCCGAAACTCTCCTTAAGGGGGGGGGGAATGTAGTACACTGAATTTCAGTGCGTCATACCGAACTTCTACAAATTGTGGAGTTCCGATGGAAAATTAGAATGAGAGGCTATGTGTGAGGCTTCGGCCAAGTTTGGGACTTGTGAGAAGTGTTTTCGGCGCAAATGAGGCACGAAAACGGACTTCGAAAAGTTAAAACTGCTGAACTTGTGAAGTCTGCAGTGGATTCCGGTATGGATGTGTTCATACCGGTACTGAAGCGATTTGTACCGGTATGGAGTCTGGTATACCGGAATGTGAGGGTTGAATCCGAGAAACCAGCTCTCGGGTTTTGCAGAATTCCTCGGGGTATACCGGAACTAACACCCGTATACCGGTATGCCAATACGAATACCGGTATACAGTGTTGCGAAATGCCAGTTTTGGCTGGTTGGAAGTGTTGATTGTTGAGAGGGGCAAAAGGGTCATTTCACACTCGAGGAAGTGTTAGAAAGGCAGGGATACCTTCCCTTCTCAGTCATCTTCCTCCTCTACTTCTCTCCATCTCTCTCATTTTCTCTCTCTAGAGATCTCTCCAAAACTTGGAGAAAAGGGTGGATTGAGCTTGGAAAAGGCTTCCAAAAGGGAGAAGAGGCTTCTTGGTGCAAGTAGAAGCTTGGGGAACTCGTGGCTAAGGTGAGTTCCTCATGATTTGGGTTCAAACCTTGAATTTAATCCTTTGTTATGAGGTTTTTGGAAACCTTAGGCAATCTAAACCACAAAACGTGGAGATTGGCCAAGAGATTTTGAGGTTCTACATGCATGCATGTGAAACCTAGGTGAAATGAGTATTTTTGCCATGGGAGGTTCTAAAAATATTTGAACCTTCGGGAATTGCAATTGAGGCATAGGAAATCATGTTAGAACAAATGATTTCAAGTATTTAGTTGATTTAAGGGTTCGTAACGAGTAACGAACCATTTTCTTGTAGAAGCTTGGGTTGAAGCAAAAACTCAAGGCTTGGAGACCTAGGAGCTCAAAGAATTCAAGAATTTGGAAGCTCTTGAGGTGGGTTTGTGTTTACCGAAGTGATTAGGTCACTTCCATGTCTAGGGTAAATAACCATTTAAAGATAAAATGGTGTAATGTGGAACCCTAGAACTTGCATGTTGGCAAAATGAGAATCATGATAGATTGAGCCATGAGCTTCTCTTACATGTTAAAGAATTCAAGTATATTTCTATTATCTATACTTGTTATGTGATTACATGTATGATTGGAACCTAGTGTTGAGGACATAGGTTGGAACATGTATGAATGGAACCTAGTGTCATTGAACATAGGTGAGACTTAGTGACTTGAACCTAGGGTCATGAGACTTAGGTTGGCAAGTGTGAAATGTGAACATTGGGATATGCGACGATTTCGCTATCCTGGGTATGCGACAATTTTGCTACCCGTGCCATGAGTTGGCGGTGACGGATTGGGATATGCGACGATTTCGCTATCCCGGGTATGCGACGATTTCGCTACCCGTGCCATGAGTTGGCGGTGACGGATCGGGATGTGCGACGATTTCGCTATCCCGGGTATGCGACGATTTCGCTACCAGTGCCATGAGTTGGCGGTGACGGATTGGGATGTGCGACGATTTCGCTATCCCGGATATACGATGATTTCGCTACCCGTGCCATGAGTTGGCGGTGACGGATCGGGATGTGCGACAATTTCGCTATCCCGGGTATGCGACGATTTCGCTACCCGTGCCATGAGTTGGCGGTGACGGATCGGGATGTGCGACGATTTTGCTATCCCGGGTATGCGACGATTTTGCTACCCGTGCCATGAGTTGGCGGTGACGGATCGGGATGTGCGACTATTTCGCTATCCCGGGTATGCGACGATTTCGCTACCCGTGCCATGAGTTGGCGGTGACGTATCGGGATGTGCGACGATTTCGCTATCCCGGGTATGCGACGATTTCGCTACCCGTGCCATGAGTTGGCGGTGACGGATCGGGATGTGCGACGATTTCGCTATCCCGGATATGCGACGATTTCGCTACCCGTGCCACGTGATGGCGGTGTTGAAATGGGGTATGCGACGATTTCGCTACCCGAACACGGAGGTGACGATTTCACTCCTTGGACATTGGAACTATTATGGTGATGCGGCGATTCCGAAACCATAAGTAAATGACAAGTAATTGAACTTAGTCAATGTGAAATATAGGATGAACCTAGGAGAGAATGATAATTTACATTTCATTTGGTTGCATTCTTTATGTTTATTTACAAGCATGTAAATATGTGTTGCATAGTTATTTGTGATCTAACTTATGCATATGGTGTTTCTTTGGACCTGGTGGGTCGAGCTTCTCTCTTGGATGGCTTTACCCACTGGGAACTATGTTTATAGTTCTCACCCCACATTTTTCAGGTCCTTCTGCGAGTGAGGCGGCGGAGCGAGGCAAGGGTTTGGCTCTATAGATAGCAGCCCTTCCATTTTGGTGATACATAGAGTTGTACCCCTAGTCTTGGACATTGTTAGTATAGGGGTTTTCATTAAATGTATGCAACTTGTATATTCCATAATTTTGGAACATGATGTATGGAATGAAAATGAAAGAAAAGAAAATTTTGGGCATGTATAAATGTGCAAATGTAATGTAATAGAAGTAGAACTTCTTTATGTTGATGCTTTTCTTGTGCGACTCTTGTACTCCGTTCCTAGTTGGAACATCGTGGATATGCTTGTGTTGTGACGCCTTGGGCGGATAGAAGAGACTCTATCCGTTCGGCGGGTCTGGGGCATGCACCCGTTCGGTTATCCTTTCCACCTAGTTGGTGTTAAAGGCCCGACGGGGCGTGACAGAAACGGACTCCGAATAGCGTCACAATCCATCCTCTCTCCGCCAACAAAACTCAAAACCATAAAAATACATAAAATACTATATATATACATATATATATACACCTATACATATATATACATATACAAATACAAATACAAAGTAGAGGGAGGGAAAACACTGAATTCAAATTCAATTTAAAATTTCAAAATTCGAATTCTCACATCGAACATCCTAAGATCGTAGCCTTGCTTTCTGGGACAGCCATGAATAAAAAGCATCAATGCGGTATTTCGTCAAATACTAATATGCAATAATTTAGCCTTAGAAAGAGTTTAATGTAGTTACCGAAAATTCCAAGCTTTGGTATCTAGCCAGCTACATAGTTCGAAAGGTTTCGACATTTCGGACGCCATGCTCACTATCCGGAGTGCAACCAATAGCTGAGGGAGAAATTAGAGCGACTTGTCTGTCGAGCCAAAAAGTTCTCGGGGAGCAACGCTGCTAATGCAGCAAACGGAGGTTCCCTGACAGCAACTAGGGTGAGCATGGTGCTGTAGAGGCCCTCTGGATGACCCCTCCCCTGTTGCGAAGTCATCGGCAGCCTAGGTGGCCGGAATAGGGTCCACGGCTTCATCAAGCCCAAGCTCGAGCCCCAAATGAGAAACAGGGATGCAGGCTATAGCTGCATCTTGACAAGCTCGATTCTGACCGAGCCTCTGGCTTGAGGAGGGGCAAAGGGGTGCGCAGGATAGGAGGTGGTAGTGACGACTCGAGAAAAGGTCGCCGGAGGCATCCCACCGGCGGAGGCGACAGTGGCAGCCGCAAGAATCGGGAGTGACGAAGAGGGAGAGGGAGAAAGGATCTAGTGAGAGAGAGGGGGAGGGAAACTCAGGCTGGCCTCACCACCGGCCGAGGAGGCCGCAGGCACTGGGCAGCGTGCTGGCGGGGTCCTACACTCCCTTTGGCCCGTGCTCCCTCTAGTTGCGGCCGGAACAGGTTGTAGATAGAATTCCTTCCGTAGTGCACGCAAATTTTTTTCTGCATGACTGAAAGATTGGATTTTTCCTCGCCGACGATCATCACCATGATTGTCATTGACACCTTCAAAGTGGAGTATAGTGACCTAAGCCTTGCAGCCAACTAGTATGTGCAGTAGGGGTGGCAATCCGGCTCGCCGTTCGCGAGCCAGCTCGTGTTTGGCTCGAAATGAACTCGAGATCGGCTCGCTCGTTTAGTAAACGAACCGAGCACGAGCTGAGTTTTTCAGCTCGTTTAATAAACGAGCCGAACACGAACTGGGGTCAGCTCGCTCGTGTTCGGCTCGATAACAGCTCGAATATATATATTTTATATTTATATAATTTATATAATTTATATATATATATAGATGAATATTTATATATATATATAATATATTTTTATTATTTAACTTTTAGCAAAAATTAAAATATAAAATCAAATTTAATTATCACGCCCCGCTAACACCAACTAGGTGGAAAGGATAACCGCACGGGCGCATGCCCCAGACCCGAAGAACGGATAGAGCCTCCTCTACCCGCCCAAGGCGTCACGACACAAGCTTATCCACGAGGTTCCAACTAGGAACGGAGTACAAGAGTTGCACAAGGAAAGCATCAACATAAAGAAGTTCTACTTCTATTACATCACATTGCACATTTATACATGCCCAAATTTTTCTTTTCTTTCTTTTCATTCCATACACCATGTTCCAAAACTATGGAATACATAAGTTTCATACATGAAATGGAAATCCCCTATACTATCAAAGTCCAAGACTAGGGGTACAACTCTATGTATCACCAAAATGGAAGGGCCGCTATCTAGAGAGCCAAACCCTTGCCTCGCTCCGCCGCCTCACTCGCGGAAGGACCTGGAAAACGTGGGGTGAGAACTATAAACATAGTTCCCAGTGGGTAAGGCCACCCAAGAGAGAAGCTCGACCCACCAGGTCCAAAGAAACACCATATGCATAAGTTAGATCACAAATAACTATGCAACACATATTTACATGCTTGTAAATAAACATAAAGGATGCAACCAAATGAAATGTAAATTATCATTCTCTCCTAGGTTCATCCTATATTTCACATTGACTAAGTTCAATTACTTGTCATTTACTTATGGTTTCGGAATCGCCGTCTTACCATAAGGGTTCCAACATTCAAGGAGTGAACTCGTCACCTCCTAGTTCGAGTAGCGAACTCGTCGCATACTCGGGATAGCAAAATCGTCGCATACCCCATCTCAACACCGCCATCACATGGCATGGGTAGCGAACTCATCGCATATCCGGGATAGCAACCTCGTCGCACATCCCATCTCGACACCGCCAACTCATGGCATGGTAGCGAAATCGCATACCCGGGATAGTAAAATCGTCGCACATCCCGTGTCAACACCGCCAACTCATGGCATGGTAGCGAAATCGTCGACTACCCGGGATAGCAAAATCGTCGCACATCCCGTTTCAACACCGCCAACTCATGGCATGGTAGCGAAATCGTCGACTACCCGGGATAGCAAAATCGTCGCACATCCCGTTGTTCACATTTTCTTCACTTGCCAACCTAAGTCTCATGACCTTAGGTTCAAGCCACTAAGTCTCACCTATGTTCAATAACACTAGATTTACTTTCTCATTCTCAACCTAGGTTCCATGACTCTAGGTTCCAATCTCATGTCCAACCTATGTTCAATGACACTAGGTTCCATTCTCACATGTTCCAACCTATGTTCAATAACACTATGTTTTATTCTCACATGTTCCAACCTATGTTCAATAACACCAGGTTCTATTCTCACATGTTCCAACCTATGTTCAATAACACTAGGTTCTATCCTCACATGTTCCAACCTATGTTCAATAACACTAGGTTCTATCATACATGCAACCATGCAACAAGTATAGATAATTGAATTATACTTGAATTCTATATCATGCAATAGGAGCTCATTGCTCTACCTATCATGATTTTACCTTTGCCAACATGCAAATTCTAGGGTTCACAACACATACCATTTTATCTTTAAATGGATAATTACACTAGACATGGAAGTGACCTAATCACTTCGGTAAACACAAACCCACATTAAGAGCTTCCAAATTCTTGTATTCTTCAAGCCCCTAAGTGTCCAAGCCTTGAGTTCTTGCTTCAACCCAAGCTTCTACAAGAAAACGGTTCGTTACTCGTTACTAACCCATAATTCAACTCAATACTTAAAATCAAGTGTTCTAACATGATTTCCTATGCCTCAATTGCAATTTCCGAAGGTCCAAATATTTTTAGAACCTCCCATGGCAAAAATCCTCATTTACCCTAGGTTTCACATGCATGTATGTAGAACCTCAAAATTTCTTGGCCAATCTCCATATTTTGTGTTTTAGATTGCCTACGGTTCCCAAAAACCTCATTTCAAAGGATTAAATCTAAGATTTGAACCCAAAACGTGAGGAACTAACCTTAATCACGAGTTCCCCAAGCTTCTTCTTACACCAAGAAGCTTCTTTTCTCCTTTGAAAGCCTTTTCCAAGATCAATCCACCCTTTTCTCCAAGTTTTGGAGAGATCTCTAGAGAGAGAAAGTGAAGGAGTGGGAGAGGTGAAGTGGAGGAAGAAGATGACTGAGAAAGGGGGTGTTCCCTGCCTTTCTAACACTCCCTCGAGTGTGAAAATACCCATTTGCCCCTCTCCACACTTAACACCTTCAACCAGCCAAAACTGGAATTTCGTAACACTGTATACCGGTATGTGCATTGCATGCCGGTATACGGGTGCTATTCCGGTATACCCCGGAGGATTCCGCAGAACCCGAGAGCTGGGTTCTCGGTTTAACCATGGCATTCCGGTATACCCTCATCACATACCGGTACTAATCACTTCAGTACCGGTATGGAGGTCCACATACCGGAATCCAGTGCAGACTTCACAAGTTTAGCAGTTTTAACTTTTCGAAGTCCATTTTCGCGCCTCATTTGCGCCGAAAACACTTCTCACGAGTCCCAAACTTGGCTGAAGCCTCATATATAGCCTCTCTTGCTATTTTTCCATCGAAACTCCACAATTTGTAGAAGTTCGGTACGATGCACTGAAATTCAGTGTACTACATTCCTCCCTCCTTAAAGAGAGTTTCGGCCGCGAAACTGAATCATACCTCAGCTGGACTCAGCGAAGAGGTAAGGAAACCGCTCCCTCATTGAGCTTTCTAATTCCCACGTAGCTTCGCGCTCACCGTGATTCGTCCATTGTACTTTTACATAAGGAATTTCACGGTTCCTCAAATTTTTTACCTCGCAATCCAAGATACACAAGGGAAATTCCTCATAAGTCATATCCTCATGAAGCTCTATAGGCACATACTCGAGGACGTGCGCCGGATCATACATATACTTGCGGAGCGTCGATACATGGAACACATTGTGTATCCCCGCAAGTTTTGGCGGCAAAGCTAGCCGATATGCCACGGATCCCACACGCTCCAAAACCTCATAAGGTCCAATGTAACGGGGACTCAACTTACCCCGAACACCAAATCGTTTCACCCCTCTCATGGGTGACACTTTCAAGAAGACGCGGTCTCCTACCGCGGATTCCAAATCTCGTCGTCGATCCGCATAACTCTTTTGTCTAGATTGAGCCGTCGATAAGCGTTCGCGTGCCAAGCGGACCTTTTCCTCCGCTTCACGCAACACTTCCGGTCCTAAGACCCTTCTCTCGCCGACTTCGCTCCAATGAATAGGAGAGCGGCATTTCCTTCCATACAAGGCCTCAAAAGGTGCCATACCGATGCTAGATTGATAGCTATTATTGTAAGCAAACTCAGCCATCGGCAAATGTGTCACGCCCCGGATTACTCGTTTCCCCGGGCTCGCCAACAGATCCGCCGTATACATAGATTTGTCTATGTATACGAAGCGATAGCTAACCTGTAAACAAACATACAAGCCACTACAAGAGATATATAGAGCGGAAATAAAATAGACTAATAACAAAAGCCACCTGTACATATAGAGTCCAAAATACAACAGGTCCACCACAACCAAAATAGGTACAAAACCATAGTATATGTACATGGCACAACTCCAAAAAGAAACTATCTCCAGTAGGGTCCTTCTCTAGGGACAACAGGGACAGGTAGGGATCTAGCTCGCGACTCCCTTACCTCGATCCGCAGAAACAGGCGCAGCAGCCGCAACAGAAGAAGGCTCTGCAAAAAGGTGGCAACAAAGGGTGTGAGAACTACTATCAAAAGAAGTAGTCCTCAGTGGGTACCGATACCGACCTCTACGGTCCACCCACTAAGTCTACGAGACTAACAGTATAGCTGGTAGGTAAAGAACAACAAAGTAAGCTGGAATAAACTCAACAACTATCATGCCACTACCCTACCACTATCCAAGTCAACTCTCAAGTAAGCACCACCAAAGTGAGAAATCATCCCTGACCCAATCTATCGGAACCGCCCAAACGGGCTCGTCCAACCAACTGCCTAGCCACACCGCACACTACCAAATAGGGTAGCCGGTCCAAACCAGATCCACAATCTGTAGCGACATCAACGCAAAAGAGGCCTCACTCCGGAGCGGCACTCGGGGGAGCTACCCAGCCGAGTTAGTACGCGTATCTCTGTCGAGCACAAACAGGCTCCGGCAGGCTATAGTCAAAGAACAAAGGGGTCAAAAGGGGTCAAAGACTCTCAGCTCACGTGCCCTCAGCACAACCAGAAGCTAAAACAAGAGTCTGGGTCCACCGTCAACCCCGACGGCACCCGGTAATACAGAACAGTCTAACCCTGCTGTAAATACAAGCTCGGCATCCCAGCACGAGCGTAAACTCGTCCTATAACGAACTAAGTATCCACCTCACACTAACAGCGGTGATACAGGAACAGAAACGGCTCCTAGAGCTAAATCTGATAACAGTTCGAAAAGTGACGGTTGTATGTTCGCAAGTTTTCTCCTAAGTCAAATCCCAGTTCAGCATGTAAAGTCATGTCGATAAATTATCAATTTATGCTCCAAATTCAGATTTCATATAAACACATGCAAATTCACGAATTCGAGCTACTAACATGATTTAACAGATAATAAAACAGCATGCTGCACTCTCTATACTTAGGAGGAAATCCGGCGATTTCGGTAACATCAACCCACCTCGAAAGCTATCCAGCAGCGGCTAAGAGTCGAGTGGAAGGCCTCCAAACAACGCCGGCCGAAATCGAGCTCAAATCTGCAACCTCGAGATTCGGACCCACCTGCGCACTGTTCTGGGCGCCCAGAACATCAGCCCAGAACTGCAGCCTGGCAGCACAACCCACATGTGATCAACATGCGATAAAATCCAAATCCTAAGTCCAAATGCAGTGAAATTTGGCTCAACTCACCAGCAGAGGTTCAAGAACAAACCCTCCAAATTTCAGCCAAATCGGAGTTCGACTCGATGTCCAAAAAGCCTAAACACTGAATCAGGTCAACATCTGGACCCTCCTGCACATGGATCCAGAAGTTCCAGCACTTAAGCAAAACTCAAAAACAGCAAGAATTCAAGGATTCCAACGATTCTAGCTCATAGAAAGGGGTCACAAACCTCACAAAAACAGTGATGGAACAATCCAAAACCTCTCCAAAGATCCTCACAAAGATCTGGATCTAAAAATCCAAGAATTTCCATCAATGACCCAAAAATTCAGCACTTAAGCAATTACTCAAAATCTGAGCTAGAACTCACCTTTGAATCCTCAATTCCAGTGGGAAGGACCTCCAAACCAGCAAGGAAAGTGGAAGGATCAATCTTCACTTCGTAATTCCAGCTCCCAAGAGATTGGATCCCAAGAACAAAGAAAAAACCCAAGTTTCAGCTCAAGAACACCGGGGGTCCAGTAAAACATCAACTGTAGCTTACATACCTGTCCAAATCGTGATTGGAAAGATTCCACTTCTTCCTCTGCGAGTCCTTTATCAACAAACCAAGCGTTGGATTTGGATATACACTGCACACGAGCAAACACTCCAGTCAGAAGTTGAATATCAGCAGAAACCTCTAGGTGCAGTGAAACCGGGACAATACAATTTCCCTATCGCAAGATCCCAGTTCACCTGAGTGGAGGTCATGGAATACTCGTCAAAGGTCCCATTGCTTTCATATGACAAAAGGTGCATGAGCCTCAAGAACAGAATACTCTTATGTACTCTTGGAAAATCCCAGATTTCCCGATACACCATAAGTACCGCCCTGAGGATTTCTTCAGCTTTGTCTTACAAATAGACCATAGGACTAATCCGCTCTCTACCGGTCCGATGCGCCCAAAAACACACACCGGCGGATTCCCAACCGATCAACACGTGTCGAGCCGTTACGATACTCACGAGGCAGGATTTCCGGACTCAACGCCCAAAACAAGGCTTCTGGGCGCCCTAAAGTTCAAAAGCCCAAAACTTCAGTTTTGGCTTGCTTCGGCGCTCCGAGTCCGTTTTCGCGTCTATTTGACGCCGAAACGACTCCGACTTGTCTCGACCTTCTCCAGAAGCGTCGGACAGTCTAGAATACTACAGTCATTCCGTCAGTTAGGCCCCAGGGGTACTACAAGACAGTATATTATGACATGGGCCAGACAGTAGCCTGCGTGGTAGCGGACCACTATAGGTGGGTGCTGGACACGAGGCGGCGCAGGCTTGACCGGACTTAAGAGTCGGTCGTTGCGATTGGGTATTCTTATAGTATTTGTTGTAATTGTTGCACTGATTCATACAGTTTTTTTCTTTTCTCTCACTACCCTTACAGAGGCATGATAGTATAGCAGGTACCGAGATCTGTTTCTAGCATGTAGTCATTCATTTACTGTTACCTGACACTTCTCTATACAGGTATTAGCCAGGTAGTTATTTATCGTACTTTATCTTTATCTGTTCAGATCATTTACCGGTTTACAATATTACCAGTTTTTCTTTCAGTTACTCATTTATTGCAGATATTACTGTTCTTTCACAAGTCTTGCCTCCAGTAGACCTAGTGGGAAGGTCGTGGTTATCGCCGACCGTACCCACTGGGAACTACCTTTTAGTAGTTCTCACACCCTGTTGTGGTTTATTTTTCAGGGGTACGTATACTGACGGATGATCGAGGTGAGAGAGATCGCGTAGTAGATAGCATCCTCTGCCAGCTTGTCTATATATTAGAAGACTACCAGATAGAGTGCGACGTTGTACTACATCCATGTATTGGCGAGGGCTAGGCCCCTTTCTCCTTGCATTTTGGTTAATGTTGAGTTTTTATTTAATGTAGTACATGATGTGCAGCAGATTAGCTTGTAGATAGTGCTTTGATACATGTCGCTTGTTATTTCTTGTGATGTAGATTTTTGCAGTGATGATTTCGTGAAACGCCTGGGAACTGTTGATTTTGTTTTGCTGCCGCTTCGTCCGGACAAGGGAGACTCTGTCCGTTCGGCGGGTCTGTTAGCGTCCCCGTAAGCTTCCGTTGCGGTCTCGGGGCGTAACAGATTTGGGTGGTATCAAATGTGAGATCCCAGATAGTCCTATAAATAAGATATAATAGGGCTAAACTCTTAACCCGGCTTAAGCATTTTAGGTGGTGGCTAGGCTCAAGAGGTTAAGAGAGTTAAGCATGCTAGGACGGAAGTAGTTCTAGGATGGGTGACCCCCTGGGAAGTTGGGGCGTCACATTATACAAACTACATCGAACAAAACGGCAGCTAGTGTAATTTGTAAGTGCTCCTGAGGAGATGTCCCTATTGAACTATTTGATAAAGTTTACAAAATATAATTGCCAAAATAAAAAATTCATGCGCCTATTTATAGAAGAGCTAAAGTTGAGGGGTCTCTATACATATGATCCTAACTTTTCTATGGTCTATTCTTCAATTAGACTTTATTATTCAATTTAGGGGAACAATAATTAATGATGAATAATAGTGTCTACGAATAGTTTTTACAGCAAATAACATTATCAACGACATTGATTTCTTTTTTTTTAAGACTGAACAACATACAAGTTGATATTTATCAACAATACCAAGCAGATTATCTGAGAAGAAAGAGTAAAAGAATAAAAAATTTATTCGAGTTCAGCTGGCGGACTCATAATAGTGTCTATTATAGACTTTTTAATCCTTTGGATCCATACGAGTACTAGTACCAAGGGATAAACCCTAGACATTTGCAAATGCTAAAAAATCTATACTATATACTGTTCACATACTGTTGGTAGTGCTCCAGCTAAATTGAATCAATTATGTCACCAGTGAAAACCAGATAAAAGTAAGTTGTGCTAACGGCATGTGTCCTTCACAACTGTCGAAAGAGGGCCAAATTAAGAAACTTTTTATGTCCAAAAAGATTGCAATTCATATATAACTGCACCAATTGTTACACGACAGCGAAACAAGAACAGTGTAACCTACCACCTTTGCCAATGCTTATCCTCCAAAAGATAAAGAGGAGAGAGAGAGTGAAAGCGAGGAAAACGATAAAAGTATAGAAAACTTTTTATTTTCGTTGAGAGAAAGGTATTATGTTATTTGATTCATTTATTTTTTTTAAAAATAAATTTAATTAACTGAAAATATGAAGCAACTAAGTTTTAAGTTTGAGACTTCGGATGCAGAAAATCAATCATCGAGTATTTTGCCACTTGCTTTAGGGATGGACAATAACCATAGAAAATTTGATTGGCAGTTTACTGTGGTCTTGGTTCGATTTGCAAATAAATTGAAGGAGCAAATTATCATAGTTTTAAGAGTTAAAAAAAGAAAAAAGAAAAACTCATATGAATCTTGAACTATTAATTTGTTTTAATTGAACACCTGACTCTAAATTTTATTAACTTTTTACTAATTTGTAGGCATATAAAATTTAAGTACTTCAAATACTATTGATTCATGTTAGTATTCAAATAGAAAACCAAAAAATATGAAGCCGTCCGGGTGAAACGGCCATGACGAGCCATAAATAGTTACAAAAGTTTATAGAAATTGAGGTCGGATGGTTGATTGAAACAAATCGAAAGCTCTTTAAATAATTGTAATCGGGCTGGCATTTACCATTTGATATATTTTTTTTTCCCTAGAAGTTGAAGTTTAGCATGCTTTTTGTTCTTAGAGCCCAATCAATGTGTGGGGTAGAGCTCAAATCAAGATGATTTCCCTTTTACAATAAAAATTTTGCCCACATTCATTGTTTGTTCCAATCCATTGAGAGCTAAAACAATCCCATCATTGAGCATAGCCCAAGCCCTAACTATTGTGTCACTATTTTTGAGTCGTCGCATAGCCCTCAAGTTTAACGCCAGGGCCTTACTTTCTACTCAGAAAACCAGTGCATCATTCATCTTCTGCACCGAAGATGAGTAAACTTGCTTCTAACTTGTTAACTTGAATCTACTCACCTGAATACTTAATGGCAAGACAGAGAAAAACAGAACGCTCTCCAGAAAATTAGAATCTTTGAGAGAGAGAGAGGAGTACAAATAATGAGGCTTAAACTATCTTGAAATAGGTTTGCTCATCTTTGCAGAGAAAGGCAAGCACAAAGCATATAGGCTCGTGACATTAAGCTTTCTAATGAGAGCATCTTCGTTGAGTATTTTGATAAGCCAAATTATTAGTTATTGATTTTGGCCATTAGATTAGGCTTCAACTCTGACCTAATTGTAAGGTTTGAATCATAAAGCAAAAATCAATAGTTTGTATATTTTGATTGTGCAAAGGTTTAGGACCTAACATTGTCCATTAGGTTCTAATCAAAACCGGATCTGAATAATAATACCTTAATAAACATTGAATAGATCATTTGGATCTGAATTCTTAACAAATCCGACCCATTGGTGGTACTCTCGGTCCAAGATACCTGCAACAACCAGAGAGACCACGTGATATGTCATTAATTGCGTAGAGATTGCATAGAGGTCGTTATCAAAAAATAAAAGAGATGAACAGAGGTGAGCATTAGCAGGTTCATAACGTGTTACTCAATTGAACAGACTCATTTTGGTTGATTCTGTCCGGTTTTAATTATAATTGTTTGAAACGAATTCGCCGTTAGATGATGATCAAATAGTTTAATTGAGTACTTCATCAGCCATTACTACCAACAGATCAAAAATTTATCATATAGAACTGTTAAATATAAAAATATAATAATACCGTTCTCTTCTAACTTAAGCCTTTAGAATATAACGGTTGTTTCACATGATATCAAAACAGAAGGTCCTGAGTTCGAATTATACCAGGCTCCTAACATAATTGATTTCATTCCATTTAATTCAAGTCTATGTCATGGGCCTATCAAAAAATCTTAAGCCCAGACGTGAGGGGTGTTAAATATAAAAATATAATAATGCCGTTCTCTTCTAGCTTAAATTTATTGAATATAATGATTGTTTCATAAGAACATCCATCCTTCTCAAGAACACCTTTTATTCGGTAATGTATGAATATCAGCCTAAGAGGAGTTTTTAATACAAAACGACTAAACCAACTGAAATGAACCAAGTTTCAGTTTCGATTGATTCAGTCCATTTCCATATTCGGTTCAATATTTTATTTATTTTTAAAAAAAATAGTATAAAATTGAACAGAACTGACTGATGCCGATATCACTTGCTTGCTAATTCATCCTATGAAATGCATAAATAAACAAGATTATAACCTTCCTGATGGTGACTACCGTCATGCAATCAATAACATAAGAAAAAAAAGAAGAAGGTCAATTTGCATAAAATTCACTAGTTTGCGTTTTTGTAAAAATTGACCATTTTTTTTTTAAATTTTGCAGATTAGATCTAAATTTTTAGTAAACTGATTAAAATATCTTTATTAGTCTTTCTATCTCATTTCTCTCTCTCTCTCTATATATATATAGAACTAGGCTACTATACTATTAATAGCACCAAGTTATTGGTGCTATTAGGTTTTCGGCCATTGGATTAAGGGATATGTGGTTAGGATGATGTGGGCACCCTAGGGTTGAGTGGGTGGTTGGTTGAATAGTATGATCTAACGGGTGAAAATAGTCAAAACGGTAGATCTAACGGCGAAAAATTTGGTAGCACCAAGTGCTTGGTACTATTGATAGTATAGTAGCCGGACTCTATATATATATATATATATATATTATTTCTTCTTCTTTTTTTTCTTCGACCATTTGTATGTTTTTCTGTTACTGTGCCCCGGTACTGTGCTCGCTCCCTCTTCCTCTGCCGCAGTAGCCACACCCTCTCCGACGCGCTCTCCCTCTCTGTTGTCCTCAAATCTTGTGGTATCCTCGTCGCCGTCACCGTCCATGGCCATGCTTTTTCGCCAAAGCCTCACCTCCACGATTTGTGCCATTTCCTAACCGGTGTTGGAAGTGTGGGCGAGGTAGGAGAAAGAAACGTGACGTTGATGTGGGGACGGTGGAGGAGGAGGGAGACGAAGAGAGCGGAGAAAAATAGACGAGAGAGGTAAAGGAGAGAGAAAGAGGAATAAAAAAATTTTGGTCAATTTATTAAAAATGCAGAACTAATCTGCAAAATCTTAAAAAATGATTCATTTTTTAAAAATATACAGCCGATGAATTTTTTATGCGAACTGATCAAACAAAAAACCCAACCAAATGTACCTTAAAAATAGTTAAATTAAATAATAAACAAACATGTGTCTCAAAATAGCTACCCTGGCTTGAATTAAATGTCTCCTCATTTATGCTACAAAGAAGAAGAGAGAGCAACATCATACTTTTTCTAATATAATAATAATAGTAGGAAAATAAAATGATTAAAGGTCATATCTATTCATCACCTACAAACTACACAAATTGCTTCTATAAGGCAGACAAACAACTTATTTGGCAGTTCCCAGCATTAAACAAATAAAAGTCAGAGTGGGACCTCCAATACTTTGGCTTCTACTTTAAGGGTCTAGATAAGGATTCTCCTAGAGCTATTGCCTATTGGAAATAGACAAATCTAAATATGTTAAGTCAATTTTTGAGCTGTTTTAGTAACAATAATTTTTTAGCTAATAAAATATCAAAATCAATTCTAAGCCCCCTCAGCTTCAACAGGTTCTAAATTTAATGACATAAATAGCTAGTTCTCATATTTGTCATTTAATAGTATAAATTATTGTATTTTATTTCTTTCACTCATCTTTCGTGTCAGCGTATATTGTTTGATCGAAAATTGAAGACTTTTCTAAATTATAATCAATTAGATTGATCTTTTGAATGAGAGAAACATTTTATTTTGGATGGATATATAGAAAATAATTATCTTTCGTTTGGATTGAGAAAACCAAAGGAGAGAAATGAAGTAGAACAGGGAGAAAATGACCAACCATTCATAATGGTCGATTTCTTTATTTTCTCTCCGAAAGTGGAGAAAAAGGAAGGAAAAATCTTTTCCGCTTCTTTTCTTTCATTCATCCAAACAAAAATAGATAAAATTATTTTCTTTTCTTTTCTCTTTTATTCTCTCCATCCAAGTGAAACATAAATACTTTTTTTTTTTTTAGTTTACTAAGTTTATGTCAGTTTGCATGCAAGTCCATCTGTTTGCATATGATGTCTTATTCTTGATGTGTCATTATTTTTGCTGATGTCTATGTTGATTTTTATTTTCTTACAACTTTGGTACACCAAATTTTTTGAGCTGCGGGTATATTGCTTGATTGGAATATTATCAGGAAAAACTCTTTAGTTATATCTTTAATACAATTCGAACAACAAATATGTGTTAGAATTCCATTTAAGAGTTCATAAAAAGAAATATTAAGAAAATCATTTGTATATTCTTTATATGGTCTTTATTATTTAATAGTGAATACCACTGTTAATTCTTGATATCAAATAGCTTTGCCAAAAAAGATCCAGTGAAACAATTTTAGCTCATAACCAAATAAAATTCTATTATGCTGGAATAATTAAGCCCAATAATAGACTTATTCTATCATTATTCTTTATATATATTCTAACCAAATGGTAGTGCACATGTTAACTTATTGCAAAGTACTACAACTGTTTCACTTTGAATATTCTGCGGCAGTTCACGAGAGGACTTTGACCTAGTCTGGGGAATATATAATTATATAATTAACGTGCATTATGTACTAGGCTTTGTACTCTCTTGACGAAGAGTAACATAGAATTAAAAAAATAATAGAAATAAAAATTGAGCTAAAAATTTTGTAGGATAAGAAAACAATAATTAGATGAGGTAAAAAATAAGTAGAAAAGTAGAAATAATTATAGTCTCATTCTAAGTATAAATTTTGTAGGGTTGTTAGGAAGCCATAGGGCCAGCTCAGGCCCACATAAATCCAAGAATATGACAAATTAAATCTTTTAGATTTGCACCTACTAGTGTAAATCTGTTATTTTCTATCTTATTAATTATCCAATGTGAGACTATTCACATGTGAACTATTTGGTTTCGCTCGAAATAGTGTGGAAAAAAGAAAAAAAAATATACATAAATTAAATATATACTTTTATTCATGAACAAGACATCCTTTAGAAGATATATACAGAAATTAACTATATACTTCTTTTTTCATGAGAATATTAATTTACGCTTCCTGCTGCAGCAGATTCATAATATTTCAATTGAGGATTTTTCATGGAGCATAAATGCTTATTTAACTCCCAGTAGGTTCTACATGGTTTGGTACTTTGGTTTCGTTTGAGTTGCCTATCTTTTCAGCCAAATATTTTATTTTGAAAATAATTAAAGCCAAAGCAGACTAAATTGTTGGCTTAAATAGATCAGCATTCTGTCCTATGGCGGAAGGTCGGATTGGTCCGAATCACGTTCGAAATGATGTAAGGCTGGGTTGAGCAGAGTCATGTTCTAAGTAGCGTGAGGCTGGTTGGGCCGAGTCACAATCAAAACTCCTGGGCGCCGCATGTACGCTTTAAGTGAATTGGTTGCATATTTTTAACAGCTCGAGCTTTTGGGATTAATGATTAGCGTCAACGATCCGACACAAATAACTAAACAAACAGAACCAAACCAAATCTAGTTTGCTTCGGCTCGATTTAATTGATAGGTTTAAAATTTATTCTTTAAATTAGATTTCTTCGGTAATTTATGGTAACAATATAGCCATTTTGATTGGATGCCCATTACATCTCAATTCACGCAAAATCACATGTGAATTTATGAAATCAAAATGCTTCATTATGAATAAACATATGGAACTAAATTTGTACATCATGCGTATAAAATTATATTTATATTTATATGTACATTAATCGCTGTCCTGTTCTACTTTGGTTCTGGTTGGATAATTTCTCCACCAAACTGGAACCAAATGACAAAATATATATTTTGACAGCTAAATCAAGCCTGAAATTTTAAAAAATTGAACAAAATTTTCTATTTTATTTGGTGCTATGTAACGCTAAAATTGCCTACCTTAGCAAAGGGTTCAACTTGTTCGTTGGATTAACAAACACTCAATTACGAGAAGCTTTTGCTTTGTGGATTAGAGTAGAGTGCGGTCCAAAAGCAAACACTTGACGTCGCTACATGTAGTCATTACTAACCCTTAGCAAAGTTGAGGTCGTGCCTACTCAGGCTAGGGCGCCTATTTTTTGGCTAGATTAGATTGCTCAACCTGAACCACACCAAACCGAAAAATTTAATGTATAATTTAAGCTTGTGTTTGGTCCAAAATGATCGGGCAAAGCCCTAGTCAGAGTAGAGGGTTTTGGTTGGGCTGGGTCAAGTTTGGGACGTCGGGTGGGATCAATTAGGTCAACCAACAAACAGAAAAGTCTGGGCTCAACCTAGGTTTAATTTCTCTCGCCGCGAAATATCAGGCCGACCAAGCAGGCCGGTCCAGCAGGTTGTACGAATGTCCTTTGCATATATGGTTAAAAGGATTTTGTCTGGCTGTTTATTATTGGCTAAAATAGGTCCAATATTTTATCATGACAATAGGCTCAGGAGACTAATACTTTGATTTGGATAATTTCAATAAGTTGATGAACCTGCGGTCCACAATAGACTTAACAGTAAGAGACCCAACAATAGACTTAGGCTCCGTTTGATTTCGGAATAAATCAGGGATAACGAAAATTATTTCCGCTGTTTCCCGAATAACCCAGGAACAACTATTCCATATTTTAAGAGGAATAGAGCTATTCTCATACTATATACTTAGCTTATTTATTCTAACTAAAGTAATATATATATATATATATATATATATATATATATATATATATTTATTTTTAGATATATTAAAAGATATTATATATTATTATAATTATTTTATTATGTAAATAATAATATTAAAATATCTTATTATTATTATAATGATGATGATTAGTACTACAATAACTACTGGTGCTACTATTATATTATATTATATTATGTTGTATATTTTTATTATTTTTATAAATTTATATTATATGTTATCCTATAATATATCATATAATATAAAATAAAATATTATATAATGCAATAAATACATTTAATATATAATGTTTTCAAATATAGTATTTAATTATTTATTTATACTAGTTGAGTGCACGTGCAAATGCACGTAACAATTATTTTAATTTATTTTAAATTAATATAAATTTGTACATTATATTTATTTAAAAATTTATAATAAAAATTATATTTTATAAATTCATATGTTATATTTTATTAGAAAATAAATATTTGCAATATTCTATATTATTTTTTTATATATATATTGAATATTTTTATATATTTTTTGATTTTTGATGAATCTAAAATTTAAGTATGTGTTTTAAACTAAAAGTATCAAAATTTAATTCACATTTATTTCAAAATTTAAAATTTAATTTTGACCACTACATAATTAAAATTTTATAATTGTTAATTCAAATTTGATATAAAAAATTAAATTTAATTCACAATTTAAACTCAAATTTAAATTTTAATGTAAAATAGATAGATAGAAATGCTATTTTTTAACAAATTGATAATATTCGTTCATTTTTATTTGACATATTTTTTAACAAATTGATTATAACAGTTCGTAGAATTGGATATAAAGATAAATAGAAATATTATTTTTTAACAGATTGATTATAACCGTTCGTTCTTATTTGATATAGTTTTTAACAAATTGATCATAACCGTTCGTAGAGAATATTGTTATATATTTTTTTGATTCCGTCTGTCATTCCTATATATTTTTATATATAGTATATATTTAAACTAAAAGTATCAAAATTTAATTTACATTTATTTCAAAATTTAAAATTTAATTTTGATCCACTACATAATTAAAATTTTATAATTGTTAATTCAAATTTGATATCAAAAACTAAATTTAATTCATAATTTAAACTCAAATTTAAATTTTAATGTAAAATAGATGGATAGAAATGCTATTTTTTAACAAATTGATAATATTCGTTCGTTATTATTTGACATATTTTTTAACAAATTGATTATAACAGTTCGTAGAATTGGATATAAAGATAAATAGGAATGCTATTTTTTAACCGATTGATTATAACCGTTCGTTCTTATTTGATATAGTTTTTAAGAAATTGATCATAACCGTTCGTAGAGAATATTGTTATATTCTTTTTTGATTCCGTCTGTCATTCCTATATATTTTTATATATAGTATATATTTAAACTAAAAGTATCAAAATTTAATTTACATTTATTTCAAAATTTCAAAATTTAATTTTGATCCACTACATAATTAAAATTTTATAATTGTTAATTCAAATTTGATATCAAAAATTAAATTTAATTCACAATTTAAACTCAAATTTAAATATTAATGTAAAATAGATAGATATGAATGCTATTTTTTAACAAATTGATAATATCCGTTCGTTTTTATTTGAGATATTTTTTAATAAATTGATTATAACAGTTCGTAGAATTGGATATAAAGATAAATAGGAATGTTATTTTTTAACAGATTTATTATAACCGTTCGTTCTTATTTGCTATAGTTTTTAACAAATTGATCATAAATGTTCGTAGGAAATATTCTTTTATTCTTTTTTGATTCCGTCTGTCATTCTTATATATTTTTATATATAGTATAGATTATGTTTGAAGTATTTTAATATATTACTATTTAAGAATCTTATATAATATTATTGAACGACGGGTGCGCCTTTTCTATCACCACGCGTTTTGGGATAGTTGTTTAGCGTTTACAATCCGCCGATTTTTTGCTAAAAATTTTTTGTTCATGAAATCTAATGATAGAGAATGATCCCTTTCCAATATATCCATGCCAACACCATAATTCATAAAATCTAATGATAAGATAAATATGAAAGAAACATCGATCAAATGATAGTATAAGGAGAAGGGGTCCCCACGCGCATAAGCTTCCACACCGAAAGAGCATTAATTGTGATAACAAGAAAATGATATAGTTTAAGCCATAGAAGTAGGTCAAATGTCTATTTCTATGATCTCCGATGCACTCCTCTCTTTCTTTACATTTGACCTTAGATAAGAGTTTTGTAGAGATTGTAAGACGAAAAGCGAGTTAAGTACCTTACTCCAAAATAATAATAATAATAATTGTTAGAAAATTCGGAACGGCGAAAAATAGATCCAAAAAATAATTAATACGGAAAAGAAAAAAGATAAGGAAAGAACACACCGAGATTACGTGGTTCAGCTAGGCCGAAGGCGGAGCAAATATTTTATTAATATCGAAGGCGGAGTACAAAACAGAACTCTCAAAAGACCAAAACCATAATTAGATCCAAAACGCCGAAATCCGCATCCGTACAAGCGACTCCAAAGTGGCTCGGCTTAATTGATGCGGTGACTCTTCATTACCGTACGGAACATCAAAGCTGCCGAAATAATTAGCATGGCTCCCTTAATTAGAAATCCGGCTTCATTAGGGTTGCGGCTTCTCTACCGTACGGACATGGGCTCGGCTCTCTTAATTAATTTGCATGGCTTCACATTAGAGGCGCCAGCACATTAATTTGGCCGTAGCATGTATTTATAATACATGTCTCCAAACTAGAGTCTAATTCTAATTCGATTAGAATTAATTTCCTAGTCGTAATCCATATATGCTAAATAAAATCTAAATTATATCTTATCCCAATTAGATTATGATTTATCTTCAATTTAGATAACTACAAATCTAAACCAAATAATAACAATCTCCATCTTGGTTTAATTTGTAGTTTAGCCGCGAGATCGCCATAAAACTCCACCTTGAATTAATTTCGCCTCAATGCTCTTTAACGCTCCATAGTGCTCCGTCTTCTCCAAACGCCCCATAGGGTCTCATATGCTGCTAACCGCCACCAAGTCCAAACAATGCTTGAACTTGGCAATTGTAAGAGACTTAGTAAGTATATCCGCCGGATTGTCCTCAGTACCAATTTTGTTAACAGTCACTGTGCGCTTCCCGATCACATCCCGAACAAAGTGAAAAGTTACATCGATGTGCTTTGTCCTCTCATGGAACATCTGATCCTTAGACAAATGAATAGCACTTTGACTATCTGAATAAACAATCGTCGGATTCCAACAAGAAGTAAGCTCTCCAAATAAGCCTCTTAGCCACATAGCTTCCTTCACACCCTCTGTCATAGCAATATATTCCGCCTCGGTCGTAGACAAGGCGACAATGGGTTGTAATGAAGCTTTCTAACTAACTGCACATCCACCAATAGAGAATACATAACCTGAAAGTGATCTCCTCCTGTCCAAATCACCAGCAAAATCCGAATCAACATATCCAACCACACCATCCTTACACCTCCCAAACTCCAAGCAAGTGCTAGTGGTACCTCGTAAGTATTTAAGAATCTACTTAACAGCTTGCCAATGAGCCATACCAGGATTGGTCATATATTTGCTAACCATGCTCACTGCGTAAGAGATGTCCGACCGTGTGCAAACTATGGCGTACATAATGCTCCCGACAGCACTAGAATATGGAACATGTGACATGTACTCCCGATCATCATCGGACTGTGGTGATAACTCAGCTGAAAGTTTGAAATGCGCCGCAAAAGGAGTGCTCACCGGTTTTGCGTCTGTCATCCCGAAACGCTTTAAAATCTTCTCTATATATTTCTCTTGTGTCAAATGCAGTAGTCCTGACTTCTTATCCCTCTTAATTTTCATACCAAGAATTTTCTTAGCAGCACCTAGATTTTTCATCTCAAACTCACCCTTAAGTAAAGCCTTCAATTTATCAATCTCAACTATGTCGTCGGAAGCAATCAACATATCATCGACATAGAGCAATAAATATATGAAAGATCCCTTACCAAGCTTTCTGAAATATACACAACTGTCACGTTTGCTTCTAGAATATCCGTGACCTGTCATAAAGTAGTCAAACCGCTTATACCATTGTCGAGGAGACTGCTTCAAGCCATAAAGCGATTTTCTTAACAGGCAAACATGTGTAGGATCGTTGGCGCTAACCATTAATCCCAAAAGCTCGAGCTGTTAGAAATACGCAACCAATTCACTTAAAGCGTACAGATACAGCGCCCACGAGTCTCGATTATGACTCGGCCCCACCAGCCTCACGCCACTTCGAACATAACTCGGCCCACCCAGCCTCACGCCACTTCGAACATGACTTGGCCCCACATGGCCTCCCGCCACAGGGCAGGATGCTGGCCCATTTAAGCCAACAATCCCCCCTCCAGCACTTGCACACATTCGCAGCATGTGGGAATCGAACCCGTGACCACTGTCACTGATACCACTTGTCGGATCGTTGGCGCTAACCATTAATCCCAAAAGTATCAGAGCCAGAGGTCACGGGTTCGATTCTCGCATGCTGCGAATGTGTGCAGGTGCTGGAGGGGGGATTGTTGGCTTAAATGGGCCAGCATCTTGCCCTGTGGCGGGAGGCCATGTTGGGCCGAGTCATGTTCGAAATGGCGTGAGGCTGGGTGGGCCGAGTCATGTTCGAAGTGGCGTGAGGCTGGTGGGGCCGAGTCATAATCGAGATCCGTGGGCGCTGTATCTATACGCTTTAAGTGAATTGGTTGCGTATTTCTAACAGCTCGAGCTTTTGGGATTAATGGTTAGCACCGACGATCCACAAGTAGTATCAGAGCCAGTGACGCGGGTTCGATTCCCACATGCTGCATTAACGGTGCAGGTGTTGGGGGGGGGATTGTTGGCTATTTATTATTGGACTAAAATATGTCCAACTTACTGCCCCGTGACAATAGGCCCAGGAGACAAATAAGTTGAGTTGGGTGAGCCTAATAAGTTGAGTTGGGGTGTGATCCACAAGAGACCCAACGGCAAGAGGCCCAACAATAGACCCAACGTCCAGGTGGGTTGAGTCAGGTCGAAGCCCGCGAGCGCTATGGCTGAGCCCTTAAGTGCGATGGGTGCGCCCTTCCTATTAACACGTGCTTTTGGGATAGTTGGTTAGCGCTTACGATCCACAAGTGGTATGCTTTAAGTGAATTGGTTGCGTATTTCTAAAAGCTCGAACTTTTGGGATTAATGGTTAGCGCCAACGATCTGACAAGTGGTATCAGATACAGCGCCCACGGGCCTCGATTGTGACTCGGCCCAACCAGCCTCACGCCACTTCGAACATGACTCGGCCCACCCTGGCCTCCCGCCATTTCGAACGTGACTCGGCCCAACCTGGCCTCCCGCCACAGGGCAGGATGCTGACCCATTTAAGCCAACAACATGGTCCTCCTTCCCTTCAACAATGAATTCCTCCGGCTGTTTCATATAAATTTGCTCCTCAAGTTCTCCATGCAGAAAAGCTGTCTTAACATCAAGCTGCTCAAGATACAGGTCATTGATGGCTACTAATGATAAAAGAACGCGAATAGAAGTATGCTTCACAACGGGTGAGAAAATATCATTAAAGTCAACACCTTCTACCTGACTGTAGCCCTTAGCAACTAAACGAGCTTTGTACCTTGTATCTTCCATGTCGGGGATTCCGTCCTTTTTCTTGAAGACCCATTTGCAGCCAACAATTTTCTTGCCTGTAGGCGGTTTTACCAACTCCCGTGTGCGATTTTTATGGAGCGATTCCATCTCCTCATTCATCGCCACCAACCACTCCGCAGAACTGGCACTAGAAATAGCTTGATTATATGCGGAAGGTTCGTCTTCTTCTTCTGTATCTTGTGCCACTAAAAGAGTATAAGCAACCATATCTTCATAGCCGTATCTCTGCGGTGGTTTTATTTGTCTCCTCGTTCTGCCTGTAACAATGCTCTACTTCTCAACTTGTGGGGTTTCATTAACTGAGGTGTCTAACGACTGAACTTGCTCTGACTGAGAAGAATTCTGCGACTGAACTAAACCATTGGTCTCTACCTCCACCTGCTTGCTAGCACTCGGGGTCTCATCAGAAGAAACACGATTAGGATATAACATAGCAGACTCATCAAATGTGACATCCCTACTAATAATTAATTTAGATGATTCAGGACACCACAATTTATATCCCTTAACCCCCGATGCATAACCAATGAAAATGCACCTTTTGGCCCTAGGTTCTAATTTGCCTTCATTTACATGAATATAAGCAGGACAACCAAATATTCACAAATTAGAATAATCAGAAGGGCTACTAGACCATACCTCCTCCGGAGTTTTGCAATCAAGTGCTGAATGTGGAGATCGATTTACCGGATAGCATGTCGTAGAGATCGCCTTTGCCCAGAAACTCTTCGTTAAGCCAGCATTAGAGAGCATGCAACGTGCTCTCTCTAAAAGAGTTCTATTCATCCGTTCGGCCACTCCGTTCTGCTGTGGCGTATGCCTAACGGTCCTATGTCTGACGATTCCTTCATTCTTGCAGAATTCTTCAAACTCTGATGAACAGAATTTCAAACCATTGTCGGTCCTTAATCTTTTGATCTTCCTTTCAGTTTGCTTATCAATCATAACCTTCTACTGCTTAAAATAATTGAACACCTCATTCTTACTTTTCAGAAAGAATACCCACACTTTACGAGAATAGTCATCAATAAAAGTCAACATATATCTAGCACCACCATGAGTAGGAGTACGAGAGGGTCCCCAAAGATCATAATGAATATAGTCAAGAGTACTTTTTGTCCGGTGAACTGCGGCCTTAAAGCTGACTCTCTTTTGTTTGCCAAAAACACAATGCTCGCAGAAATCTAACTTTTCTAAACTCTGACTACCAAGTAAACCTCTCTCGCTTAACTTCATCATACCATACTCGCTCATATGGCCCAGTCGCATATGCCATAATTTAATGCTATCCGAATCTGACATAGAGAAAGAAATCACCGCTGCTGAACCTGTCACAGTGGAACCCTTTAGAACATATAACATGTCGGACAACTTGGCCTTCATCACTACAAGATTCCCTTTAGTGACCTTCATTAATCCATCAGCTGAAGAATACTTAAAGCCTTTAACATCAAGTGTACCTAATGAGATCAGATTTTTTCTCATATCCGGAACATGCCGAACCTCAGATATAGTTCTCACTACTCCGTCGTACATCCGTACCTGAACAGTACCAATTCCAATAACCGTACACTTAGAGTGATTTCCCATCAATACATCTCCACCTTCAAAAGGCTTGTACTTCGAGAACCAATCTCTATGCGTACAGATATGGAAGGAACATGCGGAGTCCATAAGCCACTCATCCTGTCTGCGTGTCTTATCTGTAACTGTGAAGACGATATCATTGCCATCTGATTCTCCTGCTGCTACACTTGCTTCTGCCTCAGTATTGGTGTTTTTCTGACCTTCATTCTTATCACTGTTATTCTTCCGCTGTTCTTTATTTTTCAACTTAAAACAATCAGCTTTTATGTGACCCTTCTTCTTACAATAACAGCAAATCAGATTCCTGTGCTTTGACTTTGATCTAGATGTACCTATATTACTGGAACCCTTCTCCTGAGACCTCCCTCTAACAACAAAACCTTCTCCTGAACCTCCACCTGTCTCATTAATTATCTGCATGTCAATCCTCTCTTTTGATAGTAGAGAAGACTTGACATCATCGAGACATAAAATATCTCGGCCGAATAAGAAGGTCTCACGAAAATTCTTATAAGAGGGCGGTAAAGAACATAATAATAAAAGGGCTTCATCCTCCTCATCGATTTTAACATCTATCGAGCGGAGATCCATAATAATATAATTAAATTCATCTAAATGCGACTTAATAGAGGTACCTTTCGCCATGCGCAATCTGAAGAGACGTTGCTTCAAATATAATTTGTTGATGAGAGACTTCGTCATGTAAAGAGACTCCGATTTAAGCCAAAGCCCTGCTGTGGTCTTTTCATCCAAGACCTCGCGCAATAACTCATCGGATAAACATAATTGTATTGTCGTAAGAGCTTTGTCATCAATCTCCTCATTCTGCTCCGGCGTCAATGAATCGGCCATCTTTTCTTTTCCCAACAGTGCCTTCTGTAATCCTTGCTGCGTCAATATAGCACGCATCTTGACTTGCCATAATGCGAAACTATTGGTCCTGTCAAATTTCTGAATCTCAAACTTCATCATCATCTTAATCCTCAAAGGGAATAGAAAGGCTTTGATACCAGTTTGTTAGAAAATTCAGAACGGCGAAAAATAGATCCAGAAAATAATTAATGCGAAAAAGAGAAAAGATAAGGAAAGAACACACCGAGATTACGTGGTTCGACCAACGGCCTACGTCCACGGGCGAAAACGGAGCAAATACTTTATTAATATCGAAGGCGGAGTACAAAGAAGATTTCTCAAGAGACCAAAACCATAATTAGATCCAAAACGCCGAAATCCGCATCCGTACAAGCGACTCCAAAGTGGCTCGGCTTAATTGATGCGGTGACTCTTCATTACCGTACGGAACACCAAAGCCGCCGAAATAATTAGCATGGCTCCCTAAATTAGAAATCCTGCTTCATTAGGGTTGCGGCTTCTCTACTGTACGGACATGGGCTCGGCTCTCTTAATTAATTTGCATGGCTTCACATTAGAGGCCGGCACATTAATTTGGCCATAGCATGTTACATGCCTCCAAACTAGAGTCTAATTCTAATTCGATTAGAATTAATCTCCTAGCCGTAATTCATATATGTCAAATTAAATCTAAACTATTTCTTATCCTAATTAGATTATGATTTATCTTCAATTTAGATAACTACAAATCTAAACCAAATAATAACAATAATAATAAAAAAGAGAGAAAGGAAATAGTAACTGCCATGTATAGATGATTAATTAGATGCATGATCTCCACCATATCATTTATCTAAGAGAATCTACGAGAACGTACGAGAAATAAAGATTTCTTCCTTCTTCTCTCTCTTCTTTCTTTCTCGGGTATCCACCTACATTCCCGGAATTTTGGAGTGTGGACGTAGAAGAGGACTCTGGTAGTCTTCTTCGCATCCGACGGTCCATAACGCGCGTGGGAGAAGACGAGATACGTGGAAGATCAAAAAGCATCGAGAGAAGGACGATCCAATTAAAAAGCTAGTAAAATAAGTAATCCGATCCGGTTTTGATTTCTGGATACGTTGATTATTCAGTTTGTAAGTTTTCGCTACTTTCTAGTTCTAACAATTTTGTAGGCTGTTAATGTGTTGATATGCATATATAATGTTAAGATGTTTGATCATACAGTCTAGAGGTGACTACATATGTTTTGCCAATATATTAATAATTTATAAAAATAATAATCCAAAGGAACATGGAGTATTTTATCGGAGAAGGAGATTAGATAGTGGAGAGAATAGATGTAGTATACAATCTATTTCATTCACTTTCTTGGCTGTTTAGAACTTGCAACATACAATTCTTTATATAGACTCATTTGACACTCAATTTAACAACCATAATAAAGACATGATATTTTCAATGAGATCTTTTACATTCACAAGGCACCTTTTAGATTCTAGAATATCACAAATACAAAAGACGTCAATTAGACATTAGCTGAGCACAAGTTCATATACATTCCTTAATTTGTTGTTTTTTTAAGAATAATCAAGTTTAATTTCCATCACATCACTAACTTTTTTTATTTTATTTTACTATTGTACCCTCTTGCAATTAAAAACAGCTAGCCATCCGAACATTGCCATGTGTCAAGTTTAATCCCTAATAAATTGTAAAGAAATAATTTGTTTTTAATTAGATCTAAATGATGTGAAGTTATATATATTTCTATATATAATTATTCGAGTGTTAATGCCTTTTAATAGTATTTAAATGTTTGCAATTTATATTTGGATGAAGAGTTGAAGAAGTCAACAACCTTTTTACTTTTAAAAGCTGTTAATACATTCTAGAGAGTTGAAAAAGTTGAAGAGATGAGCTTTTGTCGCAGAAAACAGTACTAAGTGCTTCATGCACTTACATATTCTTTTTCAATTATCTTGAATGTTTGGGATAGATCGAGTACTGAGAAATAATAGAAACAAAATGCGCTAACTATAATAACAGTAAAGCACAAAGACATCATAGAAATGTTTGTGCATAGAAATCAGACAACCAAGAACACCAAAATTTACATAGTTTGGCCGAAATCTTCGTCACAGGGACTAGAGCAAGAAGGAGCTTTATATAAAATACTTAAAAGTACAATATCTTCTTCAAAACCATGCTGAATATACCATATTCAGTACAAGGAAAAAAAAAATTAAAATTGAAATAATCTCTCGAAAGAATCCTTGTTGGAACAACTTTAACACCAGTTTCATGAGCGAACTCCTCCAATCGATGTTCTCCAATCTTCTTCTCTTGATTGAAGCACCCTCTAAGCCTCTCTTCTTCTCTTCTCCTCTTTTGGTGGTTCTTCAAAATCCTAAGTTTTTCTCCTATAGCCTTTCCAAAAGATCCTCCAATGAAGTTATACATGATCCCACATATATAGCCCCGAAACTTTAGATTCAAAGTTGGCTTAGATCGTCAAATCCAACCTCCAAAAACTGGCTGATTAGATTCTCTACAGAACCCAGAGAGGTATAATTGATTGAAAAGTAATTTTTGATCGGCTTGCCAGATCTGATCGATCGAATTGGCAATCCGATCGGTTGGATTGGCAGTTTGACCAATTGGATTATTCTACGAGAATCAAAAAATCTGATTTCGACCAACGATCTAATTGTTCTATAAGGAGGTACCCCTACACATCTCCCTTTCCTGACTCGTGAACCACACTCGCATGTTTCTTTTCCTCCAGCCCCTGCAACACCCTTGCACTTCATCGGCTTCGTCCCTGAAATCGGCTTCGTCAATGTATAAGAGCTCTTATCTTTAGCATCAACATTTTTTAAGTTTGAACAGTTTTATCTCTAGCGCATCTCTAATCCAATGATACGTGACATTGATGTGCTTCGTCCTTGAATGAAAGGCCAGATTCTTATTGATATTGATAGCACTCTAATTGTTAGCATAGATTACATACTCTTCTTGCCACAGGCCAAACTCTTTTGACAAGTTAATCAGCCACAATGCTTCTTTGTTGGCCTCTGTTATTGATGTATTTTGCTTCAATGACAGCGCGACACACTTTTGCCACACCTTTGCAACTTTGATTGCCACGACACTTTTCCCTATGAGAATACTATTAGATATTCTGACATGGATTTTCCTATGTCTATATATCCCCTCATGTCAGCATTTGTTTAGACCTATAACGCAGGATCTCCACTGTCGAAACATAGACATGTCCTGGATGTTTCTTTAAAGTACTGCATTATCCACTTTGCTGCTGCCTAGTGTTCCTTCCAGGGGTTTGATAGCTACTGACTGACCACTCTAACTATATGAGCTTTATCTAGCCTAGTGCACACCATAATATACATAATACTCCCCACTGCAAAGGCAAAGGCACTCTTACTCATCTTCGTTCAGTCTTTCTTGCTTTTCTGGCTTTGATCCTTACTCAATTTAAAGTGCCCTACAAGTGGCTCACAAAGCTCCACTTATGTTGAACCAATCCAGTACCTTCTTAATGTAGACATCCTGTAACAACCACAGTTTCCTAGATCTCCTATCTTGGCTGACTCTTACTCCCAAGATAGTTCAAGTCTGCCCCAAATGTTTCATCGCAAACGACTGACTGAATTTCACCTTTAGGTCATAGATTTCATTAATTTTAGCAATGTTACATCGCACAATCAACATATCAGCAACATATAGTAAGAGCATGTCACGCCCCGAGGTCCCTTTAGTAAGCCAGTTCAAATCTTGGGCTATCTTTATAAATCAGAGTCAGCAAAAAACTGCCCTTTTTTTTTTCAAAACCTTGACCCCCAAGGGTGCAATAGACCCGTCACAAATACAAGAAATTTTCGAAACAAACGGACAGAGACTCCCCTGTATTTGCACGGCGTAGCACATATACAATCAACAACCAAACCTTCACTCACAACAACATTACAGGATGTACAAGGAGCAAGCTTTAACAACATACAGCTAACGGTCCTTAGTCACAATCTTTCATTCACATTCATTCATTTCTATTATTTGGAAACATCTCCCACATAGAGACTTTATTTGAAAACCTAACTTCAAAGAAAAGCCTTGAGAAAACCATTTCCCACACAGAAATCTTTATTTTGGAAACCGCTACCTCAAGAGGTAGAAAGCCAAGAGAAAACCATTTAAAAGTCGTTCCCCACATAGAAACCTTTATTTTAAAAATGCTACCACGAGGGGTAGAAAACCATCGATCGAATTCCAAACCGATATCACATAAATCCAAAAGCTCAAATATCCAAAATCCAAAGTCATAGGTGTCCAAAAAAAAAAACACGAATATTCCAAAACCATGAGTAACCAAAATCTCATAAATATGTCGTCCAAGAATCCGCGAATAAAAACCATCAACTGAACCACATAAGAACCGCTACAAACAGGTATGGGGGGCAAACTATATTATCACATGTATGACTAATACTAAATATGGAGTATAGTCAAAAACGTATACCGTAGATCGAGACCTCTACGACGGCCCACTAACTACGACCTCACGCTGCGTCCCAACCAAGCCTGTCCGCGTCACCTGAAAAATAGTGGGGGTGAGAACATGTAAACACGTCTCGCCTCCCAATGGGTACCGCAAGCCGACGAAGGCAAGTGTACTCACCGGTAACCAGGTATAGATAAAGAAAGGTCTACAGTAGCAATGTAAGTGTAAAGAGAAGAACTGTAAGTATGCAACAACCGCTACTGTAACTATATGTATCAGTCGGACGAAAGGTCCAAATGTACCCAATCTATACCGCCGTGTCGGTCTAAGGACCTCAGGCAAAAGCCATTCTCCGCTCGCTCACCTGGCATGTAACCCTAGCAATAGCCGCTGGGCTCACGAGTCGGATGTACGACCACTTTTTCGGAAAAGAACACCCTCCTGCGGGGAATCAGCCCGCTGGTGTACGTGAAATACTCTCGAGCTGTGGCAATCAATGCGAATATGATCAATGGCCAACCGTCGGCGAATAGCCGACAATCACCGCCTCTCGAGGCACACTGACCAATAGGTCATCGAACTGTAAGGAAACACGAGTACCGACCGCTCAGGTCAACTAGGATGGAACAACTCAACATCCTCTCAAATGTATGCAAGTACAGACCACTCAAGTCAACTGAAACGTACAAGGTCAACAACGACAAGGGTACAGGAGCTGACCACTCAGGTCAACAACGACTCGTCCAAGAGAACCGACCACTCAGGTCGACAATGATGTATGCACAAGTACCGACCACTCAGGTCAACAATGACACATCTACGAGAACCGACCACTCAGGTCTACAAAGATATACATGATCATGCATAGATAATCACTACCTCTCTACTTGTATGTCATGGCAAACGAAAGATGAACATGCTAAGTAGAGCTAGAGTCGAAGTCATGTGGTGTAAAGCTCAAATACTAGACATATGTAGTAAGTAAGAGGTAAGGGTGGAGGGAACATCACCGCACGTGCACCACTGAACCGACTTCGGATCGAAGTACCCACCTGTGTTTGTCGTCGTGGCTAGCTCCTGCGAGACGAGAGACAACGACCGGACCTACATTAGGTCCATCGAGTCAGAAACCAAACCAACTGACTCAAAAGACATCACTCACAAACCCAAAACTATCAGCAAGATCGGTTTCTCGAAATCGATTCCCGAACTCACCGGGAATCCCGAAAACACACCGGGATGCCCCCGGGACCCACAAAACGTCCCGAAACACACAGACTCATACCGTGAGTCATCCGTCGCCCTGAAACACATCCATTTGAGTGTTCGGGGAGCAAACACAAGCACCAAGGTCAACTCGGTCATCGCCAGTTGACCGTTTCGTTCCGAGCTTCCGAAAGTGTCCACTTTGGCACCGGAAGCATCCGCCGCTCACCTGTCGCCTCTGAACACACGAGGCAACCCCAGCGGGCAAACAACAAGCCTAGACAATGATTTTCGGGGCGACCACGTAGTCGAGAACTCATCGCGACGCGAAATCACATTCTACCGGCGATTTCACCGAAAAACGCACCGAAACCCCGCTGCCGCTCATCCGCCACCTTCGGGCTTCGAAAGTGGAGGTAGCAATCAGCTAACAAGGCTTGGCGGGGTATCTAGGGCATTCGGATTTCTAACAGGCGAAAGCCGCAACAAAACTCGCGTCCGATCGGCGAATTTCCGCCAAACGACGCCGTGGGACCCCGTTTCCACACCACAACGGCTCCCGGACCTTTGACGATCAGTCAAGAGGTCGCTAACAGTGATTACACGCTGTCCGAGGCTGTGCGCGGGGACCCGATGCATAAAACTTGCAATTGGCCCACTAAAGCATTATATACTAATAAAACAATGCATAAGACACGAGTTTCGAGCTCGTTACCCCGATCCGTAGCACAGCGGATCAAACCAACCAGTCGATTTGACTCGTCTCGACACAAGAATTCTCATACTCGCTGTCCAGAGCATGATCGACGGCCGGACGGCTTCGAAATAGCGGAAAAACCTTCCAAAAGCATGCTCCCGAAAGCGGCCAAGCCTCGTGCGCGCACCGGAGCTTCTCGAATCGCAGGGGAGCATGGGTATCCACAAGGTACCCGGAGTGATGTGCTCACCTTTCGGATGATCGCCGAGGTCTCCGATGGCCGAAAAAGGGAGCTCGGCCAAGACAGGTGCAGGAAACTCCACCTTGGCCGTAGAGGCAGAGCTAGGGCATCAAATCTCCGGCAACCGGCAGCACGGCGGAGCGGGCCCCGGCCAGGGGAGGGTCACCGCACCTAGAGGAGTCGGCCGAGACCCCTAGCCGGCGGCGGGAGGCGCGGCGGCGGCGATGGGGCTCAAACCCATGCCGCGGCTAGGGCATCGCAGCACGGTGGTGCGGCGGCTCGGGGGCGGCCAGGGGCGGTGCCGGCGGACCCCCCGAGACCTCCGGCGTTGTTCCGTGGCGGCACGGCGCGGCGTCGGCACCGGATCTCTCCCCACGGCCACACCTGATCTGCAGGGCTTCGCCTTGGCCGCGGCCGGGGGAGGGTCACTGGGGTAAGGGTGGTCAACGATGATGGTCCCGGTGGCTGGCAGCACAAAGAAAAGAGAGTTCGGGCTCCCTCCTCACAGCACACTAAAATAGAGGGGGAGAGAGAGAGAGAGAGAGAGAGAGAGAGAGAGAGAGAGAGAGAGAGAGAGAGAGAGAGAGAGAGAGAGAGAGAGAGAGAGAGAGAGAAAAGAAGAAGAAAATGCGTTTCCTTTTTCTCTGGCAGCCAGCGGCGACCACAGCGGTGGTGGCTGATCCTATCAGGTGGACATGGAGGAGAGGATGGGGCTTAGGTCTAGGGTTCGGGTTCCAAAAACCCTATATCCTCATTTAAATCCATCAAACCATTATTCCTAAGGAATAATTGCTTCAAAGTCCTCTGAAGCTCGAACTTCACGAACCACTCCCTCTCCACTGGATTCCTCTCGCAGAAAGACCCCCGCCCGCAAGATTTCACGCAAAATGATGCACCGATCATGTTTAAAAAGCAAGAACATTGAAGAATAAAAGCCCTCTCAGTGATAAAATCTGTTTTTCTCGAAAACCGCATGTCAAACATAAAATCCGTCAGCGCCGTTGGTTCCGAAACAGTCGGACCATCAAAAATGAGCTATGGGATCGCATAAAATGGACTCCAATACGCATCCGAAGCTAACCTCATTCCTCGATCGCATCCAAAAACGCAGGTTACTATTCACTTTAAGTGAAAACTAATAATCGCGTAAAAACTTTATTTTAAATCCTTTTTCGTTGAAATTGGACAGGCAAGCCTAAAATTAAAATACACACGATAACACTGAAAAAGATACCAAACATACATAGGAAAAAACTCAGTCCTCACAGAGCAATAAAATCATTGTTAGAGAATTTCTTTACAAGCGCACAATAGTTAAAATTTGTTTCTTTGTGCCTATTCTCTACAATGAGAAAAGAAAAAATCAAATTTCTTATAATATTGTTGCAGTGTCTATTTCCACCCGTAAAGTCTTTTCTTCAAGTAGTACACCAGCTTCTCCTTGTCTTTCACTTCGAACCCTTCTGGTTGCTCCATATATATTTTCTCCTCCAAATCACCATGAAAGAACGCCATTTTTACATCGAGTTGTTCCACTTCTAGATCTAAATTGACAGTGAGACCAAGGATAATTCGAATAGACGTGAGCTTGACAATGGATGAAAAAATAACGTCAAAATTGATGCCTTTCTTCTTACCAAAGTCCTTCATAACCAAACTCAGCTTATATCTTGGTTGTGAACTATTATCCGGTGACTTATAATCGAACCAGCCAAGCAACATGAACACCTATTTGTTTTTTGACTGCTCGTTTTCCTTGGGCATCTTTATTAGCTTGTATGTATTGTTTTCCTGCAAAGAATTCATTTTCTTTTTCATCGCCTTTATCGACTCCTTGCTATGCTGATGCTCCATAGCTTCATATTAGGACTTAGGCATCCCAGCATTCGTCAATAACATATAATCCTGTAGTGGGTAGTTTCTAGATGGGGTCTGCTCTCTAGTGGATTTTTGGACCTCCTACGAAAGTAGTTCATCATGCAGCTCATTCTGAACATCACTTGTACTCTTCTCTTTCTCGTGACTATCATATGTAACATCAACTGAAGTTGCTCCACCGTCATCAAGACTTCTCAGGGAAGGATTTGGGCAAAGATCTACAGGACCACTTGGTGTCGACTTCAGCTTGCTAATTTTCTTAAGGTCTTCAATTATTTAATCGTCAAGGAAGATAACATCTCGACTACACAAAATCTTCCATTTTGTGGGATCCCACAATCGGTAGCCGAAGTTCTCGTCGCCACCATAACCTAAGAATATACACTGTTTCTCCTAGTTTAGGGCTTTCATACCTGGGAATATGCACAAATGCCCTGCATCAAAAAACTTATAAGTACTCCTAAGGAACATCATTCTCTAACCATACTCTTTGCGGTGTATCACTCTCTAGAGCATAGAAAAGAGAAAAATTAATAAGGTGGACTCCAGTCATCAATGCTTCTCCGCAAAAAACCTTCGGTAGTTTAGCATGAGAGAGTATACTCCTAATCATTTCATAGATTATTTTGTTTATTCTCTCAGCAACCCTATTCTGCCGCGGCATTTTAGGAACCGTCATCTCCAGTCTTATGTCATTTTGTTGACAGTACTTCTCGAAAGGATCCCTGTATTCACCTTAATTATCCGCTTGAATGCACTTCAATTTCTGCCCAATCTCTTTCTCTCAGCTGAGATGTAAAATTGCTTGAATACATCGAGCATCTTGTACTTTGATTTCAAAAAATATGCCCATATATTTTAGGAGTGATCATCAATAGAAGTAGTGAAATAAGAGAACCTACTAATATTCTTATCAACCATGAAACAAATGTCACCATTAACAAGATTTAATACACCAATTTTTTTTGGGGCGGGGGGTGGGGGGAGTTTTGAAAAGAAACTAGAGTGTAATGCATTAGACTTTGATTAAATTGACAAAATATGAATTAAGTCATGTTAGACATGATTAACATGAGTTTAGAGAGGTTTAGACGGAGTTTGGATTGAATTGTAAGCGATTCAAATCGAAACGAAGTTCTAGAACTCAGAAAACCAAGTTCCAGACCAATTTGGACATCCGAAACACGAAATCGGGCACCCGAAAAGGGTTTTGGATGGCCTATTGCAGCGCCCGAATCATTCGGATGCTCATCCATAGAGCGGAGTGGCTAGAAGATCACTTTCGGGCACCCGGATTGTCCTGTTGGAGCTCGTATGTCATTATGGACCAAACCTATGGGCATTCGAACAACTTTCAGACTCCTAACCTGAGAGTGGGTTTTACTGAACTGAGGTTCCAGACGCTCGAAGTTCCCTGCGGGCGCCCGAAGCACCTTTTAGATGGTCTCTTGTGGGTGCCCGATTTTATATTCAAATGCTCTACCCAAGAGCACCAATCATGTGAGAATTAAACAATCAGATGCCTGATTCCCATTTCAGGCGTCCGTATTGTGAAGCAGGCAGATCCACTGGGTGCCAGGTTCCTCGACTAGGTGTAGCTATGACCGATTTTGGCGCCCAAAAATTTGGACGGTCATCCGAAACCTGGCATACATACTATGTTTTGTCTGTTTGCAAATAAATTTATTGGATGATTTGAGTGCTATTGTTGCACTTCCGTATAAACACCCATCACCGGCCAAACCCTACCCACCCTATTTCTTTCACTTTCCACCTCTTTCTTCGCTTTCTCTTTAGAAAAAAAGAACTTTAGCCACCATTGTTGGGGGATTGGAGCTTAGAGGTTGGAATCTATCTTCTTTGATGCTTGGAAAAGGTGGAGAGCTTCAAAGGAAGTTCAAGAAGGAAGAAGAAGCTCTTCTCACCTACATTTTGCTTGCTAAAAGAGAAGAGGTAATTGGTATTTTAGGATTTTAGTTTTAGAGTTTTTCCAAATTGGGATATTTTGGTATCTAACCTTGTTAGAAACTTGGGAGAGTCTGAGAGCAATCGACCCCATTTATCTACCAATTGGAAAGGAGTCTGAGAGCAATCGACTCTCTATGAGGTGTAATAAGAAATGATACAAAACTACTATGTTGGTTAAATTAGGAGATATGAAATAGATTGGGTAAACATATAACAAATGATATAGTGATATTGTGACATATTGTATATATTGAGACATTGTAGTTATATTTAGATTCTTGCATTTCTACTGTAGAAATAGATATTTTTTATTATCATTATCTATAAATTCCTCCTTTGTACTGAATGAGTGTAGAGCGACAATTTCGGCAGTTGCACTCACAAAGAATTTATTTCAAGTTCTCACTCCCTGTTGTTTACCCCTTTTCAGAGCCTACTATCATCGGAGAAGCGCGAAACCGTGATAAGGGCGTTGCAGAATAGTTAGACCAATTCAAAGGTCTAGTGTGTACACATTTTCGGTAAAGAAAAAAATAATGTAACATTTTGGATGAAAACGAATATTGTAAACTTTAAAGTTTAAAGTTGTAATGATTTAATTTAGTAGTGTTAGACTCTGATGCTTTATGTATCTATGTCGTGTATGATTTGTATAGATTGCTATATATATCGCTTCTTGCGGGTGAGGGGAGTCTTGCCCATTCGACAGGTCTGCTGCACATGCCAGAACAGGCCGAATTGGCGGTCTTGGGGCGTGACATCGAGTTTGCTTACCCATCAAACAACTTTCGCACATTTTCAATCTAAAATCATCAATAAGAAGAGCATTATTTTAGCCAAAATTGTAATACCTTTCTGGCTCTTATGTCTTATACGTCGATTTTATACATCGATGTTATAACTCTGAGGTAGAAGGTTTCTCCGTTGTATTCATTTGTCCCTTTAAGAGTTTAGCTTGCGTGAAGTAGAAAGAGCCTTGCTTGGTGCCTCTCACCGCTGGTAATGATTTTCTAGTTAGCTCCCGCTAACCGCGCCAAACACACTGTAGTGGTCCTCCTCATCTAGCAACCCAAGTGACAATAGATTCAAGCGGATATTGGGCACATGTCTGACATTCTTCAATACCAACCTGCGCCCCAAACTCGCGATCAACACAATATCTATGATGCTGACAATCTTTGATTCTCCATTATTTCTCATCTTTTTCGTCCTTAAGTCTCCAGAACAGTAAGATAAAAGTAATTCCGGCCTCATAGTAAAATGATACAAAGTAACAGAGTCGATCACCCAGGTGGAGTCTTGGCTTGTAGTGCCTACTCGACCATCTTCTGTTGTATCACAAACAATGATCACCTCTCCTCCTATAGCAATGGCTGTCATCTCATTGTCTGAGCTAGAGTCATTATCTAACTTGTTCTTCGTCTTCTCATTCTTTAATATCGGCATTAATTCTTGATGCTTGCCTTGATTACTGCCATTATAACATCTACCACTTTTGGACCTGAACTTCCTCGGTGATTTAGCACAACCACCACCCAACTTGGACTAGAAGTTCCTACACTTGCTTCTTCCTTTCCTTTCCATGGCGAGGATCTTTTTTTGACTCCAAACCCCTTACTCTTTTCTTCTAACATCCTTATTGAGCATATAGTTTTTCATCATTGCCAAGGCTATAGTACCTTCAGATATAGAATTGTTTAAAGACACACAATTAGGATTTTCCAACTGTCGGGCAAGGAACTTAACAACAGCTGTGCCTGGAGCTCCCTATCTAACGCATCATCATTGCAACTAACTAGTTCACCACGTTCTGAAAATTACTTAGATGCTCTGCCATGTAACCCCCTCCTTATATTTCATGTTCACCAGCTTTCGAATTAAGAATGCGCTGTTTTGCATCGTCTTTGTCTCGTATAGGTTTTTTAATTTCAACCAGAGGCTATAAGCATTAATCTCTATTGAAATATGATTGAAGACACTATTATCAATTTATTGCTTGATCAGCCCAATGATTTTCCAATTTAATTTCTTCCATTATCTATTTGATATTTTCTTAGGCATAGCAACAACTTCCTTGATTGGATCATGAAGATCTTTACAGTACAGGAGGTCTTCTATGCAAGGCTTCCAAATTGAGTAATTTGTAGATATCATGGTACTCGTCAAAGATTAATTCTTCATCTGTTAGCATGTACTTCAATACTTAGAATTCAGCATAACTATGGCTTTGATACCACTTATTGGGATCAATCAAGTACTAAGAAATAGCGGAAGCAAAACACACTAATGATAATAACAGTAGGGCATAGAGCAATCAGATAAATTATGCAATCAAGAACACTAAGATTTACGTTGTTCGGTCATAGCCTACGTCCATGGGGACCAAAGCAAGATAGAGCTTCACTATAAAATAGTTAAGAGTACAATGTCTTTTCGTCACCAGCTAAAAAAATGATTTTAATACAATAGGAAAGAAAATAAGATTAAAATAATCTATCGAAGAATTATCGTTGGAACAACTTTAACACCAGGTTGAAGGAACCCCTCTAATCGACGCTCTCTAATTTTCTCCTCTTGATCGAAACACTCTCTAAGCCTCTTTTCTTTTCTTCTCCTCTTTTAATGGCTCTCTAGAACTCTAGATTGTTCTTTTTCAATAGCCTCTCCAAAGAATCCTCCAATGAATCCTCCAATGAATCTATACATAATCCCATATCGACTCGGATCGTCAAATTTGACTGATCGGATTCTCAGCAAAATCCACCCACAGGTGCGATCAATCAAAAATTAATTTTTGATCGGTTTGCCTAATCAGATCGATCGTGTGTCACGCCCCGGGCCCTAGTGAGAGCCTACCAGGCACGTGCACAGACCCGCCGTGTACCCAAAATAACACACAAAGTACACAAGGCGTCTACAACAATATCAATCAGGTAGAAGGAGGAATCCATCCTAACAAGGTGATCAGAGCGAGAACATAATTCTACAACTGAAACAAGATCAACACAACTAAAATCTCGAGATATACAATAGAATTATACATCTTAAGTGCTAACAGATTAACCAACAATATAACTATACGCCTTTCACTCAAAATACAATGAAAGGACACCATGGTATGTCTATAACAACATCATAGAGGATCTAGCTAGCTGCTAACCCCTCGCCACGATCCCAAGCCTCTCCTACTGCGGAAGACTCTGAAACAAAAACCCAACAACAATAGGGGTGAGAACTATTAAACAATAGTTCCCAGTGGGTAAGCCGCCGAGAGTGGCGAATTACACCGCTAGGTCAACTGAGGCAAGATAGTATAAGCTGAAACATAAAGCATAAAACATTAAATGCTAAACATATAGTTCTACTACTATCATGCCTCCAAATGAAAAAAATCATCTACATCTACATGAACATGCTCTACTGTCATAAGCTCAACATTTGATTACACCAGTTTACATGCATGTCAAATTAATGCTATGTTTATTGATTAAAAAGAATCTTTCTATTCTCATCTTAATACCAAGCCACTATACTAATCATCATGAGTATAGGCTATGCCACTATGGATGTCCATGCAAGTAATGACTAATACAAATGTCCAACTATGGTGCATGCATCCAAATGATGTCAAGCTAAGTAATGCCACACGATGCAACTCACTACTATGTCCATATACTATAAGTATATGCATCAACCATGTCACGCCCCGGGCTAGTTCTAGATGCGGAAAATACGTGCCAAATTTTTTTTTTGAAAGCCTAGCCCGCGCCACGTACAGACCCGCCACAAATACAGGGTCCACTGTACACACGGACAGAACCTCCCCTGTATTTGCACGGCGTCCACAACTTACAACAGGATCACATCCACCATTCATTCATCACAACAACATAACAACACAAGAGATTCATACAGCTAGCAGTCCTTAAACTTGTATGAATCTAAGCAGATCCTTAAGCGAAGGATGATGCGATGCACAAGCAACAAACATTCTAGAAAGCTGCTCCTTTTCCAGAAGCTTTATTTGAAACCCTAATTTCAATCATTCAAGAATCATTTGAAAACTGTCCTCCACACGAGAACTCTCTTTTGAAATCACAAAAATCGAACAATCAGAAATCTATTTGAAAACTGTTTCCCACACGGAAACCTTTATTTCACGACGCTACCACGAGGGGTAGAAAGCCAAAATACTCGATAAATGAAACGATCGAAAAACATGGATACAACCAACTAGTCCAAGCATGCAATCATCACATAATGATAATGAATGATCAACAACACATAAGCATGCTAGAGTAAGCCCAAGGATAACTGAACCACAAATCACATCTAATAGACGAAGGTAGGGTGATAACCAAATCTGGGGAAGTAGCCTCACGAGTCGGAACCTCTAGAGCTACTATCTAGGCGTGCCTCGCAGCGTCCCGACACTCACCACCCTGCTCACCTGAAAACTGCAACGAGGGCGGGGGGTGAGAACATGTACACATGTCTCCCCTCCCAGTGTGTACCGCAAGCCGACGAAGGCGAGGTGTACACACCGGCACGAGGGTCAACAAAAAGCTAGATATGGTATACAGTAGCACAAGTAAGTATGAGGCTAACCTACAACTGAAACAACTATGCTACTGTAAGCAACTGGTATATGCATCAAAAGAGATAAACACAAAGTAAACCCAATCTGTAGCCACCGGGACGTATCCCTGGCACTGTCACCTGCTCAACACTTGGCACATAAACCTTCTGGACGCACTGCGTCAAGGCTCACGGGTCGGCACAAACTCAACGACCCTTTTTCGGAAAAGAACACCCCCAAACGGTGGATCAGACCGCGGTGTACGTGAAGTGCTAAAAGAGCTGTGACGATCGATGCGAATGCTCAATCCACAGAACGGCAACAAGCCGAGAAGCAACCAATAAGCCACAACTAGGATCGCTCGGAACAACAGGCGATCACCACCGACCAACTAGGTCGTCTCAAGAACCATGCAAGCCACAACTAGGATCGCTCGAAACAACAGGCGATCACTACCGGCCAACTGGGTCGTCTCAAGAACCATGCAAGCCACAACTAGGATCGCTCGGAAAAACAGGCGATCACTACCGGCCAACTGGGTCGTCTCAAGAACCATGCAAGCCACAACTACTCTACTATCCAAGCACGCATATAAGTAGAGTCAACGGGAGTCAAGTGAACTAATAGCTGAAATGCAAAAGAAGGGAAATAAAGATATCACCGTAGTCCACTGAACCGACTCCGGATCGAAGTACCCACCTGCAGGAAGCTAGAGCCTAACACTGACGGCTCTCGGGAACCGCGACAGGACCTACGAAAGACTCATAGGGTCAAGGTCCACCAAGTCGACGCTAAACACAAAGCTCTCACATCCCGAAACCGACGGATCGCCCGGGAAACCCACCGGGACGATCCCAAACCACACTAAGCTCTACGGGGGTACCAAAACAGCCAACAAGGTCCCTCGCTGTCCCCGAATACACAAAACCAAGTGACGGGACAGCGAGCACAAGCTCGGGGTGCCATGAACACCAACCGCACCCGAAAAGGCTTCCCGGGTTCCCAAAAAGTGCCGATTTGGCACCGGAACCCCACATCACTCATCCGCTGTCCTCGGAACTTCGGGACAGCGATGAGGAACAGCCAACAAGGCTAAACGACGAAGCCAAGTCGCTCGCAAAAACAGCGAGTGAGTCGCACAACTAGAAACGTGCGTTTCGCCGATTATTTTATCGAAAAACGCGTCGGAAATAAATCCGAAACTCCACGAAGGGCGAGGGGGTTGGACAAACAGTCCACACGGTCCCGAGGACCAAACCCTTGCTGCCCACAGCGTCGCAACGCTGCCACAAACGCCAAAGTCCCAAAACAAGCACAAATATCAACATACAAGCACTAAACGAAGCCGCTAGAGCAAACCGTACGTCCGCACGACCTTCCGCAAACACCAGCGGATAGGTAACGACGTCACGGAAACCGTGCTCACAGTCCCACTGCGACAGGACTAGTCGCAAGCCGGGAAATCCCACAAAAACAGTGAGCGCGCGCACAAAAGCAAGCATAACTAAGGCCGTGCGAGCAAACCGTACATCCGCACGGCCTTCCGCAAACACCAGCGGATAGGCAGCGATGTCACGGAAGCCATGCTCACAGCCCCTCTGCGACAAGAACAGTCGCAGGCCGGGAAGATGCATAAAAATAGCGCAAACAAGGCAAAAATGGCTCGACAACGGCTACGCGGCAAAATACTCCACCAAAATGGAAAACTAGGGTGAGCATGATGATCAGCGCGTCGCCGCGATCATCGTGCTCGCCTTCCCGAGCTTCGGGAGGCAACAGAGAGCTCAAACAACCCAACAAAACAAAAACACCACAAAATGACCCCTGGCCGTAGCAGCTAGCTCCGGCCGGCTGCCGGCCGACATGCATGGCCGGCGGCGGCCAGGGGTGAGTGCGGGGGAGGTGAGGAAGTGGGGGCTCACCTCAGGTGGCGGCAGGAACCGGCGGCGGCGGCGCTCCACTCCGGCGGTCGTGCCACCTCAGGGGAAGCCCACGCATGGGTTTCCCCTGGGTGCACACCGCAGGGAGAAGAAGAGGAAGAAGAAGAAGGAGAAGAAGAAGGAAAGGGGGAGAGGGAGATGGCCGGAGCAATCCCGGCCAAAGGGTGGTCGGCGGCGGCCGGAGAGGCTCTGGAGGCAGAGCCAAGGGGCAGGGGGAGAGAGAGGTCTCGGCTGGGGCTGAGGAAAAGAGAGGGAGAGTGGGGGAGAGGTTGAGTGTGAGAGGGGCAAAGAGAGGGTGCATTAAACACTCTCACCCACTCTCACCAACTCTCACCTACCCCCTCTCAGCCCTCGGTTTCCACCCCCACAGCAGGTAAAAACCCCCTACACCCCTCCAAAATCGAAATTGCGCAAAACGGTGCGAAAAACGGGGTCCAAATCGCGAAACAATAAACGTGCACTTCGAACACTCAGCGAAGAAGATGCAATATCTTTCAATCCGTCCGTCGCACGGCGACACGGATCGCGCCAACGCGTTCAGCACTGCCGAGACATCGAACCTAGCATTTGGATCGTCGAAAACGGACTCCGGATCGCGCCGTTAAGCCGTACACTCTCCGCAACCAAAAAACCCAAAAATCACTAACACGTAAAATAAACCCCGTATACTAAAAGTATACGCATAAATACACCCAAAACAGCTCAGATACACAGTATACAGGGGTGAGGGTCATAGAAATCAAATTACAGATAAAAACAAAATAATATCTGAGTTCTCACATCACTCCCACCTAACAATAAGTTTCGTCCCCGAAACTTACTCACGCACCATCCGCGAACAACAGCGGATACCTCACACACGAAGCAGACTCCAGCTCCCAAGAAGTCTCGCGCTCCTCGTGACTCGTCCACCGCAGTCTCACAAACAAAAAGCTCCGGTTCCTCAACTGCTCCACCTAGCGAGCCAAAAACCCCACAGGCACCTCACCGCAGCTGAGATTCTCTCTCAGCTGAACCGTTATCGGGCCGATCACACGATGCTCACCCACGTCAACCAAACAGAACAGTGATCGACAACGACTTCCACAGTACGCCTCGCACGGTGCCAATCCAACGCTCGCTTGGAAGCTGTAGAAGGAAGCAAGCTCCATCAAGGAAGGATACCTGAACCAATCCTCACCAAAATCCAAACGCATGCCCGGAGCATAACCTCGAGAGTCTAGAAGACTCGCTCCGACTGCCCAAAACTCTTAGGGTGGTAAACCGAGCTGAAGTCGAGCCTCGTCCCCAGTGCCTACTGCAAGCTCCTCCAGAACTGGGAAACGAAGCGAGAATTCCGATCCAAAACGATCGACACTGGCACTCCAAACAGCCCGACGAACTCATCCAAGTAGAGCTGCGCCAGTCGATCCCAAGACTAATACGGATGTACCGATAGGGAGTGAGCTATTTTCGTCAAACAATCCACCAAACCCAGATCGCAACATGACCTCGCGGAGAACGAGGCAACCCGGTGACGAAAACCATGCTGATCTGCTCCCACTTCCCTACAGGTACAGGCAACGGTCAAAGCTTCACTGCTGACAAACCCGGCACAGTGCCACATGCTGAGCTACAACCAGAGACTCTGCCTCAAGTCGCGGTACATCTTCGTCTCTTCAGGATGAACGATGTACGGCGACCGGTGTGCCTCAGCCAAAACTCTCACCTCAAATCCTGAACACTGGGCACACATCTCCGTCCTCGAAGGAAAACCAACAGCATGTAGCACGAAGTCACCATCTCTGCCCTGCTCGGCGTCTGCCCGTACTCTCTGCCAGTGCAGATCCATCGGCTGCCCACCGAAAATCTGATCCGCCAAGGTGGATTGCACCTCCAAAGACAACAACTGTGCGGTAGCTCCACAAGATAAAGTCCACAACTCCAGTCGACGAAACTCCACTACCAATCGCTCCTGGTCGGTAGTGTTTCCAAAGCTTGAGAGTGAACACCACTGCTGCTAACTCGAGATCGAGCGCCAGATAGATCTTCTCATAGTCCATCAACTAGCGCGAAGCATAAGTAATAACCTTCTCATGCTGAATGAGCACGCACCCCAATCCCATCCAAGATGCATCGCAGAAGACCATAACAACCTCACCAGGCTGCGACAATGCTAAGATAGGGGCACGGGTCAAACAGTCCATCGGCTCCTAGAAGCTCATCAGACAAGCGGGAGTCTATAGACACAACGCGCCCCTTCCTCGACAGCTTGATCAAAGGGGCGGCGATCTTGAGAAGAACCCTCAACAAATTGCCGGCAATAACGCCCAAGCCGAGGAAGCTCCTAAACTCAGCCACAGAAGTCGGAACAGGCCAACTACTACAAGGTCCACCTTCCTTGGTTCCTCCACAAAACCAGCCCGGGTCACGATGCGAACCAAGAAGGAAACTCCTCGAATAGATCAATATGTCGTCAAAGGAGACCACGACAATTTGATCCAAGAACTGCCGAAACCCAGTTCATCAAATCCAAAAAGCTACCGGGACGTTCGTCAAACCGAATGGCAAAACCGTGACTTCGTAAAGCCCGTAACGAGTCCGGAGGGCCGTCAACGCAACGTTCTCGGCCTTGATCCTCAACTAAGGATAACCTGGCTGCAGAACACACTTCGAGAAAATCGAGGCTCCCTGGAGCCGGTCGAAAAGATCGAAGGTCTACGGTAGAGGGTACTAAAACAACACCGACCAACTGAAAGCTCGACTCACAGTCCAACCAACGAAAACCTTGCGAGTCCATCACTGTTCTCCTCAGACACTCCAACTGGAAATGGCCCGCCTCGCCACGAAGAGAGTACTTGCCCCTACTCCAAGAGCATCATCGGGTACATGCGGACTCCACCGCTCACACATCACTATAGTTGATGACCATTTGACATCCCTCTTTCATCCTGCTATAGATCAACATTCTCAAAATCAATTTCTCTTTGAACACCTTGATTGTCTTCTTACGATAGACTTGCCACTCTAAGTAGCTTCTTTGCCGTCTCCAACGGTCTCCACGTCTCTCGCCCTTTTCAAGGTGCGATTCGCATTCTCACAAAATTTCTTGAGGTCGGCTGCCAACTGGATCGGCAAATCCTCCCGTCGCTTAATCCTCTCATTTGCCGGCGCAAAGCCTCAACTTGGAGTAACATCATAATTGATCGCCGCTCCACTGTGCTCGCTGAAATTGCCAGTTGTTCTCTCACTTCAGGGTCTCACCAAATCCGGAGGATGCAGGGTTCCCGTCTCGGCTGCCTCGGCCGCTATCAAGTGTGTCGTCCACAACCCAAGTTGCAACAAACATCACATGCGCAGGTAAAACACCGCATGCCATCGCATCCCCACACGAAACTACAACCCCAATCATACGAAAGTAATGAAGTGGACTCCCACTATTCCCCGATGTCACATTGTCGGCCGCCAACGTGACCCTCCAAGGGTATAGAAGTGGTTCACTCCGATCTAACTCCAACACCTTTGGAGCTTTAGAAATGACCCAATCATAATACTTTCGCCAATATGTCACAAGGGATCTCGTCTCTCACGTTCCTATTCCTTATCGTCCAACCTGCCTAAGGTTTACTAGGTCCACTAAGACTCAACCCTAGGCTCTGATACCACAATAATCTGTCACGCCCCGGGCCCTAGTGAGAACCTACCAGGCACGTGCACAGACCTGCCGTGTACCCAAAAGAAAACCACAATGTACACAAGGCGTCTACAAGAATATCAATCAGCTAGAAGGAGGAATCCATCCTAACAAGGTGATCAGAGCGAGAACATAATTCTACAACTGAAACAAGATCAACACAACTAAAATCTCGAGATATACAATAGAATTATACATCTTAAGTGCTAACAGATCAACCAACAATATAACTATACGCCTTTCACTCAAAATACAATGAAAGGACACCATGGTATGTCTATAACAACATCGTAGAGGCTCTAGCTAGCTGCTAACCCCTCGCCACGATCCCAAGCCTCTCCTGCTGCGGAAGGCTCTGAAACAAAAACCCAACAACAATGGGGGTGAGAACTATTAAACAATAGTTCCCAGTAGGTAAGCCGCCGAGAGTGGCAAATTACACCGCTAGGTCAACAGAGGCAAAATAGTATAAGCTGCAACATAAAGCATAAAACATTAAATGCTAAACATATAGTTCTACTACTATCATGCCTCCAAATGAAAAAATCATCTACATGAACATGAACATGCTCTACTGTCATAAGCTCAACATTTAATTACACCAGTTTACATGCATGTCAAATTAATGCCATGTTTATTGATTAAAAAGAATCTTTCTATTCTCATCTTAATACCAAGCCACTATACTAATCATCATGAGTATAGGCTATGCCACTATGGATGTCCATGCAAGTAATGACTAATACAAATGTCCAACTATGGTGGGTGCATCCAAATGATGTCAAGCTAAGTAATGCCACACGATGATACTCACTACTATGTCTATATACTATAAGTATATGCATCAACCATCTGTGATGTACTATGTCAAGTTTACTTAGCAATTACCCAATCAATAAGGGGACTTACACAAGGTAAAGTCCCAGCTGTGCCCTGCCTAGTGGCACTGTGGTAGTCAACATTCTCCCGTAGACAATGAGACTTTCCCACGACAATCCATTTCGGCGCTCTACATCGCACGGCGACCTACAATCGCAAAGACCAACTTCGGAGTGTCAGCTTGTGGGGAGCGACCCTCACAAGCAAGTGCGGAAGAGCCCAAAGGCAACAAGTCATAATGTACCACAATGTCATGCTGGTCATGTCTCTAACATGGAATAGCCAACCAATGTCCAAAGGATCTAACATTATGTCATAATGTCAATCTAGTTATTCACCTAAGTGAAATATAATATGCTTAACCTCACACTATGTCAAAAACATGCCATATCATGTTTATTACATTCAATAGCCAATATGCTAATTGTCAACAAAGTCATGTTGTTCTCAAATTGTCCGTTGGTATGTCCCTACCAATATGTACACGTCTCTAGCTCACCTCTCAGTTTGCTATGTTCATAAACCATGCATTATTCTAATGCCATGTCCAATGCATTACACTAATGCTATAACCAATACACTTCCATGTCGTAACTGATGCATTCTACAAATGCTATAATCCATGCATTATTCTAATGCTACAATTCATGCATTCTACGAATGCCATGACAATGCATTTTACGATGCCAACAAGACCATAATCCATGCCATGCATGAGCTACAACAACCTCTACTACATAGAGTATAAAAGTTATCATGCAAGTATTCATTTAGCCAAGAACTCATGTTTAGCCAATTACAATTATCAAATACAAAGAGAATCCCTTTCCTCATGTCTTAAACATGGAATCATTCCACGACCAAAAGGTCGAGCCCAATGTCAACGATACCCGTCAAAGTTGCTCACCTAGATGAGGTGCAACATACTTATTTTGCATTTGTCATATCTTCTCTTTTCTCTATACAAGCATACTTTAGTATGCGAAGAGAATTCACTAATCCATCAACCAAGTAGTGTCTCATATGACACTCCTTTCTAGCATGCATATCATAATTAGCATTTCATAAATGCATCATTACACTACTAGTGCAAATACTCTAGCATGCATGTTATTTCATAATGCCATACTATATGGAATATGCGCTTTTCATATACAACATATATACCCCATGCAATCACAACTTCCATCATGTCATAATTATCATAATTATGCATCTAATCAATCCTATAACAAGATAGGAGACATAGGGGGAGTTCACCCATTTCGGTGAGGTCAGACCCACCGGATAACCGTCGAAATCTCGCAGTACTTCAAAACGAAGTTGTCCCCCGAGCTTCACATACCCTAAGATAATTTTCCAAGGGGTTACAAGTTTCGAACGAACAAATTCGAAAACTACCAAAATTCATGAGGTAAATGGGTGAAAAATACCTTGAGCAAGTAGAACTTGTCCTAAGTCTCAAATTGAGGTTAGGGATCATCAAATCCAACCTACAACAACATTCTACACCCATCAATTCCACCTCAAGAGCTCCCAATCACGAAACCCTAATTCAAACCCTAGTTTTCTTGAAACTAGGTTTTCAAGCAAATCTCAAGCAAAATCACAAATAGAGGTTGTAAAAAGGTTTACTAACCTCAAATCAAGCTCCCAACCAAGCTCAAATATGCTAGGTTGAAGCTAAGTCCACCAACAAGTTCCTCTCATCCATCCCGAGCTCCCCACAAAGCCTAGAAGCACTCCTCCATGAAGAAAATGGAGGAAGAAGGGATCAAAACCAAGTTTCTAGGGTTTGGGAGCAAGAAAATCTAGAGAGAGGGAGAGAAAACCTACCTCCACTCCAAAATCCTCCTCAGCCAACAATGGCTGTGAATGAAGGTGAAAGGGTACTTAACCCAAAGCAACAAAATCCACTTAGGCCCCTCAAAAAGCAAAAATTGCAAAACTGCACAAAATGCACTCTGCTGCACTATGTATCAGTATACGCATAGGCATACCGGTATACTGCACAAAAATTGCAAAACCCGAGCCTCGACCAAAAAGGCCACGAAACAGTATACCGGTATACCAAACATCAGTACCAGTATACATTGCATCTTTTTCGTTATTGAGGGCCGGATTCCGCAAAACCCGAGAGCTGCGCAAAATCCAGTTTTCCACTGGATTCCGGTATCCCAAAACCACATACCGGTATACAATGCAAAATCTGCAAAAGTACAGATTTTGACTTCCGGAGTCCGTTTTTGCACTTTCAAAGTCCCGAAAACACTCCCAAGTCCACCAAACTCAACCCAAAACTACAGAATAGTATAAGCCACTATTCTCTCACTAGAACTCCGCAATTTGCTAAAGTTCAGTGTGCTACATACTCCCCTCCTAAAAAGGAGTTTCTTCCGCGAAACTACGGATCAACAACCAAAACACAAACAACAAATCCGAAGGAGATAAGAACATCGCCCTCGCAGTGAAGCCTCCAGCTCTCACAATGCATCGCATCCAAGATGTTGCTCTAAAGCACCCTTGTAGTAGGAATAGTGATAATTCCAAATTCCTACATTCCACAAGTCCAATCCTCAATGACTGCTCCTTGAAGTTTAGATCTTCATGTAGCTTTAACGAAGCGACATCCACCATCGGGTAGGATTCAAACACTTACTTTGAACGTCGCTAGCTGAAACATATCATATACCTTCAACAGGTCTGGAGGTAAGACAACTCGATACGCCACTAGGCCCATTTGTCTCAGGGTCTCAAATAATCCAAAGAATCTGGAACTTAGATTCTTCATACACATAGCTCTTGGATTTCCCTAGCCAAGTATCACAATCAGATCATATGATTGAGGTGCAAAATCCTATCTCTTACCGAGAATCATCCGTTTGACTCAAATTCCAAAACGATAGAGCTAGGCGCTCTACGCAGTCACACAATTTACCAGGGTATACTTGCACGAAATTTCCTCAATCCAACCCAGGTGAATAGCTACTCCTATTCACAATCTCCCAACAATCATCACATCTAGCTCGGAAGCGAGACAATCAAATTCCGGAGCCTCCGGTAATCATCCTCTATCCATACAAGGGTAGATAGCCTTTTTCTTAGCATATCTCATAACTCCTGCTATCACAGGTACAACTTGTCAGTTCCACCGTCAAGGCACTTTCTGACAGTCCGCTAGGAAATCATCAGCCGCAACACTCTTGATTTCGATTGCGCCATTTACCAGTCGGGATCAAGGCTAACTCCCGTGATCCGATCCAAAGGATAGATATCACATCATATTACTCATCTCATCGATATCTCTAGAACACTGACCTCCAACCTTGTAAGATAGGGGGTGCCCTAGGATCTATCTAGAGTATATCAATCACCTAGAGGGGGGTGAATAGGTGTATAAACAAAAATCACAAATCTCAATGCGATAAAGTAATGCGGAAAATAAAATCAGCACACCGAGATTTACGTGGGAAACTCCACCTTGGAGAAAAACCTACGGGACCAACACGCGAAAAAACAATCCACTAAGAATAAAAGATTACAAGGTGATTACCGACTCCACGGACTTAACCTCTCTTTTATCTTCTACGGATCTCGCGCACTCCACCGGGTTGTCCACGCCCCACGTCCGAATCCACGGACGCCACGCCTCGAATCCACGAGACACCCAACTTCGAATCCACGAAGCCTTCAACACGTCGAATCCACGACGCTCACTCGAATCCACGAGCGCACTCCATCCGGAGCAAGAACAATAAAAATGATGATGGTTTATTGCTTAGAATATCATTGAAGATCTGTGGGAATAGTCTCTAAGCAATTCTCAAATTGATTTTAAAAGAATATTAGGAATTTGGGCACCATGAATCAATTTGAGAGAAGCTTGATGTAGAAGATGAGGAAAACGGTTATCTACAAGCTTCTAGGGTTTCTCAAAGATAATCTATGCTTAACCACGTTTTAGAGACACCCCCATATCTTATTTATAGGTTAGAAGCAATCTGAAATAGATTAGGATTAAAAAACAGTTTTTAGAAAGGTTTGGAAGCAAACCGATTTTGACTAGGATTGAAAAACTGATTTTAGAAAGGTTTGGAACCAAAATAGGATTGCTAAGATATTTCAAGGAACCTACCATCTTATTTACAGGTTAGGGAGACATTAGAATTAGAGTAGGATTAAAAAAAAAAAACTTTCCAAAAATTCACGACGAGTCGGGGTCTGGATCGCGGGTATGGGGTCCGGACCTTGAAACTCTTCAGGCGTTTCATTGTCCGGACCTCAGCCATCAGGATCCGGATCCGATCAGCGAAACTGTCTGTCACGCTCACGGTTTCCGGACCTCAGCTTCCAGGGTCCGGACCCGGACTACGAAATAGCAAGTATGCGTACGGGTTCCGGACCTCAGCTTCCAGGGTCCAGACTCGGTCTGCGAAGCAGCATAACCTGCTCACGGGTTCCGGACCTCAAGTTCCAGGGTCCGGACCCCGTAACATGAATTTTCCGATTTGTTTATAAAACATTAAAAACCTATTCTAATGTCTTCCAAATACTTGTAAATGTTTATAAATCATCATCAAGATTATTTAAACTTACCAAGCATCGTGAATTCATACGTTGAGTCTTCGAGTCTTCAAACTTCGTCTCTTCTTCTTTGAACCTTCAAGACTCCGACTCACTTCACGAAATATGCCAATATAAAATCCGTAACAATCTCCCCCTTTGGCAATTTCGTGACAAAACCCAAAATTACATAAAACAATCACGATGCTTATTTCTCCAAAACAAATGAAATTTATTGCCATCACCAAAACAATGAACTTCTCGCGTGAAAGATCCAAATAAAATCCAAAATTATAATTTTATAACTCCTAAACAAACTCTATGACTTAGACAAACATGGAGTCTTGAAGTCTTGAAAGACCTGTAAAAATTTGCATTCTCCACGAACAAAGTTAGTAGAAAAAATATCAAAAATCGCTCCCCCTTTGTTCATGCAATCTCTCCCCCTATGTTTATGCGTCTAAGTTATCATTTAACCTCTCTCCCCCTTTTTGTCAAAAATTGCCAAAAGAAAACACCCAAAAATAGAGAGAGTTGAAAGAAATTAAATAAAACACAAGTTCAAAATATTTTTCAATTTTGAAACCACTTGTGATAAAAACGTCAAACATTGTTAGTGCATGAAGAGTATAAATTCACATTGACTTCTTTCAATCCCTATTAATTTCATAAGAATTAAGAATTTTACTACACAATCATCATAATGTAGATAAAATATTATCCGATTTCTTAATTCATATAAACTTTAAAAATAAATCATCAAAGATAATCTAAAGGCTCAAAAGCTATCAAGATGTAAACGGATTATGAAGATGACTTAAGGGATTCATCAAAGAGACAGAAATTTATTGCATAAACATTCAAATTTGAGATAAAACAAATATCGCACAGGGGGTGGCTCTTTGAGCATCTTTTATGTATGTGGACCACCTTATAACACCGAAAAAAAATAAAATTTTGTGACATTTTTCTTTTGCATCCTTTTGCACTTATATTTTTTTTTTTCGGATATGCAATTCAATTCTCATGTGGTAGCTGCACACACTAACCGGACGACCGGGGTGGTAGCTCTTTCCTCCACGTGGTGGTAGTTTTCGCAGTCCTTTAAGGATGCAACTCTTTCCACATCTTTCAAAGCATATGAGCATTTTATTTTATATCATAATAACTCCCCCTCGCTTATGCAATCTCTTAGTTGAAAGAACATGTGACAAATTTTAGTCCATAAGAGAATGACTATTCATCAAATTCAACACACACAACCGAGATAGGTTAAGCTCCTAGAGATTATACATGATTGCCTAAATTTGATGAATATAAGTATTAAGAATTCTCATAATAAATTATCTTCAAATATAATAAAAATAAAGTAAAACCGATAATTAATATGAAATTAATTACGAGTGAATGAAAGTGAACATATTGATATTCAATGCACTATTTAATGTTCTAATCATTCAAAGAATCTAAAAATCGTAACAATGAAAGCACCAAGATGTGTAATGCAATAAACAAAAAATATGCAATAGAAACCGATCAAAGCACTACACTAAGTCAAAAACAAATTAAAACTTTAGAGAAGGAAAGATATCACCTTTCCGAACCCAAACTTGTCGGATTGTTGGTTGTCTTGATTTGTTGACATTGGGCACGGTTTGTTTTGACTTTTGATCAACCTTTGGTCTCACCATCGCATTCCGCTTTGGAGTAGTTGGTTGTTGTGGCTTTGGCTTTTGATTGACCTTGGGTACTCGACCTTTTTGATGTTGCTTTTGAATCCGTGAGGCTTGTCGAGTGTTGGAAGATACCGATAGATGCTTAGAATATGCCACTTGAGTTTTCTTTTTATGACATGTCTTCTTGATATGTCCTTTCTTTCCGCATCTATGGCATACTTTTTCTTTTACACTTGTTGAGACTTTGGGAATATAATTTTTTATCTTCTCAACAAATGTTCGCTCATATCCAAGTCCAAGTTTGCTTGTTTGACCCAATCCGAGCATATCATCAAGTTTCTTTGAACCGGAGGAGAATTTTTGTATGTCGGACTTGAGTTGATGGACTTGTTTGGTCAAAACTTGGTTGGATGTGTGAACTTCTTTGTATTGTTGCTCTAGAAAACTAATCTTATCTTGATATGATTTGATCATTGTCTCCGATTGGTTTAGCTTCTCCTTGAGGATTCCATTGTTCTTCAATGATGTTTCATGTTCATCCTCAAGAGCTTTAGTCGTTGCTTTCAAGCTTTTATTTTTGTCTTCAATTTCTAATAAGCGCGCCCTCAACTTTTTGTTATGCTTAGCCATTTTTCTTGATTCATCAAGAAGTTGTTGGTATGCCTCGGCTAAGCCCTCATCATCCGACTCTCCCTCACTCGAGCCATCGTCGTTCGACGTTTCATGCACAGAGGGAGAAGCAAAAGGGTTAGCAATAGTAGATGATAAACAAAAAGCAAAAGGAGAAGAAGAAACGTGTGAAGATAAGGAAATAGCATCATTGGTTTCTTCTTCACTAGAACTCGAATCATTGGAAGTAGAGTCATCCCAAGTTCTAGCTTGTAGCGCATTCTTTTTATAGGATTTTTTAGTGGAACAATCCGTGGAGATATGGCCATAGCCTCGGCATTTGTAACACTGGATTTCTCCCTCAAACTCATCCTTTTCTTTAGAAGACTTTGCAATCTTCTTCTCTTTAGAGGATTTAGAATGTGAAGATCCTTTTGAAGAAGATTTGGATGTAGATCGATTTGTCTTGTTCTTCCGAAAATTTCGACGAATTTTTTTCGTGAGACGCGCCAATTGATGTTCAAAGCCGGCGAGCGAAATATCTTCGTCGGAATCCGAGTCATCGTCCTCCTCCTTAGTAGATTTGAGTGCAATACCTGTACTTTTAGAGAAAGACTTGGAAGAAGATTGATTAGTAGGAAAAGTCATTTCATAAGTTTGTAAAGCGCCTACTAATTCATCAACTTTCATATCATCCGGATGATTGATTGTTTCAATAGCCGCGACTTTCGCCCTAAAGCGCTCCGGAAGTGTTCGAAGGATTTTTGTAATGACTTTAGATTCCGGGATCTTCTCTCCCAAGTTAGCACATGTATTAATGACATCTTGGAGTCTAGTAAAATAATCAATAAACGATTCATGCTCCTCCATTCGAATAGAATCAAATTGACTCGTAAGCATCTGGAGCTTTTGAACTTTTACTAGACTTGTACCCTCATGTGTAACTTGTAGGGTATCCCAAATCACTTTTGCCATTTCACACGCCGAGACGCGTGAAAACTCGGTTTGAGTTAGGGCATTAAATAAAGCATTTATTCCCTTACCATTAAAAGAGGATAAATCAATTTCATCCTTCGACCACTTATTCCGTGGCTTAGGTACAGTTGCGTTATTAACCACTTCGGTTGGATGTTTCCATCCAAGTTCAATGGTTTGCCATACTCGCTCATCAATTGCGATGAGGAAGGCTCTCATCCGAACTTTCCAATAAGCGTAGTTGGTTCCATCAAATAAAGGTGGGCTAAATATATTACCTCATTCACCCATTATGAAAGATAAAGCCTAGATCCCGCTCTGATACCAATTGTAATATAGGGGGTGCCCTAGGATCTATCTAGAGTATATCAATCACCTAGAGGAGGGTGAATAGGTGTATAAACAAAAATCACAAATCTCAATGCGATAAAGTAATGCGGAAAATAAAATCAGCACACCGAGATTTACGTGGAAAACTGTGATGCCCCAACTTCCCAGGGGGTCACCCATCCTAGGACTACTCCCGTCCTAGCACGCTTAACTCTCTCAACCTCTTCGGCCTAGCCACCGCCGAAAATGCTTAAGCCGGGTTGAGAGTTTAGCCATATTATATCTCATATATAGGACTAATCTGGGGTCTCACAATCTCCCCCCATTTAAGCCCTGACGTCCTCGTCAGGCTCAGACTCACAAGTACCAGGCGATGTGAGACGTCTCGCTAGCCTGTCATTCAGACCCGGCTCAGCCGAGACCCATCTCACACTTCCGGCTGGTAATTGGCTCTGATACCAACTGTAGCTTACATACCTGTCCAAATCGCGATTGGAAGGATTCCACTTCTTCCTCTGCGAGTCCTCTATCCAACAAACCAAGTTTCGTTGGATTTGGATACTCCTACACTGCACACGAGCACGAACACTCCAGGTCGACGTTGTAGTTTCAGCAGGAAACCAAGTTCATCAATGGAGGAAGATGAAATTGGGAGAGAAAAGAGGGTTTCCCCTTGCAAGCTCCGAGTTCACCTTGAAGAGGGGAGAAAAGAACTTCAGGGGAGGTCGTCCACATCTTTTATAGACCACTAGTTTCGGTGTAATGAGCCTCAAGAACAGAATTACACTAACCAGTCCTCAGCAGAAAACCACACTTCCGGGCGCCCGAAACTCATGAAGTGGGTGCCTGGTTCTTCAGCCTGTACCAACTCGACAATCGGACTCTCCGCCGCGGTCCGGTGCGCCCAAACCTGGTCCGGCGGATCTCACCAACCGATCAACACGTGTCAAGCCGTTCGATACTCAAGAGGCACGATTTCCGGACTCACTTTCCGGGCGCCCGAAACATGGATCCGAAATGACTTAGTAATTTTCAGAAAAGGGGCACTGAACAACTGGGCGCCCAAAACAGAGTATCTGGGCACCCGAAACTCCAAAAGCCCAAAACTTCAGTTTTGGCTCGCTTCGGTGCTCCGAGTCCGTTTTCGCGTCTATTTGACGCCGAAACGACTCCGACTTGTCTCGACCTTCTCCAGAAGTGTCGGACAGTCTAGGATACTACAGTCATTCCGTCAGTTAGGCCCCAGGGGTACTACAGAAACTCCACCTTGGAGGAAAACCCACGGGACCAACACGCGAAAAAACAATCCACTAAGAATAAAAGATTACAAGGTGATTACCGACTCCACGGACTTAACCTCTCTTTTATCTTCTACGGATCTCGCGCACTCCACCGGGTTGTCCACGCCCCACGTCCGAATCCACGGACGCCCCGCCTCGAATCCCCGAGACGCCCAACTTCGAATCCACGAAGCCTTCAACACGTCGAATCCACGACGCTCACTCGAATCCACGAGCGCACTCCATCCGGAGCAAGAATAATAAAAATGATGATGGTTTATTGCTTAGAATATCATTGAAGATCTGTGGGAATAGTCTCTAAGCAATTCTCAAATTGATTCTAAAAGAATATTAGGAATTTGGGCACCATGAATCAATTTGAGAGAAGCTTGATGTAGAAGATGAGGAAAACGGTTACCTACAAGCTTCTAGGGTTTCTCAAAAATAATCTTTGCTTAACCACGTTTTAGAGACACCCCCACATCTTCTTTATAGGTTAGAAGCAATCCGAAATAGATTAGGATTAAAAAATATTTTTTAGAAAGGTTTGGAAGCAAACCGATTTTGACTAGGATTGAAAAACTGATTTTAGAAAGGTTTGGAACCAAAATAGGATTGCTAAGATATTTCAAAGAATCAACCATCTTATTTACAGGTTAGGAAGACATTAGAATTAGAGTAAGATTAAAAAAAAATAACTTTCCAAAAATTCACGACGAGTCGGGGTCCGGATCGCGGGTATGGGGTCCGGACCTTGAAACTCTTCAGGCGTTTCATTGTCCGGACCTCAGCCATCAGGATCCGGACCCGGTCTGCGAAACTGTCTGTCACGCTCACGGGTTCCGGACCTCAGCTTCCAGGGTCCGGACCCGGACTGCGAAATAGCAAGTATGCGTACGTGTTCTGGACCTCAGCTTCCAGGGTCCGGACTCGGTCTACGAAGCAGCATAACCTGCTCACGGGTTGTTGGTCCTGTGGGTTTTTCTCCAAGGTGGAGTTTCCCACGTAAATCTCGGTGTGTTGCTTTATTTTTCCGCGCTTTTATTTTTATTGCATCGAGTTGGTTGTTTTATTGTTTATACACCTATTCACCCCCCTCTAGGTGATTGATAGTATCTAGATAGATCCTAGGGCACCCCCTATCTTACAAAAACAGCAACAGGCGTTACACTGTTTCAGTTAGTATACGGCCATGAGGCCGTAGTTTCGGCCGAAATAATGTTTCCTTCTTTGCGAGTTGAAAAATAGAAGGAACTAACAGCAGACGAATACAAGAATTTAATGAACGAAAAATTGGATGAGATAAATGAAACTCAGCTGATAGCATTTAATCATCTTCAAGCCTACCAAAGCCGAGTAAGACAAGCTTATAACAAAAGAGTTAAAGCAAAAGCCTTTTCTATAGGAGAATTAGTGGTAAAATTAATGTTGCCAATCGGACGAGGAGACCCCAGGTTGTTTCGCAGACCGAGTCCGGACTCTGATGGCTGAGGTCCGGACAATGAAACGCCTGGAGTGTGTCAAGGACCGGACCCCATACCCGCGGTCCGGACCCCGACCCGTTGCGAAGTTTTGGAAAGTTATTTTTCAATCCTACTTTGATTCTAATGTCTCCCAAACATGTAAATAAGATGGTATATTCCTTAAAATATCTTTGCAATCCTAATTTGGTTCCAAACCTTTCTAAAATCAGTTTTTCAATCCTAGTCGAAATTGGTTTGCTTCCAAACCTTTCTAAAAACTGTTTTTTAATCCTAATCTATTTCGGATTGCTTCTAACCTATAAATATGATGTGGGGGTGTCTCTAAAACGGGGTGAATCACAGATTATCTTTTAGAAACCCTAGAAGCTTGTAGGTGACCGTTTTCCTCATCTTCTACATCAAGCTTCTCTCAAATTGATTCATGGTTTCCTAATTTCTAATATTCTTTTAGAATCAATTTGAGAATTGCTTAGAGATTATTCCCACATATTTTCAATGTTATTCTAAGCAATTAACCATCACCAACGTTACATCATCAACGTTATTTGTTCTTGCTCGTGGATTCGAGTGGCGTCGTGGATTCGGCGTGATCAAGACTTCGTGGATTCGAAGTTGGACGGTTCGTGGATTCGGATCGTTGGTGCTCGTGGATTCGAGTGGGCGTCGTGGATTCGACGTGTTGTTGACTTCGTGGATTCGAAGTTGGGCGTCTCGTGGATATGGGGCGTGGCGTTCGTGGACTCGGACGTTGGGCGTGGACAACCCGTTGGTGCGCGTGATCCGCTGAAGAGAACGGAGAGGTTAAGTCCGTGGAGTCGGTAATCACCTTGTAATTCTTTACTCTTAGTGGATTAGTTTTTCGCGTGTTGGTCCTGTGGGTTTTTCTCCAAGGTGGAGTTTCCCACGTAAATCTCGGTGTGTTGCTTTATTTTTCCGCGCTTTTATTTTTATTGCATCGAGTTGGTTGTTTTATTGTTTATACACCTATTCACCCCCCTCTAGGTGATTGATAGTATCTAGATAGATCCTAGGGCACCCTCTATCTTACAAAAACAGCAACAGGCGTTACACTGTTTCAGTTAGTATACGGCCATGAGGCCGTAGTTTCGGCCGAAATAATGTTTCCTTCTTTGCGAGTTGAAAAATAGAAGGAACTAACAGCAGACGAATACAAGAATTTAATGAACGAAAAATTGGATGAGATAAATGAAACTCAGCTGATAGCATTTAATCATCTTCAAGCCTACCAAAGCCGAGTAAGACAAGCTTATAACAAAAGAGTTAAAGCAAAAGCCTTTTCTATAGGAGAATTAGTGGTAAAATTAGTGTTGCCAATCGGACGAGGAGACCGGGTGTATGGAAAATGGTCTCCAAATTGGAAAGGGCCATTTCAGATACACAAAGTGGCAAGAGGCAATGCATATTTTTTGAAATTATTGGAGGGAACGGCTAAATGAAAAGCCGATTAATGGAAAATACTTAAAGAAATACTATCCATCCATGTGGGACAATTAGTGATTACAAAAATAAAAAAGTTATGAATATTACAGTCAGAAGGAGTTAAGAAAGAAAATTTTTAAATTGTTCCCATTTCGCTACCAAATTAGCTTGAGCAAGGTCTGCAGCATGTCTCCTTCGTTTCATCAAGGGATGGAGTTTGTAGAGTTGAGAAAGTTGTTCGCAGGCGAATACTCCTTCGTCTTGCTTAGATTGGCATTGCATATGGAGCGAAACTCGAGGATCACGAGCTCGAGCCAATGCTTTCTCTGCTTCAGCTAGTTCCTCTTTCAGAAAATTGACATGCTGTTGAAGAGCTAATTCTTGTTCTCGTAAGATTTGATCTTGTTTATTAAAGTCGGTCAAGGGGGCAGCTACGTCAGCCGCCTTAGCTTTTAGTAATACGACTTGAGAGAAGTGAGTACTTAGAATACCTTGCTCGGCGAAAATCGCTTGTTGCCGAGCCAGAAGGGTCGAAAGATGAGTAGATAAGGCGTCGGTGAAACAACGCTCTGAAGGAGGTAGATCAGTGTGATCAAGTAAATCTAGAAGGAGCGCACTCAGTCGATCCAATTGTTCCATGTTCTGTGCTAGAAAAGGGAGGCCACGACTATATAATTTCAAACATTCGGCAAATTTGTCTTTGGTTTCAGCCGAAGTGGTAGTAAAAGGGTCCTCTTCTTCAGTTGATTTAGGACTCGAAGATATCAGCTCTTGAAGGGAAAGAGCCAATGCGTCCTGCATATGGGGAGAAGCCGAAGTAATAACTTCGGCTAGTGAACGAGAGGGAAAAAATTCTCCTGTTTGTTGTTCTTCTACTCCTTTTTTCTTCTCTTTTTCTTCCTTCCTTTTCTTCTCTTCCTCTTCTCTCATTTTCGTTCTTTCTTCATTTTGCTTTTTTCTTTCTTCTTTGGTTATATTTTTCTCTTTTTCTCTTTTTCTCTCTTTCTCTCTTCTTCCTCTTTGCCTACCTGCCTTTTTTCTTCTTCTTGTTTTCTATCAAGACGGGCCTCTCGTCTAGCCTATCTCAGAGCATCAAAAATTCCTTTCCCCAATAAGGAAGTGGAACGAGCGCATAACTTGCCTTTCGAAGGTGGCTGCGCAACCGAAGGAGATAATGGGGGTGACCCAGATGAAGAATGAGAAGACGAGGAATCAATCAATATAGGCTGAGGGGTTACCTTAGTTTTAGTTGGGTCGCCTGATGATTTAGGAGTGGATTTCGTACCCTCGGCTGCGACATCAGCCGATGGGAGTTCGATTGGAGTTGCATCTTCAGCCGGCGCAGGAGCGCGGATCCTGATTGCTACGATTTTACGTCGTTTTTGCTGTGGCAGATCAGTCGGTTGGCCGAAACTAATCGGCCTTTTCTCAAGATGATTGACAGATGAAGCAGGGGTCGAAATCGGCTGATATAAGAAAAATATGTATAAGCCGAAAAAGTTTGATCAGACAAGAAAAAACATAAGAAGAGTGATCAAAGAGCACCTCAGAGGAACGAGGTGAGACTTCGGGTTCATCTGAATTGTCTCCCGAAACTTCCGGCCCCTGATCATGTAAAGGCGTTTTACCTACATAGAAGCGATAGAAGAATAAACCTGAATGCGCATAAAATAGGCAACGAGCATGTTGAGGAAAGATGGACCTTCGGCATGAAAGATCCGTTGGAAGACGGGCAACATAATAGGTAGAAAATTCTCATCGCGGAAAGCGGCCCAAGCCTTCGTATAACGAAAATCTGTAATTCCCGACTGATTTGGCTGAAAATCGACTAACTTAAAAAATCGACGCAGCCGGTTACCCATGGCCGAAATCCGATCGGCTTCAGCGGCACTTTTCGTTGGGGGACGCCCACGAGCAGTGTTGGTAGTAAAAGATTTCGCTGGAGCGGGAAGAGCTTGGACGAAGCCAAACTGACGAGCCAAGTAATGAGGAGAATATACCTCTGTATTGGGCATCAATTTAGATAGAGTCTTTAAGCCGACGTGCATGTCTCGAGGGGCCAACAGAGAATACCATACGTCGGCATATTCACCGGCACGGGATGAGACCAGTTGATCTTGAATAGCTTCAAAATGCGTGAGAAGCCATGGCGGACTAGTGATGCGCTCTTCGAAGCGGGACCAGTTGATGAAAAATCGTTGTTCCTTCTCATAAAAAACTTTAAAGTATTTGGAGAAGTCAATCGGCTGACCTGGAGTTAGAGGCTCAGGACACCGAGAGCCAAACCATATGTGTCGAATTGGGGAGCCGAATCCAGATCTAGAGAGGTTCGACAGAGATAAGGGATATAGATTTGTAGACATATCTGTACAAACCACAAAACGCCGCATTCTGAACTGATGACAACCCCTTCGTCAGACGGAAGCGGTTTGATCGACTCAATTTTTTCTCTATATACAAAAGCTAGGAAATATGTGCCAAGCGCTAGCTTCTCGCCGTTGGCCAAGGCAACGGCGATCGGAATAAAGTCTCGGTTGATTTTTTGTGAACGGGTACAAAAAAAATTATGACAGAGCCAATAGAGGAGGAAGGCTGTGTGCTCTTTCTTAGTAACAGGGTCAGGAGACTGGCCTGCAAAACGGCGAATAAACTTAGTGTACGCAAGGTCTGCTTTGAGGTCGAGGTGAGCTTCAAAATCTTCGACTCCATCGGGACAGTAGGCCATCGATAGAGTAACGCCATGAGGGCGGAGAGCGATTATCGCCGCCACATCAAGCAGGGTCGGGGTAAAAGGTCCTAAAAAGAAAGGTGTTGGAGATGGGAGACCAAAAACACAAAGCCGCCGCCAAGAGCAAGTTGTTGGCGATGGGTGCAGTCCGTGAAAGCTGAATAGCTTCATATATCCCGACTTCACGCCAAAGGTCAGCATAGGATGCCTGGACGCGATTTAACCAGGCGATATAAGCATCGGAGATACTTGGCCAGGTTTGGAGGCTCTTCCCAGACGTTTTTGAGGAAGACGAAACATACCAAGAAGATAGGTGAATAGATTTCGCCATTAACGGAAGACCTTCGGTTGAAAAGGGAAAATCCTCAGGGATAGGATCGTCCAAAAACGAAGGACCAAGGATAAACCGAGAAGGGTCATTTTCGATGTATTGGCGAAGTAAATTATAATCAAGAGATGGAGAAGAAGGAAGAGGAGGAAGTGGCGCCATCTCAGATGATCAAAAGAGAAAAGATGAAAAAACCCTAGAAAGAGAAGAGAAGAGAGAGACGATGAAGAAGAAGAATGAGGCGCAGGGAACGAAGAAGCCGTCAGGAGGGAAATTCGAAAGATGGTATTTAATGATGAAAAGACGGCATCATAAATAACCTAATTAATGCCGCAGATAAGACAAAAAGAATGTTGGAGAAATCGTAGCCGTCAAGAGATGAAAAGATAGCTGAGAAGAGAGGGCGTAGTACCTCTCTGAATATCGGATTTCAGGGATTCGAGTCTCCATGCCAGCCACCGAACGACTATTCGAAAGCTGCAGAGGGGGCAATTGTTGACGCCTCGAAAATCGTGTCATGGAACCGGTGCACGACGGGGGTATAAATAAACAAGTGAAAGCTTGAGGAGAGGTCTTTTTTTCCCTTGAGAAACAAGAAGACCATATTTCAATTCCTGCATATTTCTTTTGTTTTTTAGGAGTAGTACACTTGTAATTTTCTTTTCTAGCATTTACTGCCTTTTTTAGGAGTAGATTAGAGTAGGTTTTCTCTCTTGTAAACAGTCTGATTTTACATATATAGAATATCCTTTCACCGACTCAAATTATTTTTTGTGCACATTCGCTCGGCTCATCAGCCGACCTAATACCTCATGTGTTATTCGAACTCGGCTGATCCGATCCCTCATCAGTCGAATCGCTTGATCAGTCGGTGCGAATTTCGAGGGTCATTGACAAAAGCCGCTTAATCTCTTCACACATCTCCCAAGGCAGGATTTAGACCAGATCAACGGTTTAGGAGATTGGGCACGCAACAGTTGGAGATGATCTTTCATCTCTTATGGTTTGTAAATTTGTACTGTGAAAATGGTTTTCTAGACCACAGGGAGTAGTGGGTATTGCTCAACCATCACGTGGTGGACTCAGCGTGGGGAAAAGTTTGCTCATGTCCGTCATAATGAATTCTACAGAGAGTTCTGCCATCCACATACACTTGTAACCCCTTGAGGCATTCCAATTATTATTATTTTTAGAGAAATGTAGTATAGTAGCTGTTTCGTTTATTTTTTTTAGAAATAAACTTAGCTGAAAATATAAAGTAATTAGGCTTCGAACTTGGACCTCTGGTACCAACCATCAAACCCTTTGCCACTTGCGTTAGGGTCGGTTGGAAGGCATTTAAAATTTTGATAACTAATATTTGAGCTCTAGGTTATAGCATAAGACCTAACACTTCATGATCCCCATCATTTCGATAAAGCACCAGCGGAGTTTCACATATTCTTTAATTTACTCCTATACTGCAACTACTATAATAGATTAGAAAATGAATCTAGTGTGAGAATTCGAATTTTGGAAATTTGAAATTCTGTGTTCCACTCCCCTGTTACTGTGTTTTTGATCAGTATACGTATATATATATATAGGTATTTATATATATATATGTATATAAGTGAGTTTTTGAGGATTTTAGTGTTTTCGGATTTTCGTCGTGGAGAGTGATCGGCTTAACGGCGCGAACCGGAGTCCGATTCTGACGAACCAAAATGGTGAGTTCGATGTCTCGGCAGTGCTGAGCGCGATGGCGTGATCCGCGTCGACGTGCGGTGAGCGGATAAAAAGTTATTCCATCTTGACCGCCGAGAGGTCGTATGTCAAGTTTTATGTTTCGCGATCGGGTCCCCGTTTTCGCACCGTTTCGCGCATTTTCGAATCGCGGGGGGGCCTGGGGGGGGGATTTTGTAGCTTGCTGTGAGAGAGGGGGGCTTGGCTGAGAGGGGTTGGTGGGAGCATTTATGAGGCTCACCCACCCCCCTCTCTTTGCCACTTGCACACTCCACCTCTCTCACACTCAACCTCTCCCTCTCTCTACCTCCTCTCCTACTGCTCCCAGAGCTGAGCCCGAGCTCCCCCTGCCCCTTGGCCTCCTCCCTGTGCAGCGCCGGCCGCCGCCGGCCACCGCCTGGCCGGAGCTGCCCCGGCCAAGCCTCCCCCCTCTTTTTCTCTTTTTCTTCTTCTTCTTCTTCTTCTTCTCCTTCTCTGAGGTGAGCACCCAGGAGGAACCCACGCCGAGCTCCCCCTGAGGTTGCTGTGACGCGGGGGACCGCCGCCGTGTCGCCGGAAGGCCGCCGGAAGCAGCCTGAGCTGCTGCGGCCAGCTGCTGGAGCAGCAGCTGGCCGAGGATGGTGAGCCCCTGCCGCCGCCGCCTCCTGCACCCTAGGAAGGTGAGCTTCACCTCCCCCGTGACCTCCGGCGCCGCCTCCTGCCTCCCCGGCCATCGCCGTGCCGCCGGAGAGCCGCCGAAGCCGCCGCCAGCCTCGGCGGGGCCGCTAGGGCATCTGCGGCTGGGCCAGCTCCGCGCCGCCACCCGCCGCCCTTTTTTTGTCGCGCTCCCCTCCCAACCGACGGCCGGCGACCTCCTCTTGCCGGTGCTCGCGTCGCCGCCGGCCGCCGTCGCCGTTGGTTGCCGGAGCCGCCGTGCCCTAGCCTCGGGTTGCCAACCCGAGAGCAGGCTTGCTGCCCGCGCCGCCGCCGCCGGTTCCCGCCGCCACCTGAGGTGAGCCCCCTCTTCCTTGCCTCCCCCGCACCCATCCCTGGCCGCCGCCGGCCTTGCATGTCGGCCGGCAGCCGGCCGGAGCTAGTTGCTCCGGCCAGGGTACTGTTTGGCCTTGTTTTGGCCGCACTTGATGGTTTGGGCTTTCTGTTGCCTCCCGAAGCTCGGGAAGGTGAGCACGATGATCACGGCGATGCGCTGATCACCATGCTCACCTTACTTTGCTGTTTTGGCAAACCGCTTCGCTGTTTGGCCTTTGTCGAGCCGTTTTGCCTTATGTTAGCTCTGTTTTTATGCAATTGCTGGGCCGGCGACTGTTCTTGTCGCAGTGGGGCTGTGAGCACGGTCACCGTGACATCGATACCTATCCGCTGGCACTTGCGAAAGGTCGTGCGGATGTACGGTTTGCTCACACGGCCTTAGTTAAGCTCGCTTTTGTGCGCGCGCTCACTGTTTTTATGGGATTTCCCGGCTTGCGACTGGTCCTGTCGCAGTGGGACAGTGAGCACGGTTTCCGTGACGTCGATACCTATCCGCTGGTACTTGCAGGAGGTTGAGCGGACGAACGGATTGCTCGAACGGCTTAATTTAGTGCTTGTATGTATGTGTATGTTGCTTGTTTTGGGACTTAGGCACTTGTAGCAGCGTTACGACGCTGTGGGCAGCAAGGGTTTGGTCCTCGGGACCCTGTGGACTAGTTGTCCAGCCCCCTCGCCCTTCGTGGAGTTTCGGATTTGTTTCCGACGCGTTTTTCGATGAAATAATCGGCGAAACGCGCGTTTCTTGTCGTACGACTCACTCGCTGTTTTCGCGAGCGACTTGGCTTCGTCGTGTAGCCTCGTTGGCTGTTCCTCATCGCTGTCCCGAAGTTCTGAGGACAGCGGATGAGTGATGTGGGGTTCCGGTGCCAAATCGGCACTTTTCGGGAACCCGGGAAGCCTTTTCGGGTGCATTTGATGTTCGTGGCACCCCGAGCTTGTGCTCGCTGTCCCGTCACTTAGTTTCGTGTGTTCGGGGGCAGCGAGGGACCTTGTTGGCTGTTGGGTACCCCTCTGGGGCTTTGTGTGGTTTCGGGATTGTCCTGGTGGGTTTCCCGGGCGATCCGTCGGTTTCGGGATGTGTGCGCGTTGTGTTTAGCGTCGACTTGGTGGACTTTGACCCTGTGAGTCTTTCGTAGGTCCTGTCGTGGTTCCCGAGAGCCGTCGGTGTTAGACTTGGATCTTACCTACAGGTGGGTACTTCGATCCGGAGTCGGTTCAGTGGACTACGGTGATACCTTTCTATCCCTTCTTTCGCTTTACAGTTATTAGTTCACTTGACTCCCGTAGACTCTACTTATATGCGTGCTTGGATAGTAGAGTAGTTGTGGCTTGCATGTTCCTTGAGACGACCCAGTCGGTCGGTGGTGATCGCTTGTCATTCTGAGCGATCCTAGTGGTAGTTTGCATGGTTCTTGAGACGACCCAGTTGGTCGGTGGTGATCGCCTGTTGTTCCGAGCGATCCTAGTTGAGGTTTATTGGTTGCTTCTCGGCTTGTTGCCGTTCCGAGCGATCCTATCGCTTCGTATACATAGAAAAATCTATGTATACGGCGGATCTGTTGGCGAGCCCGGGGAAACGAGTAATCCGTGGCGTGACAGAAACCACCTTAATCTGTCACGCCCCGCTGGATCTTTAACACCAACTAGGTGGAAAGGATAAACCGCACGGGGGCATGACCCAGACCCGCCGAACGGACAGAGTTTCCCCTATCCGCCCAAGGCGTCACAACACCTGTATTCATGCATTATTCCAAACAGGAATAGAGTACAAGAGTGCACAAGGAAGCATCAACATAAGAAATTTCTACTTCTATTACAACACATTTGCACAATTATACATGCCAAATTTTTTCTTTTATTCACTTTTATTCCATACATCAAGTTCCAAAAGTATGGAATTTACAAGTTCTTTGCATTTACATAATCCCTATGCATTTAATGTCCAAAAATTTGGGGTATATCTAAGTACATAGCCAAAAGGGGAAGGGGGCCGCTATCTACTATGACAAACCCTTGCCTCGCTCCGCCGCCTCACTCGCAGAAGGACCTGAGAAAAACGTGGGGTGAAAACTATAAACATAGTTCCCAGTGGGTAAGGCTACCCAAGAGAGAAGCTCGACCCACCAGGTCTAAAGAAACAACACAAGCATAGGTTAGATTACAATTAACTATGCATAGATATATTTACATGCTTGTAAATAAACATAATGGATGCAACCAAATAAATGACAACTTTTATTTTCTCCTAGGTCCATCCCATACATTACATTACCCACGTTCATTCACTTTTTATTTTGTCATTGGTGTCGGAATCGCCGCTCCACTAATATGATTTCTCACATATGCAGAATCGCCGCCTTGCTATGGCATTGGTGTTGGAATCGCCACTCCACCAACCCACTTAGCAAGTTCTTGCGGAATCACCGCTTAGTATTGGGCACCGGGCAATGAGATCGCCATCCCCATCATTGTCCCAACCACCAAAGAGTGGAATCGCCATCTCTTTGCTTGGGTAACGGAATCGCCGCATACCCACATTTGTTCACATTTCACACTTGTCAACCTAAGTTCAATGACCCTAGGTTCAAGTCACCATGTCTCACCTATGTTCAATGACACTAGGTTCACTTTACATTCACAACCTATGTTCCATGACACTAGATTCCATTTACACATTTCAACCTATGTTCCATGACCCTAGGTTCTATTTCATACATGCAAATACTTATCAAGTATAAGAAATAATGAAGTACTTGAATTCACTAATCATGCAAGATGAGCCCATGGCTCAAATCACCATAACCATCATTTTTGCCAACATGCATACATGCATTCTACGGTTTCATACTTCCACGTACACCATTTTAATTTCAAATGGTTATTTACCCTAGACATGGAAGTGACCTAATCACTTCGGTAAACAGAAACCCACCTCAAGAGCTTCCAAATTCTTGAATTCTTTGAGCTTCTAGATCTCCAAGCCTTGAGTTCTTGCTTCAACCCAAGCTTCTATAAGAAGATAGTTCGTTACTCATTACGAACCCTAAAATCAATTCGTTTCTTAAAACCAAGTGTTCCCACATGATTTTCTATGCCTCAATTGCAATTTCCGAATGTCTAAATATTTTTAGAACCTCACATGGCAAAAGCCCTCATTTTTACCTAGGGTTCACATGCATGCATGTAGAACTCTACCATTTCTTGGCCAATCCCCACCTTTTGTGGTTTAGATTGCCTAGGATTCCCAAAAACCTCAAAATAAAAAATCAATTCTAAGGTTTAAAACCAATTCATCAAGAACTCACCTTTGCCACGAGTTCTACAAGCTTCTTTTTACACCAAGAAGCTTCTTCCCCAACTTGAAATCCTTTTTCAAGCTTGAATCACCCTTTTCTCCAAGTTTTGGAGAGCTCTCTAGAGAGAGAAAGTGAGGGAGGAGAAGAGGAGAAGTAGAAAAAGAAGGAGATCAGAAAATGAAGGACCCTCAGCCCTTCATACCCCTCTCTCCAAGTGAAAAGACCAAACTACCCCCCCCCCTCACATCACTATTCACAACCAGCCAAAGCTGGCATTTCGTAGCCCTGCATACCGGTATCAACACTGGCATACCGGTATACGGGCGTTAATTCCGGTATACCACGTGCAATTCCGCAAAACCCGAGAGTTAGATTTCTAGATTTCCCACTGCATTTCAGTATCTCACAAATCCATACCGGAACTAAACAAATTCATACCGGAACTAAACACTTGATTCCGTAGAACCCGAGAGCTGGATTTCCAGATTTTCCACTGCATTCTGGTATCTCACAAATCCATATCGGAACCAAGTGCAGAATCTGCAAGTTTGGCAGACTTGAATTTTCGAAGTTCGTTTTCGCGCCCAATTTGCGCCGAAAACACTCGAATAAGCCCCAAACCTGTCTGAAACCATTCACATAGCCTTTTTACACTACTTTCCACCGGAACTCCACAATTTGTAGAAGTTCGGTACAACACACTGAAATTCAGTGCACTACATAAGCGAGACCGCATACGGATAGTCCCACAATTCGTATGACCTGTACATTGAAAGCTGGATGTGAGCTCACCGTTTGGTGCTTGAGATAGCGAGCAAATGGAGAACTTAGGCTAGACACTCCAGGAGTGATTGAGTGAAGATTCGTATAGCATTGAGAAAGACATACACACATTGAGATTCTCTGTCACAGCATGCATCTCATACTACATGCGCTTAGGCGACCAAATGAAAAAGATGAGTGAATGGATCCCTACTTCCTCATTGACTCATTGTCGACAGGTTGACTCATTGTCTCATTGTCAACAGGTTGTGTCGCTTCAGTATAGCGAGATATCATGAGTACAGTGTCATAATGTGGACCACATAGGTTAGCATGGCTCTTTGAGGGGCTAGAGATGTTGAATCTAATGTAATCTAATAGTCTAGGGCATCACGAGTCTAATATTCTCTTTTGAAGGTTGATGTCTCTATCCTAGCCTTATGCGATTTCTAGCATAGAGCACCCAAAATGCAGATTGACTTGGTGGTCGCACTGTTCATTTTCATATATGAATGGAATCAATAGTGATGTAATGTTGAGGAAGTGGTTACGATGGAATCGATCCTATTATGTGCGAGTGGAAGATGTTGGCATTAGGTTAAACCGAATCGGGTGCGCCAATGATCGGGTTCGATTTATATTATCTAATTGGACTAAACTTAATCTTGCTTTTAAATTGAAAAGCTAATTAGAGATATATTCTAGCCATATTAGGATAATAATCAAAAACCGATTCGGCCTAACCTTCTACTTATCTATTAGGATGTTAGGATTCCTTATAAATATATAGACGATTCTCTTATAAAATATGAATAAGAAAAAATAGAGAAAAAATACTCATAAATTCGTGAGTAATTTGTGAGCCATCTTATGATAGAGAGAAACTATATCCTCCATTAATCTTTTGCTTCTAGAGGGTCTTAAACGGTGGATTATAAATCTAGCTCATTCGTAGCTCTATCTACCGCAGGTTTGAAACGTTAGAAGACCTTCATGGATGATCCAAAGACACGTGAATCAACCTCTACGATCCGAGACTTATCGCGTTCTAGCGCGAGTCGCTTCCGAAAAAGATACAAACATATACTTCCGCTGCATTCTACAAGGATAAATCAACGTACTTCACAATCCTATAGAAGCAACTCCAAAACAACCAAATGTGGCAGAGGAATCCAGCAAAATCCAGTGACACTTAGCTCGAAGAATGGGACGACGAAAAATCAACGCAATTCCCACAATCATTCAAAATCAGCTCATACTTCAACTAAACTCAAAATTAAACCTGAGATTCAGCTTACTAATCTAAATTTCATGTAGGACGGCTCCAATTCAACTAGAATTGAAGAGAAATCTAGTAGGGACCTTCCAATTCTGATGTTAGAAGAACTAAAAACGAAACATTAACGAAATCCAATATCTTCTACAATTTCAGCACAACGCTTCCAAAAACTACAATTAGACTCCAATCTCAGCCCACTAACCTGAAATTCATGTAGAAGTAGCTTCCAATCCACGAGGAGTGAAGGAAGAACCAATAAAATTCCAGTGAGAGTTTCGCTACAAATATCGGATATGGAAATTAACCATCACTCCAACACTATGCTGAAATTCAATTTAAAGTTCCAAAATGCATCACTAAAGCATTTAACTAACCTGAATTTCAGCTAGATAAAGTAGTCCAAGAGCTCCCCTCCTTTTCTAGAACATCAACAAGAACTCAATTTAGCAACTCGAAGCTCGGCTAGGAGAATTTGATAAGGAAGTCAACAAAATCCACAAAATACTTCATTTTAGCGCACAAGTTGCGATTGCATCAATTTCACTCAACTAACCTCAATCCCAAGTGAAAATAGATGATCCCCAAGATCTCCTTCATCAACTAAAAATTGAGCAAGGTCCAATGAGCAATTCAAAGATCCAATTTAGTTCAATTCGATCTCTACTTGCAACTGTTGATGCTGGTTTGCTATTAGCGCTGCTGCTAGCTTGCTGTTGGTGCTGCTGCTGGCTTCTTGCAGCAGCTTGCTGTTGCTGCTACTAAAACCTTGCAGCTGCTGGCTACTGCAGCTGCAGTCGTAGATTTCCAGGATGCAGGGAAAAGAAGAAGAAGAAAGGGAAGGAACAGCTCATTGCTGCTGCTGCTGCTACTACTGGAGTTGTTATTGTTGCTGCAATTCCTGCTGTTATTGAGGCTACAGCCTGCTGCTACCAAAATGCTGCTGATACTGGCTACTAGTGTTGCTGCTATCCTGCTAATGTTGCTACTACAATAGGTGCTGCTTCTAGCATAGGAGGAGAAGAAGAAGGAGAAAGGGATGGTGTATTGCTGTCTGCTATTGCTGCAACTCCCCTGCTGCCGGTGTCACTGTTAATGCTAGCTGCTGGAGTTGCTATTGCTGGGAGCAGCTGAGAATGCTGCCGGCTACAGTGCGCAAGGGGAAAACAAGGAAAGGAAGAGAAGAGGGAAGAGTAGGAGAAGAAAAGAAGAAAAAGGAGAAGAAATAGAATATATGGTTAAGCTGAAGGATAAGCCCAATAATCCAATTAGGGGTGGTTGGGGTGTTAGGTTGAGCCTTTGATCAACATAACTTATTCCAGAACTTAATTCACATTGTGGAATCGTTTGTTGCGTCAACTTTGCGTCAAAATAATTTCGACTCATTTCAATACTCTCAAGGAGTGTCGACTAGCTACCGAAACTGTAGCTATTCCGACAGATAAATTTTCGGAACACTATAATTGTTGCTCCCTATATAAGCAACCATCTTCCCCATTTTCACTGCTGAATGCAATGGCAAGTGAAGAAACGTGAGTTGGGTTCTTCTCTCCATTTTCTTCCTCTTTTCTTCTCCATTTCTTGCATGTCCACTTAGCATAGAGTTGTTGGATCTTCCCAACTTCATCTTCAATCTTTGGATTTGAGGACTAGAGCTTGATTCAATATTAGTGAGCTTTCTTGCACCTCTAATTTATAGAAATTCAGGAGTTTTATATAGAATTTCTAGTTTCACGAAAATTAGGGTTTATTTTGGGGATTTTCGAATGAGGACTTTTAGCTTGGAATTGATGTGTCTAGAGCACTCCTATAGGTTGGAATTAAAGCCCTATAGCTTTGATTTGAAGCTTGGACAAAGATTTCTTGAGTTGAGATAATTTACACTCATTTTCTATGAAATTTTTAAGACATTTTGTGAGAGGGTTTTTAGATGTGTTTTATTCCTTGAAAATTTTTCTTAAATGGGGGACAACGTCAATTTGGAGAATGAACGAATTTCATCGACTATCCAATGGTTTGAACCTATCCAAAATTGGTGTACTCTCCCTATATCTCCTATTCTCTTAATAGGGTTCATTACATGCTTTAGCATATAAAGCATAATACTTATGATTATTCTAGCATGAGGCAAGATTATTCCATATATGTTACATATACACTCTATAGTACAGCCATGAGATATGAAGATATGACGCATTTAAATCTTGTGCATGAGTTTCATTGTTAAGTAGTGTCATCTACTTAGTTGAGACATGATTAGCATACTTTTATGTTTACTATAGTTGAGGGATACTTGATACATGTGCCATTCATGGATGAGACATCTTATAATATTAGTTACTATTCTTCTTAAATGTAAGTTGAGATAATGAAAGGGTCAAAGGACTAAGCATACGACCAAAGGGTCAAGTATTCAAAATTCTATGTCCTTAGACATGACGCGTGAGACCACGCTTTTTTGCTATTTATACTCATTCGCATATGCTTGTGAGGGTCGCTCCCTATAAGTCGGCACTCTGGAGTTTAGCTATTGCGACATCATGCTTGCCCATGCGGGATTGAGCGCTGAACTGGGGCGCCATGGAGAAGGCTTATTTCTTGAGAGGAAATATTGACTACCATGGGATCATTAGGCACGACACAAGCAGAGATTGTACCTTGAGTAAGTCCCCACATGAATTGGTAAAGGTTAACTAAACTTGACATTAAACATCAGACATAATTGATGCATACATAGTAGTGACCTTCATGATAGTAGTAGAGCTACTTTCCTTTAGTATTACCTGTAGAGGCATGAGAGTATATAGCTACTTTACTTTCAGTTATTTTATATCTGCTCTTTACATTTCCGCAGTTTCTATATCCATGCCTTATTTGACCTAGTGGAGTAGTACGCCTCTCTCGGTGACGTCACCCACTAGGAACTATATGTTTATAGTTCTCACCCCCATTGGTTGATTGTTTTTATGTTAAAGCCTTTCGAAGCAGGAGAAGCTCGGGATCGCGGCAAGGGAGTCGTGTCTAGTTAGAGCCGGCCCGATCTAGCTTTCATAGAAGTGGACCTGATGTACCTTCCATTTTGGGTGTGGTTGAGAGAGGTGTACTTGTACTTATTTTAGTTGTACCTTTATGAGATGTATAGGAGATACTTTTGGGATGCACCAATTTGGGAGATGTTGTATGTAGTTCCTAGTATTTTGGAGATTGATCTTGAGAGACTTGTGTATGATGTACATCTTTATAATATAGCTTACGTTTACTTGCTCTGATCACCTTGTTTAGGATGTGTATATCATCTTTATAATTTATTTCTTATAGACGCTTTGTGTATACTGGGGGATACCTTGCATGCACAGCGGGTTTGTACACATGCCGGGTAGGCTACCACTTGGGCCCGAGGCGTGACAGGTTTAGGATACTTGGGAAGTTGAGTCCTCGCTACATCGGACCTTTCGAGGTATTGGAGTGGATTGGCCACATGATGTATCGGATTGCTGTGACGCCCCAACTTCCCAGGGGGTCACCCATCCTAGGACTACTCCCGTCCTAGCACGCTTAACTCTCTCAACCTCTTCGGCCTATCCACCACCGAAAATGCTTAAGCCGGGTTGAGAGGTTAGCCCTATTATATCTCATATATAGGACTAATCTGGGGTCTCACAATCTCCCCCCCTTTAAGCCCTGACGTCCTCGTCAGGCCTCAGACTCACAAATACCAGGCGATGTGAGACGGCTCGCTAGCCTGTCATTCAGACCCGGCTCAGCCGAGACCCATCTCACACTTCCGGCTGGTAATTGGCTCTGATACCAACTGTGACGCCCCAACTTCCCAGGGGGTCACCCATCCTAGGACTACTCCCGTCCTAGCACGCTTAACTCTCTCAACCTCTTCGGCCTATCCACCACCGAAAATGCTTAAGCCGGGTAGAGAGGTTAACCCTATTATATCTCATATATAGGACTAATCTGGGGTCTCACAATTGCGCTACCTCCGAACTGAGCGAGAGTACACAACGTGTCCCTACTCTGCAAGTATGTGCTCGATCCGACGCACGTTAGTAGCTACCCTCCTTTGGAGTTACAAGACAATTTGAGCTAAGACGAGTATCCGCGCCAGCGCCAAGCACGGTTTGAAAGGGAAAGGGGACTGCTAAAAAGGCTGTAAGGAAACTGAAAATGGATGCAGGGGAATTCTTAGAAAGTCCAACTGCTTCCACTTTCTTTTATATACCTTTTGCCTTCTCCACCGAACCACCGAAGGGTCAATGAGAAAATGAAAATTAGCTCCTCTCCTATTGATACTGGCACTGGATCTCAGGTAACTTGAAATGCATGACTCCAAACTCCAACTGCACTGGCTGCGATGGAAGAGTTCGGTTACAGAGACAGAGGAGGCCCAATCACTTATAGGACTTAGCTTGATTTTGATTCTCCAATTGGCTCGAAAGCATATTGTAGAGGGGAAGGTTTTTATTGTATTGTTCACCCTAGTTTGAAAAGCTGGCTCCCACAGAACTAGCATTCGCTGGAAATATACAATATCCTACTACTGGAGGAGCAAATACTAAAGCTTTAAGGTGTAGCGACATCGCTCCATTCCTTATGTCAAACTGTTGTGAAACAACCACGAGGATCATGAACTACTTGGAAACTCGAGAGCACTATGTGGGAGTGCTTTCCTCATCTATTTGAGGAATCTACTTGAGGTATGAGATTTTAGTTTTGCAGACGACATTCCTTTTAAGGAGGGAGGGATGTAATTTACCGAACTTAGCTTAAATTAATGAAGTATGGATTAAGTCATACTAGACTTGATTAGAAGGGGTTTAGAGAAGCCTAGATTGATTTTAGATCGAACTAAAATCAATTCAGATCGAAACGGAGTTCCAAAAAAAAAGAAAATTTGAGTTCCAGACTTTTTAGATGCCCTGAGTAGGATTCAGGCGCCCGAAATAGTTTCGGAATGTCAAAGCGGGTGTCTGGACCCTCTTTTGAGCTGTCAACCTGAGAGCTCGAGTGCATGCAGAATTAAACATTCGGACATCCAAATGTCCCTGCCAACGCCCAGAACGTCTTTGGTCGGTCCCTCGACAGTGTCCGAATGGCTACTGGATGCTCAACCCGAGAGCATAGGTCGCAGCATGCAATAAACAATTGAACGCCCGATCTCCTCTGCGGCCGCCCGAAGTGCGGACGGAGCAACTAGGCGGGTACCTGGAACCTCTTCCGGGCACAGCTACGTAAAATACACAGTGAAGCTTCGAGCTTTCGAGTGGCTGAAAGTTTGGGCGGGCCCCCAAAACCTGGCATAAATGCTGAAGTTTATTTCTTTATAAATAAGGAGTATATAAAAAGGTCTTTTCATAGTCAAACCCTATTTTCTCTCCATTTGTCCCCTTGCACCCTCTCTCTTCCTCCTCTCTCAAGAACAGACGGAAACCCCACTTTTCCTATTGTTAGAGCTTGGAGATCCATCTCCTTGGGGACTTGGAAGAGATCAAAGGCTTGAAGAGAAAGCTCTATAAGGGAGAAGGCAACCACTTTATCCAATTTTACTTAGGTTTTAACTTTATTAGAACTTCTTTTTAGGATTTTTTTTTTGTGGTGTTCTAAGAAGATCGAGGAGCATCTTTTCGGGAGTATTCAAGAGAAGGTGGGGAATATCATCGAAATGAATTTGATCTCCTCATTGTCTAAAATTTTCTTTGACTATAAGCATATATTATGGGTACTAAGTAAACTAAATGTATTTTAGTTGCATGCTAGGAGATCTAGTAGGTTAAGATGATTTATGAATATTTGGCCTAGATTAAAATAGGGTTTCCAACCCTTTGCATGATAAAAAGTAAATATATGACATGAATGTGTAAGTGAACTAATGTATGTATATACATGTTAGGTATTATGAGAACCTTGGAACATAGATGAAATAAAAATGGCATTTAACTAGGTTGGAACCTAAGGTGTGAACAAGAACAAGACTAAAGAACAAGAGAATATGGAAATGAACCTTATGGATAACCCTAAAAGTCATGAACTTAACGTCTAATTAAGAGACTTGTTACGACCTTCCGGAAGTGTCATAAAAGGGAGAAGTCTAATCCACTCGACTCCCGATGCGTACATTGTTAAGTCCGAGAGCTTTCGACTCCAAGTGTCTACCGAATGGAGAGAAGGCCAATTTCTCGACTCTCCATGAGGAGTGTAATAAGGAAATGAAACTAAACTAATAAATCGGTTAAAGTTAAGTAAAGAACTAAGATGATTGTGTAAACCAAAAACATGGTTAGCATTGTGGCATATTGCATGCATACGTGCTTGACGCATTGTAATTATATCTTACTTATTGCATTTCTATTATAGAAATAGTTATTTCAGTTATTGTTGTTATTTACTAATGTGTAGCACACTGAACTTCAGCAAATTGCAGGGTTCTAGTGGGGGAAATAGTGCTTTGCACTATTCTAGAGATTTTGACTGAGTTTGGAGAGCTTGGGTGTATTTTCGAGGCTTAAGTAGTGCGAAAACGAACTTCGGAGACCAAAATATGCAAAAACTGTAATTTTGGCATTGTATACCGGTACTAGGTGTGGGTGCCGGAACTCAATTGAAGACTGGGTGGGATAGTTCTCGGGTTTTGCGGAACTCGGCTGGGTACTGGTACTGATACGATGTGTACCGGTACTAATATGGACTGTATTGGTACACAGTATGTCACGCCCCGCCGGGCCTTTAACACCAACTAGGTGGAAAGGATAGCCGCACGGGCGCGTGCACCAGACCCGCCGAACTAATAGAGTCTTTTCTATCCGTCCAAGGCGTCACAACACAAGCTTATCCACAATGTTCCAACTAGGAACGGAGTACAAGAGTTGCACAAGGAAAGCATCAATATAAAGAAGTTCTACTTCTATTACATCACATGGCACAATATACATGTCCAAAATTTTCTTTTATTTCTTTTTCATTCCATACATTATGTTCCAAAATTATGGAATAAACAAGTGGCATACATATAATGAAAATCCCCTATGCTATCGTAGTCCAAAACTCGGGGTACACTCTAAGTATCACCAAAATGGAAGGGCCGCTATCTAGGGAGCTAAATCCTTGCCTCGCTCCGCCGCCTCACTCGCGGAAGGACCTGAAAAACGTGGGGTGAGAACTATAAACATAGTTCCCAGTGGGTAAGGCCACCCAAGAGAGAAGCTCGACCCACCAGGTCCAAAGAAACACCATATGCATATGTTAGATCACAAATAACTATGCAAGATATTTTTACATGCTAGTAAATAAACATAAAGGATGCAACCAAATGAAATACAATTTATCATTCTCTCTTTGGTTCATCCTATATTCCACATTGACTAAGTTTAACTACTTGTCATTACTTATGGTTTTGGAATCGCCGTCTCACCATAATAGTTCCAACATTCAAGGAGTGAAATCGTCACCTCCTAGTTCGAGTAGCGAAATCGTCGCACACTCGGGATAGCAAAATCGTCGCACATCCCAGTCATCACCGCCAACTCATGGCATAGGTAGCGAAATCGTCGCATACTCGGGATAGCAAAATCGTCGCACATCCCAATCATCACCGCCAACTCATGGCATAGGTAGCGAAATCGTCGCATACCCGGGATAGCAAAATCGTCGCACATCCCAATCATCACCGCCAACTCATGGCATAGGTAGCGAAATCATCGCATACCCGGGATAGCAAAATCGTCGCACATCCCATTGTTCACCTTTTCACTTGTCAACCTAAGTCTCATGACCCTAGGTTCGAGTCACTAAGTCTCACCTATGTTCAATGACACTAGGTTCCTTTATCACATTGTGACGCCCCAACTTCCCAGGGGGTCACCCATCCTAGGACTACTCCCGTCCTAGCACGCTTAACTCTCTCAACCTCTTCGGCCTTGCCACCGCCGAAAATGCTTAAGCCGGGTTGAGAGTTTAGCCCTATTATATCTCATATATAGGACTAATCTGGGGTCTCACAATCTCCCCCCCTTTAAGCCCTGACGTCCTCGTCAGGCTCAGACTCACAAGTACCAGGCGATGTTAGACGTCTCGCTAGCCTGTCATTCAGACCCGGCTCAGCCGAGACCCATCTCACACTTCCGGCTGGTAATTGGCTCTGATACCAACTGTGACGCCCCAACTTCCCAAGGGGTCACCCATCCTAGGACTACTCCCGTCCTAGCACGCTTAACTCTCTCAACCTCTTCGGCCTTGCCACCGCCGAAAATGCTTAAGCCGGGTTGAGAGTTTAGCCCTATTATATCTCATATATAGGACTAATCTGGGGTCTCACACACATAATCCAACCTATGTTCAATAACACTAGGTTTAATCATACACGCAACCATGCAACAAGTATCAATAATTAAAATATACTTGACATATACATCATGCAATAGGAGCTCATTGTTCTACCTATCATGATTTTACCTTTGCCAACATGCAATTTCTAGGGTTCACAACACATACCATTTTATTTTTAAATAGATAATTACCCTAGACATGGAAGTGACCTAATCACTTCGGTAAACACAAACCCACCTCAAGAGCTTTCAAATCCTTGTATTCTTCAAGCTCCTAAGTGTCCAAGCCTTGAGTTCTTGTTTCAACCCAAGCTTCTACAAGAAAACGGTTCGTTACTCATTACGAACCCTAAATTCAACTCAATATGTGAAATCAAGTGTTCTAACATTATTTCCTATGCCTCAATTGCAATTCCCGAAGGTCCAAATATTTTTAGAACCTCCCATGGCAAAAGCCCCAAATCTACCTAAGGTTTGCATGCATGCAAGCCAAACCCTAGATTTCATGGCCAATCTCCTACCATTTGTGGTTTAGATTGTCTAGGGTTTCCAAAAACCTCATTTCAAAGGATTAAATCCAAGGTTTAAACCCTAAATCACAATAACTCACCTCAAAGCCCTAGCTCCCAAGCTCCTTCTTACACCAAGAAGCTCCAAATCCACCTTAGAAGCTTTTCCCAAGGTCAAACCTTTCACTTCTCCAAGCTTTGGAGAGATCTCTAGAGAGAGAAAGTGAGGGAGAGGGAGAGGGAATGAGAGGAAAAATGGAGGAGTAATGAGGGGAGAGACTTTAGCCCTCTATACATAGCCCATCCCCCACGAAATTACCAAAATACCCTTCACTGGGCATTCTGCCACAGCCGGGTCCGGACCTTGCGAGTAGGGTCCGGACCCCGCACTGATAACTGGCCAGTGCGCAGGCCGGGTCCGGACCTCAGGTCCCGGGTCCGGAACCCGTACGCACCCCAATTCGGACATCGGCTCGGGTCCGGACCGTGACATCCGGGTCCGGACCGCAGCCGGCCACAAACATCATTGTCCGGACCCCAGATTTCAGGGTCCGGACACCGTGAGCAGATTTGCTCCACTAGGTCCCTTTCTTCGAAATTTTTGATTTCTGGGTCCCCACTCGCACCCAAAATGTTTCGAAACCATCTGAACCCAATTCCACACTAGCCATTACCGGCTCTCTCCGAACTTCATCAAATTTAGTAAAGTTCGAAACAACGCACCGAAATTCAAAGTGCTACACAGTAGGAGCCTGAAAAATCCAACTTACGGGTTCTGCGGAACTGAATCCGGGTACTGGAACATTTGGGTTGTGTACCGGTGCTCCATTTCGTATATCGGTACTCCATTTCGTATACTAGTACTCGATGGTGCAAAAATTATTTCGCACAATTTATAATTTCTGACTTTTGGGGGACCTTTGGGGATATTATTGTTGCTTATATAAGCAGCCCTCTTCTCCATTTCACTGCTGAATGCAGTAGCAAGGGGAGAAAGGTAGGTTAAGCTTTCTTCTCCATTTTCTGTTCCTCTTTTCTCTCTTTTCTCCTTTCTCTGCTTAGCTAGTTTCTTCTTCCCTCTTCATGGGAAGAGGACCTTATGAAGCTAAGTAAGGAGTTTGGACTTGGAAGGAAAGTTGTTGGAGCTTTCCAACTTCATCCTCAACCTTTGGATTCGAGGATTCGAGCTCGATTTGAGGTTCGTGAGTTTTCTTGCACCTCTAAATTGTAAAATTGAGAGGCTTTGCATAGTAAACCTAGTTTTGTAGAAATTAAGGTTTACTTTAGAATTTTCATGATTTTTGAGTTGGAATTGATGAATGTAGAACACTCTTATAGGTTGAAATTAAAGTCCCGTTGCTTTGATTTGGAGCTTGGACAAGATTTTCTTGGTCTAAGATATTTTTCACCTATTTTTCTCTTGATTTTCAGTGAATTTTGTGGTGAGCTTCATAGAAGTTTGTAACCCCTTGAAAATTTTCCTAGGGCACAAGAAGCCAAGAGGGCAGCTTGGTTCGAGAAACGATCAAGTCTTGGTAATTATTCGATGGGTTTGACCTTACCGAAATTGGTGAACTCCTCATATATCTCCTATAAATTTATAGAGCTTAATAGATGTTCTAGCATGCAATTTATGACATCATTGAATTTATGAGCATATGGTTTGGCCGCTTCTTGCATGATAATTTTCATTCTCTATGTAGTAGAGATATATATAGTAAAGTACATGCATGGCATGGCATATGAGTTGATTATGGTTATACATCTTAATTGAATGTACTATGAGTAGTTTATTACACTTATACATGTTATGGTAGAGTTGATATATATGTGACACTTGATGATTATGCATGATAAGTAGTGCCCTCCACTTGTTGGAGACATCAATAGTAAATATTCTAAACCTACTATGGGTAAGATAGAATATGAACTCCTCGCATGTTATGATAATAGTAGAAATGCTCCTCTAAATAAGTAGAGACATATGCTCATAAATTCCATGGGTATAGACATAACGGTTGAGATGCTATGTCCTTTGATATAATGCATAAGACCATACTTGCTTGCCCTTGTGCTCATTCGCACATACTTGTGAGGGTCACTCCCTACGAGCCGGCACTCCGGAGTTTAGTCGTCACGACATCATGCTTGCCCGTGCAGGATTGGGCGCCGAAGTGGGACGCCGTGGGGGAGGCTCATTTCTAGAGGAAGGATGTTGACTATCACGGGACCGTTAGGCACGGCACAAGCCGGGCCATTACCTTGTGTAAGTCCCCGATGATTAGGTAAAAGTTAATTAAGCTTAACATTGTACATCACAACTAGTTGATACATACATGATATATGGACATACATGTTGGTTATTATATAATTGTATACATAATAGTGGTAGAACTATATATACATGTTGATTAGCATAGTTGCAAAGAGGCATGATTGTAATAGAGCCTTTTTATTTCAGTTATTACATTCCAGCTTTTCATTTTAGCTACTTATTACCTGATGCCTCAGTTGACCTAGTGGTGTACATCGCTTCTCTCGACGGCTTACCCACTGGGAACTATCGTTTAATAGTTCTCACCCCCATTGGTTGATTGTTTTTGTTTCAGAGCCTTCAACTGCGGGAGAGGCTAGGGATCGCGGCAAGGAGATCGCATCTAGCTAGTGCATACTTCGAGTTGCTTAGAGGTGGACCCGGGCACCTTTCTTTTGATTTTTCTATATAAGAGGTGTACCTGTATTATTCTAGCGACTACCTTGAGTCCATGAGATGTATTTTTTGTGGAGACTTATTATATATCTTATGATTTGAATAGTTGTTGTAACCATTTTGGGCTTATGTTTAGAATCAAGTTTATACGCTCTGATTATTTTGTTTAGAATGTGTATATATTTTCTTTTTCGTATTGTTTGTTGTAGACGCCTTGTGTGCACCGGTAGTGCCTTGTGTACACGGCGGGTCTGTGCACGTGCCAAGTAGGCTTCCGCTGGGGCCCGAGCGTGACATAATGCCTCCTTTGTACCAAGTGAGTGTAAAGTGCTACTTTCGGCAGTCTCACCTACTGGGAACTTATTTAAAATTCTGACCTCATTGTTGTTCCCTCTTTTTTAGGATGTACTATCACCAATGAGTCATGAGACCGCGGTAAGTATGTCGCAAAGTACCTAGATTGGTGTGAATCAGTGTAGGACAAAGTACCTAGATTGGTGTGAATCAGTCTAGGACAAAGTACCTTTTTGTTATAAAAAAATAATGTATCTCTTTGGAGAGTAATGGATTGTAAACTCAAAAAAGAGTTGTAATTGTGTTGGTCTTTAACTTAGAAGCTTCATTACTCTGATGCTCATTGTACGCATATCATGTATCTGTTGTACAGTTTGGTGTATGTTTTTGCTTCATGCGGGTAATAAAAAGCCTTGTCTGTTTGGCAGATCTTTTGCACGTGCCCGAGCAGGTCAAAAGGCGAGACTCGGGGCATGACAATTGTCGTTTTGCTGATCAATTACTATACTACTATAATATAGGCCTATCATCACTTAGTATCAGAGCATAAATTTCCACAAAGAGAAGACTTTCAACCCCAAATCCCAAAATTATTAAATTAAAGAGAATTATGAGAATTGATGCATTCAAATAAAAACACTACTTGGTTCTCAGGACTATTGGGATATAGTTAATTAAAAATGGCTATAGTGAATATATGGAGCAAGAAGAAGCTGTTTCGTGGCATAGCAACAGGACAACTAAAAAAATGCCAGAAAAAAAAGTACAAACATGCACTTTTTTCCTTACCAAGTAGTAGAGGAATAAATGATCGAGAAAATTGTGGAAGCAACTTTGAGCAAGGCGGCATAGGATGTCTTTGCCACCGTCTTCAAAGGAAATGTTTACAAAAGCTCCGAGTGGACTTTGTTTCTCACATTTTGGTTATTGTAAACCAAGTGAAGCGAAATGAAAAAGAACTCAATAATGCACAAGTTGTAGAGAAGATCCTTTGCTCATTGTTACCAAAGTTTGTACACATTGTCATAGCTATAGAAGAGCCAAAGAATATCACAACCCTCACCATCGAACAATTGACAGGATCCGTCTAAGTACATGAGCAAAGATTGTAAAAGAAGACTGAAGACGAGTCAACAGAACAAACCTTCAAGTAAAAATTAAACTTGACAATCGAAAAGGTAGAATTCGCGAAGAAAGTGACAAAAGAAACAAAAAACCAAAAGAGAATTGGACATAACAGGTGGTTGCAACTCACAAACCATGATTGGCACCGAAAGACGCGAGTGCAATTACTGACGCCTAGGTACTCCTAATGGTGAAAAATCAAATATCCAATGCTATAATTGCAAAAAGTGCGAGCATTATAGTAGAGATTGTTGGCATAAGAATTATGAAGGGATGAATTACTACATTAATGGTACAATAGAAAAAGGAGAAACTATGCTTCTACTTAATTGCATGCCAAGACGAGGTTGAAGATCCACGAAACATATGGTTTCTCGATTCTGGAGCTTCAAATCATGTGTGGCAGAAAGAAATTATTTGTTGAAATAGATGAGGATGTACATAATAATCTAAAATTCCGTAATTCATTGAAAGTTCCTATCAAAGAAAAGAAAAAATATATTTAACTCAAAGAATGGTAAAATCAGAATACATCTCAAATGTGTACTGTGTACCCGAGTTAAAGAGCCGCATACTAAGTATTGAATAATTATTTGAGAAAGGTTACACTATTTGCATAGAGGACCCTACCTGACTTTGAAAGACAAGAAAAAAAAAGGTGATTGCAAAAGTATACATGTCAAATAACCGAATATTTTCCATCAATATAAAAATGGAGGTTGAAATATACTATCACTCAGATTTGATAGGAAAATCAAGATTATGGCATTTAAGGTATAAACATTTAAATTATAAAAGTTTGAAGTTGTTGTCTTTGTTACGGATTTTGTATTGGCATATTTCGTGAGTTGTTGAGTCGGAGTCTTGAAGGTCGAGTGCTTCGTGAACATGTTGAAGAATCCGAGACTTCAAGCATAGACAACCATCGACTCACATATTGAATCATGACGTGAAGGTAAGTTTTATTGTTTATATGGTGATTCATCGTTAATTATGGTATTGGAATCATGTGTATGTTTATAATCGGATTAAATGAGTTTTTAGGAACTTTTGATTCTTTGTTTAAAACTCTTTTATTGGAATTCCAGTGTCACGCCCCGCCGGGTCCTTAAACACCAACTAGGTGGAAAGGATAACCGCACGGGCGCATGCCCCAGACCCGCCGAACGGATAGAGTCCTTTCTACCCGCCCAAGGCGTCACAACACAAGCTTATCCACAATGTTCCAACTAGGAACGGAGTACAAGAGTTGCACAAGAAAAGCATCAACATAAAGAAGTTCTACTTTTATTACATCACAAGGCACAATATACATGTCCAAATTTTTTTTTTTCTTTCACTTTCAATCCATACATCATGTTCCAAAACTATGGAATACACAACATTCATACAAGAATGAAAATCTCCTAAGCTATCATAGTCCAAAATAGGGGTACAACTCTATGCATCACCAAAATGGAAGGGCCGCTATCTAAAGAGCCAAACCCTTGCCTCGCTCCGTCGCCTCACTCGCGGAAGGACCTGGAAAATGGGGGGGTGAGAACTATAAACATAGTTCCCAGTGGGTAAGGCCACCCAAGAGAGAAGCTCGACCCACCAGGTCCAAAGAAACACCACATGCATAAGTTAGATCATATATAACTATGCAACAATTATTTACATGCTTAGTAAATAAACATAAAGGATGCAACCAAATGAAATATAATTTTATCATTCTCTCCTAGGTTCATCCTATGTTCCACATTGACTAAGTTCTTTTACTTGTCATTTACTTATGGTTTCGGAATCGCCGTCTCACCATAATTGTCTCAACATTCGAGGAGTGAACTCGTCACCTCCAATTCGAGTCGCGAACTCGTCGCATACTCAGGATAGCGAAAGCGTCGCCTACCCCGTCACAATACTGCCATTACATGGCATGGATCGCGAAATCGTCGCATATCCGGGATAGCAACCTTGTTGCACATCTCCCCCTCGACACCGCCAATACGTGGCGCGGTAGCGAAATCGTCGCATACCCGGGATCGCGAAATCGTCGCCTATCCCATGTCGGCACCGCCAACTCGTGGCATGGTAGCGAAATCGTCGCATACCCGGGATAGCAAAATCGTCGTCGCACATCCCATTCTTCACATTACTTGCCAACCTAAATCTCATGATCTTAGGTTCAAGTCACTAAGTCTCGCCTATGTTTGATAACACTAGGCTACTTTCTCATTTCCAACCTAGGTTCCATGACTCTAGGTTCCAATCACATGTCCAACCTATGTTCAATGACACTAGGTTTAAATCTCACATGTTCCAACCTATGTTCAATAACACTAGGTTTAAATCTCACATGTCCCAACCTATGTTCAATAACACTAGGTTTAAATCTCACATGTTCCAACCTATGTTCAATAACACTAGGTTTAAATCTCACATGTTCCAACCTATGTTCAATAACACTAGGTTTAAATCTCACATGTTCCAACCTATGTTCAATAACACTAGGTTTAAATCTCACATGCAACCATGCAACAAGTATCAATAATTGAATTGTACTTGAAATATCCATCATGCAATAGGAGTTCATTGTTCTACCTATCATGATTTTTACCTTTGCTAACATGCAAAATGCTAGGGTTCTCAACACATACCATTTTATTTTTAAATGGATAATTACCCTAGACATGGAAGTGACCTAATCACTTCGGTAAACACAAACCTACCTTAAGAGCTTCCAATTTCTTGTACTCTTCAAGCTCCTAAGTGTCCAAGCCTTGAGTTCTTGCTTCAACCCAAGCTTCTACAAGAAAAATGGTTCGTTACTCATTACGAACCCTAAATCCATCTCAATATGCGAAATCAAGTGTTCCAACATGATTTCCTATGCCTCAATTGCAATTATCGAAGGTCCAAATATTTTTAGAACCCTTCATTGCAAAAGCCCTCATTCTACCTAGGGTTTGCATGCATGCAAGCCAAACCCTAGATTTCGTGGCCAATCTCCCCCTATTTGAGGTTTAGATTGCCAAGGGTTCCCAAAAACCTCTTTTCAAAGGATTAAATTCAAGGTTTGAACCCAAAACGTGAGGTACTAACCTTAATCACGAAATCCCCAAGCTTCTTCTTGCACCAAGAAGCTTCCTTTCTCCTTTGGAAGCCTTTTCCAAGATCAATCCACCACTTCTCCAAGCTTTTGGAGAGATCTCTAGAGAGAGAAAGTGAGAGGGGAGGGAGAGGAGTAGTGGGGAAGATGAACTCTGTGAAAGGGGAGTGTTCCCAGCCTTTCAAATACCCCCACGCATATGAAAAGACCAAAATGCCCCTCTCCACACACAACACAACACTCAGCCCACTCTGGGCATTGTATACCGGTATGCCCATTTGCATACCGGTATACGGGTGTTTATTCCGGTATACCTCAGGGATTCTGCAGAACCCGAGAGTTGAGTTTACTGTTTCGCGCATTGCAAACCCGAGAGCTAGGTTTCTCGGTTTCTCATGGCATTCCGGTATACCATTTCACATACCGGTATACTAAGCTCCAATTCCGGTATTGGAGTTCACATACCGGAATCCAGTGCAGACTTTACCAATTCTGCAGTTTTAACTTATCGAGGTCCGTTTTCACGCCTCTTTTGCGCCGAAAACACTTCGCATAAGTCCTAAACTTGGTCGAAGCCTCGCACATAGCCTCTTATGCCATTTTCTCACTGGAACTCTACAATTTGTAGAAGTTCAGTACGATGCACTGAAATTCAGTGTACTACATTCCACCCCCCTTAAAGAGAGTTTCGGCCGCGAAACTAAAATCATACCTCAGCTGGACTCAGCGAAGAGGTAAGGAAACCGCGCCTTCATCGAGCTTTCCAATTCCCATGTAGCCTCGCGCTCACCGTGATTTGTCCATTGTACTTTCACATAAGGGATTTCACGGTTCCTCAAACTTTTCACCTCGTGATCCATGATGCACAAGGGGAACTCCTCATAAGTCATATCCTCATGAAGTTCCATAGGTACATATTCGAGGACGTGCGCCGGATCATACACATACTTGCGGAGGGTCGATACATGAAACACATTGTGTATCCCCGCAAGCTTTGGCGGCAAAGCTAGCCGATATGCCACGGATCCCACACGCTCCAAAAATTCATAAGGTCCAATGTAACGGGGACTCAACTTACCCCGAACACCAAATCACTTCACCCCTCTCATGGGTGAGACCTTCAAGAAGACGCGGTCTCCTACCGCGAATTCCAAATCTCGTCGACGCCGATCCGCATAACTCTTTTGTCTAGATTGCGCCGTCGATAAGCGTTCGCGTGCCAAGCGGACCTTTTCCTCCGCTTCACGCAACACGTCCAGTCCTAAGACCCTTCTCTCGCCGACTTCACTCCAATGAATAGGAGAGCGGCATTTTCTTCCATACAAAACCTCAAAAGGTGCCATACCGATGCTAGCTTGATAGCTATTATTGTAAGAAAATTCAGCCATCGGCAAGTGAGTAGGCCACGTACCTTTGAAGTCCAACACACACGCTCGTAGCATATCCTCCAAAATCTGAATTGTCCTTTCCGATTGACCGTCCGTTTGAGGATGAAATGCTGAACTAAAATCGAGCCGTGTACCCAAAGCTTCTTGCAAGCTTTTCCAAAAATGCGATGTGAAACGGGGATCTCGATCTGAAACTATCGAGGTCGGAACCCCGTGCAACCGCACAATCTCGTCCAGGTAGACTTTTGCTAACTTGTCTTCCGACCAAGTGGTGTGGATTGGCAAAAAGTGTGCCGACTTTGACAAACGATCCACCATCACCCATATCGCATCGTGGCCACCTAGCGATCGAGGTAAGCCCACAACAAAGTCCATCGTGATATTCTCCCACTTCCAAACTGGAATGGGCAATACTTGCAATTTTCCCGCCGGAAAGCGACGCTCGGCCTTTACTTGTTGGCATACTAAGCATTGTGCCACAAAGCGTCCCACGTCAAGTTTCATCCCCGGCCACCAATAATGCACTTTGAGGTCCTTATACATTTTGGTGCCGCCCGGGTGAATCGTATAGGGAGAAGTGTGAGCTTCTTTCAAGATTTCCCTACGAATGTCTTCAACTTTCGGCACGCACAATCGATTTCGAAATCGAATCGCGCCCATCGAATCTACATGATAATCACCAGCGCGCCCGCTCTCGATAGTACCCCGCACCTTTTGGAGCTCCGGATCACCGGATTGCTTTTCCTTTATTTGTTCCAACAAGGCCGGCCACACCTCGAGACTCATAAGTTTAGCGGGGACGCCCGGGGCCACGACTTCCAAGTCAAACCGGCCCATTTCCTTGATTAACGGTATTTGTCCCGTCATCTCAATCGCGAAGTTCTCCACGGATTTCCTACTGAGCGCATCGGCCACCACATTGGCTCTACCGGGGTGGTACAAGATGGTCAAGTCGTAATCTTTTATCAACTCCAACCATCTCCGCTGCCTCAAGTTCAACTCCTTCTGAGTGAATAAATACTTTAAGCTTTTGTGATCCGTATAAACCTCACAATGTTCCCCGTACAAGTAGTGTCTCCACAACTTAAGTGCGAAGACCACCGCCGCAAGTTTTAAGTCGTGGGTGGGGTAATTTTGCTCATAGCTCTTTAGCTGTCGAGAGGCATATGCTATTACTTGTCCTCTTTGCATAAGCACACACCCAAGACCACGACGTGATGCATCACTATACACCACATAACCCTCCCCCGCAATCGGCAAGGCGAGTACCGGAGCCGAAGTCAACCTTTCCTTTAGCTCCTTAAAGCTTTGGTCGCATTCCTCGCTCCAAATATATTTGGCTCCCTTGCGGGTAAGACGCGTTAGTGGACCAGAGATTTTTGAAAATCCCTCCACGAACCGCCGATAGTATCCCGCAAGACCCAAAAAGCTTCGCACCTCCGTGACATTGGTCGGGCGAGGCCAATCCTTGACTGCCTCTACTTTCATAGGGTCCACAGATACTCCTCCTGCGGAAATTACGTGACCCAAGAAAGCAACCTCACGGATCCAAAATTCGCACTTTTTCAATTTGGCGAACAACTTGTTCTCTCGAAGAACCTGAAGCACAATCCTTAGGTGCTCCCTATGTTCCTCTTCACTCCGAGAGTAGACAAGAATATCATCTATGAACACAACCACAAATTGATCCAATAGTGGTTTGAACACACGGTTCATTAAATCCATGAACGCTGCCGGGGCATTGGTAAGCCCAAAAGGCATAACCGTGAATTCATAATGTCCATACCGCGTCCTAAACGCGGTCTTATGCACATCCTCCGGTTTGATCTTCAATTGGTGATAACCGGATTGCAAATCAATCTTTGAGTACACCCGAGACCCTTGCAACTGATTGAACAAGTCATCAATTCGGGGTAATGGGTACTTATTCTTGACGGTCACTTTGTTCAACTCGCGGTAATCCACACACAACCGCAGCGAACCGTCCTTTTTCCTCACAAATAGAACAGGGGCTCCCCAAGGTGACACACTTGGCTTTACGAAACCCTTGTCCATTAAGTCTTGCAATTGTGCTTTTAATTCCTTTAACTCCGCGGGTGCCATCCTGTACGGGGCCTTAGAGATCGGCGTCGTACCCGGGAGCAAATCTACCACAAATTCTATTTCCCGATCCGGTGGCATTCCGGGCAACTCCGTTGGAAACACATCCGGGAACTCTTGGACTATAGGAATGTCCTCGAGCTCCAACACTTCCTTACGGTCATCCACTACCGTCGCCAAGTAAGCAATGCAACCACTAGCAATGAGCTTTCTTGCTTGCGACGTGGACACCATTGAAGCAAAGAGCGAACTCTTACACCCACGGTACACAAACTCTTTGTGCCCGGGTTCTTTAAACTTCACTATCCGGCTCTCACAATCGATAGTAGCATGATACTTAGAGAGCCAATCCATTCCTAGGATCAAATCATATTCACTCATTCGATTTAATACCAGCAAATCAGCTGGCATGATCCAATTTTCAACCCTCACGGGGCAATTTACACACGCGTGATGTACGCAAAAAGTGTGTTCAGGTACTTGCACCGTTCTTGCATGTGTGGCATCTATGATTTCTATTCCATGTGTAATAGCAAATGATCGAGCAATGAATGAATGCGATGCACCAGTATCAAACAAAGCTCTACATCGAATGCCTTTAATTAACACAATACCTGCCACGACGTCCTCCTGGGGAGTAGGCTCCTCCACCTGAGAGGCGAATACCCGTCCACTGGGTGCCGTCCGCTGGCCCTCCACTGGTCTCGGTGGCTGGGTACGGCCCGCCGACATCGCCGCGGGTGGGATGCCCGCAAGCTGCCTCAGTGGCGCAAACGCCGACGCCGACGACGGTGCTCGGCTATCATCCGTCGGGCAGTTGTACCGCATATGCCCTTGCCGTCCGCACTTGTAGCATCGGCCCTCACGATAGTCACACTGCTGAGGGGCGCGGGGGCCGCTACAAATCGGGCACGAGGTCGAGGGTCGGTTCCATCGGGACCCTCGAGACTGATTTTGTGACTACGAGTGCTTCGGGGGCCGTTTAGAGCTGGACTGCCCACCCGAGCCACCCGCCGGTCGCTTCTTTCCCTTTTCCTTGTCTTTTTCCTTCTCCCAAAACTCGCGCTCCTCGCGCGCACATGCATTCCCGTGCTCCACCCAAAGAGCACGGTCCAAGACCTCCGCAAAGGTCCTAAGTTTGAGGGCGTGCACCGCCCGAAAGATATCCGGTCGAAGTCCGCGTACGAAACAATCGACCTTGTCCAACTCTCCGCGGACAACGTGCGGCACGCAATTGATGATGTACGAGAACTCCCTCTCGTACTCGCGCACCGAGCGGTTCCCCTGCTTCAATTTGCGGAATCTTTCCTGAAGCTTTCTTTTCTCGCTATCGGGGAAGTAGGCGGCGAACACCATACCCCGAAACTCCTCCCATGACGGTGGCGGAAGGCTAGGGAGTCGATCACGCCGGACCCCCTTCCACCACACTTTCGCCGACCGCTCCAAACAATGAACGGCGAGGTGCACCTTGTCCCTCTCCAAGGTATAGAGATCCTCGAAGAGCGTCTCAATAGCGTCGATCCATGTCTCTACGTCCCACAGATCCACGTTCTCCCCGCTAAAGATAGGCGGGTTGAACTTTTTGAACCTCATGAGAGCCGCAAGCGCGCGCTCTCGCTCCGCATCCTCGATCGCGGAATCGGGTATAGGGGCACCCGACCCCTCGGCCACAACCGGTGGCGCAGGTGGCACCACGGCTGGCGCCGGTGTCACCACCTCGGCCGGTGCCGAAGCAGAGGCCGGAGGTACACCCGGTCTATCCTCCCTAGTCGCAGCCGTCTGCTGCGCCATCATATCGTGGAGCCTTTTAATCTGCTCCTCCTGTCGCTGCATGGCTTCGGCATGTTGCCGAACCACGCCCATTAGCTCGGTCAACTCATTGCGTAGAGCCGAGTTCTCGCCCTCCCCGAGTTGTTCGGGAGCCTCGCTCGGTCCTCCGAGCTCAGCCCTCTTAGGAGGTCGTCCACGTACCATTGTCCTAAAAACACAATGACTTTGGTCATTTCATGACATTCAAAGTCATTTGCGACATAACATTTCATGAAAATAAACGTGAACCCAATCTAGGCGAAAGTCACACAAGGGTCCTTATTCCCCTCACTTGGTTTTCATGTTGTCGGCCGCCAACATGAACACACTTGGTGAAGAATAAGACACACCTCGAATCTACCTCTATTTCCAACTAGAGGCATAAGGACATAACCCAATCACTTATCTTTCGCCACATCAAAGATCTCGTCACTCACGAGCCTACACTCCTGGGGTCTTTTCCATCCTAGGGTTTCTTAGGTCAACCTAGACCGTTTCTACTCTCTGATACCACCTCAGTCTGTCACGCCCCGCCGGGTCCTTAAACACCAACTAGGTGGAAAGGATAACCGCACGGGCGCATGCCCCAGACCCGCCGAACGGATAGAGTCCTTTCTACCCGCCCAAGGCGTCACAACACAAGCTTATCCACAATGTTCCAACTAGGAACGGAGTACAAGAGTTGCACAAGGAAAGCATCAACATAAAGAAGTTCTACTTCTATTACATCACAAGGCACAATATACATGTCCAAATTTTTTCTTTTCTTTCACTTTCATTCCATACATCATATTCCAAAATTATGGAATACACAACATTCATACAAGAATGAAAATCCCCTAAGCTATCATAGTCCAAAATAGGGGTACAACTCTATGCATCACCAAAATGGAAGGGCCGCTATCTAAAGAGCCAAACCCTTGCCTCGCTCCGTCGCCTCACTCGCGGAAGGACCTGGAAAATGGGGGGGGTGAGAACTAAAAACATAGTTCCAAGTGGGTAAGGCCACCCAAGAGAGAAGCTCGACCCACCAGGTCCAAAGAAACACCACATGCATAAGTTAGATCATATATAACTATGCAACAATTATTTACATGCTTAGTAAATAAACATAAAGGATGCAACCAAATGAAATATAATTTATCATTCTCTCCTAGGTTCATCCTATGTTCCACATTGACTAAGTTCTTTTACTTGTCATTTACTTATGGTTTCGGAATCGCCGTCTCACCATAATTGTCTCAACATTCGAGGAGTGAACTCGTCACCTCCAATTCGAGTCGCGAACTCGTCGCATACTCAGGATAGCGAAAGCGTCGCCTACCCCGTCACAATACCGCCATTACATGGCATGGATCGCGAAATCGTCGCATATCCGGGATAGCAACCTTGTTGCACATCTCCCCCTCGACACCGCCAATACGTGGCGCGGGGGATCGCGGTAGCGAAATCGTCGCATACCCGGGATCGCGAAATCGTCGCCTATCCCATGTCGGCACCGCCAACTCGTGGCATGGTAGCGAAATCGTCGCATACCCGGGATAGCAAAATCGTCGCACATCCCATTCTTCACATTACTTGCCAACCTAAATCTCATGATCTTAGGTTCAAGTCACTAAGTCTCGCCTATGTTTGATAACACTAGGCTACTTTCTCATTTCCAACCTAGGTTCCATGACTCTAGGTTCCAATCACATGTCCAACCTATGTTCAATGACACTAGGTTTAAATCTCACATGTTCCAACCTATGTTCAATAACACTAGGTTTAAATCTCACATGTCCCAACCTATGTTCAATAACACTAGGTTTAAATCTCACATGTTCCAACCTATGTTCAATAACACTAGGTTTAAATCTCACATGTTCCAACCTATGTTCAATAACACTAGGTTTAAATCTCACATGTTCCAACCTATGTTCAATAACACTAGGTTTAAATCTCACATGCAACCATGCAACAAGTATCAATAATTGAATTGTACTTGAAATATCCATCATGCAATAGGAGTTCATTGTTCTACCTATCATGATTTTTACCTTTGCCAACATGCAAAATGCTAGGGTTCTCAACACATACCATTTTATTTTTAAATGGATAATTACCCTAGACATGGAAGTGACCTAATCACTTCGGTAAACACAAACCCACCTTAAGAGCTTCCAATTTCTTGTACTCTTCAAGCTCCTAAGTGTCCAAGCCTTGAGTTCTTGCTTCAACCCAAGCTTCTACAAGAAAAATGGTTCGTTACTCATTACGAACCCTAAATCCATCTCAATATGCGAAATCAAGTGTTCCAACATGATTTCCTATGCCTCAATTGCAATTATCGAAGGTCCAAATATTTTTAGAACCCTTCATTGCAAAAGCCCTCATTCTACCTAGGGTTTGCATGCATGCAAGCCAAACCCTAGATTTCGTGGCCAATCTCCCCCTATTTGAGGTTTAGATTGCCAAGGGTTCCCAAAAACCTCTTTTCAAAGGATTAAATCCAAGGTTTGAACCCAAAACGTGAGGTACTAACCTTAATCACGAAATCCCCAAGCTTCTTCTTGCACCAAGAAGCTTCCTTTCTCCTTTGGAAGCCTTTTCCAAGATCAATCCACCACTTCTCCAAGCTTTTGGAGAGATCTCTAGAGAGAGAAAGTGAGAGGAGAGGGAGAGGAGTAGTGGGGAAGATGAACTCTGTGAAAGGGGAGTGTTCCCAGCCTTTCAAATACCCCCACGCATGTGAAAAGACCAAAATGCCCCTCTCCACACACAACACAACACTCAGCCCACTCTGGGCATTGTATACCGGTATGCCCATTTGCATACCGGTATACGGGTGTTTATTCCGGTATACCTCAGGGATTCTGCAGAACCCGAGAGTTGAGTTTACTGTTTCGCGCATTGTATACCGGTATGCCATTTCACATACCGGTATACCTCAGGGATTCTGCAAACCCGAGAGCTAGGTTTCTCGGTTTCTCATGGCATTCCGGTATACCATTTCACATACCGGTATACCAAGCTCCAATTCCGGTATTGGAGTTCACATACCGGAATCCAGTGCAGACTTTACCAATTGTGCAGTTTTAACTTATCGAGGTCCGTTTTCACGCCTCTTTTGCGCCGAAAACACTTCGCATAAGTCCTAAACTTGGTCGAAGCCTCGCACATAGCCTCTTATGCCATTTTCTCACTGGAACTCTACAATTTGTAGAAGTTCAGTACGATGCACTGAAATTCAGTGTACTACATCCGGAGTCACATACCGGTATGCGTAATCTGATACCGGTATGCAAGTGTATTCCGGAATACAATTTGGTGTTCCTCAAAACCGATGTTGAAAATACTGTTTTCTGAATTGTATACCGGTACTGGACTTATTAGTACCGGAATGCCTCTGCGTAAGTTTATGTTCCGTCATCGCATTCCGGTATCAGCTTAGGTATACCGGTACTGATACATTCTATACCGGTACTGAAGCTTGTAGTACCGAAATGCCTTTGCGTGAGAAACTATTTCCGTCATCGCATTGCGGTATCTGCATACGTATACCGGTATACAGAGCCAATTTTGGTATGTTTCGATTTAATCCGACTCTATTTGATTCCAACACCTATAAATAACCTATGAGGGTTCTCTTTAACTTTGAACAACTCAGAATTCGTAAAAGAGAAACCCTAGAGGCTAGGATTTTCGTTCTAAACTTTTTTCCACAAAATAGCCTCCGAGATCAATTCGAGATAGTTTTAACTTCTATTTCTTAATGCGAATTGATCTCCTTTGTGAGAATCCGAATTTTTGGGAATTTGGAATTCTCAGTGTTCCTCTCCCCCATTACTGTGTTTTTGCTCGGTATACGTATATAATACAGATATATATGTATATATAGGTATATAAGTGAGTTTTAGTGGAGTTTTTAAGTTTTCGGATTTTCGTCGCGGAGAGTGAACGGCTTAACGGCGCGATCCGGAGTTCGATGTTGGCGATCCAAAATGCTAAGTTCGATGTCTCGGCAGTGCTGAACGCGATGGCGCGATCCGTGTCGCCGTGCGACGAACGGATTAAAAGTTATTCTATCTTGATCGCCGAGAGGTCGTACGTCATGTTTTTCGGTTTCGCGATTTAGACCCTGTTTTCGCACCGTTTCGCGTGAGATCGCAAGTGGAGGGGTGTTTTAGCATCTTGTGCTGGCTGAGAAGGGGTTTTATTTTTTGTGTTTTGAGTGAAGAGGGAGGTTGAGTGTTTGAGTGGGTTTAGTAGGTGGAGGGGGTGGGTGAAACATCCCCTCACACCCTCTCTCACTCCCTCTCTCTCCCTCTCTCACTCCCTTCTCTCCCCTGCTCCCAGGGGGTGAGCACGAGGCTCCCCTGCCCCTTGGCCTCCTCCCTGAGCAGCGCCGGTCGCCGCCGGCCACCGCCTGGCCGGAGCAACTCCGGCCACATCTCCTTCTCCCTTTTTTTCTCTTTTCTTCTTCTTCTTCTTCTTCTTCTTCCCCTCCTCTGAGGTCAGCACCCAGGGGGGGAACCCACGCCGAGCTCCCCCTGAGGTTGCTGTGACGCGGGGGACCGCCGCCGTGCCGCCGGAGGACCGCCGGAAGCAGCCTGAGCTGCTGCGGCCAGCTGCTGGAGCAGCAGCTGGCCGAGGATGGTGAGCCCCTGCCGCCGCCGCCTCCCGCACCCTGGGAAGGTGAGCATCACCTCCCCCACGACCTCCGGCGCCGCCTCCTGCCTCCCCGGCCATCGCCGTGCCGCCGGAGCGCCGCTGTGGCTGCCGCGGTCTGTGATTGGGCACCTAGGGCAGCGCCGCTTCGATCCCTCCGCCGCCGCCGCCGCCGCTTCTCGCCGCCGGCTGAGGTCCTGTCGCGGTTCCTGAGAGCCGTCGGTGTTAGGCTTGACCTTTCGACAGGTGGGTACTTCGATCCGGAGTCGGTTCAGTGGACTACGGTGATACCTTTCTATCCCTTCTTTCGCATTTTAGTTTTTAGTTCACTTGACACCCGTAGACTCTACTTATATGCGTGCTTGGATAGTAGAGTAGTGTGGCTTGCATGTTCTTTGAGACGACCCAGTCGATCGGGGGGGGATCGCTTATCATTCCGAGCGATCCTAGTGTGGCTTGCATGTTCCTTGAGACGACCCAGTTGGTCGGAGGTGATCGCCTATTGTTCCGAGCGATCCTAGTTGTGGTTTATTGGTTGCTTCTCGGCTTGTTGCCGTTCTGTGGATTGAGCATTTGCATCGATCGTCACAGCTCTTCTAGCACTTCACGTACACCGCGGTCTGATCCACCGTTTGGAGGTGTTCTTTTCCGGAAAAGGGTCGTTGAGTTTGTGCCGACCCGTGAGCCTTGATGCAGTGCGTCCAGAAGGTTTATGTGCCTATAGATGAGCAGGTGACAGTGCATGAGATACGTCCCGGTGGTTTTAGATTGGGTTTACTTTGTGGTTTTCCCTTTGATGCATACTAGTTGTTTACAGTAGCATAGTTATTTCAGTTGTATGTTAGCCTCATATTTACTTGTGCTACTGTTTACCATATCTATCTTTTGTTGACCCTCGTGCCGGTGTGTACACCTCACCTTCGTCGGCTTGCGGTACCCACTGGGAGGGGAGACATGTGTACATGTTCTCACCCCCACCCCCGTTGCAGGTTTCAGGTGAGCAGGGTGGTGAGTGTCGGGACGCTGCGAGGCACGCCTAGATAGTAGCTCTAGAGGTTCCGACTCGTGAGGCTACTTCCCCAGATTTGGTTATCACCCTACTTTCGCCTATTAGATGTCATTTGTGGTTCAGTTATTCTTTGGGCTTACTCTAGCATGCTTATGTGTTGTGAATTTACTCCATATGATTATGTGATGATAGCATGCTTGGATTGATTGGTTGTATCCTCGTTTTTCGATCGTTTCTTTTATCGAGTATTTTGGCTTTCTACCCCTCGTGGTAGCGTCGTGAAATAAAGGTTTCCGTGTGGGAAACAGTTTTCAAATGAGTTTCTGATTGTTCGGTTTTTGTGATTTCAAAAGAGAGTTCTCGTGTGGAGAACGGTTTTCAAATTATTCTTGAATGATTGAATTTAGGGTTTCAAATAAAGCTTCTGGATAAGGAGAAGCTTTTTAGAATGATTGTTGCTTGTGCATCGCATCATCCTTCGCTTAAGGATTTGCTTAGATTCATACAGGTTTAAGGACGGTTAGCTGTATGAATATCTCGTTGTGTTGTTGTGCTTTTGAGATGAATGAATGGCGGTTGTGATCCCGTTGCATGTTGTTGGACGCCGTGCAAATACAGGGGAGGCTCTGTCCGTGTGTACAGTGGACCCTGTATTTGTGGCGGGTCTATACGTGGCGCGGGCTAGGCTTCAAAAAAAAAAAAAATTTTAGCACGTTTTTCCGCATCTTGAACTAGCCCGGGGCGTGACAGATTAAGATGGTATCAGAGCGTAAAGGGAACAAACACTGTCACGCCCCGGGCTAGTTATAGAAGCGGAAAAGCGTGCCAAATTTTTTTTTTGAAAGCCTAGGCCGCGCCACGTACAGACCCGCCACAAATACAGGGATCACTGTACACACGGACAGAGCCTCCCCTGTATTTGCACGGCGTGGACAACAACAACGAGAGGGTTACAACTACTATTCATTCAACACAACCAACAACAACCATAGCGAGATTCATACAGCTAGCCATCCTTAAACAGTATGAGTCTAAGCAGGTCCTTAAGCGAAGGATGATGCGATGCACAAACAGCAATCATTCTACAAAATTGCTCCTTACCCAGAAGCTTTCATTTTGAAACCCTAGATTCAATCATTTAAAACCTTTTGAAAACTGTTCCCCACACGAGAACCTTTTACTTGAAAACGCTACCGCGAGGGGTAGAAAGCTAGAGTGTGCGACAAATGAAATAACTAGAAGAGTACTCAACCAAGAATCTAAGCATGCAACACATATAGGAACTAACTAAAACAACATAAAGTAAGCATGCATACAAACATCCAAAATGTAACTGAACCCCATCCACGTCTAGTCCACTGTCAAAGATAGGGTAATAACCAAAATCTGCGGGAGACGCCTCACGAGTCTGAGTCACTAGCACACTATCTATGCGTGCCTCTCCTCGTCCCGACTCCCACTACCCTGCTCACCTGAAAACAACAACGAGGGCGGGGGGTGAGAACATGTAAACATGTCTCCCCTCCCAGTGGGTACCGCAAGCCGACGAGGGCGAGGTGTACACACCGGCGCGAGGGTCAACAGATAGATAGATAAGGTAAACAGTAGCGTATGTAGAAAAGAGTCTAACATAAAACTGAACAGCTATGCTACTGTAATCATCTAGTGTACGCATCAATGGAGGTAATAGCGAAATAAACCCAATCTGGCCACCGGGACGTATCCCTGGCACTGTCACCTGCTCAACACTCGGCACATACCTTCTGGACGCACTGCGTCAAGGCTCACGGGTCGGCACAAACTCAACGACCTTTTTTCGGAAAAGAACACCCCTATTCGGTGGATCAGACCGAGGGTGTACGTGAAGTGCTAGAAGAGCTGTGACGATCGATGCAAATGCTCAATCCACAGAACGGCAACGAGCCGTGAAGCAACTACTAAACCGCAACGGGGATCGCTCGAAACGACAGCGATCACCCCCGACCGACTAGGTCGTCTCAACAGTCATGCAACCATAACTACTCTACTATCCAAGCACGCATATAAGTAGAGTCTACGGGAGTCAAGTGAACTAAAACTGAAATGCAAAGGAAAGGATAGAAAGGTATCACCGTAGTCCACTGAACCGACTCCGGACCGAAGTACCCACCTAACGAAGCGCTCAAGTCAACTCCGACGGCTCTCGGGGGCAGCGACGGGACCTACGAAAGACTCACGCGGTCAAGGTCCACCAAGTCGACGCTAAACATAAAGCTCTCACATCCCGACCCGACGGATCGCCCGAAAACCGCCGGGACGATCCCGAAACAACACAAAGCCTCAGAGGGGGTACTAGAACGTCGAACACGTCCCTCGCTGTCCCTAAATACACAAAACCAAGTGCTGGGACAGCGAGCGCAAGCTCGGGGTGCCACGACCAAAAACGCACCCGAAAAGGCCTCCCGGGTTCCCGAAAAATGCCGAAATGGCACCGGAACCCTTCGTCGCTCAACCGCTGTCCCCGGAACTTCGGGACAGCGTTGAGGAACAGCCAACAAGGCTGAATGACGAAGCCAAGTCGCTTGCGAAAAACAGCGAGCGAGTCGCACAATTAGAAACGCGCGTTTTGCCGATTATTTCATCGAAAAACGTGTCGGAAACAAGTCCGAAACCACACGAAGGGCGAGGGGGTTGGACAACCAGTCCACAGGGTCTCCAAGACCTTACCCTTGCTGCCCACGGCGTCGCTACGCTGTCACAAACGCCCAAGTCCCCAAACATGCAACATACACAAACATACAATCACTAAATTAAGCCGTTCGAGAAAACCGTTCGTCCGCTCGACCTTCCGCAAGTACCAGCGGATAGGTGACGTCGTCACGGAGACCGTGCTCACAGCCCCGCTGCGACAGGACAAGTCGCGAGTCGGGAAAATGCATAAAAATAGTGAGGCATACATACTAAATCAGCGTAACCAAGGCCATTCGAGCGCTCCGTTCGTCCGCACAACCTCCCGCAAGCACCAGCGGATAGGCAACGACTCAACGGAGGTCGTGCTCGCAGCCCCTCTGCGACAGGACAAGTCGCAGGTCGGGAAAAAGGATAAATACAGCGCCGCGAGCACCGAAACGGCTCGACCAGGGCCGAACAACAAATGGCTCAAGCAAAATTAAAACGGAGGTGAGCATGATGATCAGCATGATGCCATGATCATCGTGCTCACCTTCCTGGACCACGGGGACCAGTGGGGGCACCGGAAAGCTCGGCGCGGCCAAAACCACAGGAAAAAAGCCCCCCCCGGCCGGAGCAACTAGCTCCGGCCGGCTGCCGACGGGTAAACAAGGCCGGCGGCGGGCAGGGTCGGCCGAGAGGGTCGCAAGGAAGGGGGAGCTCACCCTAGTCGACGGCGAGAGGCGGCGGCGTGGCGAAGCTCCCGGCTCTCGGGTAAAGCTAGGACACGGCGGCGCGGCAACGGGCGGCGACGACGGCCGGCGGCGAGGCGAGCACCTTCAAGAGGAGGTCGCCGGTCACCGATCACCGGTTGGCCGGTGACCGCGACAAGAAAGGGGCCGGGTTGGGGCGGCGACGCTGGCGCGGCCTCGGGTGCCCTAGCGGTCCCTGCGGAGCAAGCGGCGGCTGCGGCGGCGCTCCGGCGGTACGGCGACTGCCGGGGAGGAAGGAGGCGGCGCCGGAGCTCACGGGGGTGACGATGCTCACCCTCCTGAGCTGCGGGAGGCGGCGCTGCTCCGGCTCACAAACCTCAGCTCACTGTGGCTCCTGCAGTGGCCGCAGGGGCTGGCGACGGCTCCCGGCGACTCCCGGCGGCAGGGCGACGACGGCAGAGGGTCGTGCCACCTCAGGAGGCTCCGGCGTGGGTAACCCCTGGGTGCACACCCTCGGGAAGAAGAAAAGGAAGAAGAAGAAGAAGAAAAAGAGAAAAGAGGGAGAGAGGGAGGTTCCGGGGAACTCCGGCCAGCTGGGTGGTCGGCGGCGGCCGGAGAAGTTCCATAGAGGTGCTGAGGGGCAGGGGAGAGGGAGCTCTGGTCCTGGCTGTGGAGAGGAGAGAGAGAGTGGGAGTGAGAGTGGGAGTGAGAGTGGGAGTGAGAGGGAGGTGGAGTGTGGTGTAAGAAAAGAGAGGGGGTTGGGTTAGCTTCATTTAATGCTTCCACCAACCACCACCTACCCCTCCCTCTCAGCCAACACCTTGCCTCCCAAGTAACAATATCCTCCCAGGTCCCTACGATTCGAAATTGCGCGAAAAGGTGCGAAAACGGGGACCCGATCGCGAAACATAAAACGTAATGTTCGAGCGATCAGCGATAAAGATGCAATAACTTTCAATCCGTGCGTCGCACGCCGACACGGATCACGCCATTGCGTTCGGCACTACCGAGACATCGAACTTAGCATTTTGGATCGCCAGAATCGGACTCCGGATCGCGACGTTAAGCCGAACACTCTCCGCAACTAAAAACCCGAAATTACGATTACGTAAAATAATTACCGTAAACCAAAATACGCGTATAAATATACTCAAACAGCTCAAAAATGCAGTATACAAGGGTGGGGGTTACAGAATTCAAATAACAGAAGAAGAGTATAAAAATCTGAATTCTCACATTACTCCCACCATACAAGAAGTTTCGTCCCCGAAACTTCCTCACACTACATCCGCGAACAACTGCGGGAATCTCTCGCGCATAGCAGACTCCAGCTCCCAAGTAGCCTCGCGCTCCTCGTGATTCGACCAACGAACCTTCACATACGGAATGCTCTGGTTCCTCAACTGCTTCACCTCGCGGGCCAAAATCCGAACAGGCACCTCGTCGTAGCTAAGGTCCTCCCTCAGCTGAATCGTCGTCGGGCTGATCACGTGAGAAAGGTCGGAAATGTACTTCCGTAGCATAGACACATGGAAGACATTGTGCACCCGAGCAAGACTGGGAGGAAGAGCCAACCGATAAGCCACTGGACCCACACGCTCAAGGATCTCAAACGGTCCCACAAAACGCGGGCTAAGCTTGCCCCGTAACCCGAACCGCTTGATCCCTCGAGAAGGCGACACCCTGAGCAGCACATGCTCACCAACCTGGAACTCGAGGTCCCGTCGTCGCCTGTCCGCGTAGCTTTTCTGCCGGCTCTGTGCAGTCAGCAACCTCTGCCTCGCACTGCGAATCCTGGCCTCTGCGTCCTCTAGCAAGTCGGGCCCGATCACACGACGCTCCCCTACGTCATCCCAACAGATCGGCGATCGACAACGACGTCCATACAAGGCCTCATACGGTGCCATCCCAATGCTCGCCTGGAAGCTGTTGTTGTAGGCGAACTCCACCAAGGTAAGGTATCTGAACCATCCCTCGCCAAAATCCAAAACGCAAGCCCGGAGCATGTCCTCGAGGGTCTGGATGACGCGCTCCGACTGCCCGTCACTCTGAGGGTGGTACGCAGAACTGAAGTCGAGCCTCGTCCCCAGTGCCTGCTGCAAACTCCTCCACGGTACGGGTCCCCTGTCGAAGACGCTCCAACTCGCGCTCCAAGCTCTATTTGGTACTCTCCCGAAAATAGTGGTCGAAGATAACCTCTCTGAACTCGCTCCACAAAGGGTAGGCGGCAGAATAGCGAGTCGTCAGGAGGTTCAGCCACCAGTCGTAGGCCTCGTCGTCCAAACAATGAGTGGCCAACGGGACCCTGTCCTGCTCGTCGATGCGAAGGTCTCGGAAAAGCTTCTCCATCTGCAGAACCCAACGCTCCACAGATCGCCTTCCGTCCTTCTTGCCCGCGAACAAGGGCGGATCGAATCTCCGAAACTCCGCCAAACGTGCACGGATGTGGGCACCATCCCCACCGGCGGGGTCGGCGAACGCACTCGGTACAGCCGATGAAGTCGCCGCTAACGTCGGTGTCGCGGCCCCGCAAGGCGCGGGTGCCACAGGAGGGTCTGCAGTCGGCGGGGCACTCGGCGGTGGAGGAGGGGCTGGAGCGGCAGTCGCCGTAGCCTGCTGCTGCATGAACTGCTGGAACATGCCGGAGAGGGCCGTCAGGTGACCCCTCATCTCGGCCATGTCAGTCTCAAGCTGCAGGGTACGGTCAGGACCGGGCTGCGCGCCTCCTGCCGGCTCCTCACTCGGACCAGCTGCAGATGCCCGTGTCTGAACCCCGGTAGGCGGCTCCGCGGGTGCACGCCTGCCACCACGACCAGTGCGGGTAGGTCGGCCACGACCGCGAGCCATCTGAACCAAAGAAAACGCGTAAGAAAAAGAGGGTCGGCAACACCCAACAACAACATGCCGAAAACAAACCCCTCGAACTCACGCGCCTATAGATCCTAGGTCTTCCTATGGGTCATCCTAACCATTGGTTCAGTTACAAGTTTACGAATGAACAAGTATTTGTATCCTTCACGCTCTGATACCATCTTAATCTGTCACGCCCCGGGCTAGTTATAGAAGCGGAAAAGCGTGCCAATTTTTTTTTTTGAAAGCCTAGCCCGCGCCACGTACAGACCCGCCACAAATACAGGGATCACTGTACACACGGACAGAGCCTCCCCTGTATTTGCACGGCGTGGACAACAACAACGAGAGGGTTACAACTACTATTCATTCAACACAACCAACAACAACCATAGCGAGATTCATACAGCTAGCCATCCTTAAACAGTATGAGTCTAAGCAGGTCCTTAAGCGAAGGATGATGCGATGCACAAACAGCAATCATTCTACAAAATTGCTCCTTACCCAGAAGCTTTCATTTTGAAACCCTAGATTCAATCATTTAAAACCTTTTGAAAACTGTTCCCCACACGAGAACCTTTTACTTGAAAACGCTACCGCGAGGGGTAGAAAGCTAGAGTGTGCGACAAATGAAATAACTAGAAGAGTACTCAACCAAGAATCTAAGCATGCAACACATATAGGAACTAACTAAAACAACATAAAGTAAGCATGCATACAAACATCCAAAATGTAACTGAACCCCATCCACGTCTAGTCCACTGTCAAAGATAGGGTAATAACCAAAATCTGCGGGAGACGCCTCACGAGTCTGAGTCACTAGCACACTATCTATGCGTGCCTCTCCTCGTCCCGACTCCCACTACCCTGCTCACCTGAAAACAACAACGAGGGCGGGGGGTGAGAACATGTAAACATGTCTCCCCTCCCAGTGGGTACCGCAAGCCGACGAGGGCGAGGTGTACACACCGGCGCGAGGGTCAACAGATAGATAGATAAGGTAAACAGTAGCGTATGTAGAAAAGAGTCTAACATAAAACTGAACAGCTATGCTACTGTAATCATCTAGTGTACGCATCAATGGAGGTAATAGCGAAATAAACCCAATCTGGCCACCGGGACGTATCCCTGGCACTGTCACCTGCTCAACACTCGGCACATACCTTCTGGACGCACTGCGTCAAGGCTCACGGGTCGGCACAAACTCAATGACCCTTTTCCGGAAAAGAACACCCCTATTCGGTGGATCAGACCGAGGGTGTACGTGAAGTGCTAGAAGAGCTGTGACGATCGATGCAAATGCTCAATCCACAGAACGACAACGAGCCGTGAAGCAACTACTAAACCGCAACGGGGATCGCTCGGAATGACAGCGATCACCCCCGACCGACTAGGTCGTCTCAACAGTCATGCAACCATAACTACTCTACTATCCAAGCACGCATATAAGTAGAGTCTACGGGAGTCAAGTGAACTAAAACTGAAATGCAAAGGAAAGGATAGAAAGGTATCACCGTAGTCCACTGAACCGACTCCGGATCGAAGTACCCACCTAACGAAGCGCTCAAGTCAACTCCGACGGCTCTCGGGGGCAGTGACGGGACCTATGAAAGACTCACACGGTCAAGGTCCACCAAGTCGACGCTAAACATAAAGCTCGCACATCCCGACCCGACGGATCGCCCGAAAACCGCCGGGACGATCCCGAAACAACACAAAGCCTCAGAGGGGGTACTAGAACGTCGAACACGTCCCTCGCTGTCCCTAAATACACAAAACCAAGTGCTGGGACAGCGAGCGCAAGCTCGGGGTGCCACGACCAAAAACGCACCCGAAAAGGCCTCCCGGGTTCCCGAAAAATGCCGAAATGGCACCGGAACCCTTCGTCGCTCAACCGCTGTCCCCGGAACTTCGGGACAGCGTTGAGGAACAGCCAACAAGGCTGAATGACGAAGCCAAGTCGCTTGCGAAAACAGCGAGCGAGTCGCACAATTAGAAACGCGCGTTTTGCCGATTATTTCATCGAAAAACGCGTCGGAAACAAGTCCGAAACCACACGAAGGGCGAGGGGGTTGGACAACCAGTCCACAGGGTCTCCAAGACCTTACCCTTGCTGCCCACGGCGTCGCTACGCTGTCACAAACGCCCAAGTCCCCAAACATGCAACATACACAAACATACAATCACTAAATTAAGCCGTTCGAGAAAACCGTTCGTCCGCTCGACCTTCCGCAAGTACCAGCGGATAGGTGACGTCGTCACGGAGACCGTGCTCACAGCCCCGCTGCGACAGGACAAGTCGCGAGTCGGGAAAATGCATAAAAACAGTGAGGCATACATACTAAATCAGCGTAACCAATGCCGTTCGAGCGCTCCGTTCGTCCGCACAACCTCCCGCAAGCACCAGCGGATAGGCAACGACTCAACGGAGGTCGTGCTCGCAGCCCCTCTGCGACAAGACAAGTCGCAGGTCGGGAAAAAGCATAAATACAGCGCGAAACGGCTCGACCAGGGTCGAACAACAAATGGCTCAAGCAAAATTAAAACGGAGGTGAGCATGATGATCAGCATGATGCCGTGATCATCGTGCTCACCTTCCTGGACCACGGGGACCAGCGGGGGCACCGGAAAGCTCGGCGCGGCCAAAACCACAGGAAAAAAGCCCCCCCCCGGCCGGAGCAACTAGCTCCGGCCGGCTGCCGACGGGTAAACAAGGCTGGCGGCGGGCAGTGTCGGCCGAGAGGGTCGCAGGGAAGGGGGAGCTCACCCTAGTCGACGGCGAGAGGCGGCGGCGGCGGCGCGGCGAACCTCCCGGCTCTCGGGTAAAGCTAGGACACAGCGGCGCGGCAACGGGCGGCGACGACGGCCGGCGGTGAGGCGAGCACCTTCAAGAGGAGGTCGTCGGTCACCGGTTGCCCGGTGACCGCGACAAGAAAGGGGCCGGGTTGGGGCGGCGACGCTGGCGCGGCCTCGGGTGCCCTAGCGGTCCCTCCGGAGCAAGCGGCGGCTGCGGCGGCGCTCCGACGGTACGGCGACTGCCGGGGAGGAAGGAGGCGGCGCCGGAGCTCACGAGGGTGACGATGCTCACCCTCCTGAGCTGCGGGAGGCGGCGCTGCTCCGGCTCACAAACCTCGGCCCACTGTGGCTCCTGCAGTGGCCGCAGGGGCTGGCGGCGGCTCCCGGCGACTCCCGGCGGCAGGGCGACGACGGCAGAGGGTCGTGCCACCTCAGCGGGCTCCGGCGTGGGTAACCCCTGGGTGCACACCCTCGGGAAGAAGAAAAGGAAGAAGAAGAAGAAGAAAAAGAGAAAAGAGGGAGAGAGGGAGGTTCCGGGGAACTCCGGCCAGCTGGGTGGTCGGCGGCGGCCGGAGAAGTTCCACAGAGGTACTGAGGGGCAGGGGAGAGGGAGCTCTGGTCCTGGCTGTGGAGAGGAGAGAGAGAGTGGGAGTGAGAGTGGGAGTGAGAGGGAGGTGGAGTGTGGTGTAAGAAAAGAGAGGGGGTTGGGTTAGCTTCATTTAATGCTTCCACCAACCCCCACCTACCCCTCCCTCTCAGCCAACACCTTGCCTCCCAAGTAACAATATCCTCCCAGGCCCCTACGATTCGAAATTGCGCGAAAAGGTGCGAAAACGGGGACCCGATCGCGAAACATAAAACGTAATGTTCGAGCGATCAGCGATAAAGATGCAATAACTTTCAATCCGTGTGTCGCACGCTGACACGGATCACGCCATTGCGTTCGGCACTGCCGAGACATCGAACTTAGCATTTTGGATCGCCAGAATCGAACTCCGGATCACGACGTTAAGCCGAACACTCTCCGCAACTAAAAACCCGAAATTACGATTACGTAAAATAATTACCGTAAACCAAAATACGCGTATAAATATACTCAAACAGCTCAAAAACGCAGTATACAGGGGTGGGGGTTACAAAATTCAAATAACAGAAGAAGAGTACAAAAATCTGAATTCTCACAAACACTCATTCATTCATCAGCTCGTAACTGAACCACAGGTTAGGCTGACCCATAGGGAGACCTAGGATGTATAGGCGCGCGAGCTCGAGGGGTTTGTTTTCGGCTTGTGTTTTGTGGGAGTTGTCGACCCCTTTTCTCTTGCGCTGGTTTCTGCTTTTGCAGTTCGCTTGTGGTCTTGGTAGACCTCCTCGTCCGTGTCGTGGTGGTGGGCGTGCGCCTGAGGAGCCGTCTGCTGGTGTTCTGTTTCGGGCTGTTGTGGCTGGTTCGAGTGAGGAGCTGGCAGGAGGCGGACAGCCTGGTGTGGACCGTACCCTGTGTGCTTGAGGCCGAGGTGAGGGGTCAGCTGGCGACCCTCTCCGGCATGTTCCGGCTTGTTCTGGTGGTTTTCGCAACAGGCCACGGCAGCTGCCGCTCCAGCCCCTCCTACTCCTTCGCCGTGTACCCCGATGATTACAGACCCTCTTGTGGCACCCACACCGTTGTACGACGACCGTGACGATGACAGCGACTTTGTCGGCTGTTTCGCGCGTGGACGCCGACCCCGTGTTTGGGGGTGGTGGTCACACTCAAGCGTGTTGGGCGGACTTCCTGTGTTTGGTCTGCCCTGGTTCGCAGGCTCGTGCTGTTTCTGGTAGTGGTGGTGGAGTACCAGACAGATCCCAAGTGGCCGGGTGTTTTCCCCTTTGTGTAACCACTCGTTGGTAAGTGGTGGCCCTCGTGGGCTTGGGAACGTCACTTGGTAGATCTGTGTTGTTGTAGGGCTGTTCTCGCCCCGTCCCCACTTTCCGTGTTGAGCACGAGGGCCTCTGCGAGCGTCTCTACGGAGACGTTGTTTTGAGCGGTTTCGACCGCAGTTTGGGTGTTTTCCCCTCTGTTTTGTCGGGTAGGGAGGTGAAGCCTACCCCTCTGACGTCTTGCTGGTGGCATCGTCAATGTTGGTCTTTTGACCATTGGCTAGTTCTGGCGTCGAACTGACGTGTACTAGACTGAGTGGACACTGTTGAGTGTCGGGTGTTTGTTGGTGCCTACGTGGTTTGCGGCTATCCTAACGCCTAAATTGGTGTGTTATGGGATTCCTGGTGGTATTTGTAGGTTTCCGTGTTGCCGCGAGATCTTCCAGATTCTTGTTCGGGATCTCACCGCGTTCGACGCTGGTTAGTCGACGCTGGTTTTGTTCTTCCTCCGTTTTGGTACGGGTGGATTGACGACCCTTGTCACCTGTAGCTGTCGGTTCGTTGTTGGAAGCCGATGACTCCTAGGGTGTTGGCTCAGGGCAGACCTTGTTGGGTGGGTCGGTTTGCTTTTCCCGTTAATTCGGTGACTCGTCTGTGACTTTGGTCCAGCTTTTAAGTTGGTTGACCTGGTACCTTTGTGGTGTTGCCAACTGGTTGTTGGCCTTGACCTTGGGATATTTCGTTTTCTTTTGATAAGTACGTTGGCTGCAGACAACGTAGTGTGAAAAGTTAGGACGAAATACCCTATCCCTTTCGGGACTTTCTGGATTGGGTCGGTGCTTTCCCTTGCAAGACTTGCTCCTTCTTCGTCGTCTTGTGGAAAGCTGTGTGGTGGTCATCCCTGTTCTAGTGGTGAACCTTGAGCTAATCCTGGCGAGGTTTTTGCGCAGTTGATTTGCCGTCACTGCCTTTGGTTTGACTCCGGTTGAGTCAGGGTGCCCTTTTAGCTCAGTTTCGGGATGACGGGAGCCTGGTTGTTGGCTCCGAGGTCTCTGTGCTTGTGTTCGCGTGCTGGGTTTTCGCCGCGTCTTCCGTGTAGCCGTGCTTTGGAGCACGTGCCCGATCTTTTGGATCTGATGGTCGGCATCGTTGGCGATTTTATCGCTTGTTGCGATTGGCAACCCTGTGCACCTGAGTGATGGACTCGCAAGGTTTTGGTTGGATTGTGAGTCGAGCTTTCAGTTGGTCGGTGTTGTTTTAGTACCCTCTACCGCAGACCTTCGATCTCTTCGACCGGCTCCAGGGAGCCTCGGTTTTCTCGAAGTGTGTGTTCTGCAGCCAGGTTATCCTTAGTTGAGGATCAAGGCCGAGGACGTTGCCTTAGACGGCCCTCCGGACTCGTTACGGGCTTTACGAGGTCACGGTTTTGCCGTTCTGTTTGACGAACGTCCCGGCAGCTTTTTGGATTTGATGAACTGGGTTTTCGGCAGTTCTTGGATCTATTTGTCGTGGTCTCCTTTGACGACATACTGATCTATTCAAGGAGTTTCCTTCCTGGTTCGCATTGTGACGCGGGCTGGTTTTGTGGAGGAACCAAGGAAGGTGGACCTTGTAGTAGTTTGGCCTGTTCCGACTTCTGTGACTGAGATTAGGAGCTTCCTCGGCTTGGGCGTTGTTGCCGGCGATTTGTTGAGGGTTCTTCTCAAGATCGCCGCCCCTTTGAGAAAGCTGTCGAGGAGTGGCGCGTTGTTTCTGTAGGCTCCCGCTTGTCTGACGAGCTTCTGGGAGCCGATGGACTGTTTGACCCGTGCCCCTATCTTAGCATTGTCGCAGCCTGGTGAGGTTGTTATGGTCTTCTGCGATGCATCTTGGATGGGATTGGGGTGCGTGTTCATTCAGCATGAGAAGGTTATCGCCTATGCTCCGCGCTAGTTGATGGACTATGAGAAGATCTATCTGGCGCTCGATCTCGAGTTAGCAGCAGTGGTGTTCGCTCTCAAGCTTTGGAGACACTACCTGATTGGAGCGTGTTGTGAGATCTTCACGGATTCCCAGAGTCTGTTGTATCTCTTCAAGGAGCCGTCTCTTTTGATCACCGACCAGGAGTGATTGGTGGTGGAGTTTCATCGACCAGAGTTGGAGACCTTACCTTGTGGCTACCGCACAGTTGTTGTCGTTGGAGGTGCAACCCACCTTGGCGGATCAGATTTTCGATGGGCAGCCGATGGATCCGCACTGGCAGTGAGTGCGAGCAGACGCCGAACAGGGCAGAGATGGTGAGCCCGCACTGGTTTTCCTTCGAGGACGGAGGTGTATGCCCAGTGTTCGGGATTTGAGGTGAGAGTTTTGGCTGAGGCACACCGGTCGCCGTACATCGTTCATCCTGGAGAGACGAAGATGTACTGCGACTTGAGGTAAAGTTTCTGGTTGTAGCTCAGCATGTGGCACTGTGCCGGGTTTGTCAGCAAGTGAAGGCTGTGCATCAGCAGAGAAGCTTTGACCGTTACCTGTACCTGTAGGGAAGTGGGAGCGGATCACCATGGTTTTCGTCACCGGGTTGCCTCGTTCTCTGCGAGGTCATGTTGCGATCTGGGTTGTTTCGTGGACTGTTTGACGAAAACGGCTCACTTCCTACCGGTACACTCGACTTAGTCTCGGGATCGACTGGCGCAGCTCCACTTGGATGAGTTCGTCGGGCTGTCTGGAGAGCTAGTGTCGAACGCTTTGGATTGGAGATCTCGCTTCGTTTCCCAGTTCTGGAGGAGCTTGCTGTAGGCACTGGGGACGAGGCTCGACTTTAGCTCAGTTCAACCCTCAGAGTGTTGGGCAGTCGGAGCGAGTCTTCTAGACTCTCGAGGTTATGCTCCGGGCATGCGCTTTGGATTTTGGGTAAGGGTTGGTTATGGTATCTTTCTTTGGTAGAGTTTGCTTTCTGCAACAGCTTCCTAGCGAGCATTGGATTGGCACCGCGCGAGGTGTTTTGTGGAAGTCGTTGTCGATCACTGTTCTGTCTGGTTGACGTGGGTGAACGTCGTGTGATCGGCCCGACGACGGTTCAGCTGAGGGAGTATCTCAGCTGCGGTGAGGTGCCTGTGGGGTTTTTGGGCTCGCAATGAGGAATAGTTGGGGAATCGGAGCTTTCTGTTTGTGAGACTGCGTGGACGAATCGCGGGGAGCGCGAGACTTCTTTGGAGCTAGAGTCTGCTTCGTGTGAGCGGTATCCGCTGTTGTTCGCGGATAGTGTGTGGGTAAGTTTCGGGGACGAAACTTCTTGTTAGGTGGGAGTGATGTGAGAATCCGAATTTTTGGGAATTTGGAATTCTCAGTGTTCCTCTCCCCCATTACTGTGTTTTTGCTCGGTATACGTATATAATACAGATATATATGTATATATAGGTATATAAGTGAGTTTTAGTGGAGTTTTTAAGTTTTCGGATTTTCGTCGCGGAGAGTGAACGGCTTAACGGCGCGATCCGGAGTTCGATGTTGGCAATCCAAAATGCTAAGTTCGATGTCTCGGCAGTGCTGAACGCGATGGCGCGATCCGTGTCGCCGTGCGACGAACGGATTAAAAGTTATTCCATCTTGATCACCGAGAGGTCGTACGTCACGTTTTTCGGTTTCGGTTTCGCGATTTAGACCCTGTTTTCGCACCGTTTCGCGTGAGATCGCAAGTGGACGGGTGTTTTAGCATCTTGTGCTAGCTGAGAAGGGGTTTTATTTTTTGTGTTTTGAGTGAAGAGGGAGGTTGAGTGTTTGAGTGGGTTTAGTAGGTGGAGGGGGTGGGTGAAACATCCCCTCACACCCTCTCTCACTCCCTCTCTCTCCCTCTCTCACTCCCTTCTCTCCCCTGCTCCCAGGGGGTGAGCACGAGGCTCCCCTACCCCTTGGCCTCCTCCCTGAGCAGCGCCGGCCGCCGCCGGCCACCGCCTGGCCGGAGCAACTCCGGCCACCTCTCCCTCTCCCTTTTTTTTTCTCTTTTCTTCTTCTTCTTCTTCTTCTTCTTCTTCTTCCCCACCTCTGAGGTCAGCACCCAGGGGGGGAACCCACGCCGAGCTCCCCTGAGGTTGTTGTGACGCGGGGGACCGCCGCCGTGGCGCCGGAGGACCGCCGGAAGCAGCCTGAGCTGCTGCGGCCAGCTGCTGGAGCAGCAGCTGGCCGAGGATGGTGAGCCCCTGCCGCCGCCGCCTCCCGCACCCTGGGAAGGTGAGCATCACCTCCCCCGCGACCTCCGGCGCCGCCTCCTGCCTCCCCGGCCATCGCCGTGCCGCCGGAGCGCCGCCGTGGCTGCCGCGGTCTGTGATTGGGCACCTAGGGCAGCGCCGCTTCGATCCCTGCGCCGCCGCCGCCGCCGCTTCTCGCCGCCGGCTGAGGTCCTGTCGCGGTTCCCGAGAGCCGTCGATGTTAGGCTTGACCTTTCGACAGGTGGGTACTTCGATCCGGAGTCGGTTCAGTGGACTACGGTGATACCTTTCTATCCCTTCTTTCGCATTTTAGTTTTTAGTTCACTTGACTCCCGTAGACTCTACTTATATGCGTGCTTGGATAGTAGAGTAGTGTGGCTTGCATGTTCTTTGAGACGACCCAGTCGGTTGGGGGGGGGGATCGCTTATCATTCCGAGCGATCCTAGTGTGGCTTGCATGTTCCTTGAGACGACCCAGTTGGTCGGAGGTGATCGCCTATTGTTCCGAGCGATCCTAGTTGTGGTTTATTGGTTGCTTCTCGGCTTGTTGCCGTTCTGTGGATTGAGCATTTGCATCGATCGTCACAGCTCTTCTAGCACTTCACGTACACCGCGGTCTGATCCACCGTTTGGAGGTGTTCTTTTCCGGAAAAGGGTCGTTGAGTTTGTGCCGACCCGTGAGCCTTGATGCAGTGCGTCCAGAAGGTTTATGTGCCTATAGATGAGCAGGTGACAGTGCATGGGATACGTCCCGGTGGTTTTAGATTGGTTATCACCCTACTTTCGCCTATTAGATGTCATTTGTGGTTCAGTTATTCTTTGGGCTTACTCTAGCATGCTTATGTGTTGTGAATTTACTCCTTATGATTATGTGATGATAGCATGCTTGGATTGATTGGTTGTATTCATGTTCTTCGATCGTTTCTTTTATCAAGTATTTTGGCTTTCTACCCCTCGTGGTAGCGTCGTGAAATAAAGATTTCCGTGTGGGAAACAGTTTTCAAATGGGTTTCTGATTGTTCGATTTTTGTGATTTCAAAAGAGAGTTCTCGTGTGGAGAACGGTTTTCAAATTATTCTTGAATGATTGAATTTAGGGTTTCAAATAAAGCTTCTGGGTAAGGAGCAGCTTTTTAGAATGATTGTTGCTTGTGCATCGCATCATCCTTCGCTTAAGGATTTGCTTAGATTCATACAGGTTTAAGGACGGTTAGCTGTATGAATATCTCGTTGTGTTGTTGTGCTTTTGGGATGAATGAATGGCGGTTGTGATCCCGTTGCATGTTGTTGGACGCCGTGCAAATACAGGGGAGGCTCTGTCCGTGTGTACAGTGGACCCTGTATTTGTGGCGGGTCTGTACGTGGCGCGGGCTAGGCTTAAAAAAAAAAAAAATTTAGCACGTTTTTCCGCATCTTGAACTAGCCCGGGGCGTGACATCCTTCTTGCTTAGAACTTTTTCTTCTGGTTCTTAATGAAATTCTAAGCAAGGAATCACCAGTATAAACCTGAGTTCCTGTTCCTATTGGCGTCGTGAATTCGACGTGTACAAGGCGATTCGTGGATTCGGATCGTGAAGGCTTCGTGGATTCGAAGTGAGGCGTCTCGTGGATTCGAGGCGTGGCGTCTGTGGATTCAGACGTGAGGCGTGGACAGCCGTGGTGTGCGCGAGATCCAGAAAAGATAAAGGAGAGGTTAAGTCCGTGGAGTCGGTAATCACCTTGTAATCTTTTATTCTTAGTGGATTGTTTTTCGCGTGTTGGTCCCGTGGGTTTTTCTCCAAAGTGGAGTTTCCCACGTAAATCTCAGTGTGCTGATTTTATTTTCCGTATTACTTTATCGCATTGAGATTTGTGATTTTTGTTGTTACACCTATTCACCCCCCTCTAGGTGATAGATATACTCTAGATAGATCCTAGGGCTACCCCCTATCTAACAATTGGTATCAGAGCGGGATCTAGGCCTTATCTATCTTAATGGTTGAAGGAGGTAACATCTTTAGGCCACCATTTTTTGATGGAACTAATTATGCCTATTGGAAAGTCCGGATGAGAGCCTTCCTCATCGCAATTGATGAGCGTGTATGGCAAACCATTGAAGTCGGGTGGAAACATCCAACCGAAGTGGTTGATGACGCGACTATACTTAAGCCACGGAATAAGTGGTCGAAGGATGAAATTGATTTATTGTCTTTTAATGGTAAGGGTATTAATGCGCTATTTAATGTCTTATCTCAAACCGAGTTTACACGTGTCTCAGCGTGTGAAACGGCTAAAGAAATTTGGGATACTCTTCGAGTTACACATGAGGGTACAAGTCTAGTAAAAATACAAAAGCTTCAAATGCTTACGAGTCAATTTGATTCTATACGCATGGAGGAGCATGAATCATTTATTGATTATTTTACTAGACTTCAAGATGTCATTAATACATGTGCTAACTTGGGAGAGAAAATTCCGGAATCCAAAGTCGTTAGAAAAATCCTTCGAACACTTCCGGAGCGTTTTAGGGCTAAAGTCGCGGCTATTGAAACGATCAATCATCCGGATGATATGAAAGTTGATGAATTAGTAGGCGCTTTACAAACTTATGAAATGACTTTTCCTACTAATCAATCTTTTTCCAAGTCTTTCTCTAAGAGTACAGGTGCTGCACTTAATACAACAAAGGAGGAAGACGAGGATACCGAATCCGACGATGAAGTTTCTCTTGAAAATTTCGAACGTCAAATGGCACTTCTTACTAAGAAGTTTCGTCGGAAGTTTAGGAAGAATCACAACATTCAAGCTTCATCCTCAAATCGAAAGCCTTCTTTTAACGGATCTTCACATTCTAAATCTTCTAAAGAAAAGAAGTTTGGAAAGTCTTCTAAAGAAACGGATGAGTTTGTAGGTGAAATCCGATGCTACAAATGCCGAGGATATGGTCATATCGCCACAGTTTGTCCCTCGAAGAAATCCTATGATAAGAAGGCCTTACAAGCTAATACTTGGGATGATTCTACCTCAACTGATTCGGGTTCTAATGAAGAAGAAAACAATGATGCTACTGCTTTATGTTCACATGTTTCTTCTTCTCCTTCTGTTTTTTGTTTATCATCTGTTATTGCTAACCCCTTTGCTTCTCCTTCTGTGCATGAAACGTCGAGCGAAAATGGCTCTAGCGAGTGGGAGTCGGATGATGAAAGTTTAGCCGATGCCTACAATCAACTTCTTATTGAATCGAAAAAATTGGCTAAGCTAAACAAGAAGCAACGGAGACGACTACTTGAGCTTGAAGGAGAAAATAATGAATTGCAAAAGTCTACTGAAGCTCTTGCGGAGGAAAGGGAACATATTCTAACAAGTAATAAAATCCTCCAAGAGAAGCTAGACCAAGCGGAGATATCAAACAAAACAAATCAAGAAAAGGTTGGATTTCTCGAACTACAATACAAGGAAATTTTTGCTTCCAACCAAGTTTTGACCAAACAAGTCCATCAACTTAAATCCGATATTCAAAAATTCTCCTCCGGATCAAAGAAACTTGATAACATGCTTGGACTTGGTCAAACGGATAAAATTGGAGTCGGATATGAAAGAACTCATGTTAAAAGGAGTGGAATTTCAGCATCTAAAACTCCATCCAAAGTAAAGGAGATTGTATGCCATAAATGTGGGATTCAAGGACATATTAAAAGGTTTTGTCCCAGAAGTGAAAAGAAAATGGCATCTTCAATAATCCGACAACTCCCAAGGACTCAAAAGAAAATTCAAACGGATCAAAATGCGAAGATCAACCTAATGTCTAAGCAACAACAAAAGGAAATTTCTATGTGCAGACCAAGGGTTTTTCCAAAGCCGAAGAAAGCGGAGCTTAATTCTAATAAACCAAGTCAACCGAGAATCCTACAAGTTTGGGTTCGGAAATGTGATATCTTTCCTTGTCTTAAGCATTAATATGTTTGAAATATTGCATTGATCCATATTTATTGCATATCTTATTCGATCATTGCTTTTTGATACTTGCTTTTGTTAATTTAATGCTTTAAGATTGTGTCGACTTGTGTTTCCTTTCTAAATTAATCTGTGCCTTACATGTTTGTTGATTCACATTCATTCACTCTCTTTTTAATCTCACGTTAATTATCGACTTTATTCCATCATTATTATCTTTGGAAATACTACATTGTGAGATTTCATAATATTATATTCATCAAATTTGGGTAATCATGTATAATCTTTAGAAGTTAAAACTATCTCGGTTGTGTGTGTTGAATTTGATGGATAGTCATTCTCTTACAGACTTTAATTTGTCACATGTACCTTCAATTAAGAGATTGCTAATGTAAGGGGGAGTATTATAATATAAATATTGCTAATATGCTTGTAAGATGTGGAAAGAGTTACATCCTTTAAAAGAGTGTGAAAACTACCACCACATGGAGGAAAGAGCTACCACCCCGGTCGTCCGGTTAGTGTGTGCAGCTACCACATGAATTGATTGGCATATCCGAATATATATATATTTGATTGCAAAAGCGTGCAATGGAAATAAGTTTACATTTTTTTTTTGAGTCATAAGGTGATCCTCATGCAAGTAAGATGCTCAAAGAGCCACCCCCTGTGATTAAAGTTTATCTCAAAATTTGAACGTTTGTGCGACAAATAATTGTCTTTTTGATGAATTTCTTAAGTCACTTTCATGAACCGGTTACATCTTGATAGAATTTAAGTCTACAGACTATTAGTGATGACTTGATTTTGATTTATATATGATTAATGAAATTTTACACTATTGTATTTGCATCGTGATAATTTTGGATTAAAATGTTTAATTTTCGTGAAATTATCAAGGGATGAATATTTTATATGTGATTTTTTCATAGGGTATACGCAGTATTTTTTTTCTCTCTGTATACCGGTATATGTATAAGGAATACCAGTATATAATGTTTTTCTGTTTTTAAAACCGAGAACTATTTTTCGAAAAAAATTACATTGCATACCGGTATACGGTATCGCATACCGGTATGCGGCTGCGGAATTTGTTTTATATTCCGGTATGTGACTTTTCGAAAACACATTCAAACGTTTTCAAAACTCTCTCTTTCTCTCTCTAAGAGTTCCCTGACGTGATTCTCCTCCAGATCTGTGTTTTTCACCTTGGATTTGTAAGTTTATCTTCTTGCATCTACTTTCATTCTCGAAACCCTAGTTTTTAACTATTTTTACATGTTTTTGTTGGGTTGACGATCGATCTCCATTTTTACTGAAATTTCTTGAGAGTTTATGCTTGAAATGAGTTTAGATACATGCATGCTTTGTTCTAATACACTTGGATCCGAGAATAACATGTTATTTATCTTTGATCTTTGTTCTAAGGCATGTTTTGGGGTATTTTTAGGGTTTTTGCTAGAATATTTTTGTTGATGAATGAAACCTCATGAAACTTATGGATATGATGTTTTGATGCATGTCTTAGTGATTGGTACACTCATTAGATGTTCCATAACAATGTGATCTTGATCTTCATTTTTCTGTGTGCTTTGTTGCATAGGAAAAATGGCATTCTCCATTGTTCTTGTTCTTGTGATGATGATGGCTGCTGGTGGTGGTCGTGGTCGTGGTCGTGGCAAGCAACGTGTCACCAAGAGGACACATGTCGAGGAGGACTCATCGAGCACCGAGTCGGAGGGCTCGGAGTATGCTCCCGAAGAGCAAACTGATCGCGGCAAGGGTAAAGCTCCTGAGGGCTCTACTCGTAGGGGGAGAGCTTCTTCTCCACCTCGTCGGAGCACCGGTGGTCCGGTTATTCGCGAACCGAGTGCAACGGAACGACGCACCAAACGAGGAGCAGATACTGAAGCTGTTTCCTCTACTCGGCAAAAGGCTTATGCAAGCAAGGCTTGCCATGCGGAGCGTAATGTGAATTTCGGTGAGTTGTCACGTGAAGTTCCAGACTTCGCTCACCTACTTCAACGAGCTCCGATCGAACCTGTCGGTCGCATTCCTATTCGTGCCCCCTTTTGCGTGGAATTGATTCGAGATTTTTATCTTCACGGGCACGTTACGCATGAAGATTCTGAGACCGGACATTATCAGTTTGAGACTATGGTTCGAGGTATACGCGTGGTGGTCACTCCTCACACTATTGGAGAGATCTTTCGTTTAAATGTGAGCACCACGGGGTTATCATATACTCAAGGGCATATTCAACCGTCGTCACATTGGGAGATCATGACAGATGCTTTATGCAAACCGGGCATTTATACTGTGAGACCCCAGATTAGTCCTATATATGAGATATAATAGGGCTAAACTCTCAACCCGGCTTAAGCATTTTCGGTGGTGGATAGGCCGAAGAGGTTGAGAGAGTTAAGCGTGCTAGGACGGGAGTAGTCCTAGGATGGGTGACCCCCTGGGAAGTTGGGGCGTCACAGTTGGTATCAGAGCCAATTACCAGCCGGAAGTGTGAGATGGGTCTCGGCTGAGCCGGGTCTGAATGACAGGCTAGCGAGACGTCTCACATCGCCTGGTACTTGTGAGTCTGAGCCAGACGAGGACGTCAGGGCTTAAAGGGGGGGAGATTGTGAGACCCCAGATTAGTCCTATATATGAGATATAATAGGGCTAAACTCTCAACCCGGCTTAAACATTTTCGGTGGTGGATAGGCCGAAGAGGTTGAGAGAGTTAAGCGTGCTAGGACGGGAGTAGTCCTAGGATGGGTGACCCCCTGGGAAGTTTTGGCGTCACATATACAAACCGTTTGTTTGTTGAATCACGAGAATTGAAGCCCGAATATCACATTCTTTCGTTGATAGTCTGCTACAACATTGTGCCAACGGTTGGCACAAAGCGCATCCGGTGGGACCGTTTAGTGCTTCTCTTTTTACTTGGTCATCCGGAGTATGCACTGGGACTCAACATCAACATTCCTTTTCTGATGTGGCAGCGTATGGCTACTATCATTCATGCTTCCGGACGTCGTGAGCTTCTTCCGTTTCCTATATTGATCACACGTATTCTAGAAGCACATGGAGTAGATACGTCTTGCAACAAGTATGACTATGGCTTAGGACCTATTGATGGAGTTACCTTGGCTAAGTCAGTCAGTACTTTGAAGACGTTTCAACAGGTTAAAGGATATTCTACGACTACTCCGAGTACTGCAGCCCATCCTGCTGAGCGTGGTGGGTCATCTAGCTCAGGGGGAGCAGTTCCCGAGGTATCTCTTCGTCAAGAAGTCAGGTCTTTCAAGAAGCGGGTTGAACGAGGCTTCCGAGCACTGGAGGACAGACTCAAGAATCTCGAGGATGGCGTGAAGAAAATTCTAGAGATTCTTAGTTGTCGTCATGATGACGTTGCCGGTGGTGCAGGTCCTAGTACTTCACATCCACCTGCTCCTTTCTCTTTTGAGCAGCACCTTCCGGGCACTGAAGGTGAAGAAGACAGCGACAGTGACGACGGAGAGTGATGTTTTCTACTACTTACTTTGTTTTCACTTTTCCATGTTTTTATTCTATGTCTGTCTTAGTTATCTGCTTGTTTTAGATATTTTCTCTCTATTTTGGATTTCTCACTATGGACTAACTCTGCTTGCTTAGTTGCTTTTCATTGTTATCTCTTTCTATTTTTGATTGGCAATTTTTGACAAAAAGGGGGAGAGGATCATACTAAGGGAGAGAGTTATAGAGAACTATAGTTAGGGGGAGAGAACTATATTGAGGGGGAGAGATGACTAAAGGGGGAAAAGATGATGACATAACATTTTACTAACTTAACTTGCTTGTTTCTACCTATGTGTGTCTAAAGTTGTTTTTGCAGGATTTCTTTTAAAACTTCAAGACTCCAAGTCCTAAGTCATAGAGTTTGTCTTAGGAGGTTGAACCATTTGTAATTTTTGGTTTTATGTTTTGGATCGTACACGCGTGAAGTTTATTGTTTTGGTGATGACAATGGATTTCTTTTATTTTGGTTCGGGTAGAACTTGTATTTTAGGTTTTGTCACGAAATTGCCAAAGGGGGAGATTGTTACGGATTTTGTATTGGCATATTTCGTGAGTTGTTGAGTCGGAGTCTTGAAGGTCGAGTGCTTCGTGAACATGTTGAAGAATCCGAGACTTCAAGCATAGACAACCATCGACTCACATATTGAATCACGACGTGAAGGTAAGTTTTATTGTTTAAATGGTGATTCATAGTTAATTATGGTATTGGAATCATGTGTATGTTTATAATCGGATTAAATGAGTTTTTAGGAACTTTTGATTCTTTGTTAAAACTCGTTTATTGGAATTCCGGAGTCACATACCGGTATGTGATATTGTATACCGGAATGCATGTGTATTCCGGAATCCAATTTTGTGTTCCTCAAAACCGATGGTTAAAAAAACTGTTTTCTGGATTGTATACCGGTATGTATAATCTAGTACTGGTACTGATTCCATGTATACCGGTACTGGAATATTAGTACCGAAATGCCTCTGCGTGAAATTCTGATTCCGTCATGGCATCCGGTATCAGATTACGTATACCGGTATGCAGTATCAGATTTGGTATGTTTTGATTTAATCCGACTCTATTTGATTCCAACACCTATAAATAACCTATGGGGGTTTTCTCTAACCTTTGAACAACTCAGAATTCGTAAAAGAGAAACCCTAGAGGCTAGGATTTTCGTTCTAAACCTTTTTTCCACAAAATAGCCTCCGAGATCAATTCGAGATAGTTTTAACTTCTATTTCTTATGTCGAATTGATCTCCTTCTTGCTTAGAACTTTTTCTTCTGGTTCTTAATGAAATTCTAAGCAAGGAATCACCAGTATAAACCTGAGTTCCTGTTCCTATTGGCGTCGTGGATTCGACGTGTACAAGGCGATTCGTGGATTCGGATCGTGAAGGCTTCGTGGATTCGAAGTGAGGCGTCTCGTGGATTCGAGGCGTGGCGTCTGTGGATTCAGACGTGAGGCGTGGACAGCCGTGGTGTGCGCGAGATCCAGAGAAGATAAAGGAGAGGTTAAGTCCGTGGAGTCGGTAATCACCTTGTAATCTTTTATTCTTAGTGGATTGTTTTTCGCGTGTTGGTCCCGTGGGTTTTTTTCCAAAGTGGAGTTTCCCACGTAAATCTCAGTGTGCTGATTTTATTTTCCGCATTACTTTATCGCATTGAGATTTGTGATTTTTGTTGTTACACCTATTCACCCCCCTCTAGGTGATAGATATACTCTAGATAGATCCTAGGGCTACCCCCTATCTTACATGATTATTGGAAAGTTCGCATGAGAGCTTTTCTAATAGCCATCGATGAGCGAGTGTGGCAATCCATAGAATTTGGATGGACTCATCCCACTCAAATCGTCGATAATGTTAACGTCCCCAAACCTCAGAATAAGTGGAGTAAGGAAGAGATTGATTTATTTTCTTACAATGGTAGGGGAATTAATGCCTTATTTAATGCTCTATCTCAAACCGAGTTTTCACGCGTCTCGGCGTGTGAAACGGCTAAGGAGATTTGGGATATTCTCCAAGTTACGCATGAAGGAACAAGCTTGGTAAAGGTTCAAAAACTCCAAATTCTAACAAGCAAATTTGATTCAATTTATATGGAGGAACATGAAACCTTTACCGAGTATTATACTCGTCTTCAAGACGTAGTTAATACATGTGCGAACTTGGGAGAGAAAATCTCGGAACCCAAAATTGTAAGAAAAATTTTGAGAACTCTTCCCGAAAGATTTCGTCTGAAGGTTGCGGCGATTGAAACTATTAAGCATCCGGATGAGATGAAAGTAGAGGAATTAGTAGGCGCTTTGCAAACGTATGAAATGACTTTTCCTACTAATCAATCTTCTTCCAAGTCTTCTTCTAAAAGTACAGGTATTGCACTCAAATCTACTAAGGAGGAGGACGATGACTCGGATTCCGACGAAGAAATTTCACTTGCCAACTTTGAACATCAATTAGCGCGTCTCACGAAGAAATTTTGTCGTAATTTTTGGAAGAACAAGACAAATCGATCTACATCCAAATCTTCTTCTAAAGGATCTTCAAATTCTAAATCCTCTAAAGAGAAGAAACTTACAAAGTCCTCTAAAAAAAAGATGAGTTTGAAGGGAAAATCCGATGTTACAAGTGTAGAGGCTAAGGCCATATTTTCACGGATTGTCCCACGAAAAAATCGTATAAAAAGAAGGCTTTGCAAGTGTAGTGAACCGCAATTCGGAAGCATATTGAACTTTGGCCAAGTTGGACAAAGTTTAGTTCAGGAGTAAGTTGAACGTGTTTAGAATTGAGTTCCGAGGGTTTCGGAACGATTAGAAATGGATTTGGTGAGTCCACGTTGTGTCCCGAGAGTGTTGGAATGATTAGGGGAAAGTTGGGAGAATTTTGAGATACGGTTGTATGTTGGAATATAATTATTCCGTAAGGGATAAACTATAATTCTCCAACTTAGGAAGTGTTCTTATGTGTAGAAGAGTTTCGGTTGTGTTGGACTTGATTTGGAGAGAAAACGGAATGAAAACGGAGTTTTAGAGCGAAAATGAGAAGAAAATAAAAAGGCTGAAAACACTGTTCACAGTGTCCGGGTCCGGACCCTGGGATTGGGATCCGGACCCCAGCTGCGAAAATGCTAAAATTGCTTACGGATTCCGGACCCGGGATGCAAGGTCCGGACCCCACGGACCCAGAAACTCCAGAATGGGGGTATTTTGGTCATTTCATGTGGTAGGCTTATGAGGGGAGGTAGGGGGCTTGTCTTCTTCATTTTCCCTCTTCTTCCTCTACTTCTCTCCCTCTCCTCTACTTTCTCTCTCTAGAGATCTCTCCAAAACTTAGAGAAATGAAGGATTTGAGCTTGGAAAAGGCTTCCAATGTGGGAAATGAGCTTCTTAGAGCAAGAATAAACTAAAGGAGCTTGGGCAAGAGGTGAGTTCTTGATGATTTGGGTTTAAACCTTGGAATTGATCTCTTGTTTTGAGGTTTTTGGAAACCCTTGGCAATCTAGACCACAAATGGTGGGGATTGGCTATGTGATTTTGGGCTCTTACATGCATGCATGTAAACCCTAGGTTGAAAGAGGAATTTTCTTATGGAGGGGTTTAAAAATATTTTGACCCCATAGAACCCTAGTTGGGGGTTAGTGAAACATGTGAGACAACTTTATTTTGAGTTATGCCAAGAGATGGGATCGTTATGAGTTTGACTCGGATTAATGAATCCTTCATGTGTGTTAGGGCAAGGAGCTTGAAGACTAAGCTTGAGGCCAAGGAAAAGAGCCTAATTGCAAGTGACTACAAGCAATTAGGGAGCTTTGTGAGGTGGCACTACAACAAAAATAATTTTTAGTGGCGACTTTTTGGTGGCGACAAGCACTGTCGCCACCAATATGAAAAATATGGCGGCGATATAAAAGGGTCGCCACCGATACGAAGAATATAGCGGCGACACATATGGATCGCCACCAATACAGACAATGTAGCGGCGACAATTCGTCGCCACTAAAAATGAAATATATTGGCGGCGCATGTGTCGCCACGATATTCTATTTACCCAGCGCGCCATATCTTCCCTCCTTTTTTTTCAGCACTCATCGATTCATCACTTCAAAAGGACAACGTTACCCTTTACTTACTCAATATCTATACATAAGCATTGAGGGTATTATTGTCAATTTACATAAATTTTTTTTTTAATACAATTCCAGCTGTAAAACAAACTTTCCCAAATCCATCTACAGATTTCTTCTAAAAAAAAATCTCTTCGTCCCCTCCGCCTCTGCCATTGGAGGTCTTCATCGGGAGCAAGCCCGGTGGCCTGAGGATCCCCAACTCCAGCATTCAGATCTGGTTCGTCGAGCCGCACACGCGTGCCGCCTCGTCGAGCCGCAGGTAGAACCGCCCGCCCTCGGCCTCGAGGTTGATAGCTCGTGGCCGCCCACGCCGCCCGCCACGAGGCCCTCCGCGACGACTGCGACTCCGTCGTCGTCGGCGCCCGCTCCGCTGTGCTCGGCGACGACGACTCCGGCTAGTTCGACAATGCCGCGTCAACGAACGTCCACGACGTCGTGGTGGAGAACTTCTCGGTGTCGGTCTGCGGGAAGGAGCTGCTGAAAAACGCGTCTGTCCACATCTCCCACGGCCAGCGCTGCGGAGGCAGAGGAAGACGGACGTGCACCGCTATCTGAAGCGGCTGAACAAACCTGCCGTCAAGACCATCCAGGTCTGCTGTTTACCGAAGTGACACATATGGGTTTGTGTTTACCGAAGTGATTAGGTCACTTCCATGTCGAAAGAGTAAAGTATAATTTATTTTACTTGATGCATGTAATGGTAGGTTAATTGGTAAGTGGTAAATATGAATGTGTAGATCATATGATGTTAATACCATTAACTACCATGGATTAGAATTATTGGCATGTGGAACACATAGATACAAATGGACATGTGTATGCCTAGGTGTGAACATAGCGGTGAGCTAGTTTTCTCTACATGATAGAGAACTTGACATGTGGTTAAACAAGGGCTAGAGGCCACGTAAATTGGAAATCCTAGGTGTGGACAACTAGGATAAGAAAGAACTGTAATGTGCATGTTGGCATTGGGTGTATATCCAAGAGATTTGAGCCATGGGCTCACCTTGCATGTAAAAGAATTCGAGTATTTCATAATATATATATATACTTGAAAGATGATGTATGCATGTTAAACCTAGTGTCATTGAACATAGATTGGAATGTGATGGTACTTAACCTAGTGTTACTAAACATAGGTTGGAATGTGTAATGAACCTAGTGTCATTGAACATAGGTTGGAATGTGATGGTACTTAACCTAGTGTTACTAAACATAGGTTGGAATGTGTAATGAACCTAGTGTCATTGAACATAGATTGGAATGTGATGGTACTTAACCTAGTTTTACTAAACATAGGTTGGAATGTGATGGTACTTAACCTAGTGTTACTAAACATAGGTTGGAATGTGATGGTACTTAACCTAGTGTTACTAAACATAGGTTGGAATGTGATGGTATCGAACCTAGTGTTATTAAACATAGGTTGGAATGTGTAATGAACCTAGTATCATTGAACATAGGTTGGAATGTGTGTGAACCTAGAGTTGTCGAACCTAGGTTGAGATAACATGGTGATAGGAAGATCACTTAAACAGGACATTGAACCTAGTGTCATTGGACATAGGTTGGAAAATATAGTAGTAGGCTAACCACTTGGACATGAGAATATGAACCTAGAAGAGGTTGGTAACATAGGGTAATGATGAACCCTTGAGATGTGGAAAGTGGATTCTGGAATCCCAGAACTGGTGACTTGTGGATGATCTTGGTATCAGCTGGTGGGTGCGACTATTTCACCGCCAAGAGGCTGGATACCTGAGGCGTGTGCGACGATTCGCCGCCCGGTGATTGAAGTCATTGTTCGGCGAGTGCGACGGTTCACCGCCGGGTGACTGAAGCCATCGTTCGGCGCGTGCGACTATTTCACCGCCAGGTGGTAAAGTCAAGAGGGGCGGCTAGGATATTTGACTCTAGAGTGAGTCGGTTAAGGTTTGACTAAATTAAGTAAACCTTAGTTGGGCGGTGGCCCAAGGATGTTTGACTCAAGAGTGAGTCGGTTAAGGTTTGACTAAAGTAAGTAAACCTTAGGAGGGTGGTAACCCGTTGATGATTGACTCGAGAGTGAGTCGTGTGTGGCTTAGCTAAGGTGAATGAACCTTAGGAGCAGGTTGATTATGAAATGGATAGTGGAATAGCAGTGAAAAATGTATTGCATGGATTTCATTATCGCATTTGTTGAAGCATAAGCATGTTTACTGTTTTTGCATATAGTAGAGTTATATGCTTGCAAGTTATGTATATGTACTAACCCATGCTTTTATGCTTCCTTTGGACCTGGTGGGTCGAGCTCCTCTCTTGGGTGGCCTTACCCACTGGGAACTATTTTATATAGTTCTCATCCCACTATTTTTCAGGTCCACACGTGAGTGGCGCGGCGGCGCGAGGGAAGGGCGTAGCTCAATAGTTAGTGTCCTACCACTGTGACCAGAATAGAAGTACCCTCTACTGCGTAGTTTAGGGGTATTGAAATGAAAGGAAATGTAATAACAATTCGATTGTATTTGGAAAGTAAGAACAAAGACGAAAAATGTAATATGTGGATGTATTGTGAATGCTTGTAATAGCATAGTAGTTTATGATGCTTTCCTTATGCAATCTGTTCCTGTTTGGAACCTCCTGAATTGTACTGATTGTGACGCCTAGGACGTACAGGGGAAACTCTGTCCGTTCGGCGGATCTGGGTCATGCGCCCGTGCGGTTTGTCCTTCCACCTACTTGGTGCTAAGGCACGGCGGGGCGTGACAGCAAGCAAAAACTTGGGACGATTCTACTTAGGATGAATCGACCTCAAGTAAAGAGGAAAAGAATGATATAGCTTTATGTTCACATACTTCTTTACCTTCCTCGTCGGTTCTTTGTTTATCATCTATTTCTAATAATTTGCTTTCTCCTTCTTTGCATGAAACGTCGAGCGACGAGAGCACAAGTGAATGGGAGTCGGATGATGAAGGTTTGGCCGAGGCATATGAACAACTTCTTATGGAATCTAGGAAGATGGCTAAGCACAACAAGAAGTTGAGGAGACAAATATTGAAACTTGAGGATGAGAACAACAAATTGAAGGAGGCATCTAAAGCTCTTGAGGAGGAAAGGGAGTCGATATTGAAGAACAACAAAATCCTCCAAGAGAAACTAGATCAATCGGAGATAATGATCAAATCCTATGAAGATAAGATTGGTTTTCTAGAGCAACAATACAAGGAAGTTCACACATCCAACCAAGTTTTGACCAAACAAGTTTATCAACTTAAATCCGACATTCAAAAGTTTTCCTCCGGATCGAAAAAGTTAGATCATTTGCTCGGATTGGGTCAAACGAACAAACTTGGAGTTGGATATGAAAGAACTTATGTTGAGAAGGTTAAAACTTCAACATCTAAAGTCTCAACACACTTGCAAGAGAAAGTATGTCATAGATGTGGAAAGAAAGGTCACATCAAGAAGACATGTCCTAGAAAAGATAAGAAAACTCAAGTGGCATCTTCTAAACATCTATCAGCATCTTCCAACACTCGACAACCTCCACGGATTCAAAAGCAATATCAATCGAGTCGAGTTCCCCACATCAACCAAAAGTCGAAGCCAAATGCAACGTGGCGACCAATGGATGAACAAAAGTCAGAACGATTGGTACCCAACTGCAACAAACCAAGACAACCAACAATCCGAGAAGTTTGGGTTCGAAAAGGTGATATCTTTCCTTGTCTTAAAACTTAATTGTTTTAGACCTTGTGTAGTGTTTTGGTCGGTTTCTATTGCATATCTTGTTTGATCATTGCATTACATATTTTGGTGCTTTTATTGTTATGATTTTTTAAGATCATTGAATGGTTAAACATTAAATAGTGCTTGCAATGTCAATACTTCACTTTCATTCATTTCTAATTAATTTCACATTAATTATCGATTTTACTTTATTTTCATTATATTTGAAGATAATTTATTATAAGAATTCTTAATACTTATATTTATCAAATTTAGGTAATCATGTGTAATCTCTAGGAGCTTAACCTATCTCGGTTGTGTATGTTGAATTTGATGAATAGTCATTCTCTTATGGACTAAAATTTGTCACATATTCTTTCAACTAAGAGATTGCTTAAGTGAGGGGGAGTCATTATTATATTGAGAAAAGAATGCTCATATGCTTTGAAAGATGTGGAAAGAGTTACATCCTTAAAGAAGTGTGAAAACTACCACCACATGGAGGAAAGAGCTACCACCCCGGTCGTCCGGTTAGTATGTGCAGCTACTACATGAGAATTGAATTGCATATTAAGTGCAAAAGCATAAAAAAGAAAAAATATCACAAAATTTATTTTTCGGAGTTATAAGGTGGTCCACATACATGAAAGATGCTCAAAGAGCCACCCCCTGTGTGATGTTTGTTTTATCTCAAATTTGAACGTTTATGCGACAAATTTCTGTCTCTTTGATGAATCCCTTAAGTCATCTTCATAATCCGTTTACATCTTGATAGCTTTTTGAGCCTTTAGATTATTTTTGATGACTTGATTTTGAAGTTTATATGAATTAAGAAATCCTGTAATATTTTATCTACATCATGGTGTTGTGTAGTAAAATTCTTAATTTTTATGAAATTAATAGGGATTGAAAGAAGTCTATGTGAATGCATCACGTTCATGCACTAACATTGTTTTCAATGTAATCATTGTATTTTTCTCATTATATCACAAGTGATTTCTAAGTTGAACAAAATCTTAAACTTGTGTTTCTTGTGCTTCGATTTGATTTCTCTTTAAACTCTCTCTATTTTTGGTATTTTCTTTTCGGCAATTTTTGACAAAAAGGGGGAGAGAGGTGATGATGATATTGAAAGTTTTATAAAAGAAAAGAGAAAAAGGATAAGTTTTTGAACTTAGACGCATGAACAAAATTGAAGAGAGTTTGATATTTTTTTTACTACTAACTTTGTTTGTGGAGAATGAAAACTTTTTGCAGGTCTTTGAAGACTTCAAGACTTCATGTGTGTCTAAGTCATAGAGTTTGTTTTAGAAGTTACAGGGTTGTATTTTGAATTTTGTTTGGATCTTTCACGCGAGAAGTTCATTGTTTTGGTGATGGCAATGAATTTCAAAGTTTTTGGAGAGATGAGCATCGTGAGTGTTTTATGTAATTTTGGGTTTTGTCACGAAATTGCCAAAGGGGGAGATTGTTACGGATTTTATATTGGCATATTTCGTGAAGTGAGTTGGAGTCTTGAAGGTTCAGAGAAGAAAAGACGAAGTTTGAAGACTCGAAGACTCAACGTATGAATTCACGATGCTTGGTAAGTTTAAATAATCTTGATGGTGATTTATGATCATTTACAAGTGTTTGGAAGACATTAGAATAGATTAAAATTGATTTAAAATATAAAAATTGAGTTTTTCAATTTTTAGGATCCGGACCATGAGGTGAGGTCCGGAACCCGTACGCCTCTCTGGCTGTCACGCAAGGAGGGTCCGGACCCTGAGAGCTGAGGTCCGAAATATGAAACGCGAAGAATGTTTCAGAGTATGGACCCTACATCCAAGGTCCGGACCCCGACCCGTCGCGATTTTTCGAAACTTCGTTTTTTCAATCCTACTCTGATTCTATGTCTTCTAAACCTATATATAAGATGTAGGGATGTCTCTAAAACGTGGTTAAGTATAGAATACCTTTTAGAAACCCTAGAAGCTTGTAGGTAGCCGTTTTCCTCATCTTCTACATCAAGCTTCTCTCAAATTGATTCATGGTGCCCTAGATCTTTAATTTTTTTCTAGAATCAATTTGAGAATTGCTTAGAGATTATTCCCACAGATCTTCAATGGTCTTCTAAGTAATAAATCATCATCGACTTTATTGTTCTTGCTCCGGACGGAGTGCGCTCGTGGATTCGGGTGGGCGTCATGGATTCGGCGTGATAAAGGCTTCGTGGATTCGAAGTTGAGCGTTTCGTGGATTCGGTACGTGGCATTCGTGGATTCAAATGTGGGGCGTAGACAACCCGGTGGTGTGCGCGAGATCTAAAGAAGATAAAAGAGAGGTTTGAGTCCGTGGAGTCGGTAATCACCTTGTAATCTTTTATTTCTTAGTGGATTGTTATCACGTGTTGGTCCCGTGGATTTTTTACTCCTAGTTAGAGTTTTTCCACGTAAATCTCGGTGTGTTGATTTTTAATTTCCGCATTTATCTTTTGCATCGAGTTTTGTGGTTTGGCCGTCATACCTATTCACCCCCCTCTAGGTATTGATAGTATCTAGATAGATCCTTAGGGTTCCCCATAACCTACACCGTTGAATTTGAGTCCTTTCGATCACTAGGTTCGATCACTAGATAAATGATATTGAAAAACTATAAAATTTATTTTCTAAATACTTCAAATACGCTAGATCAAGTTTAACGGAGTCGATCTTCGATTCAAAAATTCTATTATCGAAAACGACTTAGGAGCACATAGGTCTCCGTGCTCCTAATTGCACACTAGTCCTACTCTATATATATATAGGGAGGGGGGAGAGAGAGAGCAGGGCTGCTATGCTCTTAGGAGCACGAAGACCTCTGTGCTCTTAAGCAGTTTTCGATGATGAAACTTCCAAATCAACGATCGACTCCGTTAGACTTGATCTAGCTATTTGAAGTATGTAAAAAAAATAAATTTTACATTTTTTTTTATATTATTTACGTAGCGATCGAAAGGTTCAAAATTAATAATTTTTAATGGTTGATGTTTACTGTTTTCTAGTTTAACGGTGTAGAAGTATCCAAATCAGATAAAATTTTGAAAGAAAATTCTTTATACTATCTACAACAAGATCAATATCTCTGATCGAAAATTTTAGTGCTGTATCACCATTTTTTGTGAGAATTTTACTTTCAGCCGTTGATTTTGAACCCTTTCGATCACTAGTTAAATGATATTTTAAAGTCACAAAATTTATTTTCTAGATACTTCAAATAGAGTAGATCAAGTCTAACGGAGCCGATCGTCGATTCGAAAATTTCATCATTGAAAACGGCTTAGGAGCACGGAGGTCGAGGCCTTTGTGCTCCTAAGAGCACAGCAGCCCTACCCTATATATATATATATATATATATATATATATATATATATATATATATATATATATATATATATATATATATATATATATATATGTATAGCTCAGTTGGTAGAGCTCCGCTCTTGCAATTGGGTCGTTGCGATTACGGGTTGGATGTCTAATTGGTCACCAGATTATGGAACAGGACCTAATAAATAACGTTCAACAAATTAGGATTCATTTATCAAAAAAGGAAATTGAAGCCAAATAGCTAAAAAACGATAGTTTTGGTTTACTAGAACCATCAGCATATTGTTTCAGCTCGGTAGAAACCAAATTCTTTTCCTGAGGATTTTGGGAAATGAATTCTTCCTGGGTCGATGCCCGAGCGGTTAATGGGGACGGCCTGTAAATTTGTTGGCAATATGTCTACGCTGGTTCAAATCCAACTCGGCCCAATAATTCACCGCTCCATGAATATGATATAACAAATTTGTCTTCTATATATATAGGCCTACTCTATATATATAGGCCTACTCTAGATGGAATAGGCCTACTATATATATATATAGTGGAGCTACTATGCTATCGAAAGTATAAAGGAGTTGGTGCTTCCGACTTTTTGACCCCTGGATCAAGAATTGTGCGGTCAGGATGATAGTGGTCCTCCTTAGGGTTGAGTAGTCTCCCTAGGATTGAGTGGTCCCCCTTAGGGTTGAGTAGTCCCCCTAGGATTGAGTAGTTCGCATTGGGTAATAATATTAATCCAATGGTTAGAAATAATCAAAGGGGTTAATCCAAGGGCCAAAAATTTGGAAGCACCAACTCCTTTATGCTTCTCCTTTATGCCTCTGATAGCATGGTAGCTCTACTCTCTCTCTCTCTCTCTCTCTCTCTCTCTCTCTCTCTCTCTCTCTCTCTCTATATATATATATATATATATATATATATATATATATATATATATATATATATATATATATATATATATATATATATATATATGTATATATAGTCCGGCTATGGTGCTTTTAAAAGCACAAAGCAATTGGTGCTTGTAAGTTTTTTGCCGTTAGATCTACCTCTTTGACCATTTACACCCGCTAGGCCATACTATTCAACCAATCACCCACTCAACCCTAGGGGACCACTATCATCCTGACCGCACATTTCTTAATCCAAGGGCTGAAAACCTACAAGCACCAACGACTTGGTTAAAAGCACAGGAGCTCAATTATATATATATAGAGTAGGGTTATTATACTCTTATGAGTATAAACCCCTTTGTACTCATAAGTTTTCGACCTTTGAATGAAGGGATGTGCGGTTAGGATATAGTGATCCCCGGTTAGGATGATAGTGGTCCCCTAGGGTTGAGTGGATGGTTGGTTGAATAGTATAATCTAACGGATAAAAATGGTCAGGGGGTAGATCTAACGGTCGAAAATTTATGAGTACAAAGGAGCCTATAATCATAAGAGTATAGTAGGGCTGTCAACGAGCCGATCTCGAGCGAGCCAGGCCCAGCTCGAGATCGGCTCGAGAGTGTTCAAAGTCGGCTCGAGTTCGGCTCGAGCTCGTGACGAGCTCGAAAAGTCCAGCTCGTGCTCGGCTCGTAATTTATTCGAGCCAGCTCGTTAGCTCGTTAGCTCGATTATTTAATAGTACACTGCTCGTTAGCTCGTGACATGGCTCGTTAGCTCGTTAGCTCGTTAGCTCGTTAGCTCGTGGCAAGACTCGTTAGCTCGTTTTTGAGTCGACAACTCAAAATAACAATACATTTTCTAAGCAAAAGATGTTAACAACAAAAAATAGATACAAAAAAATTTAATCTATAGCAAATCACAATAATTTAAAGTAAACACAACAACATACACTCCTTTACTAGAAAACATATTGTCCAAATAAAAATGCATTACGAGTTTACAACACAACAATTCGAAATATACCTTAAAATAAAAATACATTAACGACATAAACTAGGCAAAAGAAAATCACACACCTAACCACATCATAACAACTCGAAATACAACACAGTTTAACAATTGCCCAAATAAAACTACAAGTTTCATAAATCAAAATTCACCATTCATGATCATAAAATTGCAAATCCCCTAGTTCAAGATAACTTTTTAGTTCTTTTAGTTGGTAATGAAAGGAAAAATATGTTGTCTTTGTTACATTTTGTTTCTTCCATTGCTTTTCAGTGATAATTAAGATTGTCAACATCCTGCAAAAAAAAATTAAAAAGACAAGTAATAAATAAAAATAATTAATATTAAATTTAAATGTATAGACTTTTACCATCATGAAAAGTGTGCAACAAACGCAGCTCTTGATTACTTCGTGCTTCCAACCTTTCAAGGCACAAAATAAAGAAAAGATTTTAGAAATAGCAATAAGTTAAAATTCTTTCTATAGCTAAATAGCATAACATACAAATAATTTCCTGAAATGATGATATTGTGCTACTTTCACGAATATTGATATGCAAATCTTCCAACTCAGTAATCTCTTGCTGAAAAAATAAATCATAAATTCAATATGTAGCATAAAAGAAATGATAAAAAAACTAATAATTAAAAATCATAGAATACTTACAAATTTAGATTTTGCAGATTTTTGTAAAGCTCTTATCCAATTTCCACCACATACTAGGGCTTCAACCGTTTTTGGTACCAATGAGCTCCGATAGTCATCTAAAACCCTTCCCCCGGCACTAAAAGCTGATTCTGAAGCGACGGTGGTAATTGGTATACTAAGAACATCACGAGCTAACTTGGACAAAATACGGAATTTGATATTATTCATTTTCCACCAACCCAACACATCAAATTTACTTGGGTCATTACGATCAATCGGGGCAGGCCCTTCTTCCAAATATATTTCCAAATCTGATTTCTCAGGTTGAACAAGTGAACTGCTTATTATAAAATCATCAAAATTGTCATCATCACTTGCCTTTTGTCTTTTAGATGAACTTGAATGAATGTCGGCACTTGAATCGGTTGCTTTACCACTCACATTTATTTTAGAGATGGAAGAAAAGTATTCTGAAGCATAGCTATCAAAGAGATCAGATAAAGCTTTTCGAACTATCATTATATTTCTTTCAACCTCCTCACTTGGATATATTTTAGGAAAGCAGAATTTAACTAACAACATCTTGTATCTTGGATCTAAAATTGATGCAATTGCCATTAACAAGTTGCAAGAACCCCAATATTTATCAAATTTTTCATCCATCACTTGTGCCATGTTTCTCATAAAATAATCATTTGATGTAGCTTGTTCAGCTAGCACTTTCTTAACTCTATAAGTTTCCCGAAGGAACATGTTTGATGTAGGATAATCTGTTCCAGAAAAAATAGTGCTCACATCATAGAAGGGCTCTAAAAATTTTCTTATCTTGTCATATCTTTCCCATTGATCGTCAGTGGGGCACCATCTATAACATGGATCTCTATTTGCATATTCACCAAAAACCAATTTATAATGAAAAGCAGCATCAAGCATTTTATATGTTGAGTTCCATCTAGTAGTAACATCACTTGTTAACCCTCTTTCTGTAGAGAGACCCAACTGCTTAGCAATTTCACCAAATTTTTGAAGTCGGCCAGGAGATTTCTTGAAGTATTTTACTGACTCTCTAATGTCACTAATTATCTCAGCAATTTCTTTAAGACCATCTTGAACCATCAAATTCAAAACATGTGCACAACATCTAATATGAAAAAAAAAAAAACTCCTTGAAGTGAAGCTTGTTTCTCCTTTTGAAGTTTAATATTAAACTTCGAGCCGCTACATCATTGCTTGAAGCATTATCTAGGGTAATTGTAGATACTTTATCTTGAATCCCCCAGTCTAACAAGCAATCAGAAATAGCATCGGAAATGACCAAACCAGTGTGTGGTGGCTCTAGCTCAATAAAATTAATCACACGTTTTTGCAATTGCCACTCTGGATCTATATAGTGAGCTGTCAAAGCCATATATCCAATTGTTTGCTTGGACGTCCAACAATCGCATGTAAGTGATATTTTATCAACAGTCTTTAGCACCTTTTTCAATTTTCCTTTTCACTTTCGTAGACTTTCAAACATTCATTCTTAATAGTGTTTCTAGTCACCTTTTGAAAATTAGGATTCAATGCCTTGCACAATATATTGAACCATGTGTGCTCAACCATCGTAAATGGATATTCATGAACTATAATCATCTTAGCCATTATTTCTCGAATTTTAAAAGTGTCATAAGATGCAGAATGACCAATGTAGACAGGAGAAAATTCTACCTCATTATCTAGAACTTCATTTGGTGGAAAATTGATTAAACCTTGATCTTTAGGCTGATTTTTCAAGTAAAAACATTCATTCATATGCCTTTTTAACTGTGAGGTGGTGCCCGTCTTCGATTTTGAATACTTCTTTGTACAAAATTTGCATTTGAATTTTTTCACTAAGACTTTATTTTCAAGAACTTCTACTTCTTCAAAATATTCCCAAACCTTTGAAATTTTTTTACGAGTTTTCTTTCCTTCTAGTTCATTTTCAATCTCATCCATATCGTGATTATCAGCCGTTTCATCTTTCTCTTGAGTATCACATGGTTCATTCGTGCCAACAAAAGATGCTGATTGTTGAGATGAATGGGGATGTGGCAAAGTTGGAGAAGACATAACTAACAAAACATAAATAGAATAATAGAAAGAGATATATAAGCACATACTAAAGAACAATAATATGAAAAAAGACATGATTAATTCAAGAAATAGCAATTGTGATCTTTCGAACTTACAGATTCCTGCTTGCTTTTCCTGCTTGCTGTTCAACGGAATATGTCCTCAAGATCGCAATCCAGCTAGTTGTAACTTGTAAGTCATCTTTAGCTTCAAAAAAAATATAGAATGATAAATACAACCTTTAAAATTGAAAAGATAAATCAATATTCAGATTTGAAAATTTGAAAATAGTAAACCAAAAAACATAAGAAGAAAAACGGAAAAAAGGCTATCTATAAATGAACATACACATTTTAATTTTTACCTTGATAAATTTAAATAAATGAACATACACATTCGGTGATCATATTCTCTGTCAAAGAAGATGCAAGAAATACACATTGAGCACAATATAAATGAAGCTAAACTCACAAAAATATTGTGCTCGACATGGAAGAAGTTGAGCGGTGGTGGATTTCGCACCGATCCGACACGATCTACCTAAATCTCTGTAAAAAAATCACATCAACCGAGAAAAGGAAAGGAAATCCCTCGTATTCTGCTAAAAAATCTATAAGAAAAAGAAAAAAGAAAGAAGAAGACGAACGGCGAAGAGTGCGCTATCGGCCTACCGGGGGTGTGCGAACGGCGAAGATTGAAGAGCGTTGTCGGGGGGGGGGGGGTCTCCGCCTCTTCGGGCCGTCGGGGACTCGGGAGGGTCTTCGCCTCTTCGCCTCTTCCGAATCGGGAGTTCGGGACGGCGGGACCTTCGGGTGTAGAGAGAGAGAGAGAGAGAGAGAGAGAGAGAGAGAAAGAGACGGACGACTCACAGACCCAGAGAGGCGGCCGCGGCCTGTGGGTGTGAGGGTGTCTCGATGAATTCTGAAAAAAGAAAAGAGAAATTAGGGTTAGGTTAGGAGGAGAAAAAGTTAAAAAGTTATTGTAATATTAACCATTAGATTTTGATCCAACGGTTGAAATTTTAAACTTAAATGGACTTCTTTATAAATAAGCTGGGCTTTGTTTTTAAGTTGGGCTAAATTTTTTAAAAAATAATAATTTGTATTATATATTTAGATACAAATATAATTATATAATTATATATAAAAATATAATATATATAAATATTATATTAATATAAAATAAATGTAATCGAGCTGTTATCGAGCCGAACACGAGCGAGCTGACCCTAGCTCGTGTTCGGCTCGTTTATTAAACGAGCTGGAAATTCCAGCTCGTGTTCGGCTCGTTTACTAAACGAGCGAGCCGATCTCGAGCTCATTTCGAGCCGAACACGAGCTGGCTCGCGAACAGCGAGCTGGATTGCCAGCCCTAGAGTATAGTAGCCGGACTCTATATATATATATACACATACTTTTTCTTTTCCTCTTCTTGTTTCCAATTCCAAAGGAAAAGTGTAGTACACTGAATTTCAGTGCATCGTACTGAACTTCTACAAATTGTAGAGTTCTAGTGAGAAAATGGCATAAGAGGCTATATGTGAGGCTTTGGCCAAGTTCGGGACTTGTGCGAAGTATTTTCGGCGCAAAAGAGGCGTGAAAACGGACTTCGATAAGTTAAAACTGCAGAATTGGTAAAGTCTGCATTGGATTCCGGTATGTGAACTCTAATACCGGAATTGGAGCTTGGTATACCGGTATGTGAAATGGTATACCGGAATGCTGTGTTAAACCGAGAAACCTAGCTCTCGGGTTTGCAGAATTTTCGGGGTATACCGGTATGTGAAAATGGCATACCGGTATACTGTGTGCGAAACAGTGAAATCAGCTCTCGGGTTCTGCGGAATCCCTGAGGTATACCGGAATGAGTACCCGTATACCGGTATGCAAAATGCACATACCGGTATACAGTGCCCAGTTTTGGGCTGGTTGTTGTGTTATTTGTGGAGAGGGGCAAAATAGTCTTTTCACATGACTTAGGGGTGTATGAATGGCTGAGACCTTCTCCCCTTCTCATTTGTTTTCCTCTCTACTTCTCCTCTCCCTCTCCTCTCACTTTCTCTCTCTAGAGATCTCTCCAAAAGCTTGGAGAAGTGGTGGATTGATCTTGGAAAAGGCTTCCAAAGGAGAAAAGAAGCTTCTTGGTGCAAGAAGGAGCTTGGGGATTTCGTGATTAAGGTTAGTACCTCACGTTTTGGGTTCAAACCTTGGATTTAATCCTTTGAAATGAGGTTTTTGGGAACCCTTGGCAACTTAAACCACAAATGGTGGTTGTTTGGCCACGAAATCTAGGGTTTGGCTTGCATGCATGCAAACCCTAGGTAGAATGAGGGCTTTTGCAATGAAGGGTTCTAAAAATATTTGGACCTTCGATAATTGCAATTGAGGCATAGGAAATCATGTTGGAACACTTGATTTCGCATATTGAGATGGATTTATGGTTCGTAATGAGTAACGAACCATTTTTCTTGTAGAAGCTTGGGTTGAAGCAAGAACTCAAAGCTTGGACACTTAGGAGCTTGAAGAGTACAAGAAATTGGAAGCTCTTAAGGTGGGTTTTATGGTTACCGAAGTGATTAGGTCACTTCCATGTCTAGGGTAATTATCCATTTAAGAACAAAATGGTATATGTATGTGAACCCTAGGACTTGCATGTTGGCAATGGTAGAAATCATGATGGGTAGAACAATGAACTCCTATTGCATGATATGGATATTCAAGTATAATTCAATTATCTATACTTATTTTATGGTTGCATGTGAGAATCTAACCTAGTGTTGTTGAACATAGGTTGGAATATGTATGATTAAACCTAGTGTCATTGAACATAGGTTGGAACAAGTGACATTTAACCTAGTGTCATTGAACATAGGTTGGAATGTGTGAGAACTTAACCTAATGTAATTGAACATAGGTTGGACATGTGATTGGAACCTAGAGTCATGGAACCTAGGTTGGTAAATGAGAAAGTAAGCCTAGTGTTATCAAACATAGGCGAGGCTTAGCGACTTGAACCTAAGATCATGAGATTTAGGTTGGCAAGTGAGAAATGTGAACGACGGGATGTGTGACGATTTTGCTATCCCGGGTAGGCGACGATTTCGCTACCATGCCATGAGTTGGCCATATTGAGACGGGATGTGTGACGATTTTGCTATCCCGGGTATGCGACGATTTCGCTACCATGCCACGAGTTGGCGGTGCCGACATGGGATAGGCGACGATTTCGCGATCCCGGGTATGCGACGATTTCGCTACCGCGCCACGTGTTGGCGGTGTCGAGGGGGAGTTGTGCGACAAGATCGCCATCCCGGGTATGCGACGATTTCGCTACCATGCCATGTGATGGCGGTGTTGAGACGGGGTATGCGACGATTTCGCTATCCCGAGTATGCGACGATTTCGCTACTCGAATTGGAGGTGACGATTTCACTCCTTGAATGTTGGAACAAATATGGTGAGACGGCGATTCCGAAACCATAAATAAATGACAAGTAAAGGAACTTAGTCAATGTGGAACATAGGATGAACCTAGGAGAGAATGATAAATTATATTTCATTTGGTTGCATCCTTTATGTTTATTTACTAAGCATGTAAATAATTGTTGCATAGTTATATATGATCTAACTTATGCATGTGGTGTTTCTTTGGACCTGGTGGGTCGAGCTTCTCTCTTGGGTGGCCTTACCCACTGGGAACTATGTTTATAGTTCTCACCCCCCCCATTTTCCCAGGTCCTTCCGCGAGTGAGGCGGCGGGAGCGAGGCAAGGGTTTGGCTCTTTAGATAGCGGCCCTTCCATTTTGGTGATGTATAGAGTTGTACCCCTATTTTGGACTATGATAGTTTAGGGGATTTTCATTCTCGTATGAATGTTGTATATTCCATAGTTTTGGAACATGATGTATGGAATAAAAGTGAAAGAAAAGAAAAAAAAAAAATTTGGACATGTATATTGTGCCTTGTGATGTAATAGAAGTAGAACTTCTTTATGTTGATGCTTTCCTTGTGCAACTCTTGTACTCCGTTCCTAGTTGGAACATTGTGGATAAGCTTGTGTTGTGACGCCTTGGGCGGGTAGAAAGGACTCTATCCGTTCGGCGGGTCTGGGGCATGCGCCCGTGCGGTTATCCTTTCCACCTATTTGGTGTTAAAGGGCCGGCGGGGCGTGACAGACTGAGGTGGTATCAGAGAATAGAAACGGTCTAGGTTGACCTAAGAAACCCTAGGATGGAAATGACCTAGGAGAGTAGGCTCGTGAGTGACGAGATCTTTGATGTGGCGAAAGATAAGTGATTGGGTTTTGTCCTTATGCCTCTAGTTGGAAATAGAGGTAGATTCGAGGTGTGTCTTATTCTTCACCAAGTGTGTTCATGTTGGCGGCCGACAACATGAAAAACCAAGTGAGGGGAATAAGGACCCTTGTGTGACTTTCGCCTAGATTGGGTTCACGTTTATTTTCGTGAAATGTTATATCGCGAATGACCTTGAATGTCATGGAATGACCAAAGTCATTGTGTTTTCAGGATAATGGTACGTGGACGGCCTCCTAAGAGTGCTGGGCCCGGAGGATCGGGCGCGGCTCCCGAACAACTCGGGGAGGGCGAGAACTCGGCTCTTCGTAATGAGTTGACCGAGTTGATGGGCGTGGTTCGGCAACAGGCCGAAGCCATGCAACGACAGGAGGAGCAAATTAAAAGGCTCCAAGACGAGATGGCGCGGCAGACGGCTGCGACTAGGGAGGAGAGGACGGGAGTACCTCCGGCCTCTGCTTCGGCACCGGCCGAGGAGGTGACACCGGCGCCAGCCGTGGTGCCACCTGCGCCACCGGCTGTGGCCGAGGGGTCGGGTGCCCCTATGCCCGACTCCGAGATGGAGGATGCGGAGCGAGAGCGCGCGCTTGCGGCTCTAATGAGGTTCAAAAAGTTCAACCCGCCTATCTTTAGCGGGGAGAACGTGGATCCGTGGGACGTAGAGACATGGATCGACGCTATCGAGACGCTCTTCGAGGACCTTTATACCCTTGGAGAGGGACAAGGTGCACCTCGCCGTTCATTGTCTAGAGCGGTCGGCGAAGGTGTGGTGGAAGGGGGTCCGACGTGATCGACTCTCTAGCCTTCCGCCACCATCGTGGGAAGAGTTTCGGGGTATGGTGTTTGCCACCTATTTCCCCTATAGCGAGAAAAGGAAGCTTCAAGAAAGGTTCCGCAAGTTGAAGCAGGGGAACCGCTCGGTGCGCGAGTACGAGAGGGAGTTCTCGTACATCATTAATTGCGTGCCGCACGTTGTCCGCGGAGAGAATTGGACAAGGTCGATTGTTTCGTGCGCGGACTTCGACCGGATATTTTTTTCGGGCGGTGCACGCCCTCAAACTTAGGACCTTTGCGGAGGTCTTGGACCGTGCTCTTTGGGTGGAGCACGGGAATGCATGTGCGCGCGAGGAGCGCGAATCGTGGGAGAAAGAAAAAGATAAAGAGAAGGGAAAGAAGCGACCGGCGAGTGGCTCGGGGGGGCAATCTAGCTCTAAACGGCCCCCGAAGCACTCGCAGCCGCAGAATCAGTCCCGAGGGTCCCGACGGAATCGATCCGCGACCCAATGCCCGATTTGTAGCGGCCCCCACGGCCCTCAACAATGTGACTATCGTGAGGGCCGGTGCTACAAGTGCGGACAGCAAGGGCACATGCGGTACAACTGTCCGATGGATGATGGCCGAGCACCGTCATCGGCATCGGCATTTGCGCCACCGAGGCAGCTTGCGGGCATCCCACCCGCGGCGATGTCAGCGGGCCGTGCACAGCCGCCGAGACCATTGGAGGGCCAGCGGCCAGCACCCAGTGGACGAGTATTCGCCTCTCAGGTGGAGGAGCCTGCTACCCAGGAGGACGTCGTGGCAGGTATTGTGATAATTAAAGGCATTCGATGTAGAGCTTTGTTTGATACTGGTGCATCGCATTCATTCATTGCTCGATCATTTGCTATTGCACATGGAATAGAAATCATAGATGCCACACATGCAAAAAAACGGTGCAAGTGCCTGAACACACTTTTTGTATACATCATGTGTGTATGGATTGCCCCGTGAGGGTTGAGAACTGGATCATGCCAGCTGATTTGCTGGTATTAAATCGAATGAATGAATATGATTTGATCCTAGGAATGGATTGGCTCTCGAGGTATCATGCTACTATCGATTGTGAGAGCCGGATAGTGAAGTTTAAAGAACCCGGGCACAAAGAGTTTGTGTACCGTGGGTGTAAGAGTTCGCTCTTTGCTTCAATGGTGTCCACGTCGCAAGCAAGAAAGCTCATTGCTAGTGGTTGCATTGCCTACTTGGCGACGGTAGTGGATGACCGAAAGGAAGTGTTGGGACTTGAGGACATTCCTATAGTCCAAGAGTTTCCGGATGTGTTTCCGACGGAGTTGCCCGGAATGCCACCGGATCGGGAAATAGAATTTGTGGTAGATTTGCTCCCGGGTACGGCGCCGATCTCTAAGGCCCCGTACAGGATGGCACCCGCGGAGTTAAAGGAATTAAAAGCACAATTGCAAGATTTGATGGACAAGGGTTTCGTGAAACCAAGTGTGTCACCTTGGGGAGCCCCTGTTCTATTTGTGCGGAAAAAAAGACGGTTCGCTGCGGTTATGTGTGGATTACCGCGAGTTGAACAAAGTGACCGTCAAGAATAAGTACCCGTTACCCCGAATTGATGACTTGTTCGATCAGTTGCAAGGGTCTCGGGTGTATTCAAAGATTGATTTGCAATCCGGTTATCACCAATTGAAGATCAAACCGGAGGATGTGCATAAGACCGCGTTTAGGACGCGGTATGGACATTATGAATTCACGGTTATGCCTTTTGGGCTTACCAATGCCCCGGCAGCGTTCATGGATTTAATGAACCGTGTGTTCAAACCACTATTGGATCAATTTGTGGTTGTGTTCATAGATGATATTCTTGTCTACTCTCGGAGTGAAGAGGAACATAGGGAGCACCTGAGGGTTGGTTTGCTTCAAGTTCTTCGAGAGAACAAGTTGTTCGCCAAATTGAAAAAGTGCGAATTTTGGATCCGTGAGGTCGCTTTCTTGGGTCACGTAATTTCCGCAGGAGGAGTATCTGTGGACCCTATGAAAGTGGAGGCAGTCAAGGATTGGCCTCGCCCGACCAATGTCACGGAGGTGCGAAGCTTTTTGGGTCTTGCGGGATACTATCGACGGTTCGTGGAGGGATTTTCAAAAATCTCCGGTCCACTAACGCGTCTTACCCGCAAGGGAGCCAAATATGTTTGGAGCGAGGAATGCGACCAAAGCTTTAAGGAGCTAAAGGAAAGGTTGACTTCGGCTCCGGTACTCGCCTTGCCGATTGCGGGGGAGGGTTTTGTGGTGTATAGTGATGCATCACATCGTGGTCTTGGGTGTGTGCTTATGCAAAGAGGACAAGTAATAGCATATGCCTCTCGACAGCTGAAGAGCTATGAGCAGAATTATCCCACCCACGACTTAGAGCTTGCGGCGGTGGTTTTTGCACTCAAGTTGTGGAGACACTACTTGTACGGGGAGCATTGTGAGGTCTACACGGATCACAAAAGCCTAAAGTATTTATTCACTCAGAAAGAGTTGAATTTGAGGCAGCGGAGGTGGTTGGAGTTGATAAAAGATTACGACTTGACCATCTTGTACCACCCGGGTAGAGCCAATGTGGTGGCCGATGCGCTCAGTAGAAAATCCGTGGAGAACTTCGCGATTGAGATGACGGGACAAATGCCGTTAATCAAGGAAATGGGCCGGTTTGACTTGGAAGTCGTGGCCCCGGGCGTCCCCGCTAAACTTATGAGTCTCGAGGTGTGGCCGACCTTGTTGGAGCAAATAAAGGAAAAGCAATCCGGTGATCCGGAGCTCCAAAAGGTGCGGGGTACTATCGAGAGCGGGCATGCCGGTGATTATCATGTAGATTCGAGGGGCGCAATTCGATTTCGAAATCGATTGTGCGTGCCGAAGGTTGAGGACATTCGTAGGGAGATCTTGAAAGAAGCTCATACTTCTCCCTATGCGATTCACCCGGGCGGCACCAAAATGTATAAGGACCTCAAAGTGCATTATTGGTGGCCGGGGATGAAACTTGATGTGGGACGCTTTGTGGCGCAATGCTTAGTGTGCCAACAAGTAAAGGCCGAGCGTCGCTTTCCGGCGGGAAAACTACAGGGATTGCCCATTCCAGTTTGGAAGTGGGAAAATATCGCGATGGATTTTGTTGTGGGCTTACCTCGATCGCTAGGTGGCCACGATGCGATATGGGTGGTGGTGGATCGTTTGTCAAAGTCGGCACACTTTTTGCCAATCCACACCACTTGGCCGGGAGACAAGTTAGCCCAAGTCTACCTCGACGAGATTGTGCGGTTGCACGGGGTTCCGACCTCGATAGTTTCAGATCGAGATCCCCGTTTCACATCGCACTTTTGGAAAAGCTTGCAAGAAGCTTTGGGTACACGGCTCGATTTCAGTTCAGCATTTCATCCTCAAACTGACGGTCAATCGGAAAGAACAATTCAGATTTTGGAGGATATGCTACGAGCGTGTGTGTTGGACTTCAAAGGTGCGTGGCCTACTCATTTTTCGATGGCTGAATTTGCTTACAATAATAGCTATCAAGCTAGCATCGGTATGGCACCTTTTGAGGTTTTGTATGGAAGAAAATGCCGCTCTCCTATTCATTGGAGTGAAGTCGGCGAGAGAAGGGTCTTAGGACCGGACGTGTTGCGTGAAGCGGAGGAAAAGGTCCTCTTGGCACGCGAACGCTTGTCGACGGCGCAATCTAGACAAAAGAGTTATGCCGATCGACGTCGACGAGATTTGGAGTTCGCGGTAGGAGACCGTGTCTTCTTGAAGGTATCACCCATGAGAGGGGTGAAGCGATTTGGTGTTCGGGGTAAGTTGAGTCCCCGTTACATTGGACCTTATGAGGTTTTGGAGCGTGTGGGATCCGTGGCATATCGGCTAGCTTTGCCGCCAAAGCTTGCGGGGATACACAATGTGTTTCATGTATCGACCCTCCGCAAGTATGTGTATGATCCGGTGCACGTCCTCGAGTATGTACCTATGGAACTTCATGAGGATATGACTTATGAGGAATTCCCCTTGTGCATCATGGATCACGAGGTGAAAAGTTTGAGAAACCGTGAAATTCCTTATGTAAAGGTACAATGGACGAATCACGGTGAGCGCGAGGCTACATGGGAATTGGAAAGCTCAATGAAAGAGCGGTTTCCTTACCTCTTCGCTGAGTCCAGCTGAGGTATGATTTTAGTTTCGCGGCCGAAACTCTCTTTAAGGGGGGTGGAATGTAGTACACTGAATTTCAGTGCATCGTACTGAACTTCTACAAATTGTAGAGTTCTAGTGAGAAAATGGCATAAGAGGCTATATGTGAGGCTTTGGCCAAGTTCGGGACTTGTGCGAAGTATTTTCGGCGCAAAAGAGGCGTGAAAACGGACTTCGATAAGTTAAAACTGCAGAATTGGTAAAGTCTGCATTGGATTCCGGTATGTGAACTCTAATACCGGAATTGGAGCTTGGTATACCGGTATGTGAAATGGTATACCGGAATGCTGTGTTAAACCGAGAAACCTAGCTCTCGGGTTTGCAGAATTTTCGGGGTATACCGGTATGTGAAAATGGCATACCGGTATACTGTGTGCGAAACAGTGAAATCAGCTCTCGGGTTCTGCGGAATCCCTGAGGTATACCGGAATGAGTACCCGTATACCGGTATGCAAAATGCACATACCGGTATACAGTGCCCAGTTTTGGGCTGGTTGTTGTGTTATTTGTGGAGAGGGGCAAAATAGTCTTTTCACATGACTTAGGGGTGTATGAATGGCTGAGACCTTCTCCCCTTCTCATTTGTTTTCCTCTCTACTTCTCCTCTCCCTCTCCTCTCACTTTCTCTCTCTAGAGATCTCTCCAAAAGCTTGGAGAAGTGGTGGATTGATCTTGGAAAAGGCTTCCAAAGGAGAAAAGAAGCTTCTTGGTGCAAGAAGGAGCTTGGGGATTTCGTGATTAAGGTTAGTACCTCACGTTTTGGATTCAAACCTTGGATTTAATCCTTTGAAATGAGGTTTTTGGGAACCCTTGGCAACTTAAACCACAAATGGTGGTTGTTTGGCCACGAAATCTAGGGTTTGGCTTACATGCATGCAAACCCTAGGTAGAATGAGGGCTTTTGCAATGAAGGGTTCTAAAAATATTTGGACCTTCGATAATTGCAATTGAGGCATAGGAAATCATGTTGGAACACTTGATTTCGCATATTGAGATGGATTTATGGTTCGTAATGAGTAACGAACCATTTTTCTTGTAGAAGCTTGGGTTGAAGCAAGAACTCAAAGCTTGGACACTTAGGAGCTTGAAGAGTACAAGAAATTGGAAGCTCTTAAGGTGGGTTTTATGGTTACCGAAGTAATTAGGTCACTTCCATGTCTAGGGTAATTATCCATTTAAGAACAAAATGGTATATGTATGTGAACCCTAGGACTTGCATGTTGGCAATGGTAGAAATCATGATGGGTAGAACAATGAACTCCTATTGCATGATATGGATATTCAAGTATAATTCAATTATCTATACTTGTTTTATGGTTGCATGTGAGAATCTAACCTAGTGTTGTTGAACATAGGTTGGAATATATACTTAAACCTAGTGTCATTGAACATAGGTTGGAACAAGTGACATTTAACCTAGTGTCATTGAACATAGGTTGGAATGTGTGAGAACTTAACCTAATGTAATTGAACATAGGTTGGACATGTGATTGGAACCTAGAGTCATGGAACCTAGGTTGGTAAATGAGAAAGTAAGCCTAGTGTTATCAAACATAGGCGAGGCTTAGCGACTTGAACCTAAGATCATGAGATTTAGGTTGGCAAGTGAGAAATGTGAACGACGGGATGTGTGACGATTTTGCTATCCCGGGTAGGCGACGATTTCGCTACCATGCCATGAGTTGGCCATATTGAGACGGGATGTGTGACGATTTTGCTATCCCGGGTATGCGACGATTTCGCTACCATGCCACGAGTTGGCGGTGCCGACATGGGATAGGCGACGATTTCGCGATCCCGGGTATGCGACGATTTCGCTACCGCGCCACGTGTTGGCTGTGTCGAGGGGGAGTTGTGCGACAAGATCGCCATCCCGGGTATGCGACGATTTCGCTACCATGCCATGTGATGGCGGTGTTGAGACGGGGTATGCGACGATTTCGCTATCCCGAGTATGCGACGATTTCGCTACTCGAATTGGAGGTGACGATTTCACTCCTTGAATGTTGGAACAAATATAGTGAGACGGTGATTCCGAAACCATAAATAAATGACAAGTAAAGGAACTTAGTCAATGTGGAACATAGGATGAACCTAGGAGAGAATGATAAATTATATTTCATTTGGTTGCATCCTTTATGTTTATTTACTAAGCATGTAAATAATTGTTGCATAGTTATATATGATCTAACTTATGCATGTGGTGTTTCTTTGGACCTGGTGGGTCGAGCTTCTCTCTTGGGTGGCCTTACCCACTGGGAACTATGTTTATAGTTCTCACCCCCCATTTTCCCAGGTCCTTCCGCGAGTGAGGCGGCGGAGCGAGGCAAGGGTTTGGCTCTTTAGATAGCGGCCCTTCCATTTTGGTGATGTATAGAGTTGTACCCCTATTTTGGACTATGATAGTTTAGGGGATTTTCATTCTTATATGAATGTTGTATATTCCATAGTTTTGGAACATGATGTATGGAATGAAAGTGAAAGAAAAGAAAAAAATTTGGACATGTATATTGTGCCATGTGATGTAATAGAAGTAGAACTTCTTTATGTTGATGCTTTCCTTGTGCAACTCTTGTACTCCGTTCCTAGTTGGAACATTGTGGATAAGCTTGTGTTGTGACGCCTTGGGCGGGTAGAAAGGACTCTATCCGTTCGGCGGGTCTGGGGCATGCGCCCGTGCGGTTATCCTTTCCACCTATTTGGTGTTAAAGGGCCGGCGGGGCGTGACAAAAAGATACATCCCAGCACTGGGCCATGAAAAAGAACTCTAATTTTGTTAATATCGGAATCCTTTTAAAGTACTACATTTGCAGAGTAATATATCAACACACTTCTGGAACTTCAACACTTTCGCACGCAGACGTTGAAAATTTTAATTTTCAAAATGTTCTCCTGAATCTGTTTAACCGAAACAACAATGATAAGAGTCTTTTTTTTTTGTTGGACTTAAAAAAGTAAAAAAGCTAACTTGACCCAAACGTGTTAAATAGGATCGTCAAAGTAGGGATGCAGACGGATCCAGGTTGATGGAGCTGTTGCCTAGATCCGCTGCAAATGGGGCGGTACAAGGGAGAAAAAAAGAAGAAAAAACAACAATCCGTCCAAAATTCGGCCAGATCCACTAAGAAAATAGAGCGGAAGATGCGAAACCCCTCCATTTCCTCGATCCGTCCCAATCCATCAAAAACCCACCAAAAACACACTCTCTCGCACTCCCACGCTCACAGTCGCTCTTGCTCCCCCCTGGACAGTTAGTGAGGGCAACAATTAGAATAAAACTCAATCCGCCTTAAATCTGCCCCGACTTACTAAGGAAACGGGGCGAGAGGTTGGTGAATCCCTCCCGCCCCTGAATCTGCCCCATTTGCATCTCTAAGCTTGCTCTGATGATTCAGGCTTTTGGGCGGTGAAAACGTGTATGATTTCTGCACTGCGATGTCACACTTGTTAGATTTTGAACTTCCTGCATAGTAATGTAATCTTCACTCGAGTTCTTATTAAAATAAGACAAGGTTTGAACCGTATCCCAAACTAAATATCAATGATCTTAGCTATAATAGATCCTATCATGAGCTCTTGAGGACTTGAAAATGGTTACACAACTTTATACTGCCTAAATAATGATCAGCAACATGAATGATAGGACGATACCACCGAAAATAACCAGATTACTCACTATAATGATAACAATATACTGGTCACTTTTCCCTACAGCTATTAATAAATCATTTCATTCAAGAGACCCTGAAAACTCAGTAAGCACATGACGAATAACTGTTGCAGACGACCTACAACATACGAAACACAGCACAAAAACAAAATCCACGAGTACATTCATTTAAAGAAAAGCAGATTACAGCATGCTGTTGGTGATACATTCTTGTTCACCTAGAAATCAAATTGACACAAGTTTTGTCAACTTAATAAGTAGATTACAGTAAAAGAGTAAGCCCATCGCCAAAGATGGCAAAGCGGTGTAGGCAAAATGAACCTGCGTTGCGTTGACGAATAACTTTTGAGGAATCCACCATCAACGGAATGAATTTACTGCTCAGTAGAGTGAGAATCTAGCCAGGTTATGATATCATTAATGACTGACAAGATCCTATCGTCCGGTTCTCCCTCTAATATAGAATGATAGCCGTCCTCGTAAAGCTTGAGTGTTTTTTCCTTCGTGCAAGCCTTGTTGTAGAGGAATTTGCTCACGTTAGGGTCCGTCACCTTGTCGGCAGCTCCATGAAGAATCAGCAATGGACAGGAAACCTGGAAGAAAAGAATGTAGAGAGTAACGTAAACAGAAGACGGCTACTCTCACATTGTCGCTGGTTTCTAACAACTAGCTATAAACAATTTCATATATTAAAATCATAAGCAAATCAACCGAAAGAAAACTGTATAAGGTCAAAAGGTCTGAAAGAGAAACTAAATACCATCCACTTGCTTTGCTTGCATAAGGCCTGTTCTTGGAAATACCATTCTACATAAAATAACTGTTGCATATAGATGATACTTTGGTTTCTAACAAACTCGAATAGGAAATATATCATCATCCATTGCTCCAGTTTAGGAACAAGATAATGACAAATCTGGTGGAACTCTGTAAGTATCTATGTCGCTATTAAAGTATTCCGAATACTAAGCCTAAGTGCATTGATGCTTTTAATTCGAAATATATCCTGAATAAGCAAACAGAAGGTTCAGCACAGTAAATCAATCGATATCCAAGAACTTGCTTTTCCTTAATTCTTATGTGGCTTCTTGTCATGATATGCTATCACGCTGTCACATAAATAATCAAGTTCAAAATGACAAAAGAGAGAATGGCCGCATCACAAGAAGTTTGACAATATGATGCTAACCTTGTCCAATTGTGATTCGATATCCTTTGTTGCCTTTATAAGTTCAACAGCTGTCCTCAGTCGCATTTGGTCGCAGTATGAGATTACATTGAACTCAGCCTGCAAATGTATATAATATGGTACATTTCAATCTTCTGATGAAACAAATACTATAAAATTATGAAGATAACATAGTGAACCATAAAACAGTTGAACTTTTGAACACTGCCAGAAGATAAACTTTTTCCTGGACTTGAAGCAAGAATTTCAATCGAAATCATCAAACAGAAATTAGCCCTTTCATAACTTCCTTGCATTTTTTGTCTGATCCATTGTAGTAATGAGTGATCAAAGCATTTGCTTATTTTTCAAGAATAAGTTGGTGATTTAGGGCGATGCGATGATAAAGTCACTTCATGGATTCATTTCTCAAATTGTCACATCCTGAATTAACCAAGGGAGCAAAGACGCTAGATAATTCTGAGAATAAGGTCCCATAATCATGCAACACCAAGCCATGGCATATCAAAAATAAAGACAATCATAATACACAGGAGGTAAATACCATAAGCTAAATGTGAAGCCAAATTCAAATAAATCTTAATCACAACATGCTCATATCCAAACTTGCCTCCTTGTTGACCAGGTCACAACAATAGAGCATCTACATTTGTAGAATTGATACAAATGTAAGAGACTATCTGCACTAACGAGTGCTGCGTATGTGCAAATAATCATTTCGTAGAAAGGACGACTAAAACTTCAAGACAATCCCAACATCGTCTAGTCCCTAGAAATAACTAGGTTTATCATGAGCACTTAATGCCCATGAAGTACTCAAGATGTAGAACTCAAAGTTTAATATAGCCCAATCTAGACTAACTTAGATATAAGCCATGTTAGTATGAGTCAATTTGGATTATACGTGTAACTATATTAACCCTATGGGCTTGTCATTGTGAAAATGCTAACTAGGATTATATTATTATGTGCACAACAGCCTTCTAGGTTTATGTAATTATGTGATATTGAATTGCTTGTCATCCATTGTACATGTAGAAAGTGCCATTTTAACCTAAAGCTAAAGCTTCCTTTTCAAACTAGCTTCCAAAAGACACCTAACTCCGCCAATCAGATTCAAAATTGGAAGTTACACCTGCTTTTATTTATTGCCATCCGGGATTCTAAAATTCCACCAAAAAGATCGAACTGACAGCTAATAATGCTGATTTTATTTGCATTGACATAATAGTATATTTCGTCAATTAACAAGGATTCCCCACATGCCTAAGTCAGATATGATCATAGAAAATGTGAAGTATTTGATGGGATCTGCTTCCAAATAGGCAAATACTGATCACTTTTCCCTTGGACACTGCATAAGGATAATTAACATGAAATCCAACACAGATACCAACTAATTACAGCTGGCATACTCTCTTCTAAAGCCCCCTAACCGTAGTTACTACCACCTTCTAGCATACTCTAACAATCTCTTGATCTACAAAACAACTCTATATAAAGTGGGTCCACTTCATGCATTCTATTGTTTCCACCACCCAGCCTCTTCTCACACATATTTCATCTTCCCCTTCGGAGCTCTCTCTGCTACGTAAGACTGCACCCTTCCTCATCAGAGAAATCCATCACGCTTGGGTAGATAGAGATCTTTCTCACCCCTTTTATCTATTTAGCTAGTACACTTTCCCGATGCTTGATTTGATAAAGATTGTCTGGTTTTAGTTCTCATGCCACCTTCATTTTCTCGGATGATAAAGCTGAGATCAAGAAAGACTTGAGCGAAGAATTTGCTGTAGAGCAAGGAGTGTCAAAATCACGTTAAAACCTTATTTTTCATGTCATGTGGGCCAGAGATTTTTGATTTAGTAGTGTACGTTATTTATATAGTGCTTTCAGTAATGACTTTGGTGCTTCATTCAAGGTCCACTGATTTTGTAAAAAAGTATCATTTGACTGGTCTTTGTACAGATCACATGAGATCCTAAAGTTGCTGAATGATTCTGCAGCAGGGCATAACCGGTCGATCAGCCAGTTTTACAAAGCAGTCAACCCACGATATAGACTTAGCTCCAAACTCCAAACCAGCAAGTGCAGCAATTGACTGGCTTATAGTAATGGTCGACCAGCTTCATGTTGTTGGCTTAAATGGGCCAGCATCCAGTCCTATGACCGGAGGCCAGTTTGGGCCGAGTCATGTTCGAAATAGCGGGAGGCCAGGTTGGACCGAGTCATATTCGAAGTGGCGTGAGGTTGGTTGGGCCGAGTCACAATCGAGATCCGTGGGCGCTGTATCAGTACGCTTTAAGTCAATTTGTTGCATCTTTCTAACAGCTCGAGCTTTTGGGATTAATAGTTAGCGCCAACGATCCGACAAGTGGTATCAGAGCCAAAGGTCACAGGTCCCATTCTCTCATGCTGCAAATTTTTGCAAGTGCTGGGAGGAGGATTGCTGGCTTAAATGGGCCAGCATCCTGCCCTGTGGCGGGAGGCCAAGTTGGGCCGAGTCATGTTCGAAATAGCAGGAGGCCAGGTTTGGCCGAGTCATGTTCGAAGTGGCGTGAGGCTGGTTGGGCCGATTCACAATCGAGACCTATGGGCGCTGTGTCTGTACGCTTTAAGTGATTGGTTGCATCTTTCTAACAGCTCGCGCTTTTGGGATTAATGGTTAACGCCAACGATTCGACACATGTCCTATTCTGCAAAAACCTGTTTTCTACATATCATGTGGTAACCTGTGTAAAACTCAAGTACATTGAAGAAACATGGTTTACAAGTAAATTCATTTTAGATTAGTTTTATACTCATATTCCTCTTCTTCTTTTCTTTTTTTCTTTAGCTAAGTAAAACAATATGATACTAACTGTCAGATTTATGATTATACAGTTGAGCCGATACAAAATTGCAACTATATACTCGAATAGCAAGAATTATGTTTAAATCCTGCTGGCATGCTATATCTAGATACATATATCAATCTTTCCTATATGTCTATCATACATGTTGTTCATTCGCTGTTGTTAGGATATATTTAGCATATGTCTGTCATATATGTTGTTCATTCGCTGTTGTTAGGATATATTTAGATGTATATATTACATTATATATATAGCGGGACCTATATAGTATATTCCAAATATACTGTGAGGTTATATGATAATGATGGTTGCCATGTATACACCTCTTGTAATTATATATTCACATCAATAAAACCCTAAGGGCATAAGCTCTTTTGCCTTCTTTCATGGTATCAGAGCCACCAATCCTAAACAGAGAATATCGATCCACGGCCACAAACCACCAAAAGGAAAAAAAATAATAACTTGCCTTCTTCTATAGGCGTTATTACTTCTAGTTTGTCCCGTGCCGCTCAATCTCCCCACTTGTTTTTCTGGTGCTGCTTGGTTCATCTTAGGCCGCTCGACCTCTCTGCTGCTTCCTTGGTGCCGCTCGACCTCTCTACTGGTTCCTTGGTGCCGCTCGACCCCCTCTGCTGCTTCCTTGCTGACGCTCGACCTCTCTGCTAGTTCCTTGGTGCTGCTCGACCCTCTATGTTGCTTCCTTGCGGCCACTGGACCTCTCTGTTGGTTCTTTGGTGCTGATCAGTTCCTCTTGTGCCGCTCAGTTCATCTTGGTCCTGCTTGACTCTGGTGATATTGCATTCATCTGTTGGTAACTTCTGACCTTTTCCTTTCCTCTTGTGGTGGTATTCTCTTCTGGTGACAAACATGTCTTTATCAACCTCTACTCTCCCAGTCATTAACATCAAAACTCTAATGCCATTAGAACTCATTGAGTCTACATACTTAGTGTGGAAAGAAATTTTTCTTAATGTTATAGAGAGTTTTGATGTCGTCTCACATGTGACCGGGACCGGTATTATTCCTCCTCAAGCTGAAACTGCTGATAAGAAAATAATTATGAATACTGAATATTTGATCAGGAAGAAGATGGACACTACTATACTGTCCTGGATTAATGCTACTTTGTCCCTTAGTATTCTACAGATGGTCATATCCAGCTCACCCAAAACAGCTCGTGATGCATGGAAAATCATTAAGGCATACTTCCTTAACAAGACTGCTTCTATGGCCTTTTCTCGAAAATCTGAGTTACAAAGTATCAAAAAGAAATCAATGGGGTGACTGACTATATGCAAAAAGTCAAGTCAATAGGTGATGCCCTTCAGGCAACTGGTGTGTGACACCCCAATAGTACCACATCGGATGGGAATGGGGTTGTAATTGGATATATAAGAGACCATGCACATTAGTAATAATAACTGGGCTTAAGCATTTTGGGCTGGCGGTTTAGGCCATAAGAGTTATTATTGTTAGTGGGTTGGTCGTTACATTTGGTATCAAAGCCAATCACCAGCCGGAAGTGTGAGATGAGTCTCAGCTGAACCAGGGTCGGGATGACAGGCTAAGCCAGGGTCGGAATGACAAGGTGACAGACTAAGCTAGGGTCGGAATGACAAGGCTAGCGAGACAAGTCTCACATCGCCTGGTGATCTTGGGCTGAGTGTGTAACACTCCAGTAGTCTCACGTCAGATGGGAATGAGGTTGTAATTGGGTATATAAGAGACCATAGACATTAATAATAATAACTGGGCTTAAGTATTTTGGGCTGGTGGTTTAGGCCCAACGAGCTACTAATGCTAGTGGGTCGGATCGTTACATGATTAATCTGAGTCTGATCATAATTTGGTCATGACTGTTCTTCTGGAGCTACCAAAGGACTATAGAAGTTTTGTACGCGCTTTTAAAATACACAGGATAAAACATACCTTCGAACAACTTCGCCCACTCTTTATGCAAGAAGAAACAGAGGTGCAACGTCGTGCTATCTTGACGACACCACCTATTCCTTCCACCGCTGACGGTGAAGCCTTCTATGCAAATCGTGGTCGCGGCAACTGCGGAGGCCATAGGGTTAGATATCACGGAGGCCGAAGACAGCGTAGTAGACATAATTCTAGTCCTGGTCGTGGATCTTATGGAGCATATCCACATCCTCAACCTTATCCTCAACCTAGTCATAACCAATTTAACCAACTGTTTACTATTTTCCGATCTGGCAGTGTCAGATCTGTAGAAAATTTAATCATTCAGCCCTTCAATGCAAACTCGTTACAATCATTCCTTCGTTGCAGATGATATTCCACAGACTTTTGCTACCATGAGCCTCCATGAGCCTGATGAGGTTTGGTACCCAGACACTAGAGCATCCAATCATATGACTACTAATCCTAGTATTCTCTCTTCTAAACCTTATACTGGGCATGATAAGATTCTAGTTGGTAATGAAAATTTGTTGAATATTACTCAGACAGGTGAAACACATTTGAAAACTTCTTCCACTTTCCTTACTCTCAAGAATATTCTTGTTGTTCCTTCTATTAAATGGATTTACCTTCTGTTCATTAATTTTGCCATGACAGTAATTCCGTTTTTGAATTTTACTCATCTAGTTTTGCTGTGACGGACAAGGAAACGGGGGAGGAGCTTCTCAGATGCCGTAATTCGGGCACTTCACTCTATCCTATTTTTTCTCGAGTTGTAAGTGTAGGGAATAAGCAATAGTTACCTTTTGTTACATCTAGATTTAGTGGAGATATTTGGCATAGATGTTTAGGTCACCTTAGTTACCTATTCTTTCAAAGTTTATTAAAGCAAATAATATTATTTCTGATAGTAGTTCTGAAATAAATTTGTCTATCTGCAATGCCTGTCGAATGGGAAAAGATATCAAACTGTCTTTTACTGATTCTGAGTCAAAATATGTTTTTCCTTTTCAACTTGTTCATTCTGATATATGGCAGTATCCTGTTCCTTCGGTCTCTAGCTCTAAATATTATGTAATCTTTGTGGATAATTATTCTCGATATTCTTAGCTTTATCTTCTAAAATTTAAATATGAGGTTTTTGAAAAAAAAAAATTTGAGTTCAAGGCGATGGTCAAAAATATTTTTCATCGAAAAATCAAAACTTTTCAATCTGACAATGGTACAAAGCATGTGAATGAAAAAATGTCTACTTTATTCTTATAGAATAGGATTATTCATAGATTTTCTTATCCTCATACACCACAATAAAATGGTGTAGCAAATAGGAAACATAGACATTTAGCTAACATTATCAGAAGTCTGCTTCTTCAAGCTTCAAGCCTCCTCGGTTTTGGGCTGACGCTTTTCAAACTATTGTTTTTCTTATCAACTGCACTCCTTCACGTACTGTTTTAAAGGGAAAATCGCTATACAATATTTTGCATGGTTGTTCCTTCTGATTTGCAACTTGTTAAAGTGTTTGGATGTTTGTGTTATCCTGACCTGCAGGATGTTGCTGATCATAAGCTCTCTCCCAGATCCCTTCTTTGTGTATACTTGAGACTGCCTGATAGGCACAAGTTTTCGCTATCTCTACCCGAGCACTGGTAAAACCTTTATTTCTCGGCATGTTACCTTTGTTGAAATAGTTTTTCCTTTTTCCTATCTTTCAAAATTTTCTAACTCTTTAATGTTTGTGAATTCAAACTTTCAACTGTTTCAAAACTATCTCTAATCCTTCTTTACTGGGTGAGAGTCTGTCTCTCATTGATGTCATCTCCGGCTTCAGTTTCACATGTTCCATCCCTACCGATAGTCCTAGTGTTTCTTGTGCCAATCACCTTCCCCAAACAGTTTCACTACCATTTGAGTACTTATCTCAATTTCCTACAAACTTGAAATCTGATGATGCACAAATTAGAGATGAGAATGATACCTCTGCTGGTAGTCGCCAAGAGCTCCATGTCTAAACCCAATGACACCTCTCCAGGACTATTGCGCCGAATCCTCCTACCGAATTTGCTTCACCACCATATGACCCCTCCGCTTCCACTCATACAGATACAACACCACCCGTATCATCCCCTACTTACCAAATTCACCTATAGCACCACCTATCCCTTCTCGTGTACACCCTATGCTCACTCGATCCATGACAAAGGATTTGCCTGCGTCTACCTTGCTCCTGGCTTCTAGATAGTCTTTACTTCCTAACGAGCCTAATTCTTTTGTTGAGACTTTTCAAGATGCAGGCTGAGGAGTTTCATGCCCTCTTGGAAAATTCTACTTGGGGTTTTGTTCCTTCCCCACCATCAATCAATATTATTGGCTGCAAGTGGGTGTACAAGGTCAAACAGAAGGCGGATGGTACTCTCGAGCATCTCAAAGCTCGGCTGGTAGCTCAGGGCTGCAAGGAGCAACAAGATGTTGATTTTAATGAAACATTTGCTCCGGTTGTTAAGTCGACTACTATTCATATTGTTCTTTCCGTTGCTTTCTCTTCTGGGTGGACACTTCGACAGCTTAATGTGAAGAATGCATTCCTTCATGGCTCTCTCTCTCTCTGAGGAGGTTTATATGAAGCAAATGCCTGACTTTATACATTCTTCCTTTCCTAATCATGTCTGTCGACTGAAGAAGACAATCTATGGACTCAAGCAGGCACCTCGAGCTTGGTTTTAGCGTTTTACCTTCTTTTTCCGAAGAGTGGTTTTATTGGCAGCACTGCAGATCCCTCGATGTTTACTTGGCACTCACCTTCTGGGACTGTTCTCCTGTATGTTGATGATATTATTGTCACTGGGAGTTCTTCTCTTGTTGCGTCTCTTATCAGTTACAACGGGAGTTTACGGAAGGACTTAGGACCTTTACATTATTTTTTGCGTATTGAAGTCACGTGCTCCCTTTCTGGCTTTTATCTCACTCAACATAAAAATGTGCATCAAACCATCAACTACTTGAGCCTCATGGTTTCTTCCTAGTAAAGCCGGTTTCTACTCTTCTTTCTCCTACCGCTCGCCTCTCATCTCATGAGGGGCGACCTCTTGATGATCTCTACATCTATGGCCATATGGTTGGTGCGTTATAATACCTTAATTTCACACGGCCGGTTATCTTCTATGCTATCAATACAGTTGCTCAATGTCTTCATGCACCTCGCGAGCCTCACATGCAAGCTGTCATACGTCTCCTTCGTTATATTTGCGGGAGACTATCCTATGGCATTCCTATCTCCCGCTGCGATAATCCCTCGCTCATTGCCTCCCTAGCTCATTGCCTTCTCTGATGCTGATTATGCTGGTTGCCAGATACACGCCAGTCCACTTCTGGATACTGTATCTTTCTTAGACCTAATCTTATCTCGTGGTCGGCCATGAAGCAACCTACTATTTCCCGCTCTAGTGCTGAAGCGGAGTATCAATGTATGGCATATACGCTTGCTGAGACCATTTGGATCCGGCATATCCTTCGTGATCTTGGAATCTCCCTCTGGCGATCTATTTGTATCTATTGCGACAATCTTAGCACCACATTTCTTGCTGCCAATCCTGTCTTACATGCTCGTACGAAGCACATTGAGCTTGATCATCATTTTCTGAGGGAGAAAGTTCAGTCGGGTGACTTAGATTTAGTCCATATCTCTTCTGATAAGCAACTGACTGACATCTTCACCAAGCCCTTGTCCATTTCTCGATTTTTAACCTTGCGAACCAATCTTCACATTCGTGCAAAGGATACTAAGGGACTTTTTTATAAAATAACTTCGTAAAATTTTGTAATTTGCTAAATAATCGTGTCAAATTTTTATTTGGCAAACTAATCCTTTAAACGCGGTGAATCATTCACCGCATTCAAAAAAAAATTTAAGCCTTCTAAAAACGGTGAACGATTCACCGCCTTTAGAAGGAGGTCATAGATGAGGGGAGGGAAAGGAAAAGTGGTTGTTGATTGGATATGTATAGATAAGACGGTGAATGATTCACCGCCTTTAATAACCGTACAAGATATTCTGAATGCGGTGAATGATTCACCGCCTTTAGAGGATTAGTTTGCCAAATACAAATTTGATAGAGTTATTTCGCAAATTACAAAATTTTGAAGGGTTATTTTATAAAAAAGTCCGATACTAAGCTTGCGGGAGATGTTAGGCTATATTTAGCATGTATATATTACATTACATAGATAGCGAGACCTATATAGTATATTCCAAATAAACTATAAGGTTATATGGTAGTGATGGTTGCCATGTATACACCTCTTGTAATTATATATTCACATCAATGAAACCCTAAGGGCATAAGCTCTTTTGCCCTTCTTTCAACTGTAATCCTATATGACCCAAAATATGCAGGAAATTGGTATAGACTTTGTCTTGGTTCTTTTACTTGCATACCTTAAAATTGAAATTAAAAGTGTTTTAATCTTGTCTTGATTGGATGATACTTGTTGGAAATTAATCTGATAACTAAAGATGATGTTAAATTAATTATCCTGAAAGTGACTTGATACATATATGACATTTGATTAAACCTTGATATTCTTGCAAATGTGACTTCAAAATATTTGAAATTACAGTATAAGCAATTTATGAGAACCCGCCCCATGTGGGACAGTCAAATCCACCATTCGTCATGTGCAAAATTTGATTTTAATGCACCATAGATGGCAGATTAGACAGTCTCACCATGGGGAGGATCACCATATAAATTTTTGTTCATCTATTATGCCCCAAACCCTGTCCGGGATGTAAGCAAACTGCCAAACAACCACAAGACTCAGTCCCATGATGGTGCTTCGCTTTCTGTCATCATATCAGAAGTATAAACTGAGAAACTTGAATATCCGTAAGAATGTCAACTTTGTGATATATGATATGCATGTCCAGTATATTACTGAAGGAGCCAGAATATAACTAAATATAGAAATGAAACAACTTTACAGCATGCTGCTAATCTGAGTAGCGACAAACCTTGCTATCTACACCATAAGTGCAATGCGCTAGTGGAAGCAATTGACGCATCTAACAATCCTCCAAGGGGTACTCTAGTTAATTAGATCCGGGTGCTCAGCAAAGGAAGCGGCATCGGAGCCTGAAACTCTTGGAGGAAGAGTATAAGAACTACCCTGTAAGCAAATACGACATCTTAGCCTTCAGACAGGATGCTTAAGCTGCTGCTAGCTGCTATTAGCTGCATGCCTTGCTTCAACCTATCCCTAGTGGAGACAAACGACTATTAAGATCGACTGCGGGTGAACACCTTGGCTTTACGACTTTTCTAGTTAATATATTACTAATCCTTCTCTCCTTTATAGGCCTAGACTAATGCTTCCCTTATGTCCTCTATTCACTTAAGGCTAGTGTAGCAAAGGGCTTCCTCACAAGAAGCTTTATAATCAAGTGTGAAATGGCTTGTTTCGCTTTCTTCTTTTGACTACTGACCTTCTTTCTTTTCCACATGCTAAGGTAGTTCAGGCGGAAAACCGAGTTGTGTACTGGGTGAAGCTTAGTCTATCAGACCTTGCAATCTTGTAACTCGATTTTTTTAGCTTAGAGCCGCTTGCACGCTTTAAAAGTTGTTGAAGGTATTGCACTACAAAAGACTCCTGCCGTTACTAAAGGTAAGATTAGAAAGCCACTCCAGCAACTTTAAAAAGAAGAGCAAGATAAGGCTTATCAGCCATATCGCCTAGGAGCACTTAAGCGCTCCTACTAATGATAAAGGGGCTCGAAATCCGCAAAGAAACTCGATCGAGCTCTGAGGTATGGGTAAAATAAGTAGCATCTACACTAACTGCAAAACATCCAAGAGCATACACCCATATTCTAAACCTACCATGAACCTTCTATTCATACCATGTCTCACACTTTATTCCATTTCCATTCGGGGGTCCTCTTTATATGCGATCAATGTTAACAACAGGAGCGATCCACAATGTGAACCAATATAAGACTCAACCAGGATCACCAGCAATCTCCAGCATGAATCAAAAATACTAACATCCCTCCTTAAAATCAGCACTTACTAATCTGATCAACCTATTCTCTGCTTTCTATTTTTGTTGCAATCACCACAATATCTTTCTTTCTCTAATTAATTTACTCGCAAAATACAAGAAGGCAAATTTTCATTAGGACCTTCAAGCGTTAATCTTCAAATATTTGTTATAATTCATGGAAAAGGGCCAACTTAAGTTGAAGAAAGCAAATATTTATTTCAACAAAGATTCTGATAATCAACCAGACAGTGGAAAAATAATTTGAACTACAAATGATGGATGGAAATCCTCTCTAAGTAGTGAAGGGTTTCCAAGTTGGATTTGGATTAAAATTAAAGCAATTTAAAGCAAGATATGAACCGGTTGATCAGACTGCTGAGAATTCCACTAAATTATTAAAGTAAGATTTGTTCTGTCATCTTCTAGTTCAAAAATCCAACTTCTCGAATTCAAAGCAACTAAAAAAATAATAGTTAATAGCATGAAAAGAGAGACCTTATCCCTCTCTAACCTTGGCCTAATTAAATCATTCCTGCATCACTAATCCCTCACTTCAGGACAAAAGAAACAGAGGCAGAAACCAAAACACAGATTGCGGGTATGTATTCTGCACATAACGGAGAACTTCGGTATATCAATGATAACACACACACTCAAAAATTTACGACATAACCTGGAAATTAAGAGTACTCCAATAATTGGATTTGAGGGGTGTAATATTGTTATGAGGACAAGAATATATAGTTTACTAATCAGCGAAGCAGCAGTTAGTGACAGGAAAAAAGATACCATGGGCACTTTGCAGTTATAAAGACTAGGTAAAGTACAGTAATATCTTTACAAAAACAATTAGTAGAGGGCGAAAAAATATACGGCTATGTTTATATTTCATGAGATAAGAATAAGTTGCATTTGTATTTGTCAAAATTATCAACTTGATGATTATAAGTTATTTTACGTGTTTCCTACACTAGATTAATTGGTCAGGATACTTACAATTTTCCTTTTCGCTGAATCCCTAAAAGCCAAATCTCCCAAATCTTTCTGTGGGAACAGCTTTGCTTCAGGTAAAACGTATGACAGTAGGGTAAGCGCCTTCAAAACTGGCCCTGGTGGTGTCACATCTTCTGCAATCTTGCACGGTTGAAAGAGTCAGCACCTCAATGAATTGAACTACGCAATTAAGAGATAATTAGATGAATCACCGTCTCAATGATTTTATATTCATTCAATTTTAGGTTAGTGGCAACTTATGAATCACCGTCTCAATGATTTTATATTCATTCAATTTTAGGTTAGTGGCAACTTAGTAATTCACCCTTCCAAAGAATATGGTAGTTATTATCATTATTTCGCTCTCAAAACATTTCTCTTGAGCACGGAATATATAGGGCGGCAAAGAAAAAGACAACTAAACTAGAATATATTTAAACATAGAATTTGCTGTCCATCAAAAAATTTGATAGTGATAAAGCAGCTTTATGGAACTGCGTCAAGCAATGGTATTTTGCTTCTAAATGTCACTTTTCTGGAAGCAATTTAAAAATATAAATTCCATAAATTAAAAAGCAGTGAATATGGATCTATCAAGTGTGTCATGATCAAGCATTAGGAATTACTTTACACATAGGTGCAACAAGAAGTACACCATCCCACTCCGCCGGTTGCTTTAGATGAACTTTGAGAGCAACTGCTCCTCCCATGGACTGCCCCAACAGAAAGTGTGGTAGCCCACTCACTTCCTTTAACCCTGAAAAGCAGTTTTCAAAATACAAAAGTTCACAATTTGGGAACACATTTACAGATAATGTACTCAACATCTAATCCTCTTCAAATATATTCAAATATATTGTATTTTGGACAAGCAAACAAAATGAGAGAAGTTAGAAGAACAAAAATAGGATGCCTCAAAGACCTCTGATGCACGCATACTGCTCAATGACATGATTGACCATTCCGTCAAAGCTTGGGATGTAGCCATGTAGTCCATATGAGAGGCCAAAGCCCGGGTAATCCATGGCATATACTGCATATCCAGATTCAGCTATTCTCTTCGCAATACCTGAATTATTAAAAAGCATTTATGATGATATTAGATCAATAGATACATAGATAGACAGACAGAGAGAGCACTTGGTGCAGAATGTAGCACTCACGATAGGAGAGAAATTACCTTCGAAAAAGAAGGTGCAGGTATCGCCATAGCCGTGGCAAAAGAAGAGGGCAGCCTTAGGGGAAATGCCAGGCCTTGGTAACCAGCTCTTCCAGAATATCTCTAACCCCTTCGAATTAGTCTCATATCTCTACAGAAACAAGTACATAGCAATTCTAAGCAAGGATTTAAATATCGTGGCACAAGGTTGTGCCAAGAATTTACTGGCATAGTAAGACACGCTGCGTGCCATACAGTGCCAGTCAAAAATATACCAATGTGCCAACACACTATGATATGAAATATTTATTTTCTTTGGCACCAATATATTCTAATTATAACGACCTAGCTCATTAGCACTAATAACTCGTTGAGCCCAAACTACCCCAAAATGCTTTAGTCCAAGTTATTATTATTAGGGTCAATGATCTAGAAATTATTCCGGTCAACGTCCTAGAAATTAAGCTGGATGGCAGTATATATGCCGATTCGGATCCTAGAAATTAAGCTCTGAATAGGGTAATCACTCAACAACCAGACCAAGAATTTGTAAGCCAAATTATTCAGAACAAAGGAATCCATTACTTAAAGTTGAGCTACTTGGGGCCAATGCTCTTAACAAGATCTAAATTGAGGAAAGGAGGACCTGGAGAAAAGAAATCACGGAAGAGAGTTAGTAGTGCTGGGCATTCAGCTGAAACCAAATTTGGTGCAGCCATGAAGTGGCTCGACTTGATATAATCTCCATGGTTTATGAGAGATAATCTTGCTTACCTAGCTAATCAACCAATAAGATTGGAGCCCTTCATTCTTATCTCTAAAATAGAAAAATTCTTCAGTCATAACCAATGTTCCACAAAGCGGTGTCCATGCGGTTACCTACCGCATAGCGCATATGCGGTATGCGGGCGCATATGCAATCCATCTATTAAAATATAAATAAAATATTTATAGTTATTAAAAATGTATATAAATGCTTCCTAATAAAGCTAAATAATTAAAATAACAATTAAGAATTCACAATAAAATAATTAACTTCAAGTAAAGGACCTCATATGCACACATGTATCACTAAACTAACAATTAATAATTTACTCTTAATTATTAAATAGAGAAATAAATAGAATTTCTATACAAATTAATAAAAAATGTCAAACAAAAATCAATATTTTAAAAAACGGTATGCTAAACTTTTATGAAGAATAATAATTTTTTTTCAAAAAAATTGTCATTCACATCATTTGAGAGGGCAACACTTAAAAACTATATATATATATATATATATAGAGTCCGGCTGGGATACTATCGATAGCACCAGGGGCTTGGTGCTATCGAGTTTTCTACCGTTAGATTTAACCCTTTGATTATTTTTACCCGTTAGATTATACTATTCAACCAACCACCCACTCAACCCTAGGGGGCCCACATCATCCTAACCGCACATTTCTCAATCCAAGGGCTAAAAAACTAATAGCACCAAGCCCTTGGTGCTATTGATAGTATTCCAGCCTAGTTCTATATATATATATAGAATGAGGTTACTATACTATCTATAGTACCGGGGCTCCGGTACTATAGTTGCTTTTTCGATCTTAGAGTGTTCAAATCAACGATCCACACCGTTGAAACTGATCTAGGATATGTGAAGTTTTTAGGAATAAAATTTTAGTTTTTTTTTATATCGTTTACTTAGTAAATAAATCATGTCAAAATGAACGGTGGAAATTGAATAATTCTTAAAATTTGAGTATAGGAGTTTCGAATTCAAGATCAAGGATGTTGACCTTCATCTATATAGTTTAAAGTATTTTCTATCAAAATTTGAATAAATTTAGATTCTTCTCCACCGTTAAACTACAAACTCGCCATAATAACCATTGAAATTTGACAATTTTGAAACGGTTTGATCACAAAGTAAACTACGTCGAAAAATTATAAAATTTTATTCCTAAGAACTTCAAATATCCTAGATCAGTTTCAACGGTATGGATCGTTGATTTGAACACCCTAAGATCGAAAAAGCGACTATAGTACCGGAGCCCCGGTACTATAGATAGTATAGAAGACTAGCTCTATATATATATATATATATATATATATATATATATATATATATATCTAACAACTACAAAATTATTCATCAATATTTATAAACATAATTCTTAGATAGATTAGGAATAACACCAACTAAAATAAGAAGAGAGACAGTTAGGTTATATCTATGTAAAGATAATTACATTTAGATGTATTATTATTAACTAAACTAGTATGAAAATAGCCATATATATGTATAATTATTAATCAAACAATCCCATTCAACATTGTATTTCAATCTCACCTTAAAAAAAAAAAAAACTTTATTGTATATGCAACCGTATATGGACCGCATATGTTGTCCGACTGCATATAAACCGCATTTTACAAATGTGGTGCGGTTTATGATCCGAACCGCATATGCAACCGCATGGACCACTTTTGGAACATTGGTAATTACGAATGGACCTTAGGGGCTAAAAGCTAATCCAAATTTGTATGCATCATTGGGAGAGATTTCATCATCAGTTTCAAATTTTAGAGAGTTTTGAAAAATGGTAAAGTGCAATTTATAGTGGCAAACTATTGAATTTTATTATCATGTGGTTCACAAAAATATAACACTTTTATAATCATAACCTTTTAAATTCTAGGTTTTTATGAAAAACTAAAATGAAAAAAGTAAAAAGGTAAAGTGACAAGAGAAATGCTAATTATACACCCAAGTGAGGTGTAAATCTTACACCCCACCCATCCAAGAATTGAGGCTAACCCTTTGGGGTTTTTACTATTAAAAAAATAGGTGGAGACAAGACTTGTGGGAAAAAATTGGCCTTAGGATGGGTAGGGTGCAAAGATTCACCACCACTTTTAGGTGTACAGGTAGCATTGCTCGATAAATAAAGTTGTGAACTAAAATATATGCTATACCCGGTTTTTATGGAGTTTTCTCAAATTTTGCTAACCCTCAACTATAGGCCATTATGAAATAGACTAAGATCATTGCCTATAGGGCCTTCTGAAAGAGACTAAAATTTGGTGAACTCATCAATGAATTTGATAAAATCCCCATTATAATAGACTCAAATCATTCGAGTCTAGAAATATGAAAAGCTAATAAAGTGTCAACAGGAAAAAATAAAGTTGAAGGGGTAAATCTACCCCAAAAATTTTAAGGTAAAAAGTACAGAAACCCCCTCACCTATAGGGCCTTCTGAAGTGGCCTTCTCAACTTTTAAGTTTTTAGATTGGCACCTTCCTCAACATTCAATTTTTTCGATCTTTCTTGTTAATTAAGTTAAAAAACTTAATAAATTTAATGGCTCAATTAGCTACTAATTGTTAATTGCTCTAGTAATACTTAGTAAAAATGATAAAAAAATATATAAATTTGATAAACTCACTTATGAATTTGATAAAGTCTCTCCAATTTAATTTTTAAAAATCACTTAAGTACAAATTCAAAAATTAAAGTAATCAATCCAAAAAAAATTGAGGCGGCCATTTCAAAATGGCCCATAGTTGAGGGGGTCTCCATATATTTTCACCAAATTTTAAAAGAACAGCTCTTGCCAACAAAAGGTTTAAGGTAATGTCTTTTGAGCTAGAAGGCATAAAAAAAAATGCATAACATCATGATTCAAATTTTCTTTTTTGTGGAAAAAATTTGAGTTAGGCCAAGTTTAACATATTTTCACTTTGACAACTGATGGGAAGAGTTGCTCCCCTACTACCCTCTTTGTTGCTTGGCGAACCGCCCCAGGCTGAGCCTCCCTGTTTCGGCCACCTCCACCGCCGGCGACGCTTCAGTGACGGAGCACGCTATCCCCTTGATCTTCCCCGTATTCATGCTCACCTCGGTGAGAGCCCAAGTTGTAATGTATTGGACCTTTGCAAATTAGCAAGGTCTTAATATGAAATAACATTTGGTACTATTTAGAGGGTTTGGAAGGTTTTCTGGATGAGTTGATTCAGTTTTGGCACGAAACGGACGCGAAAAAGAGTTCGAAATCATCTTCTGCAAGAACCAAAGTTGCTGTGAACTTCCAGACGCCCGAAAGTGGTTGCGAGCACCTAGAAATGTTGTACAACTAAGATTCTGGTGAATTCGGACGCCAAATTGTCCTGTGGAGGCCCTAATACCTTCGGACGGGGAATTGGACGCCCGAAAGTGGACTCGGTCGCTGTGCAGCTAAGAAAGAATAATAAAGAATAATGAATTGTAGCAAGGAACGAACAATCCTCGGGATCTCTAGGCTTGCTAGCTATATCGAACCTCACGCACCGTCCCGACCCTCACCTCCTGTGTAATCTGTAAAAACAGGGGGTGAGAAACCAACCTGAGGTTTCCAGTGGGTACCGCAAGCCGACAAAGGCAAGTGTACTCATTAGCGAACGAGAGATAATATCAACTGTAATAAACAGGTATAACAGATACAGTAGCAATGATAACTGGAAAGAAACTACAACTATCAATAGATGTATAAATAATCGCTACTGTAATGCGAAGCAGAATACAAACATGCGTCAACCGAACGAACAGTCCAAAATCCAAATGTACCCAATCAATCGCCGTGTCGGTCTAAAGACCTCAGACAATGCCACATCGTGCTCACCCATCTTTGCACATAACCCCATACAAAACGCACTTGCGCATAGGGCTCACGGGTCGGAAATACGACCACTCTTCCAGAAAAGACACCATTGCGGTGGCCAAACTGCTGGTGTACGCGAAATGCATATGAGCTGTGGCAATCGATGCAATATGCTCAATAGCCAACAATCGGCAAATAGCCAAGATCGAATCCACAAGGAATCACCGACCAAATCTGATCACCCATATCCCATAGATATCACCTAACACCAACTTATCAGGTCACTCAAGTAAACTAGTCATGCAATCAACAATAGGATACCATTCTACCTCTAAATCAAGATGAATATAAGTAACTGCAGAGCAAACAGAACATGAAGTCTAGTGGTGACAAGTGCTCAACATAAATTATGTGATCAAATAGAAGAGGAAAGGGGGAAGAATGTCACCGAGATGGCACCACTATACCGTCTTCGAAGTACCCACCTGAAGCTGACGAGGCACCTACAATTCCAAAGGTGCTCCTAAACGTCGCCCGGACCTACGAAAGATTCCACGAAGTCACAGACCACTCCACTAAACACGACTAACCCTAATAAGTGACTCAAAGTTACTAATCTCTAATCCCGAAAACCATCAGGCAGTCGGTTCCTTTTACTGATTCCCGCAACCCGCCGAAATTTTCGAAAACTCACCAGAACACTTCCGAAACCCACGAAGTGCCCCGGAGAGTAGCAACCCTCACCGTAGACCACCCACTGCCCCAAAACACACCGATTTGGTTGTCCGGGCAGTAACACATTAAGACAACGCTAATAAGAGCGTTTAGAACCTGTTTGTTTGGGTGAAAGTGGAGAGGAGTGAAGTCGTTTTCGGCCACAAACGATCACTTCTGCTGTTTGGTTCGCCGTAATAATTGATACGGTCGAAACTCGAGTTACCCGAAATTAGCGTAATTAACTTCGGTCCACCCTGGGCCGAAGTCAATTACGGTGAAGAGAGGTAAAGAAAAAAATAATAAAATAATACAATGGGTAATGCTAGTTATATTTAAAAATATATTTCATTATGGTACTAGTTACTCTTTTATTTAGTTTGCATATTTAAAATATGATAAAAATTAATTAGTTAAGTTTTAGTATTTCCTTCATTTAGTTTGTACATTTAAAATATGATAAAATTTGATTAGTTAAGTATTAATATTTTTTTTACTTTATAATTTTATTGTTGTATTATTATAATTTATGTTTAAGAAAATAATTTAGTTGTTTTAGATTAAATTTTTTGATTATATAGAAATATAATTATATTATTTTTATTTATTATAATATAATTTACTATTTATTAAGTTATTTATTATTTATACATAAATTATAGTTTTACATCATTCACTTCCTGGCAAACAAATAGCAGAGCTGAAGAAGCTTCACTTCCGTAACTATGAAAACAAACAGCGGGGTAGAAGTAATTTTCACCAACCTTCACTTCAACCCAAAGTCCAATTTCGTTGAAACAAACAGGCCCTTCACGTAACCATACCGCATCGGGTTCCCGAAAATGCCGATTTCGACTCCGAAACCCTCTACCACCCACCCGATGTCTCTGGACACACAAGACAGCAAGGACAACCAGCCAACAAGGCTCGACAGCGAATACCGGGCATTCACGTTGATTGAACGCGAATCCCGAACCGAAATCGCGATCGATCGACGATTTTGCTGATAACCGCTCCGAAACCCTAATTACGCTTCGCAAAGGCCATCGAACCTAGTACGATCAGTTCAGAGGTCACACGCAGTGGGTTCACGCTGCCCGAGACAGCCCACATGACCAAATTGCATTGAAACTCCTAAGCATTCAATTATTGCATTAATTATATATGAAAAACTAGGGTTTTTGCCCATTACCGAGGATTCCACGATTCGGAACCCAACCGACAGCGTAGGCTGGAAGGTTTCGACGTTCTAAACCCCTGCTTGTTGTTTGGAGCGCAAACGGAGGCCGAGGAGCACGTTGGAGCAACCTGAACTTCAGGTTTCGAGGACTACGAGAGTGACGGTGCCAATTCAGCAAAATAGGGTCAAACGAATTGCCGCAAAGGGGGCCACGTTTGCCTACAAGGTCTCAGGAAGGTCATGCTCACTTGTCGGGAGGTCACCGGCGCTAGGGATGGCCGGAACAGGAGTGTCGGCCAAAAAAAAAGCCCTAGCCCGAGGCAGCCCAAAGTAAGCTTCTCTCTTCTCGAGTTTCGGTGGCCAGGGAAGGCGCGCGCCGGCCGAAGGGGATCGTGCCCGACGAGGAGAGGTCGGAGGTGACGAGTGCCAGCAGCGAGAGGCAGCGGCAGTCGAGGGGTTGCGGCCAACCCTAAACACCCTCGGGTTCAAGGTGCCGCAACCCTAAACACCCTCGGGTTCAAGGTGGTGATCCGAGCAATAGGATGGCCGGGGGGCGTCGGGGCGGCGCCGGAGGGTGCTCTGGGGTCCACAGATGCCGGCAGCAACGGCGGGAAGCCACGAGGGCTGTGGCGCCGGGCTTGGAGGTGCGGCCCGATCCACCACAGATCGGTTTCAGAGATGGAGATCGAGCTCAGGTAGGGCTCGGCAGCGCCAGGGCTGCTGGAGGGGGATCACCGGACACAGAGGAGGCCAGCGACGGTGGTCTGGGGCGGCGCAGCCGAGGATGGAGCGTCTCAGGTTCAATGTGGTCTGGACGGAGAGAGAGAGAGAGAGAGAGAGAGAGAGAGAGAGAGAGAGAGAGAGATGGAACTTAATGGCTGACGGGATCTTGGCCAGCGCTCTGGCAGTCGGGGATGGTCGCCGGAGGTCGGGGGAGGCGGCGGCGCAAGTGAGGACGAAGGCTGTGGCGGCTGGGGCTGAGAGAAGGTGAGGATATGCTGTATAGGGTTTGGAAACCCTAGTCACCTATACTTGTAAGCCCTTGTAACTTTCATACACTATTCTCAGTCTTCTCATAGCATGCATATTTTGCACAGAGGCACCTCCCCTTGCGATTTTGCGCGATTCGATACATAAAATGTCGCATTTTTTTCGAAAATACCCATTTTCCAAAATTGACCACTTGTCGACTTTCGCTTTATTCCGTGCTTTCGCCGCGCAGAATCCGAAAACGGACTTCACCACGACTTCCGGCACCATCAGACCGTAAAAGTGTTTATTTTGTTTCGCCGAGAACAGTTCCGATTCGCGAAAATACCATATTCTCTCTCTTTTTCTCCAAAATTGAATACAAATAAATTCAATTTATTTATTGAATTAAACTCTTATTTCATAATTCAAATTTAACAGTCCCTACAAATTCTTTATGCTAGGTGCTAGTTGGTCTTCACTCTTTGGCTTAGTAGCATTTGTTTAATACTGGAGCATTGGAGCTTCAATTCTTTATCTTTTTGGATGCTTTATGCATGGGTAAATTACTTTCTTTTATGTAGAACTTAAAAGAACTTTAGATCGCCTTCTGTGGCTTAGTTCATTTCAATTGCTTGGCGTTCTACTTATGTTAGTACAATATTATTTTTCTGTTCTAATAGTTGAGGTTTGATGATACTAAAACTAAAAATTTATACATTGTTACGCCTTAATTTTGCAGGTCAAATATTTTTGTACGTGATCAATGTTGAAGAACTTTTGGGTTTGGGAGAATTTACTTTTTTTTTTCTAAATATTAATAAATGTGCTACATATGGATATACTTAATCTAGACTATCTGTCATTTTAATGTTGATTAAATGAATATTAGTTGGTGATACTTTTATGTTTTCAAATAATGAAAGCGTACCTTTTTATTTTCATATTGGTCAGTCATGTTAATAGTGTTCATTTGAGAAACAATATTTGAATGTTATTTGCATATATAGAAAAGTATTGAGGTTGCTCATTTATCTATATAATTCTGACAGTAGTGCTCATAAAAATATTGGCATATATAATTACTCTTCTCTTAAACTAGCAGCGGCGGATGAAGAATTACTGCTACAAAACCACTAAAGCTAACTCGTATAGATATATAGTGGCGACAAGGCGCTTGCAAAAATGTTGCTATTCATATAAATCAATAGCAACAATTCAAAAATTGCCACTATAAGTCACCAAAATCGACTATTTAAATACATATAGTGACGGTTGTTAAAGTGTCATAATATCAAAGGAAAACTGTCGCTGTAAAATAGCGCTGGTTTAAAAGTGCCACTAAATCAAACAGCGACTTCTTTATAAGTAACAGTTGTAAAACCGCCGCTACAAATGCCGCTATTGAGTATAGCAACGGTTTTTTTTGTTTATGGCGAAGGTTTTTAAATTGTCTTTATATACACGATTTGTAAAATAAATATAAAATGTAACAAAGCAGCATTAAAACCACAGGTGGAAAAGTGAAAAAGAACTAAATCGCAGGGGCTAATTAAAGTTTTCCCCTTTTTCCTTAAACTTCCAATGTGGATTTTATTTTTTATCCGGTTTATTAGACCAAGTCCACACAAATATATTGTCGGAACTATGCATGAAAGGTAAAATAAAATATGTTCAAGGACGAGTAAAACCAAAAAGTAAAGAGAGTCGTATACATACAAACCTCTTCCGTTGGGATCCCAGTCGGAGCCATCTACCAAAAATACATAAATAAACTAATAAAATGTAAGATTAAACAGAAAAAATAACCATTAAATTAAAAAAATAAAAATAAAAACGAAATTAGGACAAAGGACACATATAACTCCTAGAAAACTTATTTTATCTTATCTCTATGATCCAATTTCTCTCTACTTCTTCTAACACATCAATTACATAAGGACTACTCCCTGTATAACCTTAAAAAAAGGGTAGTTTGGACCAATAATATTTAGTGCTTTGCTCCTCCAATACTAAAAAGCGCAATGCTACTTGTACACCCAAAAAGTGAGTGTAAATCTTACACCCTACCCATCCAAAATATTTTTCACTAGTCTTATCAATCTTTTTTCTTTTAATATTAAAAAAACCATTTCGGATTGGTGGGTGTAAGATTTACACCCTACTTTTTGGTGTGCTACTAGCATTTTTCTACTAAAAAATTGTGAGAAAACTATTACTAGAGAAGATGATAGAAGTTCTCTTAATGTAAATTTATAGCAATTCATAGTATTGAAAAAATAAAGTTTTAGAACACTTTTGAATTTTTTTTCCCATCTTTAAAATATCAAAATAAAAATTGCAGTTAAAAACTTATTGTGAGACCTAGTTAGAGATTTCTTCGCCAAAAGCATCTGTTTTTATATTTTAGAAAGCCGAAAATATTGAAAGGTGTTTTCAGCTTTCCGTCCCCAAATGCTATATGACTTTGGCCTCCTCGTTTAGTATTGTGGTGACTAAAAGCATCTAATTTTATACTTGAAAGGCCCAAAAAATTTAAAAGTGTTTTCATTCTCTCCCCCAATGCCATTAAATTGTGGTAAAAACTAATGAAGGACGAAAATTGGTTTTCGCATTTTGTTTTAGCCTTTCAAAGCATAAAAGCAGTTGCTTTTGTCAACTCAATCCCAAACTAGGCCTTATTAGAAAAAAATTGGGGGAGGAAGTTGCGATGTCCATCCACATTCTTTCATTGAGAAAAAAAAAAGTACGATCTAGCAAAAAAAGATTAAGAGAAGAGCCTCACTTTAATTTAACCTAACAATTACTAATCATGCTATTTTTACCTTGAACAAGAAGTGATCCAAATTGCGCTGGACGTCGAGGAAGGCAGACCGGACGCGGCGGCGGGCAGGCGCCCAGTCGAGATTCTGCGCCGCCACAGAATTCAGCTCCTCCCCCACCCCTTCCAGCTCCTTCTTCTTCTTCTTCTCTTTCACCTCCGACACTGCTGCGATCCGAAAACTCGATGATCCCCTCCTTCCATTCATCCCCCATGGTGAAGATGGTGATTTGATTAGGTGGATCCTCCGCCGTCCGATTGGGGACTCGAAGGGATGATTTGATTGTAATCCTTGGATCTGAATGTGGTGTTGGTGGTGGAGTACCTGGGAATGGGGGATTGCCATTATTGGGTCTACTTGGGATTGTGGAACGTGGTGGCGGCGACGACTGTTGTGGCGAATTGATGATTTTGACTTGTTGTGGATTTGGACAGTCCGGAGGTCTACTAATCAGGGTGTAAAACGGGCATGTGTTAATTCAATATATAAAATATTTTCTTTCAGGGATTGGATTACTTTCACACACATTTTTCTAGACCGAAATAGATCGGAGGCGGCCCTGCATGGCATGAATCCTGCAGAAAGATATGCCATGCTGAGCCGCATTCTCCGGTCCGATGGCCTGGCATGGCACAGATCCAAGCCGTGGCCTTCATTTGATGGTCCAAACACAGTTCTTGACCCGGATTGATTCAAGCCATGCGGACTGGACAAAATTTTTATATTTCTATAGGTAATCATTTTAAATTTGATTTTTTAAAGTTTTAGCTACTTTAAGAATAGCAGATTGGTCAGGGGAAAAAAAAAAACTATAAATTGATTGTGGCGAGAAAAGAAGATATTTGGAAACTGTTTTTGTTTTGTAAGACATATAATGCCTGCAAGGAAATGGAATCCAAAAATCAGGCTTTATTGTTTGCATAACTAGGCACGGCTTCTGCGACACGAGATCTAAACGTAGACATTTTGCAAGGAACAAATCTAGAGCATCTAGCTACGGCACAATGCCAAATAAGATTATTAGCCCCAAAGGAAAAAGCTCTAATTTAAAGCCCCATGCGAGTACAGCTAAATTTTTCTTTTTTTTCCCTCTCACATTCTCTGCAATATCATGCTCCAACGAATGAGAAATCATTTGCTGACTCCATAACACTAGGATCTGTTTAGCAAAAAAAAATATAACATAAATTTCGTAAGTAATTTCCTCTTTGCTTCCTTGTAAAACAAAAGCAAGAAACCACTAATGCGAGTACGATGAGTAAACCGTTAGAGGGGCTTCTTCAGACAGCGCTTTTACAAAAGCTTCGCCCATGCAGTTATGCAAGCACAAGCAGGATAAGCTACGAGACAAGAACATTCACATAACGAGACCGCATAAAAGCATCAGTATCAGAAAAAAACGCAAAAACACTTAAATGCGCCAGGCCTCTAAAAACCATCTACTTTAATCCTACTACTTTTCGAAGAAGATTAATAGTGCATCACTGATCCTTGCTAAAACATGGTTTGATTAAGCTCGAGCACATTGATTCTCTCTCTTATAATGCGAATTATTAATGTTCATCCTAAAATCCAAATCCCTTTTCTTTTTCTTTTCTCTGGGGGTAGGGAAGAGAGAGAGAGAGCTCTTTACCTACTCCTCGGCGGCGGCGGCGGAGGCGGCGGCGGAGGCGGCGGCGGCGACGGCGACGGCGATTAGTGTTTCGCCCTTAGCACCTTTCTCCTGCCATGTACTTCGTTGAAATAGGGATTATTCTAGGACTTGGGAAGGTGGGAAGGGGAGATCGCCATTATTGGGTCTACCTGGAAGTGTGGTGGCAGTAGCCACAGTTGTGACAAATCGATGATTTTGACTTCCGTAGTGTTCAAATTTATCGGATTTAAAAATTAGGGTAATTTCATTCATACCCCTCAAAAGATTAGAAATATCATAGATACTTTTGTAAAATTAGTAATATTACAATCTTCCCTTTAAATACCTACTTTATTTCAATTTTACCCTGGTCATTAGCTTCCGTAAGTTCATATAGTTTTAATCCAATTTTTTTTATTGTATAAAATATATTAAATATGAAATTACCTATTTTGCCCCTTATTTTGAATCTCTGGTGATATACTTATTATTTATTCCCTTATTAACTAATGGAAATTATGTGTATAAGACCCCTCAAATGTAGATTATTTTGAAACAGGCCCGTAAGCTTTTTTAAACTTTCCTTTGGTCCATATAATTGACAAATTTGTCAAAATTAAATGGTTCATTTGCTATAAGCTGTTAATTCTTTAAAATAGCCAGTCAAAGACATCATAAATTGGTACAACTGTTGTTTAAATTTACAAAATTCTCATTTTAATGCTTGAAATAAATCAAAGCACATAAGAGAGAAGAGGGTGAGAATATATTTAATAAAGTTGAAGAGCTATTTCAAAATAGCTTATTGTTGAAAGAGCTCCATACATTTTCTATGTTAGGGAAGTGTTGGCGCCATAAAAGTAGCGCCAGCAGCCCGAGCCACATGAGTGAATTAACAGGAGCAAGACATAAAGCGACACGTGGTACACCCGGAGTGGGGAGGTGCACGTCTAAAACGAAAGGGCGGTTTAGGCAGGATGCAGTTGAAGACGTGGGGGAAGGAGTTCGTGGCCAGCAAGGAATCGGCCAAAGCATAACCCGATGAAATAGGGACGTGGCCGAATAAACCTCCACGATAAGATTAACTCAATCACCACATGCGGGATTATAAATAAGAAAAGCACGCCTGTAAAAGGGGTCCTTCACACGAGCAAGAGACCGCAGCAAATTTCAATTCCTTTCTTTTCCGCATTTACAGCTTTCCTAGGAGTTAGCTTTTTTTCATAGATTTTCTTATTAATTTCAGTAGATTTTCTTGTTAATTATAGTAGATTTTCTTATAGTTAAGAGCGTAGTGGAGTAGAGTTTGTCTCTGTAACAACTCTTGTACCCCTTCTTTTTTTCTTTTTTTGATAAATACAAGCCGCTCGACTCATTCAGCCGAGTTTGTGAATAGTTGCAAAAGAACCCGGCTGAGCCGATCCCTCATCAGCCGAATTGATTGACTCATCAGTGGCGCACTCGAGGGTCACATCAGGAGCCGACTCACATACCGAGGAGGAACTTGACCTGGTCAACACCTTGATTCGGTCCGTGTCATCCCGCATTTGGTTCCTAGCACAGTAATTTTTGGCACGCCCAGTAGGACATGCTCAGGTACATCCCAATCTTTCTTTCATGGCTGATGATAACACAATGAACATCCGAAATAGGGTCATTCTCAGGCCCTCAGGGAACGACCAGACAAGTAGCACCGAAAATACGAATGAGCATCAGGTAGTGCTACAGGCAAGGGGTGAAAGTAATGGGCACTCAGTTCATCAGGAGCCGAGCCCGACTCAGGCATTAGGGCAAATGACTCGAGTCCCGCAAATATTGGATCAAAATAGTCATCACAGTATCGCTCGATTAGACGCGGTACTGGCTGCCATCACGGCCTCTAATGAAAATATCGCTCGTATCGGACAGCTGTTAGCCCGGAACGAGCAACCTTACGGGGATCCACAAGGGCCCATAACAGCGCCAGTGCAACAAAACCTAGTCGCACCGATGGTCCCGCAGAGACAACCCCAAATAGCGCCCTTCCAGGCTGTCTATAGGCCGGTGAATGTAAACGCCGGTCATCAGCTAGAAATTGCATGAGGTTTACCTCCCCCACCTCCTTTGCCTGCTTATCAGTTCCAAAACGTGGGCGTGAGGGCTGGGGGGCAGTGCCCCAATGTAGTGCACGGACTCAACCCTGCAGTACAAAACTACATGCCGTCTCTAGGGCCGAACGGAATTCCAGTCCCGACCCCTGCCCCGGTAGTGGGGAACAATGAGCTGTATGCTCAAATAGAATAGGCAATCCGGAATTCGTTCAGTGTAGGGGTAAGGCCAGTGATGCGGCCCGTATTTGGGTCCCCGTATCCAGCTAATATTGATGTTATCCATATCATGCAAACTGGAAGATGTCGAAGTTCGACAAGTTATCGGGCAAAGAGACCAAGAATACGGTAGAACACGTCGCTCGGTTCACGGCCCAGTGTAGAGAAGCGGCCGCTGACCCGTTCCTGAAACTTCGCTTGTTTAACACGTCGTTAACCAAGATGGCGTTTATGTGGTATACAGGCTTACCTGCTAATTCCATTCGAGATCGGGATGAATTGGAGCGTAAGTTTCACGAGCAATTCTACATATCGAAAGCCGAATTATCGGTGGCCGATCTGGATTTATACAGATAGAAGTCGGGAGAAACGGTCGAAGAGTACTTGAACCGTTTCAAAACGGCCAGAAATCGGTGTTTCGTGAGAATGCCGGAATCTGAGTTTGCCAAAATGGCATTCAATGGTCTGCATTTTAAATAAAGGGCCATTTCGAAGATAAGTATTTTCTTAACCTATTTGATCTGGGCAGTCGGTCGCCTAATATGAGCAATTTCGAAAAGAAAATGAGGATGATCGACCGCGATGGAGCCGAAACAAAGAACAAAACAGGGGAAAAGAGAAAAATGTCTCTTTCATTGAAGAGGGATCGGCTCATGAGGAGCCGAACACCTTCAACGGGATTGAGGCGGGACCGAGGACTCGGCTGATGAAGTCGAGGTGTATGCGGCATAGATGGTAAAGAACCGCCAGCCTTACAAGTGTGGGCTACTTAAGCCAGCTAAGACTAGCAAATCTAAAGCACGAATTGCGGTGTACACGTATTCTTTTGACATTGCCAAAATCGACCAGATATTTGATCGGTTGTATAAAGACGGAAGAATCAAGCTCCAAGAGGGTCAAACATTGTCCTCTGGAGAGGAGTTAAAGAAAAAAATATATTACAAATGGCACCATTCATGGAGCCATAGGACTAATGATTGCATGGCCTTTACGAGGCAGATACAAAAGAAAATAAATAAAAGTTGGCTGATTTTTGCCGACTAAGAAAACAAGAATAAAATGGAAGTTGACCAAAACTCATTTCCCAGCAGGTTAACATGATGGACGTCAAGAAAAAGAAACCACTTCAGAAGGACAAATTCTAGAAACGCGAGGAAGGCGCACGGAGAATGGAAGGAGTTCATAGCCTTTCCTGAGGAATGGGAGGACATACCTGAGGCCATCGGTCACCCGGACGAATGTTTAGAGAAGGCCTCCAACGATTTCGAAGAAGAAGTGAACTCCGGGAAGAACCAGAAGGACCTGTCGATCTGGAAGGTCCTAAACGAGTACTATCAGACGAATGAGAGGACTAGCCAAGAGGGTTATCCAAGACAACATTTTGGCACTCAGCAGAGGAACCAGGAGTATCGGCCCCCATGGCACCAGCACCCACGGCCGAGACCCGAACCAGAATTTAAAGGAGTGACCGAGGGAGACATAGAAGTTCTCCTTTGGAAACTAGTGAAAACGTGCTCGGCATTCAGCCATGGTCGAGACCATGGGAAAGGAGAGAGCTCCTGAGGAGCACCTCAGGATAGTAAAGACACCAGCAAACGTGCCTACCGAGCAGTGGTTCACGACAAGGGCGCCAGGCAGATGGTATAGGCCGGTGTTGATGAAAACACAGAAATGACGGCAATAGAGGGGATGTAGGCCAAGATGAGATACCACTAGGAAGAAGCAAAATGAATGAGGCCAAACACATGAAAACGGCCTGCGCAGCGGTTGCCCCCTCAGCATATGAAAAATGATGATGAGGCGGGCGGCTCAAATTTCTTGCCATGGTTGAAATTTCAGGTGGAGCAGTCGGCTGCGGTAGAGCTGACAAAGAAGATCACTCGCAAGGAGCTGGAGAAGAAAATCACCTCTCTTGAGACCATCATCAAATGAGAGCGATGGCCACCCAAGGAAAGAGAGGTTTGGCCGGAAAGTGAGTCTTCGGCCGAAGCAGCAAGAGGGTCTGATAAGAAAAAATAGAGGACCAGAGGAGTTGCAGCCGAAGGAAGTTCGGCTAACATAGTCATGGTGTACGCGTTGCCATGTTCGTTATAGGCAGAGTCAGAAGAGACTGAGGAGCAGCCCTAATATGAAGAGGGACTGGCCATAGCCCGGCTTCAGCTCGAGGATGTCAAGGCGGCCGATGCAGAGGTGTTCGAAAAGCCATCGGCCTTACAAACCAGGCTTGTAAGGCCTTTGACATCAAGGTCTTGATAGAGGGACGGTCCGTCGACCGAGTAATGATAGATGGCGGGGCTATGGTGAATTTTATGCCCACGTCGTTTTTCAAAAAACTGGGCAAAAGTGAAGACGAGCTTAAGCCCACTGACACAACTATGACCGATTTTACGGGAAGCAGTTAGCAGCCGTGAGGAATATTGACAACTGAACTGACGATTAGATCCAAGGCTCTCCGGACAGCCTTCTTGTGGTGGATGCTAATAGCCACTACTATCTATTGCTGGGGCGTGATTGGATCCACGCCAACGAGTGTGTGCCCTCAACTCTACGCGAGAAGTTGTTCCACTGGGTCGAAGAGTGCGTTGAGGAGATCGCAACCGAAGGAAAGCCGCAGGTAGTGGATGTGAAAGTGGAGAGCATCGGCCATGTGAGTTGGGCCGAGGCAGACCCTGACCAGATCTCATTTGTCCGGGTCACCGAGAAGGGAGTACAGCTGGTAGTCCAAAAAGAGGCAAAAGTACTCGCGACCGCCAAAAAGCCGCCAGTTTGATTAAAATGGAATGTCAGGAGCCAGGAGCCGAAGCTCTAGGCGAGCTTCGACATGAAACGCCAACCAGAGGGGTCGGCCGCTTCAAGGGGTCGGCCGTTGCAGCCGATGGAAAAACCAAAGTGAATGGTTCGGCTCAAGGGGCCGATGCCTGAGGAAGATTCGGTCGTCAAGGCTGAGAAAGGCAGGCCAATGAAACAATGGCATCGGCCGGCAAGGCCGACAGGCTAGGCAAAGAAGAAAGATCGGCCATGAGAATCCAGGCTGAAGCAGGATTCATGGAAGAATCACCAATCAAGGTCGGCGAGAAGAGGTTGGAAAATTAAGATCCATTGATTGAGGTGAATTTAGGGTCGGACGAGGACAAACGGCCGACCTTCATTAGCGCAACACTTTTAGCACAGCAATAGGGAGAGTTGATCAAGTTGCTAAGAAAATATAAGGATTGCTTCGCATGGAGTTATGAAGACATGCCGGAACTTAGCCGAATGATTGTAGAACATAGGCTTTAGGCCTTATAAACAGCCAGCTTGTAGGTTTGGGCCAAATATTGTAATGCAAATAAAAGATGAAATTGAAAATCTTTTGAAAGCCGGCTTTATTAGAACGGCTCGCTATGTCAATTGGGTATCCAATATTGTTCTAGTACGAAAGAAAAATGGCAAACTTAGTGTCACGCCCTGGGTTACCATCCCCGGGCACATCAACAGACCCGCCGTATACACAGTAATAAAACTGATCATACGAAGCGAAGTAACAACAACCACACAGAGCTAAAGGTATCAACAGAGATGCTTTATAAATATATCAAAGGATCACTGTACATACATACATACATCATCCATAACCATAATATACATCACTGATAATATCCAACTCACTGTATGTACAGACTCATGACCATCTATCAAAATGGGGTATACCTCTAGCCAAGTATCCGGGAATCAACTCTACCCGACGGTCTCCTTTCCGCGCTCAGTATGCATAATTGGGGAAGAAGACTCTGCAAAAAGGTGTTAACAACGGGTGTGAGAACTACTATCAAACAAGTAGTCCTCAGTGGGTACCGCCACCAGCCTCAGCGGTCTGCCCACTAAGTCCTCAATCTCAAGAGATATATATAGAGCAATAAAGAAAGTAGGAGATATACTACCACTACTATGCACAATGCTCAACTGTCAATATAAATATCAATGAACTGAATATATCAAATGAGGACTATCATGAATCTATAATACAATACAATACCTGCGGCCTGATCATGCTCTACCCGTAGGGAGCCAGCTAGTACAGGAAACACCCTCTGTCCCTAGCACTCGTACAACCCTCTGTACGAAAAACCCAACTCCGGAGTGGTACTCGTGGGAGCGACCCAATCGAGTAAAGTAACACATATCAGCGCCAAGCACCCACAGGTATATGATCGACACGACCGGGTCAACAAAGAATCACATGCCCTTGGCATCTCAAAGGATAATCAACAACAGGTATGACCCAATTAATGCTCCAGTGCTCACAATCAATCTCAACTCTACCACAAAGAGGAGGTACAACAACATAGCACGAGCCACAACATGATTACCTACACTAGTATGTACAACAACTGATACAAGGGATATCAACAGGATAGGTGTAGGTCAAATCATGCATCAAGGATATAAGAAAATCATGCATGCTCTTATATATATCATTATCTCACCTAAGATCATATCATGCACATGCAAGCAGTAAATCAATCTCAACCTAACATGTCATATCTAACATAATCTCAGCATGTCATGCTAACATAATCCAACACTATCACATCATGCTAACATGAGAGTAAACACATAGGAGGGAAGTCCACTGAATCTGGCAAACATCAACCCACCTCAAGAGCTAATCCAACCACGGTGGGGAATAACAATATCCTCAGATCCAACCCTCCAAGATAAGCAAGCTCGAGCAGTTCACCGATCTGAATATATCTCCAAGGGACTGCTAACTCCAACAGAACAGCAGTTCAGAACCATATCAGAACATCAGAGTAGAGGAGTACAAGCTAGGTCATAACTAATGCCAACACATGGCCCTTACCCTAGCTTTCTCTCTTTAGAAACAGGGATCACGAAGTGGAAATGCACTCAAGCAACCAGGGACTCACCTATTTATAGGCTCCCAAAAACTCCACTTTCGGGCGCCCGAATCCACTTCCGGGCGTCCGAAAATCCAAAACGCCAGCTGTCAGTTGGCGGTCAAGCGATCGGCGGTGGTCGGCAGGCGGTGGGGCGGTGTGTCTCTGGCGGTCGACACGTGTCCAACGGCACGACACGTGGCTCTGCACGTCACAAGCCAAATCCGGATCCACAATCCGGGCGTCCGGTTCCTGCATCCAGATTCGAAATCTCGTCAGCCACTTCCGGACCCATCCAAAACATTCGGGCATCCACTTCCTAAGTTCCGGGCGCCCGAAATCCTCCAAGTCCAGAAACTTCTCGAAATGCCAAGTATTACATTCTCCCCTCCTTTAAATAGTTTCGTCCTCGAAACTAAGTAAAGTACTCACCTCAAGATGCAAACAAATGGGGATAAGACCTCTGCATGACAGTCTCCAACTCCCAAGTCGCCTCTCTATCATCATGAAAATCCTACTGTATCTTGACATAAGGTATGACCCGATTACGCAATTCCCTCGTCTCACGAGCAAGAATTCGTATCGGTCGCTCCTCGTAATGCAAATCCTCCGTCAGCTCCAGTGGAGTAAAATCTATCACATGAGAAGGATCATGCATGTATCTCCTCAGAACAGATACATGAAAGACATCATGCACACCCGCTAATCGAGGCGGAAGGGCTAACCGATAAGCCACGGGTCCTACTCTCTCCAAGATCTCGAAAGGACCGATGAATCGCGGACTAAGCTTTCCACGAATCCCAAATCTCCGTATGCCCTTCGATGGCGAAACTTTCAAAAAGACATGATCACCAACTTGAAATTCCAGGTCTCGCCTCCGAGTATCAGAATAACTCTTTTGCCTGCTCTGAGCCGTCTTAATATGCCGTCGTATCAACTTAACTTTCTCCTCAGCTTCAAGCAATAGGTCTGGACCCAAAGTCTTCCTTTTACCGACATCATCCCAAAACAAAGGTGATCGACATTTACGTCCATACAATGCTTCAAACGGAGCCATCTTAATGCTCGCTTGATAGCTATTGTTGTACGCAAACTCTACCAATCTCAGATGTCGATCCCATCCTCCACCAAAATCCAAGACACAAGCCCTCAGCATATCCTCTAGTGTCTGAATAGTGCGCTCGGACTGACCATCAGTCTGAGGATGAAAAGCAGTGCTAAAATGAAGCTGAGTTCCCAAAGCTGTCTGTAGGCTCTTCCAGAAATAAGAGACAAACCTCGGGTCTCTATCAGATACTATTGAGATTGGCACTCCATGCAATCTCAATATCTCATCCATATAAAGCTGCGCAAGCCGCTCACGTGACCAAGTAATCTGCATAGGCAGGAAATGAGCAGACTTCGTCAACCTATCAACAATCACCCAAATAGCATCATAACCGTTCGAAGTCCTCAGCAATCCTACGACGAAATCCATCGTAATGTGATCCCACTTCCACTCAGGTATTGGAAGGCTCTATAGCTTACCAGCTGGTACTCGATGTTCAGCCTTCACTTGCTGACATGTCAAACATTGAGCCACAGCTCTTCCAATATCCCGCTTCATGCCATTCCACCAGAAGTGAGTCTTCAGATCCTGGTACATCTTAGTCCCTCCAGGATGTACAGAATAAGGAGAATAATGTGCTTCCTTTAATATCTCCTCTCGAATCTCCAGATCTGCTGGTACACATAGACGTCCTCTATAACGAAGAACTTCAGAATTATCACAAAAAAAACCTTCAAGATCACCACTCCTCAGTTGATCTCGAATTTTCGTCAAGTAAGGATCTACACTCTGTTTCTCTCGAATCCTATCCAACAGAGTGGGCTGTATGACCATAGTCATCAGTCTCGCCGTCATCCCATGAGTAACAACTTCAAGAGATAACCTTCGCATCTCCTCTATTAGGACAGGCTGTTGAGTGATACTCATACTCAAAGTCGCCACAGCCTTCCTACTCAAAGTATCGGCAACAACATTTGCCTTACCAGGATGATATAGAATAGAGATATCATAATCTTTCAACAATTCCAACCATCTCCGTTGTCGTAGATTCAACTCCTTCTGTGTAAACAAATACTTGAGGCTCTTGTGATCAGTAAAAACTTCACAATGCTCTCCATAGAGATAGTGGCGCCATAACTTCAGAGCAAAGACTACCGCTGCTAACTCCAAATCATGAGTAGGGTAGTTCTTCTCATACTCCTTTAGTTGTCTTGAAGCATACACGATCACTCTACCTTGTTGCATCAGCACGCAACCCAAGCCACTATGCGAAGCATCACTATAGATTACAAATCCTTCGCCCATCACTGGCAGTGCAAGAATAGGGGCTGTCATCAACCTCTGCTTAAGCTCATCAAAGCATTCTTGGCACTCATTACTCCAAAGATACTTCACCCCTTTCCTGGTTAACCGAGTGAGTGGCGTAGAGAGTTTCGTAAAACTCTCCACAAATCGTCGATAATACCCGACTAAGCCAAGAAAACTCCGCACCTCAGATATGGTCGTCGGTCTAGGCCAATCACGAATCGCCTCAATCTTCTTAGGATCAACAGCTACTCCCGAAGTAGAAATCACATGGCCTAAAAAGGCTACTTCTCTCAACCAGAATTCACACTTCTTAAGCTTTGCATACAACTTCTTTTCTCGCAAGAGTTGCAGCACTAATCTCAGATGCTCCTCATGCTCCGCATCATCACGGGAGTAAATCAAAATATCATCAATGAAGACTACCACAAACTTATCCAAGAAAGACTTAAAGACTCGGTTCATCATATCCATAAATGCAGCAGGGACATTAGTCAAACCGAAAGGCATGACAGTGAACTCATAATGCCCATAAAAGCTGTCTTAGAAATATCCTCGGCCTTCACCTTCAACTAGTGGTAACCGGACTGAAGATCAATCTTAGAAAAGACACACGCTCCCTGTAATTGATCAAACAGATCATCAATACGTGGGAGGGGGTATCTATTCTTGATGGTCACTTTGTTCAATTCCCGATAATCTACACACAATCTAAGTGAACCATCCTTCTTCTTCACAAACAACACAGGCGCTCCCCAAGGCTACACACTAGGTCTGATAAATTCTTTATCCATAAGATTCTGCAGTTGCGCCTTCAATTCTCTCAATTCAGCTGGTGCCATTCTATAGGGTGTCTTCGAGATTGGCGCGGTTCCTGATACCACTTCAATCACGAATTCAATCTCCCTATCAGGAGGCATCGAGGATAACTCAGAAGGAAAGACATCCGAAAACTCACGGACAATAGGAATATCCTCGAGTCCTGGTACAACAGTGGGCAGCTCAGTCACTGTCGCATAATAGGCCATACATCCCCTACTCAACATCTGTCTGGCCTTAGAAGAAGATATCGTCACTGCGAACAGTGAACTTTTACAGCCTTCATAAATGAACTCCTCATGTCCAGGCTCTCGAAAGATCACCGTCTTGATTCCACAATCGATCGTAGCAAAGTATCGAGATAACCAATCCATGCCAAGGATTATATCAAAATCCTACAACTGACTCAATACTAATAAATCGACGGGCATGATCCAAGGCCCTACTTGCACAGGACATCCCCTACAACTCTGCGTCACCTGCAAGCTATGGTCGGGTACCCGCACCTCCTGTGTCTGGGGTAACGACCCTATCTCTAAACCATGATGCAATACAAATACTCTACTAACAAAGGAATACGATGCGCCAGTATCGAATAAGGTATGCGATCTAATGCCACAAATCAAAATAATACCTGCCACCACTCGATCAGCTATCGAGGCATCCTCAATCTGAGCGGCATAGACTCGGCCGCTCGCTGGTGGCTGGCGTCGATCCGGCTGTCGTGGCATAGAAGATCAATCCTGAGAAAATATCGGGGAGGCTCCGGATATCTGCGGTGGGGAGAAAGGTACAGACGCCATAGATGGAGCTACTACAAGTCTGGGACAAGTCCTCCTCATATGTCCCAACTGTCCACACTCAAAACATCGCCCCTCACGCCGATCACAGAGACTAACCAAATGAGGTCCTCCACAAATCACACATCTAGGAGATCCCTTATGCTGCTGTCGCTGCTGGCGAAATCCTCCGGACTGCTGGCGACTAGAAGATCCACGTCCCTAGAAACGCGATCACTGGGGAGGTCTAGGCGGCCGTCTACTACTTGACTGCCCTCCATCATCAGGTGCCGGGCGCTTCCTCTCCTGACCCTGAGCTGGGTCCACAAGCTGCCCTCTCGTCACAAATGTCCCTCGCTCTACCCACAGAGACTGCTCAATAGTAGCATCCAAAGTCTGAAGTCTCTAAGAGTGGACAAGTGGAAATATCTCGGGTCTCAAACCCTTCTCATACAGATAGACCTTCTGTATTTCATCTCTCGCAGCTGAAGGAACACAGTTAAGTAGTCTCGTAAACTCCCTCGCATACTCCTGTACCGGACAATTCCCCTGCTTCAGATTCTTCAAATCTTCTTCTATCTTCATCTTCACGCTACTTGGAAAATATGCTCCATACATAATCCCCCGAAACTCGCTCCAAGACATCTGTAGAGGATTCAGGGACCTATGATCACGGGTCCTCCTCCATCAGACATGAGCATCACGAGAAAGACAATGCACTGCCATATGCACCTGCTCCCGTGCTGGCACAAAGAGATCCTCAAACAACTTTTCCATCTCGCAAATCCAAGCTTCTACCACCCACGGTTCTATGCTACTACTATTGAATCGCGGTGGATCAAACCTACAGAAGCGAGCCAATCTATCCGCCATCCGCTCCTACTCTTCTTCAGAAAGCACTTGACTAGGCTGAGTACTTCCTTCTCTGGGTTGAGATGTAACAGGAGTAGTTGCCGCCTAAGGTTCCATAGCTCGAGGCGTAGTATTCTGCTGCTGGGAGAAAGCGTCGCACATCTTTTGTAATAAAACACTCTGCTGCCTTCCAACTGCAGCTATGTCTGCTAGCTGCTCCTGCAGATCGGGCCGTTCACTAGGTCCCGTCTGCTCAGGCATCTCCGAAGGTGTCGGATGCGCGCGCGTCGATGGTCGTCGAGGAGGCATAGTAACAACCAGCAACAGAATACCCGATTAGGACCACAAACAATCTCACGACCCAATCTAGCGAAAGTCTAGAAGGACACTTCTTTTCTTCTCAGATTATTATGTCGTCTGCAGCCAACATAATTCTTCTGATAAGAGAAGGCGTAATCCCTCAATCACTCTTCCTACACAAGGAAGGATTCAAAACCCAATCTTTGACTTTCGCATTTAATCGCGTCTCTCTCGTCATTCTTAGGTCTGTTATCTTAGGTTCCCCTAGGCCCTCTTGACATATTCCTAAGCTCTGATACCAACTTAATCTGTCAAGCCCTGGGTTACCATCCCCGGGCACATCAACAGACCCGCCGTATACACAGTAATAAAACTGAGCATACGAAGCGAAGCAACAACAACCACACAGAGCTAAAGGTATCAACAGAGCTGCTATATAAATATATCAAAGGATCACTGTACATACATACATACATTGTCACGTCCCGTCGGGCATTTAACACCAACTAGGTGGAAAGGATAACCGCAGGGGCGCATGCCCCAGACCCGCCGAACGGATAGAGCCTCTTCTACCCGCCCAAGGCGTCACAACACAATCTTATCCATGAGGTTCCAACTAAGAACGGAGTACAAGAGTTGCACAAGGAAAGCATCAACATAAAGAAGTTCTACTTCTATTACATCACATTGCACATTTATACATGCCCAAAATTTTCTTTTCATTCCATACACCATGTTCCAAAACTATGGAATACATAAGTTTCATACATGTAATGGAAATCCCCTATACTATAAAAGTCCAAGACTAGGGGTACAACTCTATGTATCACCAAAATAGAAGGGCCGCTATCTAGAGAGCCAAACCCTTGCCTTGCTCCGCCGCCTCACTCGCGGAAGGACCTGAAAAACGTGGGGTGAGAACTATAAACATAGTTCCCAGTGGGTAAGGCCACCCAAGAGAGAAGCTCGACCCACCAGGTCCAAAGAAACACCATATGCATAAGTTAGATCACAAATAACTATGCAACAATTATTTACATGCTTGTAAATAAACATAAAGGATGCAACCAAATGAAATATAAATTATCATTCTCTCCTAGGTTCATCCTATATTTTACATTGACTAAGTTCAATTACTTGTCATTTACTTATGGTTTCGGAATCGCCGTCTTACCATAAGGGTTCCAACATTCAAGGAGTGAACTCGTCACCTCCTAGTTCGAGTAGCGAACTCGTCGCATACTCGGGATAGCAAAATCGTCGCATACCCCATCTCAACACCGCCATCACATGGCATGGGTAGCGAACTCGTCGCATACTCGGGATAGCAACCTCGTCGCACATCCCATCTCGACACCGCCAACTCATGGCGTGGTAGCGAAATCGTCGCATACCCGGGATAGCAAAATCGTCGCACATCCCGTGTCAACATCGCCAACTCATGGCATGGTAGCGAAATCGTCGCCTACCCGGGATAGCAAAATCGTCGCACATCCCGTTTCAACACCGCCAACTCGTGGCATGGTAGCGAAATCGTCGCCTACCCGGGATAGCAAAATCGTCGCACATCCCGTTGTTCACATTTTTCACTTGCCAACCTAAGTCTCATGACCTTAGGTTCAAGTCACTAAGTCTCACCTATGTTCAATAAAACTAGGTTTACTTTCTCATTCTCAACCTAGGTTCAATGACACTAGGTTTCATTCTCACATGTTCCAACCTATGTTCAATAACACTAGGTTCTATTCTCACATGTTCCAACCTATGTTCAATAACACTAGGTTCTATTCTCACATGTTCCAACCTATGTTCAATGACACTAGGTTTTATTCTCACATATTCCAACCTATGTTCAATGATACTAGGTTCTATTCTCACATCTTCCAACCTATGTTCAATAACACTAGGTTCTATTCTCACATGTTCCAACCTATGTTCAATGACACTAGGTTTTATTCTCACATATTCCAACCTATGTTCAATGATACTAGGTTCTATTCTCACATCTTCCAACCTATGTTCAATGACACTAGGTTCTATTCTCACATCTTCCAACCTATGTTCAATGACACTAGGTTTTATTCTCACATGTTCCAACCTATGTTCCATAACACTAGGTTCTATTCTCACATGTTCCAACCTATGTTCAATAACACTAGGTTCAATCATACATGCAACCATGCAACAAGTATAGATAATTGAATTATACTTGAATTCTATATCATGCAATAGGAGCTCATTGCTCTACCTATCATGATTTTACCTTTGCCAACATGCAAGTTCTAGTGTTCACAACACATACCATTTTATTTTTAAATGGATATTTACCCTAGACATGGAAGTGACCTAATCACTTCGGTAAACACAAACCCACCTCAAGTGCTTTCAAATTTTTGTATTCTTCAAGCCCCTAAGTGTCCAAGCCTTGAGTTCTTACTTCAACCCAAGCTTCTACAAGAAAATGGTTCGTTACTCATTACGAACCCTTAAATCAACTCAATACTTGAAATCAAGTGTTCTAATATGATTTCCTATGCCTCAATTGCAACTCTCAAAGGTCCAAATATTTTTAGAACCTCCCATGACAAAAGCCCCAAATCTACCTAAGGTTTGTATGCATGCAAGCCAAACCCTAGATTTCATGTCCAATCTTCCACCATTTGTGGTTGAGATTGCCTAGGGTTTCCAAAAACCTCATCTTGAAGGATTAAATCTAAGGTTTAATCCCTAAATCACAAGAACTCACCTCAAAGCCCTAGCTCCCAAGCTTCTTCTTGCACCAAGAAGCTTCTTTGCACCTTGGAAGTCCTTTTCCAAGCTCCAATCCACCACTTCTCCAAGCTTTGGAGAGATCTTTAGAGAGAGAAAGTGAGGGAGAGGGAGAGGGAGAGGAATGAGAGGAAAGTGAAGAAGGAATGAGGGGAGAGACCTCAGCCCCCCCTACATAACCTATTCACTGCAAAATTACCAAAATACCCCTCACTGGGCATTTTGCCTCAGCCGGGTCCGGACCTTGCAAGTGGGGTCCGGACCCCGCACTGATAACTGACCAGCGCGCAGGCCGGGTCCGGACCTTGGTGTCCGGGTCCGGAACCCGTACGCACCCCAACTCGGAAACCAGCTCGGGTCCGGACCGTAACATCCGGGTCCGGACCGTGGCTGCCCGCGGACTTCATTGTCCGGACCGCAGCTTCCAGGGTCCGGACCCCGTGAGCAGTTTTGCTCCAGTTGGTCCCTTTTTCAAAATTTTTTGATTTCTGGGTTTCCACTCGTACCCATAATGTTCCGAAATTTTCGGAACCCGATACCACACCAGCCATTATCGGCTTCCATCGAACTTTATCAAATTTAATAAAGTTCGATACAACGCACCGAAATTCAAGGTGCTACATTCCACCCCCCCTAAAGAGAGTTTCGACCGCGAAACTAAATCATACCTCAGCTAGACTCAGCGAAGAGGTAAGGAAACCGCTCCTTCATCGAGCTTTCCAATTCCCACGTAGCTTCGCGCTCACCGTGATTTGTCCATTTCACCTTTACATAAAGAATTTTACGGTTCCTCAAACTTTTCACCTCGCGATCCATGATACACAAGAGAAATTCCTCATAAGTCATATCCTCATGTAGCTCCATAGGCACATACTCGAGGACGTGCGCCGGATCATACATGTACTTGCGGAGCGTCGATACATGGAACACATTGTGTATCCCCGCAAGTTTCGGCAGCAAAGCTAGCCGATATGCCACGGATCCCACACGCTCCAAAATCTCATAAGGTCCAATGTAACGGGGACTCAACTTATCCCGAACACCAAATCGTTTCACCCCTCTCATGGGTGATACTTTCAAGAAGACGCGGTCTCCTACCGCGAATTCCAAATCTCGTCGACGTCGATCCGCATAACTCTTTTGTCTAGATTGCGCCGTCGATAAGCGTTCGCGTGCCAAGCGGACCTTTTCCTCCGCTTCACGCAACACATCCGGTCCTAAGACCCTTCTCTCGCCGACTTCGCTCCAATGAATAGGAGAGCGGCATTTTCTTCCATACAAGGCTTCAAACGGTGCCATACTGATGCTAGATTGATAGCTATTATTATAAGCGAACTCAGCCATCGGCAAATGTGTAGGCCATGCACCCTTGAAGTCCATCACACACGCTCGCAGCATATCCTCCAAAATCTGAATTGTCCTTTCGGATTGACCGTCAGTTTGAGGATGAAATGCTGAACTGAAATCGAGCCGTGTACCCAAAGCTTCTTGCAAGCTTTTCCAAAAATGCAATGTGAACCGGGGATCTCGATCTGAAACTATCGAGGTCGGGACCCCGTGCAACCGCATAATCTCGTCCAGGTAGACTTGTGCTAACTTGTCTCCCGACCAAGTGGTGTGGATTGGCAAAAAGTGTGTCGACTTTGACAAACGATCCACCACCACCCAAATCGCGTCGTGGCCACCTTGTGATCGAGGTAAACCCACAACGAAGTCCATTGCTATGTTCTCCCACTTCCAAACTGGAATGGGCAACCCTTGCAATTTTCCCGCCGGAAAGCGACGCTCGGCCTTCACCTGTTGGCATACTAAGCATTGTGCCACAAAGCGTCCATCGTCAAATTTCATCCCCGGCCACCAATAATGTAATTTAAGATCCTTGTACATTTTGGTGCCGCCCGGGTGAATCGCATAGGGAGAAGTGTGAGCTTCTTTCAAGATCTCCCCACGAATATCCTCAACTTTTGGCACGCACAATCGATTTCGGAATCGAATTGCGCCCTTCGAGTCTACATGAAAATCACCGGTGCGCCCGCTCTCGATAGTACTCCGTACCTTTTGGAGTTCCGGATCACCAGATTGCTTTTCTTTTATTTGCTCCAACAAAGTTGGCCAAATCTCGAGATTCATAAGTCTAGCGGGGACGCCCGGGGCCACGACTTCCAAGTCAAACCGGCCCATTTCTTTGATCAACGGTATTTGTCCCGTCATCTCAATTGCGAAGTTCTCCACGAATTTTCTACTAAGCGCATCGGCCACCACATTGGCTCTACCGGGGTGGTACAAGATGGTTAAGTCGTAATCCTTTATCAACTCCAACCACCTCCGCTGCCTCAAATTCAACTCCTTTTGAGTGAATAAATACTTTAAGCTTTTATGATCCGTGTAAACCTCACAGTGTTTCCCGTACAAATAGTGTCTCCACAACTTAAGTGCGAAGACCACCGCCGCAAGCTCTAAGTCGTGGGTGGGATAATTTTGCTCATAGCTCTTTAGCTGTCGAGAGGCATATGCTATTACTTGTCCTCTTTGCATTAGCACACACCCAAGACCACGCCGTGATGCATCGCTATACACCACAAAGCCCTCCCCCGCAATCGGCAAGGCGAGAACCGGAGCCGAAGTCAACCTTTCCTTTAGCTCCTTAAAGCTTTGGTCGCATTCCTCGCTCCAAACATATTTGGCTCCCTTGCGGGTAAGACGCGTTAGTGGACCGGAGATTTTTGAAAATCCCTCCACGAACCGCCGATAGTACCCCGCAAGACCTAAAAAGCTTCGTATTTCCATGACATTGGTCGGGCGAGGCCAATCCTTGATTGCCTCAACTTTCATAGAGTCCACCGACACTCCTTCCGCGGAGATCACATGACCCAAGAAAGCGACCTCACGAATCCAAAATTCGTACTTTTTCATCTTGGCGAACAACTTGTTCTCTCGAAGAACTTGAAGCACAATCCTTAGGTGCTCTTTATGTTCCTCTTCACTACGAGAGTAGACAAGAATATCATCTATGAACACAACCACAAATTGATCCAATAGTGGTTTGAACACACGATTCATTAAATCCATGAACGCTGCCGGGGCATTGGTAAGCCCGAAAGGCATAACCGTGAATTTATAGTGTCCATACCGCGTCCTAAATGCGGTCTTATGCACATCCTCCGGTTTGATCTTCAATTGGTGATAACCGGATTGCAAATCAATCTTTGAATACACCCGAGACCCTTGCAACTGATCGAACAAGTCATCAATTCGGGATAACGGGTACTTATTCTTGACGGTCACTTTATTCAACTCGCGGTAATCTACACATAACCGCAGCGAACCGTCCTTTTTTCGCACAAATAGAACAGGGGCTCCCCAAGGTGACACACTTGGCTTTACGAAACCCTTGTCCATTAAATCTTGCAATTGTGCTTTCAATTCCTTCAGTTCCGCGGGTGCCATCCTGTACGGGGCCTTAGAAATCGGCGCCGTACCCGGGAGCAAATCGATCACGAATTCTATTTCCCGGTCCGGTGGCATTCCGGGCAACTCCGTCGGAAACACATCTGGGAACTCTTGGACTATAGGAATGTCCTCGAGCCCCAACACTTCTTTTCGGTCATCCACTACCGTCGCCAAGTAGGCAATGCAACCACTAGCAATAAGCTTCCTTGCTTGCGACGTGGACACCATTGACGCAAAGAGCGAACTCTTGTAACCACGGTACACAAACTCTTTGTGCCCGGGTTCTCTAAACCTCACTATCCGGCTCTCACAATCAATAGTAGCGTGATATTTCGAGAGCCAATCCATTCCTAGGATTAAGTCATACTCATTCATTCGACTTAACACCAGCAAATCAGCTGGCATGATCCAGTTTTCAACCCTCACTGGACAACCTACACACGCGTGATGTACACAAAAGGTGTGTTCAGGTACTTGCACAGTTCTTGCATGTGTGGCATCTACAATTTCTATTCTGTGTGCAATAGCAAATGATCGAGCAATGAATGAATGCGATGCACCAGTATCAAACAAAGCTCTACATCGAATGCCTTTAATTAACACAATACCTGCCACGACATCATCCTGGGCAGAAGGCTCCTCCACCTGTGAGGCGAATACCCGTCCACTGGGCGCTGGTCGCTGGCCCTCCACTGGTCTCGGCGGCTGAGTACGGCCTACCGACATCGCCGCGGGTGGGATGCCCGCAAGCTGCCTCGGTGGTGCAAACGCCGATACCGACGACGGTGCTCGGCCATCATCCATCGGGCAGTTGTACCGCATGTGACCCGGCTGTCCGCACTTGTAGCACCGGCCCTCACGATAATCACATTATTGAGGGCCGTAGGGGCCGCTACAAATCGGGCACTGGGTTGAGGGTCGGTTCCGCCGGGACCCTCGCGATTGGTTTTGCGACTGCGAGTGCTTCGGGGGCCGCTTAGAGCTAGATTGCCCACCCGAGCCACCCGCCGGTCGCTTCTTTCCTTTTTCCTTATCCTTCTCATTCTCTCTTTCCCAAGATTCGCGCTCCTCGCGCGTGCAAGCATTCCCGTGCTCTACCCAAAGAGCACGATCCGAGACCTCCGCAAAGGTCTTTAGCTTGAGGGCGTGCACCGCCCGAAAGATCTCCGGTCGAAGTCCGCGCACGAAACAATCGACCTTGTCCAACTCTCTGCGGACAACGTGCGGTACGCAATTAATAATGTACGAGAACTCCCTCTCGTACTCGCGCACGGTGCGGTTCCCTTGCTTCAACTTACGGAACCTTTCTTGAAGTTTTCTTTTTTCGCTATCGGGGAAGTAGGCGGCAAATACCATACCCCGAAACTCCTCCCACGTCGGTGGCGGAAGGCTAGGGAGTCGATCACGCCGGACTCCCTTCCACCACACCTTCGCCGATCGCTCCAAACAATGAGCGGCAAGGTGCACTTTGTCCCTCTCCAAGGTATATAGATCCTCGAAGAGTGACTCCATGGCATCGATCCATATCTCTACATCCCATGGATCCACGTTCTTCCCGCTAAAGATAGGCGGGTTGAACTTCTTGAACCTCATGAGAGCCGCAAGTGCGCGCTCTCGCTCCGCATCCTCCATCTCGGAGTCGGGCATAGGAGTACCCGACCCACCGGCTACAATCGGTGATGCCGGTGGCGCCACAGCCGGCGCCGGTGTCACCTCCTCGGCCGGTGCCGAAGCAGAGGCCGGAGGTACTCCCAACCTCTCCTACATAACCGCAGCCGCTTGCTGCGCCATCTCGTCTTGGAGCTTTTTAATTTGCTCTTCCTGTCGTTGCATGGCTTCGGCCTGTCGCCGAACCACGCCCATCAACTCGGTCAACTCATTACGAAGACCCGAGTTCTCGCCCTCCCCGAGTTGTTCGGGAGCCGCGCTCGCTCTTCCGAGCCCAGCCCTCGTAGGAGGCCGTCCACGTACCATTATCTCTTGAAAACACAACGACTTTGGTCATTTCATGACCTTCAAAGTCATTCGCAATACTATACTTCACGAAAATAAACGTGAACCCAATCTAGGCGAAAGTCACACAAGGGTCCTTATTCCCCTCACTTGGTTTCATGTTGTCGGCCGCCAACACGAACACACTTGGCGAAGAATAAGACACACCTCGAATCTACCTCTATTTCCAACTAGAGGCATAAGGACATAACCCAATCACTTATCTTTCGCCACATCAAAGATCTCGTCACTCACGAGCCTACACTCCTAGGGTCTTTTCCATCCTAGGGTTTTCTTAGGTCCACCTAGACCGTTTCTATTCTCTGATACCACCTCAGTCTGTCACACCCCGCCGGGCCTTTAACACCAACTAGGTGGAAAGGATAACCGCACGGGTGCATGCCCCAGACCCGCCGAACGGATAGAGCCTCTTCTACCCGCCCAAGGCGTCACAACACAAGCTTATCCACGAGGTTCCAACTAGGAATGGAGTACAAGAGTTGCACAAGGAAATCATCAACATAAAGAAGTTCTACATCTATTACATCACATTGCACATTTATACATGCCCAAAATTTTCTTTTCATTCCATACACCATGTTCCAAAACTATGGAATACATAAGTTTTATACATGTAATGGAAATCTCCTATACTATCAAAGTCCAAGACTAGGGGTACAACTCTATGTATCACCAAAATGGAAGGGCCGCTATCTAGAGAGCCAAACTCTTGTCTCGCTCTGCCGCCTCACTCGCGGAAGGACCTGGAAAACGTGGGGTGAGAACTATAAACATAGTTCCCAGTGGGTAAGGCCACCCAAGAGAGAAGCTCGACCCACCAGGACCAAAGAAACACCATATGCATAAGTTAGAACACAAATAACTATGCAACAATTATTTACATGCTTGTAAATAAACATAAAGGATGCAACCAAATTAAATATAAATTATCATTCTCTCCTAGGTTCATCCTATATTTTATATTGACTAAGTTCAATTACTTGTCATTTACTTATGGTTTCGGAATCGCCGTCTTACCATAAGGGTTCCAACATTCAAGGAGTGAACTCGTCACCTCCTAGTTCGAGTAGCAAACTCGTCGCATACTCGGGATAGCAAAATCGTCGCATACCCCATCTCAACACCGCCATCACATGGCATGGGTAGCGAACTCGTCGCATACCCGGGATAGCAACCTCGTCGCACATCCCATCTCGACACCGCCAACTCATGGCGTGGTAGCAAAATCGTCGCATACCCGGGATAGCAAAATCGTCGCACATCCCGTGTCAACATCGCCAACTCATGGCATGGTAGCGAAATCGTCGCCTACCCGGGATAGCAAAATCGTCGCATACCCGGGATAGCAAAATCGTCGCACATCCCGTGTCAACATCGCCAACTCATGGCATGGTAGCGAAATCGTCGCCTACCCGGGATAGCAAAATCGTCGCGCATCCCGTTTCAACACCGCCAACTCGTGGCATGGTAGCGAAATCGTCGCCTACCCGGGATAGCAAAATCGTCGCACATCCCGTTGTTCACATTTTTCACTTGCCAACCTAAGTCTCATGACCTTAGGTTCAAGTCACTAAGTCTCACCTATGTTCAATAACACTAGGTTTACTTTCTCATTCTCAACCTAGGTTCAATGACACTAGGTTTCATTCTCACATGTTCCAACCTATGTTCAATAACACTAGGTTCTATTCTCACATGTTCCAACCTATGTTCAATGACACTAGGTTTTATTCTCACATGTTCCAACCTATGTTCAATGACACTAGGTTCTATTCTCACATGTTCCAACCTATGTTCAATGACACTAGGTTCTATTCTCACATGTTCCAACCTATGTTCAATGACACTAGGTTCTATTCTCACATGTTCCAATCTATGTTCAATAACACTAGGTTCTATTCTCACATGTTCCAACCTATATTCAATAACACTAGGTTCAATCATACATGCAACCATGCAACAAGTATAGATAATTGAATTATACTTGAATTCTATATCATGCAATAGGAGCTCATTGCTCTACCTATCATGATTTTACCTTTGCCAACATGCAAGTTCTAGGGTTCACAACACATACCATTTTATTTTTAAATGGATATTTACCCTAGACATGGAAGTGACCTAATCACTTCGGTAAACACAAATCCACCTCAAGAGCTTTCAAATTCTTGTATTCTTCAAGCCCCTAAGTGTCCAAGCCTTGAGTTCTTGCTTCAACCCAAGCTTCTACAAGAAAATAGTTCGTTACTCATTACGAACCCTTAAATCAACTCAATACTTGAAATCAAGTGTTCTAACATGATTTCCTATGCCTCAATTGCAACTCCCGAAGGTCCAAATATTTTTAGAACCTCCCATGACAAAAGCTCCAAATCTACCTAGGGTTTGCATGCATGCAAGCCAAACCCTAGATTTCATGGCCAATCTTCTACCATTTGTGGTTGAGATTGCCTAGGGTTTCCAAAAACCTCATCTTGAAGGATTAAATCTAAGGTTTAAACCCTAAATCATAAGAACTCACCTCAAAGCCCTAGCTCCCAAGCTTCTTCTTGCACCAAGAAGCTTCTTTGCACCTTGGAAGTCCTTTTCCAAGCTCCAATCCACCACTTCTCCAAGCTTTGGAGAGATCTCTAGAGAGAGAAAGTGAGGGAGAGGGAGAGGGAGAGGGAATGAGAGGAAAGTGAAGAAGGAATGAGGGGAGAGACCTCAGCCCCCCTACATAACCTATTCAGTGCAAAATTACCAAAATACCCCTAACTGGGCATTCTGCCTCAGCCGGGTCCGGACCTTGCAAGTGGGGTCCGGACCCCGCACTGATAACTGACCAGCGCGCAGGCCGGGTCCGGACCTTGGTGTCCGGGTCCGGAACCCGTACGCACCCCAACTCGGAAACCAGCTCGGGTCCGGACCGTAACATCCGGGTCCGGACCGTGGCTGCCCGCGGACTTCAGGTATGTGTCCGAAACGCTGGGCCAGGTACGAAGGCTTTCTTCCGACGACCTCGAGGAAGACCAGAAATGAAAGTGGATAGTGTCGGCCATCAAGGAAAGCCCATCTGCGGAGAAAGGAAAGACATTATCCTCGGGTGGCCTCGCAAAAGAAGGGCCGAGAATGAAATGAAAGGGGTTGGCTTGAAATGGCTTTAAAAAATTAAAGTCGACATTGGGAGATGAGGAAAAGAAGGAATCCGAGCTATTGGAGGAAAAGGATTCTGGAAGAAACGAAGAAGAAGAGTCGAAGAAGAGGGATCGAGAAAGAAAACCAGAAGGAGACATCGGAGGGAATTTTGAAATAAGACTTTGATAATGACAAGGTGATGACAGCTATTAAATTTCCAAATTAATGCCCTAGGTAAGACGAAAGGGTGCGGGGAATCATAGCCGTCGAAGAACGAAATCAAGTACGAAATGACCAAAGGCACGGTTAGTCGAGGCCGCCAAATGGAAAAAAGGCGATATGACCGCCAGGGACGGTGGATCGTAGACGTTGAGCCCACGGTACACGATCCCGACCATTGAACAGAGCAACGTCAGTCAGCCGAAACGGTTGCTCGGGAGACTACCAGGGGGGCATTGTTGGCGCGATAAAAGTAGCGCCACGTGGTATAGTAGCCCGAGCCACGTGAATTGAATTAACAGGACAAGACATAAGGTGACACGTGGTACACCCGGAGCTTGGAGGTGCACGCCTAAAACGGTAGGGCGGTTTAGGTGGGATGCGGTTGAAGATATGGGGGAAGGAGTTCGTGGCCAGCAAGGAATCGACCAAAGTATAACCCGATGAAATAGGGACGTGGCCGAATAAACCTCCACGATGGGTTAACTCAATAACGGCAGGCGGGACTATAAATAAGAAAAGCACGCCGGTAAAAGGGATCCTTCACACGAGCAAGAGACCACGACAGATTTCAATTCCTTTCTTTTCGGCATTTACAGCTTTCCTAGGAGTTACTTTTTTTTCTATAGATTTTTTTATTAGTTTCAGTAGATTTTCTTCTTAATTGCAGTAGATTTTCTTGTAGTTAAGAGCATGGTTGAGTAGGGTTAGGAGTAGAGTTTATCTCTATAACAACTCTTGTACCCTTTTTTTCGATAAATACAAGCCGTTCGGCTCATTCATCCGAGCTTGCGGAAGAATCCTGCTGAGCCGATCCCTCATCAGCCGAATCACTTGACTCGTCAGTGGCGCACTCGAGGCACACATCAGGAGCCGACTCACATCCCGAGGAGAAACTTGACCTGGTCAATGCCTTGATCTGGTCCGTATCACCTCGCATTCGGTTCCTAGCACAGCACGAAGATAGTTGTATTTATTTAAAATCACTCCATTATTTTTTCATAACATTTCATAATTATTCTGAAATTAGTTTTTATAACTGATTTTAAAAGATTTGTTAACAATTTTTATGAGATTGTTTATTAGCATCTAATTAAAGAATTTTTATAGCAGTTTGTTTAATATTTTTTCAAAGAATATAATTAATTCACTAATAAGTATAATTAAAGTGTACTTATGAGTTAAAATTTTAGAGGGTATTGATGAAAAATAGAACAAGGGGTATAATAGAAATTTGCTCATCGTTTACTTCAACTTGGATGGAAAATTGCATATAAAGATAGTTTTGAAAGTTTTTCAAAATTAGAGGGGCATTTATGATATTTCAATTTTTATAGGGCATTAGTGAAAATATGTACTTTTAGAAGGGCATTGAGTAAATTTTCCCTTAAAAATTCATAATTAAAACTGAAAGTCAACAAAAGAAAAAAAAATCAAATTTCAAACACAAATCCAAAAGTAATTATTATTTTTTTTACTAAATTTTAAAACATTTCATACTCAACCCTAAATTTTTAAAGCATAAATGTAAATTTTTGTATATATAATCGGTTTTGGATTTGGTTCGGATTCGGATTCGGGTCGGGTATAGATAAAACCATACCCGATCCAAATCTGTTGGATTTTCTCTTTCTATACCCATAACTGAAACCATACCCACTTAGCATCGTTTAAATCCGCTCCCGTTCGGATTGGGATTCTAGTTGAGATAAAATTTCGAATATTCATACTTATTGACATCCCTAGTATGAACAGTCGGGAGGTCTACTAATTAGGGCGTGAAATGGGTGTGAGTTTATTCAAAATATAAAATGGGTAAACATGTGTAAAACTTATCTGAAATATAATTCACAACTTTTTAATTTATTTGATTTAAGTATTTTGATGGCTCTTCGGTTATAAAATTTAAGCTAATTGCTTATTTTATAAATTATGTAAATTGTATAAATTATACTAACTAAGTCTGTAAAAATAAAAAAAAACATTCAGCATTTAAATTTAAAGAGTCACTAATTGCCTCGTATCTAATAACTTAAAAGGTTAGGTAGTAAAATTAAAATTTTAAAGATTAGATAGTCAAATATAATTGGATGATAGTTGAGATAAGTTTGATCGAACAACACTGTTCTTGACCCGAATCAGTCCAAGCCATATTTTTTTATTTTTTTGATTGCTTCAATTGTAGCAGTTCTAACTATATAGTCTGGATTAATGATATCCAATTTGCAAGTTGTTTTATCCTTATCCCAGTATTTTATAGGATTATCTCCCATTATTTCAATTTTGTCTATATATTCTAGAATAGTATCTATATCTTCCTATTTTTTAATAAATCCTATATTCAGTAATGCTTTTTTCTAGTTTTTTTTTTTTTTTGAGAGAAAGGTAGCACGCTATCCGTTTCGTTTATTTTTTTTAGAAATAAACTTAGCTTGAAATGTGAATCAACTAGGATTCGAACTCGGGACCTCGGATACCAACCACCAAGCCCTTTGCCACTTGCGCGAGGGACGGTCAGTGCTTTTTTCTAGTTTATGTAATCATTTGAATAATCTATTAGAGATTCATCTATTATTTTTTCATAATTATAGTTAAAATCGAAACCATTAAATTCAAAATTATCAATCTCATCTAGTCCTAGTAAAGCATCGGTTTCTAAAAGGGCTTTTTGTTTTGTTTTACTGCAGCAAGGTTGACCAGTTTTACAATTTTCGCAGCAAGAGTCTTTAGAGTCTTTTATAAGGCTTTGTGTAGTCTTAGTATAAATAGGTGTTTGTGTTATCCTGTTATAAAATTGAACATAATCTCTATTAATGCTAAGGCCTCCTATCTGGTCAAGGATAAAGTTTAATCCTAAAACAAAATCAGTATTGATAGCTAATGGTCTTAACCATACTTTAGGTAGATTGTATTACTCACTATATGAATTGCAAGTGTCCAAAAAACTTATTTTACAGTTTTCTACATAATAGGAATATGTATATGTTGTCCCATCCATTTGAACTCCAGTTGTAACTTCTTCTGTTAACTTATAATATTTTCCAGGGACTAAGATAGAATTTATTAAGCTAGTTGTACATCATGTATCTATTAAAGCACTTGTTTCAATAATATGTGCTCCTACTTTTATTTTACATAGAACCATAATACTCCTAAGTTGTTTGTCTTGATTGCAAATATAGCTATCTTCTATTATTTTATATTTATCAGTTTTTTCTAGTTGGCTTAATGTCATATCTTCATTAATAGTTTCATCAGTTATATCTATCCCTTTTCCTTTAGGGTCAAGTGGTTGTCGTTGTTGTTGTGCTTCTAATAACTGTACTCTACTTTCAAGGGCATCGATTCTTTTTACTAGGGTGACGTATTGGAGTTTAGGTAGTTCATTAGAGGCCAAAGATTGTATTAAATTTATTTGGTATTTTTCCCTTATGCAAATTATACAGGCTTCTATGTTGCAATACTCACATTTACACCTTGTTTTTCTATCAGGATACCTTTTGCAAAATATACAAGGTTGACTATCAAATCCTTTTCCTAGTTGCCAATTATGGCCACATTCTTGATTCATTAGCTTTATATTAGCATAATTGAGGGTTCCTAATGTTGTAGGATTAAAATATTTTTTTGAACCTTTATAAGTTACATCAGCAATTAAATCACTTTCTTCTTCTTCGTCGGATGATATGTCGTCTTGGTCATCATAGGTTTCTATACTTATTATAGAGTAAATTGATTCAGTATCAGATATATATTCATCTACAACTAAAAGATTTTCTTGTGTTTCTTCAACTACTAATGCATTTCTATCCCTCTTGTTTTGTCGTTTTGTACAGGTATTTGCTAAATGGTCAGTACTACCACAGGTAAAGCAGTGTAGATTATTCTTATATGTTCTCTCCCCCCTAAATTTGCGGACATGCTTATCCTTATTAAGGTAAGGTTTTCGAGCTTGGAATTTTTGTAAAAAGTATCTTTTCTTAGGTCTTCTATAGAATCTTTGTTTAATAACCTTAGGTTGAGAAGTATACTGTTGGGGAGTGTACATTACACTTTTACAGAAAGAGTATTCATTATCTTTTAGTTGTTTTTGTATTTGGATGTGTGTACATTTTTCTTCTAAAATGGACATAATAAATTGAATTCTTTGTCCTATAGACCATAAAGTTTGGGGTTCATTTTTTACCACAGGTAAATCTTCCCATCGTTTTGTAATTTTTCTTCCTAATGCTCCTGATAATTTATTAAATAACTTTTTTCCTATTTCTGTATTAAAGGCATTTCCACTAATATTAGTGTAATAAAAATAATCATTAATAAATTGTTTAATATGAACCCAATTATCTATACTTAATTGTTCCAATCTAATTAGGGCTTCTTTTTGTAATCCTATATGTCCAGAATTTGGATCTTGTCCAGTTATTAAGGAGTGTATTTTGTTTGTAAAATTATAAGGATTACATCCTAACCTAAGCATTTGTTTGAATTCATCTGGATATGTTACCTCAAATTGTTCCCAAATTGCCTTGACAGATTCCCCTAAATAGGTTTCAAGATATATATACATTTCTTCAGTACTTTCTTTTTCGGCTACTACTAATCCCTTCCATATATCTAACACACTATTCCAAGTTTGGGGATCATGTGCAGCTATATTTAGTATTTTGCCGCTACTTGCTTCTTTTAGTTTTATAGGTTTTTCTATAGGGAATCTTTTTCCTTTTGACTTAATATTTTTTCCATATGGGTCTATTTCAGGTTCTAAAGCATAAGTCATAGGTTTTCTAGGTTAATTTCCCGTTTGGAAAGGTACGGAAGGTGCAGGTGTAGTCTCATGGAATGGTGTTCTACTAGTTGCAGTTGATGGTCCAGTTAATCCTTGTCCTTCTTCGGCAAATACTGTTTCTAATTTTTTAGATCTCTCAGCTTCCATTAGTGTGATTATGGATATTGTATTAAAGTGTAAACCTAATTGTTTATCTCTTTCAGCTCTTTGCTGTCTTTTAAGTCTAGTTTGTTCAATTAGTCTTTGTTCTTCTTGTGGACTTAAGTCTTCTTCATCATTTTCTTCATTATTATCTTCAGTTACTAATTCTATATTCATCAAGGTAAGGTTAGCCGGGAAAGTAGCATTTTTTGTTTCAGAGTGTTCACGCATAGGAAGAGTAAAATCTCACCTAGATGATGTCTCATCTTCTATATTTTCTTCTTCTTGTATACGATTTTTATAGTCAGTAAATCTTACCGAATGTCTTCCTTGTTCATTAGTGTAATAAATTGTATCTGTTGGCATTATTACTATATTATTTTGAACAAATACATCTAGATCTCATTCTAATCCAGCATATTGATTAGAATTAATAGTCATAGGTTTTAATAGTTTCATGCCTTTGCTTCCCATTAAACTAACTATACCGTCAACATTTAATTTAAAGTTAGTTTGGCTTGTTTTAGTTAAGAGTCCTACATAGGAAACACAGACTAATAACTTTTTTCCTGTAAAACCTTCAAATCCTTTAGTTTGAATCCCAATTTTAATATGTTTGCAAAACTCTTCTGTTGTCATTAGGTAATCTGGGCTACAATAAAAAATTTCTCCGTTATTGTTCATATCTATTTCGGTTAAGCCTAAAGGTGCTTTTATTACATCACTATTTCTGTCATCATATACCATGACAAAGGCCTTCGTGCCTAATTGTTTTCTAAATAATCCTTTAATGCCTATAACAATTAAACAAAGATGTGATAATTCTAGCTTTTGTGCTAATATTTTATTTTTGGCTTCGTTTACTAGTTCTAATTCAACCTTTTGTCCATCTAGACAGGTTATTGGTTCTTCTCTATTATGTTGGTAAAAGGATGTTCTTCCAGTAAATTTTCCTTTTTTATATAATATTTGGGGTTTTAATAGTTTAAGCCCATCTGTTCTAAATAATTCTATATCTTTATCTATATCTATTAGTGTTTCTAATTGTAATCCACTATCTCTTGAGGTGTTTTGTTGAAATATCCTTTTCACTATATCTATTGGGTTTTTACTACGTCTCGTTATTATAACTTTGGAGCTACTCAGTAGAAAGTCCATGGTTGAGGTTTTTTACGTATTCTTTTATCTCCTATTTGTAATGCTTCGAAGCTTCTAGTTAGCTCTTCAACAATATTATTTTGGTTTTGAGGGTGTATTTGTTCTAATATTGTATGCAGGTCTAATAATAGGGCTATAATTGTATTATTCTGTTTTATTATGATTTGTTCTGATGTTGGGTGAGGAGTATGAGAAGAATACCCAATGGGTTCTTTGTGAAACACCTGAGCCTTTCTAAGAGCTTCAAGATATATTTGTTCTTCTCTACTTTCTTTGTTTTGGCTCATTCAAGAGTTATTTGTTTTATTTCTAATAAGGTCTTCTCACAGTTAGATATTTCTTGTTCTAATTAGTCTAGTTTTCTTTCAAATGTTCAAGGTTTTGATTCTAAAGATGTTATCTTACCTTCTATTTGGATTATTCTTTTCTCCAAGGCTTGGTTTTGGGCTTTAATATAATCTAATTTTGTGGTTAGTTTTTCTGAAATGCTTACTTGGGCCCTATTTGTTTGTTCTAGGTTAAGAAGTAAATGTTGTATTACTTTAGAATCTATGGCTCTGATACCAAGCGAGAGAGGAGAAAGAGATAGATAAAAAGAGAGAGAAAGAGATAGATAAAAAGAGATTAGATGCGAAAGAGATTAAAAGGTCCTTGTTTGAGTTAAAAAAAAAAGAAAATGTAAAAAGAAAAAAAGAAATGTACAAAAAAAAGGAAAGGAAAAAAAAAGGGAAAGTAAAAGGGAGGTGACTCACCTCCCCTGAGCCGTACAAGGGGAGGTGAGCCCGCCTCCCTTTTCTTCCAAATAAGCAAAAAAAAAAGGAAAAAAAAAAGTAAAAAAGGGAAATGTACAAAAAAAAAAAAGAAGGAAAGTGTGCAAAAAAGGGGTAACAAATTATTTGATTGAGGTTTTCTTCCTCAATAGGTTGAGATTTTCTTTTAGATTGAGATTTTCTTCCCCAACAAATTAAATTCTTCTTTTTCTCTTTAAAGTTTGAATTATTTTCAAAAAAAAGTGTGGCCTTTGACCCCCCTATAAGATGCAATCAAAAATTTGTACAAAAGACCGACCGTCCCTAGCGCAAGTGGCAAAGGGCTTGGTGGTTGGTACCCGAGGTCCCGAGTTCGAATCCTAGTTGATTCACATTTCCAGCTAAGTTTATTTTCAAAAAGAAATAAACGAAGTGGGTAGCGTGCTACCTTTCTCTCAAAAAAAAAAAAAAAATTGTACAAAAGAGAGTTTTTTTTGGGAGAAAGATTCTTGGCTAAAAAATCTGCAAGAGAAAAAAAAAAAAGAAAAAAAAAGAGAAGAGAAAAGGTAAAAAAAAAGAGAGTAGCTTTTGTTTAATTTATTTTTTTACTCTCTTTCTCTTTCTATCTCTCTCTCTCCCGCATGCATGCATGAGGTGGGATTCCCTCCCTCTTTGCTTCCCTGCGTAAGTAGCAGAGGGAGGTGCCACCACCTCCCCCACTCCCTCAATCCGTACACGCAACGACGACGACTAAAATCACGACGGCTTCCACGGCGACAAAAGGGTGACGCACGCATACGAACGGTGTAAGTACGATTTATTTTGTCAGTTTGATCAACCCGACCATCTTCGCGATAGGTTCGAGCCGATCAAATTTGACAATAAATCGCTACTTTCGTCGTTCGCATGTATTGCTAATTCCTATACCGAGCAGCCATCTTCGTGATAGGCTCGACACGGTCGAAGGGTTGATCGAGCGGCCATCTTCGCGATAGGCTCGACACGATCAAATCCGATTATTTTACGATCTTCTATACCGAGCGGCCATCTTCGCGATAGGCTCGACGTGGTCGAAGGGTTGATCGAGCGGCCATCTTCGCGATAGGCTCGACACGATCAAATTCGATTATTTTACAATCTTCTATACCGAGCGGCCATCTTCGCGATAGGCTCGACACGGTCGAATCCGCATACTTGGACAAAATATGATAACGAAAAATGCAAAAATAAATAAGTAAATAAATAAAATGACGAATATGTTTCGACTCGCCATCTTCGTGATAGGCAATATTTGAACCATATGTCATCTTCGCGATAGGCACGGTTCGATTCGATCACATTGCCATCTTCGTGATAGGCGCATACTTGATTAAATCGCCATCTTCGTGATAGGCGTAATGTGGCTTAATCGGACTCCGTGATTGGGATGGGTTTGCAACGCTTTATGAGTGCCAAAAAAAAAGGATTTTGAAGTTGGCTCAAATTAATTCAAATCAAAGAATGGTTTAGAGTTAATAAAGAGTCTAATTTGCAATTTATTCATGAGCTTAATGAATAAAACCTCATATGCAGCCCACTAAATAAATTAAATATAGTTCAGTCCAAAGTCTGAATGTAGCCCATATTCAAATATAGGTCCAGTCTACATGCGGGCCTGAATCCAATGTACAAATGCAGGCCCAATGTGTATACGGGCCTGAATCTAGTCTGTGTATGAATGCAGGTCTAATTTATTCATGGGCCCTGAATTCAGCCCGTAAATAATTACAGGTCCAACTCACTTACAGGCTCCAATCCAGTCCACATACAAATAAAATCCAGTACTTATATGGGATCAGAATCCAGCCCGTATGAAGATAAAGCCCATCTTGCTTAAGGGCCTCAATTCTAACATGCGTGAAGATTTAAACCAAGCATCAAGTTCAAAATTCAGCTTACACATAAATAAATCCCTCCACCTAGCCTACATGCATATTCGGGCCCAAAACCTATTAAACCCAAAGTCCATTTTTGCTACAAATGAAGCCTATGGGATCTAAAGTCCACAAAGTCTACTTTGGCCACAAATGAAGCCCATGGAACCTAAAATCCACAAAGCCTATTATTTGGCTACAAATAAAGTCCATAAGACTCAAAGTCCACAAAGTCTAATTTTGCTACAATAAAGCCCATGAAACCCAAATCCACAAATAAAACCCCAAAATCTAAAGTCCACAAATAATACCCAACTCAATTTATTTTATAAATAAACCCACCAAAAATTCAAAAGCATGAACCCATACTACCAAACCCATATCATTTAGGCACCTCCAACCCAAATTCAATTTAGCCCAAATAGAAAATCGGCCTTTCATGAATTATCTTCATGAACCAAAGTGGATTTCTTTCCAATGGGCTTCTCATGAATTATTTTCATGAATCAAAACGGGCTTTCCAAATAGGCCCTTCTTGTTATTTAATTTTATGAGTCAAAATGGGCTCTCCAAATAGGCCTCTACTCATGAATTGTTTTCATGAATCAAAATAAAATTCCATCATGAATCAAAAAAGGCTTTCCAAATAGGCCATTCTTATGAATTAATTTCATGAGTCAAAGTGGGCTCTCCAAATGGACATCTATTCATGAATTAATTTCATGAACCACAGAGATGGGATTCTATCGTAAATTAATTTCATGAACTGGATTCATGGACTTTCAAAATGAGCCTCTATTCATGAATTAATCAATTTCATGAATCAAATTCAAATCCAACATGACCGTCAAGTCGTTAAACTGAGCACACAAATGACCGCCAAGTCGTTAAACTGAGCTATTCAAATTGACCGTCAAGTCGTTAAACTGAACAGTTGACCGCCAAGTCGTTAAACTGAGTACACCAAGTTCCATTCAAATTGACCGCTAAGTCACTAAACTGAGCAAATCAAATTTCAATCAATATTGACCGCCAAGTCGTTAAATTGAGCAAACTAAATTCCATCCAACTTCAAATCGACCGCCATGTCATTAAACTGAGCATCTCAAAATCAACCGACCGCCAAGTCTGTAAACTGAGCATTTCACTAATGTACAGTGGGGGTATGCCTTGCTTAAGCCATGTACTTGAAAATTATATGAATCAAAGTTCATATTTATACTATGGTCTCTTTTTATTATCAGCATTAAATTTGGTCTCTTAATCGAGGGTTCCTTAACACTATTAGTGTGGGGTAATTAACAGTAGATGCTTGCGTCTATTGGAAGCCATGAACCTATAAACCTGATTTCAAATTAAAATTTAAACAAATCTAATCTGTACCATGAATGACCACTCGCCTTGCGGCGGGGCCGAGTTCGTTCGCGGCAGACAAAATGGCACGCCCGGTGGGTCATGGCTTCACCCTCCATCTTTGAGACCTTATTAATAAATACTGATAAAAGACCAATATATGTATATGTATGTGTGTGACTGACATCCGCTATCTTATATATGCAGAGCAATGGCATCAAACAACACAGCAAGCAACGCATGACAAGTTCGCTTTCCTACATCCATACTGAAGATAGAAGCAGCCGGTGTCACTATCCAATTTGGCACCGTCACTCAGGACATCTTAGCTACTGTTATGCCTCAGTCGGTCACTCAAACCGATGGGGGCAGGACTTCGACAGACTCCGAGCGTAGAGTTATCCCTGCTCCCAACAACCGTACGATCCCCCGTCTTCCATCACGTGGGAGGCGCCCAAATGTTATTATTCCGAATCCTCCGCGCAAGCCTGCTAAAGATCGATTGGTCGTTCCTTCTGCTGCAACGAGGATGATGATGGAGGGTCGGCTCAAATTCTCTGATAGTCAGCTTACAAGGACGTCTGTCTTTAAAAGACTGACCCCTATCGACTCCAAAACCACTCATTTAGAGGTACCAAGGAAGTCAGTTTTCGACAGACTGGCGACCTCCATGGGTGAAGCTACCGAAATAGCTCTTCATCCAAAATCCAAATCCTTTAAGAGGAATGCTCGACGTTCTTTGAAAAGGAGGCAAGTAAGGGAAGTCCAAGGAACGGAAACACCACCACCTGTCAAGGTTGTAGTCGAATTAGCGGATCTCGGGCACAACAAGTTCGCCCCGCTTAGGTTCGTCAAAAAGAACTCACCTACCGCCATTCTTCGTCCTAAGACGGAAATGGGCCACTCACAACCTGTCAACAAGGTCTTATCAAGACGCAAAGAAACAACTATATCTCAACGCATTTATGAGGCGTTGAAAGAAGTTAAAAGGCGTCGTGGAGGCGAGAACACATTTGCAATCAGGGGGCAGAAGCAACCATTGCAGGTGAATAAGAAAATTACTAAGCAGTGGAGGGTGAAGAACCCTGTTACATCATCCAATGATCAGGAGAAGCAAATAAAAAGCTCCAAAAGATTGACTGTTCACACAGTAAGGATGGTCAATCATACAGAAGATAATAACGATGATGACAATCCAACGCTTCGGGAGATAGCTACAAAAGCAGCTCTCTTGCGCAAAGGAAAGAAAGTCCGGGAAACAAGGGCCGAGGTTTCTTCTCAAGGGATAGGAGAACATCCCAGTACTGACTTACCTCTTGACCCATTTAATGTAGAGGAGGATGAAGAGGAACCCGCTTTTCTGCCTCGGGATCCTAAAGACCTGTTAATAGCTTCAATGAAAAAGAAGCTAGAAGAAAAAGATAAGGACATATCGAATCTCAACAAAAAATTAGATGAGGTCCTGGAGATGGTCATTAGTATGCAGACACACATGGGGGTGCGACAACGCGATCCTGAGGTGCAAGTCGCACCGTCAACTTCGAATCCACCCACACCATCAACTAAGGAAAACCAAACAAGGCAGCCGACCACAACGGCTCAAACTCAGAAAGACATTCCTAGCATGTCTAGAGAGGAAATATCGGAACTCATTGCCTCTCAATTGAAGGAGTCCATTGGAGGGTCTGTACCCAGAGGAAAGTGTCACGCCCCGCCGGGCCTTAAACACCAACTAGGTGGAAAGGATAACCGCACGGGCGCATGCATTAGACCCGCCGAACGGATAGAGTCTTTTCTATCCGCCCAAGGCGTCACAACACGAGCTTATCCACAATGTTCCAACTAGGAACGGAGTACAAGAGTTGCACAAGGAAAGCATCAACATAAAGAAGTTCTACTTCTATTACATCACATGGCACAATATACATGTCCAAATTTTTCCTTTTTCATTCCATACATTATGTTTCAAAATTATGGAATATACAAGTTTCATACATATAATGAAAATCCCCTATGCTATCATAGTCCAAAACTAGGGGTACACTCTATGTGTCACTAAAATGGAAGGGCCGCTATCTAGAGAGCTAAACCCTTGCCTCGCTCCGCCGCCTCACTCGCGGAAGGGCCTGAAAAACGTGGGGTGAGAACTATAAACATAGTTCCCAGTGGGTAAGGCCACCCAAGAGAGAAGCTCGACCCACCAGGTCCAAAGAAACACCATATGCATATGTTAGATCACAAATAACTATGCAATATATATTTACATGCTAGTAAATAAACATAAAGGATGTAACCAAATGAAATATAATTTATCATTCTCTCCTAGGTTCATCATATATTCCACATTGACTAAGTTTGACTACTTGTCATCACTTATGGTTTCGGAATCGCCGTCTCACCATAATAGTTCCAACATTCAAGGAGTGAAATCGTCACATCCTAGTTCGAGTAGCGAAATCGTCGCATACTCGGGATAGCAAAATCGTCGTACATCCCAATCAACACCGCCAACTTATGGCATAGGTAGCGAAATCGTCGCATACCCGGGATAGCAAAATCGTCGCACATCTCAATCATCACCGCCAACTCATGTCATAGGTAGCGAAATCGTCGCATACCCGGGATAGCAAAATCGTCGCACATCCTAATCATCACCGCCAACTCATGGCATAGGTAGCGAAATTGTCGCATACCCGGGATAGCAAAATCGTCGCACATCCCAATCATCACCGCCAACTCATGGCATAGGTAGCGAAATCGTCGCATACCCGGGATAGCAAAATCGTCGCACATCCCAATCATCACCTTTTCACTTGTCAAACTAAGTCTCATGACCCTAGGTTCAAGTCACTAAGTCTCACCTATGTTCAATGACACTACGTTTACTTTCTCATTCTCAACCTAGGTTCCATGACTCTAGGTTTAATCTCATGTCCAACCTATGTTCAATGACACTAGGTTCCTTTATCACATATTCCAACCTATGTTCAATGACACTAGGTTCAATTCTCATATGTTCCAACCTATGTTTAATAACACTAGGTTTAATCCTCATGTCCAACCTATGTTCAATAACACTAGGTTTAATCATACATGCAACCATGCAACAAGTATCAATAATTGAAATATACTTGAAATATACATCATGCAATAGGAGCTCATTGTTCTACCTATCATGATTTTACCTTTGCCAACATACAATTTCTAGGGTTCACAACACATACAATTTTATTTTTAAATGGATAATTATCCTAGACATGGAAGTGACCTAATCACTTCGGTAAACACAAACCCACCTCAAGAGCTTTCAAATCCTTGTATTCTTCAAGCTCCTAAGTGTCCAAGCCTTGAGTTCTTGCTTCAACCCAAGCTTCAACAAGAAAACGGTTCGTTACTCATTACGAACCCTAAATTCAACTCAATATGTGAAATCAAGTGTTCTAACATGATTTCCTATGCCTCAATTGTAATTCCCGAAGGTCCAAATATTTTTAGAACCTCCCATGGCAAAAGCCCCAAATCTACCTAGGGTTTGCATGCATGCAAGCCAAACCCTAGATTTCATGGCCAATCTCCCACCATTTGTGGTTTAGATTGCCTAGGGTTTCCAAAAACCTCATTTCAAAGGATTAAATCCAAGGTTTAAACCCTAAATCACAAGAACTCACCTCAAAGCCCTAGCTCCCAAGCTCCTTCTTACACCAAGAAGCTCCAAATCCACCTTAGAAGCTTTTCCCAAGGTCAAATCCTTCACTTCTCCAAGCTTTGGAGAGATCTCTAGAGAGAGAAAGTGAGGGAGAGGGAGAGGGAATGAGAGAAAAAATGGAGGAGTAATGAGGAGAGAGACTTCAGCCCTCTATACATAGCCCATCCCCCACGAAATTACCAAAATACCCCTCACTGGGCATTCTGCCACAGCCGGGTCCGGACCTTGCGAGTAGGGTCCGGACCCCGCACTGATAACTGGCTAGTGCGCAGGCCGGGTCCGGACCTCAGGTCCCGGGTCCGGAACCCGTACGCACCCCAATTCGGACATCGGCTCGGGTCCGGACCGTGACATCCGGGTCCGGACCGCAGCCGGCCACAAACATCATTGTCCGGACCCCAGTTTTCAGGGTCCGGACCCCGTGAGCAGATTTGCTCCACTAGGTCCCTTTCTTCGAAATTTTCAATTTCTGGGTCCCCACTCGCACCCAAAATGTTCCGAAACCATCTGAACCCAATTCCACACTAGCCATTACCGGTTCTCTCCGAACTTCATCAAATTTAGTAAAGTTCGAAACAACGCACCGAAATTCAAAGTGCTACATTCCTCCCCCCTTAAAGAGAGTTTCGGCCGCGAAACTATATCATACCTCAGCTGGACTCAGCGAAGAGGTAAGGAAACCGCTCCTTCATCGAGCTTTCCAATTCCCACGTGGCCTCGCGTTCACCGTGATTCGTTCATTGTACCTTTACATAAGGAATTTCACGGTTCCTCAAACTTTTCACCTCGCGATCCATGATACACAAGAGAAATTCCTCATAAGTCATATCCTCATGGAGCTCCATAGGCACATACTCGAGGACGTGCGCCGGATCATACACGTACTTGCGGAGCGTCGATACATGGAACACGTTGTGTATCCCCGCAAGTTTTGGTGGCAAAGCTAGCCGGTACGCCACAGATCCCACACGCTCCAAAACCTCATAAGGTCCAATGTAACGGGGACTCAACTTACCCCGAACACCGAATCGCTTCACCCCTCTCATGGGTGATACTTTCAAGAAGACGCGGTCTCCTAACGCGAATTCCAAATCTCGTCGACGTCGATCCGCATAACTCTTTTGTCTGGATTGCGCCGTCGACAAGCGCTCGCGTGCCAAACGGACCTTTTCCTCCGCTTCACGCAACACTTCCGGTCCTAAGACCCTTTTCTCGCCGACTTCACTCCAATGAATAGGAGAGCGGCATTTTCTTCCATACAAGGCCTCAAAAGGTGCCATTCCGATGCTAGATTGATAGCTATTATTATAAGCAAATTCAGCCATCGGCAAATGAGTAGGCCATGCACCCTTGAAGTCCAACACACACGCTCGTAGCATATCCTCCAAAATCTGAATTGTTCTTTCCGATTGACCGTCGGTTTGAGGATGAAATGCTGAACTGAAATCGAGCCGTGTACCCAAAGCTCCTTGCAAGCTTTTCCAAAAATGCGATGTGAAACGGGGATCTCGATCTGAAACTATCGAGGTCGGGACCCCGTGCAACCGCACAATCTCGTCCAGGTAGACTTGCGCTAACTTGTTCCCCGACCAAGTGGTGTGGATTGGCAAAAAGTGTGCCGACTTTGACAAACGATCCACCACCACCCAAATCGCGTCATGGCCACCTAATGATCGAGGTAAGCCCACAACAAAATCCATCGCGATATTTTCCCACTTCCAAACCGGAATGGGCAATCCTTGTAATTTTCCTGCCGGAAAGCGACGCTCGGCCTTCACTTGTTGGCACACTAAGCATTGTGCCACAAAGCGTCCCACATCAAGTTTTATCCCCGGCCACCAATAATGCAATTTGAGGTCCTTGTACATTTTGGTGCCGCCCGGGTGAATTGCATAGGGAGAAGTGTGAGCTTCTTTCAAGATCTCCCCACGAACGTCCTCAACTTTCGGCACGTACAATCGATTTCGAAATCGAATTGCGCCCTTCGAGTCTACATGAAAATCACCGGCGCGCCCGCTCTCGATAGCACCCCGCACCTTTTGGAGTTCCGGATCACCGGATTACTTTTCTTTTATTTGCTCCAACAAGGTCGGCCATACATTGAGATTCATAAGTCTAGCGGGGACGCCCGGGGCCACGATCTCCAAGTCGAACCGGCCCATTTCCTTGAGCAACGGTATTTGTCCCGTCATTTCAATTGCGAAGTTTTTCACGAATTTTCTACTGAGCGCATCGGCCACCACATTGGCTCTACCAGGGTGGTACAAGATGGTCAAGTCATAGTCTTTTATCAACTCCAACCACCTCCGCTGCCTCAAGTTCAACTCCTTTTGAGTGAATAAGTACTTTAAACTTTTGTGATCCGTGTAAACCTCACAATGCTCCCCGTACAAGTAGTGTCTCCACAACTTGAGTGCGAAAACCACCGCCGCAAGCTCTAGGTCGTGGGTGGGATAATTTTGCTCATAGCTTTTCAACTGTCGAGAGGCATATGCTATTACTTGTCCTTTTTGCATAAGCACACACCCAAGACCACGCCGTGATGCATCACTATACACCACAAAACCCTCCCCCGAAATCGGCAAGGCGAGTACCGGAGCCGAAGTCAACCTTTCCTTTAGCTCCTTAAAGCTTTGGTCGCATTCCTCGCTCCAAACATATTTGGCTCCCTTGCGGGTAAGACGCGTTAGTGGACCGGAGATTTTTGAAAATCCCTCCACGAACCGTCGGTAGTACCCTGCAAGACCCAAAAAGCTTCGCACCTCCGTGACATTGGTCGGGCGAGGCCAATCCTTGATTGCCTCTACTTTCATAGGGTCCACAGATACTCCTCCTGCGGAAATTACGTGACCCAAGAAAGCGACCTCACGGATCCAGAATTCGCACTTTTTCAATTTGGCGAATAACTTGTTCTCTCGAAGAACTTGAAGCACAATCCTTAAGTGCTCTTTATGCTCCTCTTCACTCCGAGAGTAGACAAGTATATCATCTATAAACACCACCACAAATCGATCTAGTAGTGGCTTGAACACACGGTTCATTAAGTCCATGAACGCCGCCGGGGCATTACTAAGCCCGAAAGGCATAACCGTGAATTCGTAGTGTCCATACCGCGTCCTAAACGCGGTCTTATGCACGTCCTCCGGTTTGATCTTCAATTGGTGATAACCGGATTGTAAATCTATCTTTGAATATACCTGAGACCCTTGCAACTGATCGAACAAGTCATCAATTTGGGATAACGGGTACTTATTCTTGACGGTCACCTTGTTCAACTCGTGGTAATCCACACATAACCGCAGCGAACCGTCCTTTTTCCGCACAAGTAGAACAGGGGCTCCCCAAGGTGACACACTTGGCTTTACGAAACCCTTGTCCATTAAATCTTGCAATTGTGCTTTCAATTCCTTCAGTTCCGCGGGTGCCATCCTGTACGGGGCCTTAGAGATCGGCGCCGTACCCGGGAGCAAATCGATCACAAATTCTATTTCCCGGTCCGGTGGCATTCCGGGCAACTCCGTCGGAAACACATCCGGGAACTCTTGGACTATAGGAATGTCCTCAAGTCCCAACACTTCCTTCCGGTCATCCACTACCGTCGCCAAGTAGGCAATGCATCCACTAGCAATAAGCTTCCTTGCTTGCGACGTGGACACCATCGACGCAAAGAGCGAACTCTTACACCCACGGTACACAAACTCCTTGTGCCCGGGTTCTTAAAACTTCACTATCCGGCTCTCACAATCAATAGTGGCGTGATACTTCGAGAGCCAATCCATTCCTAGGATCAAATCATACTCATTCATTCGATTTAACACCAGCAAATCAGCTGGAATGATCCAGTTCTCAACCCTCACAGGGCAATCCATACACTCATGATGTATACAAAAAATATGTTCAGGTACTTGCACAGTTCTTGCATGCGTGGCTTCTATGATTTCTATTCCATGTGCAATAGCAAATGATCGAGCAATGAATGAATCCGATGCACCGGTATCAAACAAAGCTCTACATCGAATGCCTTTAATTAACACAATACCTGCTACGACGTCATCCTGGGCAGAAGGCTCCTCCACCTGAGAGGCAAATACCCGCCCACTGGGCGCTGGTCGCTGGCCCTCCACTTGTCTCGGCGGCTATGCACGGCCTGCCGACATCGCCGCGGGTGGGATGCCCGCAAGCTGCCTCGGTGGTGCAAACGCCGACGCCGACGACGGTGCTCGGCTATCATCCATCGGACAGTTGTACCGCATGTGGCCCGGCTGTCCGCACTTGTAGCACCGGCCCTCGCGATGCTCACATTGTTGAGGGCCGTGGGAACCGCCACAAATTGGGCACTGGGTTGCGGGTCGATTCCGTCGGGACCCCCGCGATTGGTTTTGCGACTGCGAGTGCTTCGGGGGTCGCTTTGAGCTAGATTGCCCGCCCGAGCCACCCGCCGATCGCTTCTTTCCCTTCTCTTTCTCCTTCTCTTTTTCCCAAGATTCGCGCTCCTCGTGCGCACATGCATTCCCGTGCTCTACCCAAAGAGCACGGTCCAAGACCTCCGCAAAGGTCTGTAGCTTGAGGGCGTGCACGGCCCTAAAGATTTCCGGTCGAAGTCCGCGCACGAAGCAGTCGACTTTGTCCAACTCTCCGCGGACAACGTGCGGTACGCAATTTATAATGTACGAGAACTCCCTCTCGTACTCGCGCACGGTACGGTTCCCTTGTTTCAACTTGCGAAACCTTTCTTGAAGCTTTCTCTTCTCGCTATCGGGGAAGTAGGCAGCAAATACCATACCCCGAAATTCCTCCCATGACGGTGGCGGAAGGCTAGAGAGTCTATCCCGTCGGACTCCCTTCCACCATACCTTCGCCGATCGCTCCAAGCAATGAGCGGCGAGATGTACTTTGTCCCTCTCCAAGGTATAAAGGTCCTCGAAGAGTGTCTCGATTGCGTCGATCCATGTTTCTACATCCCACGGATCCACATTCTCCCCGCTAAAAATAGGCGGGTTGAACTTTTTGAACCTCATGAGAGCCGCAAGTGCGCGCTCTCGTTCCGCGTCCTCCATCTCGGAATCGGGCATAGGAGCACCCGATCCCTCGGCCACAGTCGGTGGTGCAGGTGGCGCCACGGCCGGCGCCGGTGCCACCCCCTCGGCCGGTATCGAAGCAGAGGCCGGAGGTACTCCCGACCTCTCCTCCCGAATCGCAGCCGCCTGCTGCGCCATTTCGTCTTGGAGCTTTTTAATTTGCTCCTCCTGTCGCTGCATGGCTTCGGCCTGTCGCCGAACCACGCCCATCAACTCGGTCAACTCATTACGAAGACCCGAGTTCTCACCCTCCCCGAGTTGTTCGGGAGCCGCGCTCGATCCTCCAAGCCCAGCCCTCGTAGGAGGCCGTCCACGTACCATTATCTCCTGAAAACACAACGACTTTGGTCATTTCGTGACATTCAAAGTCATTTGTAACACAACGTTTCACGAAAATAAACATGAACCCAATCTAGGCGAAAGTCACACAAGGGTCCTTATTCCCCTCACTTGGTTTCATGTTGTCGGCCGCCAACACGAACACACTTGGTGAAGAATAAGACACACCTCGAATCTACCTCTATTTCTAACTAGAGGTATAAGGACATAACCCAATCTCTTATCTTTCGCCACAATCAAAGATCTCGTCACTCACGAGCCTACACTCCTAGGGACTTTTCCATCCTAGGGTTTCTTAGGTCCACCTAGACCGTTTCTATTCTCTGATACCACCTCAATCTGTCACGCCCCGCCGGGCCTTAAACACCAACTAGGTGGAAAGGATAACCGCACGGGCGCATGCACCAGACCCGCCGAACGGATAGAGTCTTTTCTATCTGCCCAAGGCATCACAACACGAGCTTATCCACAATGTTCCAACTAGGAACGGAGTACAAGAGTTGCACAAGGAAAGCATCAACACAAAGAAGTTCTACTTCTATTACATCACATGGCACAATATACATGTCCAAATTTTTCCTTTTTCATTCCATACATTATGTTCCAAAATTATGGAATATACAAGTTTCATACATATAATGAAAATCCCCTATGCTATCATAGTTCAAAACTAGGGGTACACTCTATGTGTCACCAAAATAGAAGGGCCGCTATCTAGAGAGCTAAACCCTTGCCTCGCTCCGCCGCCTCACTCGCGGAAGGGCCTGAAAAACGTGGGGTGAGAACTATAAACATAGTTCCCAGTAGGTAAGGCCACCCAAGAGAGAAGCTCGACCCACCAGGTCCAAAGAAACACCATATGCATATGTTAGATCACAAATAACTATGCAAGATATATTTACATGCTAGTAAATAAACATAAAGGATGCAACCAAATGAAATATAATTTATCATTCTCTCCTAGGTTCATCCTATATTCCACATTGACTAAGTTTGACTACTTGTCATCACTTATGGTTTCGGAATCGCCGTCTCACCATAATAGTTCCAACATTCAAGGAGTGAAATCGTCACATCCTAGTTCGAGTAGCGAAATCGTCGCATACTCGGGATAGCAAAATCGTCGTACATCCCAATCAACACCGCCAACTTATGGCATAGGTAGCGAAATCGTCGCATACCCGGGATAGCAAAATCGTCGCACATCCCAATCATCACCGCCAACTCATGGCATAGGTAGCGAAATCATCGCATACCCGGGATAGCAAAATCGTCGCACATCCCAATCATCACCGCCAACTCATGGCATAGGTAGCGAAATCGTCGCATACCCGGGATAGCAAAATCGTCGCACATCCCAATCATCACCGCCAACTCATGGCATAGGTAGCGAAATCGTCGCATACCCGGGATAGCAAAATCGTCGCACATCCCAATCATCACCTTTTCACTTGTCAACCTAAGTCTCATGACCCTAGGTTCAAGTCACTAAGTCTCACCTATGTTCAATGACACTAGGTTTACTTTCTCATTCTCAACCTAGGTTCCATGACTCTAGGTTTAATCTCATGTCCAACCTATGTTCAATGACACTAGGTTCCTTTATCACATATTCCAACTTATGTTCAATGACACTAGGTTCAATTCTCATATGTTCCAACCTATGTTTAATAACACTAGGTTTAATTCTCATGTCCAACCTATGTTAGGTTTAATCATACATGCAACCATGCAACAAGTATCAATAATTAAAATATACTTGAAATATACATCATGCAATAGGAGCTCATTGTTCTACCTATCATGATTTTACCTTTGCCAACATACAATTTCTAGGGTTCACAACACATACAATTTTATTTTTAAATGGATAATTATCCTAGACATGGAAGTGACCTAATCACTTCGGTAAACACAAACCCACCTCAAGAGCTTTCAAATCCTTGTATTCTTCAAGCTCCTAAGTGTCCAAGCCTTGAGTTCTTGCTTCAACCCAAGCTTCAACAAGAAAACGGTTCGTTACTCATTACGAACCCTAAATTCAACTCAATATGTGAAATCAAGTGTTCTAACATGATTTCCTATGCCTCAATTGTAATTCCCGAAGGTCCAAATATTTTTAGAACCTCCCATGGCAAAAGCCCCAAATCTACCTAGGGTTTGCATGCATGCAAGCCAAACCCTAGATTTCATGGCCAATCTCCCACCATTTGTGGTTTAGATTGCCTAGGGTTTCCAAAAACCTCATTTCAAAGGATTAAATCCAAGGTTTAAACCCTAAATCACAAGAACTCACCTTAAAGCCCTAGCTCCCAAGCTCCTTCTTACACCAAGAAGCTCCAAATCCACCTTAGAAGCTTTTCCCAAGGTCAAATCCTTCACTTCTCCAAGCTTTGGAGAGATCTCTAGAGAGAGAAAGTGAGGGAGAGGGAGAGGGAATGAGAGGAAAAATGGAGGAGTAATGAGGAGAGAGACTTCAGCCCTCTATACATAGCCCATCTCCCACGAAATTACCAAAATACTCCTCACTGGGCATTCTGCCACAGCCGGGTCCGGACCTTGTGAGTAGGGTCCGGACCCCGCACTGATAACTGGCCACTGCGCAGGCCGGGTCCGGACCTCAGGTCCCGGGTCCGGAACCCGTACGCACCCCAATTCGGACATCGGCTCGGGTCCGGACCGTGACATCCGGGTCCGGACCGCAGCCGGCCACAAACATCATTGTCCGGACCCCAGTTTTCAGGGTCCGGACCCCGTGAGCAGATTTGCTCCACTAGGTCCCTTTCTTCGAAATTTTCGATTTCTGGGTCCCCACTCGCACCCAAATGTTCCGAAACCATCTGAACCCAATTCCACACTAGCCATTACCGGCTCTCTCCGAAGTTCATCAAATTTAGTAAAGTTCAAAACAACGCACCGAAATTCAAAGTGCTACAAAAAGGAAGGGGACACCCATATCCCATTGAATATGATGACATACTCTTTCCATTAGGGTATGTCATTCCTAAATTCAAACAGTTTAATGGGATAGGCAATCTAGACCAACATATGGCGCATTTTAAGGCTACATGTGGTAACACTGGAGGCAACAGTGCTTTATTACTGCGCCAGTTCCCACAAAGTTTAACTGGAGTCGCTTTTGACTGGTACTATTCCCTCGAAGATGGCTCCATTAAAACTTGGAACGAGATGGAAGATGCTTTCCGAGCAAAATTCGCCACAGTTAGTGATAGAATTTCAATAGCTGATCTCGCAGCTACCAAAAGAAAAAAAAAAGAGTCAATGCTAGATTATATAACACGGTGGCGAAATTTGAGTATAAAATGTGAAACAACTCTTGAGCAATCTCAAGCAGTGGAGTTGCTTAAAGGAAACATTGACAACTGGATGGCTCCATTTCTTTGCACTACCAGTTGCACAACATTTCAAGACCTCATACTGAATGTGTCGAAACTAGAAAAGACTGATTCACAAATTTCAGCAAACTTTTATCCCTCTAACCTCGAAGGGAAGATGGAAAGAAAGCTGAAGCTAAAACCACTGGGTCAAGGACCAGATATGCTAACAACGTAGAAAGAGGGAAGAAACCTACCGCATCGGCTGTGCCAACACCTAAGCCGATGTTAGGTGGCGGCAATGGCAGGCCGACTATAGAGGAAAGAAGAAATAAAGTCTACTCTTTTAAGAGAGAAAAAGTAAAGAAAATATTCATAGACGCCCTCAGAAGCGGCCTGCAGTTACCAGAGCCGAAGAGACCAGAGGATGTCGGCAAAACTGATGATTTCAATTATTGTCTCTATCATAGAATTGTCAGCCATCCTATCGAAGATTGTTGGTTGTTTAAAGACTGGGTCGAGAAACAATACAAGACCGGCGCCATTACTCTCTCCCGTTCGTCCCTGATAGATCCTCAAGTGGAAGAAGCTAATACAATTACTACAGTCAAGGAGGAGGCGGCCAAGTCCGATAACCCCCTTTTTTCAGAATTTTGGAATACTTTTCTTACTAAGAAAACTCGAAGGATGCTCAAACAATTACAAAAAACACCCGGGATTATATGGCGAGGCCCCTTGAATCCAGAGGTGCGACCGATGTCGTTTGAGAATCAGCCTTCGTCATCTTCTGAGTCACATAATCCCCCAACTATTTCAAACCGAAAAGTAATAAAGAAAAAGAAAAACAAGAAGCCCGTAGATCCGGAACCGTGTGAGTCTAAGAAGACAGAGCTCGAAGAGTATATTGACTCTCTAGAGGAGTATGTACAGAAAGAGAGGGAAGCAGTATTAATCAAGGATTTCGTAATCGGAGCGATGGAAGGCACGACCGTCCCGATACGAAAGGTTGATAAAAATGCAAAATTTAGAAAACATGTTGAGCCTCCTCTTTCGCTTCATAAAAAGATCCATGTAAATTCAGGAACCAAATTTGAAGAGATAGAGGAAGAGATTTATGAAGAGGCACAAAACTTCTGGCGAGAAGTGTGCAGAGTCACTTCTGTTCGCAATGTTGACAGTGAAGACGAATTTGCCTCCGCATTGGAAGACAATATCGATGATGACATTGAAAGAGGATTCGGTAGTAATAGCGAGGAAGAATTTCGACAAAAGTTAGAAAGAAAGAAAAATGAGGAACAAGATTCGATCGCATATGCACAAAGAGCTATGAACCATAAATTAGACCTAACCAATGATGAGCTCTTTAACATGCGAATTGAACAAAAAGAGATAGCCAAAATGGTGATCGGGCTTGAAGCGAGGATTGAGCAAGTGTTGCGGTTGATGGCCCCAGCCTCTCGACGAGCTCGACCACCAAGAAATAACCATCTTCAAGAGATCATGGAGCGCATTGAGAGAACACTGGCATCCGGCACCCTCCACAGGCAGACAGTAAAGAGTAAATCTTTTCAGAATTCTGGACAACTTTGTGCTAAAAAAAAAAATCAAGATCCACGAACTCAAGGAAAGAAACAACAGATGTCTCAAAAGAATAGGGACAATCAAGCTCTGATCCCCAATCGACAGCAATCAACTAATGATCAAAGGAAAGGCCCTATTCCAAGACAGGAGAAAAAGATGACTGGTATTACAATCAATGATGAGAAAGTGACAGAAAGGCCGCAACACAAAGATGTAACCGCTCATCAATACAGAGAAGGTTTGGAAGCGAGAGCAAAGAAACATGCAATTTCAATCTCATCGTTATCGTCAAGCAGGGGGGCATAATATAGAAGAGTCTGCAAAAATTGATCAAATGCGACCCTCGACCAGTAGGAACCTCAATAAAAATCAGGCCTCAAAGAATGTGAACAATGTAGGAATGTACCTGCCATATGTTGAAGATGAACTTATCTTCTGCACTTTTTGTGGAGAAAGTGACTATTCCTATAGAAGCTGTCGACATTTAAAAGAACTGGGGGAGAAAACTCTTAGTAAAGAGTCTTGCAGAGTGAACACTATTTCTGAAGATCATTCTGAGGGATCTGTTAATAGACGAAGACGAAAAGGCAAACAATCAGTCGTGGCAAGCGAGGAAGACGACAGTGCGTGGCTAGCATATGAACCTCCTTCCCAAAATCAAGAATTGAAGAGAATAGAAACTCGCGTTCTGGAGACGGGAAATGATGTAAAAAGGTTGCAACTAGACATCCAGTCTTTAAAGTTAAATCTAGACTGTGTCGCGACCGCAGTGAAGAACATGAGTTCTCAAACAAAAATGATAATTGATATACTTCATTCTCAAGAAGGTGGAAGTTCGAAGAAAGCTCGAAAAGAAGTCTGTAGGGCAGTTGATATCGATACTGGTTCAAAAGAAGACGATGAAGGACTAATAGATGCCCTGCAAATAAAATTAAGATCTGGAAAAGTGTTACCCGAAAAGCGAAGTTCGGGTGACAAAGAGAAAGGCAAAGAAACACAAGTCGACGGGGAAGTTTCAACTCCTTCCAATCAAACAAAGCTAACAAGGGCAGAATACAATGTACTCTCCCACTTACGAAAGGTGCCAGCACCTTTGAGTGTCTATGATGCTCTTATGATGTCTAAAGAGCTTAGAGATGTTTTAATCTATGCTCTCCAACATCCTGAACCCTTTCATGCATTTTTTGCTGAGACGAATATGAAGGAGGCATTGTATCTCCTTCACACGACTAGTATCACTTTCACGGAAAATGACCTGTTGATGGGACAACACATCATAACCAGCCACTGTATGTTACTGGCACAACCGATGGAGAAAAAGTGAACCGAATTTTGATTGATCCCGGATCTTCTGTGAATCTTATGACCCTAAGAACCCTAAAAAGTCTGGCGATGAATGTTGGCCACTTAGACTCAGAAAAAATTATAATTCAAGGGGGTCTATTACTCTTCCTATAAAATTCGGAAAACTCCAAACTGAGGCAAAGTTCTATGTAATAAACGCAGACACTTCTTATAAGGCGTTATTAGGAAGGCCTTGGCTACATAAATATCATGTAGTTCCATCTACCCTTCATCAATGCTTAAAATATATAAAAGATGAGGAGGAATACAGAGTTGATGGCGATATTCGCCCATTTGGAGTTCACGAAGTTCGATATGAAGATGCAAGATACTTTATAGAATCCGAAGTCGCAGAAGAAAATCGCACTCGATCAAGCGAACGACTCCCTAAAAAGAAGAAACTTGTCAATGAAGTTAAAAGGGAGTCAACAGTGCCACATTTTGGAAGTGACTCGGACAGTTCTGATCTTGATGAAGATGAGTTATGCCGAGCTATGAAGCTCCTCTCACACTCGAAGTCGAAAGCTTGTCAGAAGATGAACATCACTTTATAGCTTGTGTCAATGCTGGTAGAGTGGTTGCAGAGGTTCCTGAGCTGATAGAAGACACATTGGCAATCCTCAAGGTTCCTGAAAAATGCCACAAAGTTATTTCTGCAAAACGGGATTTTGTCGTGGACCACTTAAAAACTTTCTTCGTCCCGCCAAAAGTTGAAGGGGAAAATATCGTGAAAAGGGGAATCCTATTTTATAAATCTGATGATCTAAACTCCAGTGGCACAATTGCTCTAGAAGACTATGATGAAGATATATACGAAAATATAAAAATTCCAAGTTATTTTTCAACCAACCTAAAAAGAATGATATACAAGTTAGGCTTCCCTACGAAGAGATCTTGGGCCAACCACAAGTTCTTTCAGCAAATGTAGAATCCACCTCAAAGAAGATCTATACTTCCAAATGGCAAATCTAACGATACAAGAGGCCTGGGATATTACAAAGGTTCTATTTATTGAGATATCCATGCATGCAACATGATCAATTCAAATGAATATGAAAAGGTCGATGGTATCATTGAGCGTTCGGTTGATGAACAGAGACCTATTGAACTAAAAGATGCACCGCAAGAGCTTGAAGATGGAGGGCAAGCAACTGTCGACGAACTTCTCGAGATAAATCTGGGAACAGAGGAAGATCCAAGGCCCACTTATATAAGCGCACTACTTCCACACGAAGAACAAGAAAAGCTAAAGATGCTGCTAATGGAATTTAGAGATTGCTTCGCGTGGAGCTATAAAGAAATGCCAGGCCTTGATCCTGAGGTGGCTGTACATAAACTAGCTATAGATCCTCAAGCTCACCCAATCAAACAAGCTCCTAGGAGGGTAAGAGTAGATTTGGAAGAACAAATCACCATGGAAACCAAAAATCTCATTGAGGCGGGCTTTGTAAGGGAAGAAAAGTACGCTAATTGGATCGCCAGCATTGTTCCGGTCAAGAAGAAGAATGGCCAAATCCGCATATGCGTCGATTTTCGGGATTTAAATAAAGCCTGCCCAAAAGATGACTTTCCGTTACCAATAACCGAACTAACGATCGACAACACATCGAGTTGCGAAATTTTCTCGTTTATGGATGGCTCATCAGGATATAACCAGATCAAGATGGCGCCGGAGGATGAGAAAGACACTGCATTTAGGACTCCTATTGGAATATACTGTTATAAAGTCATGCCTTTTGGCCTCAAGAATGCTGGAGCTACATATCAACGAGCAATGACTAGAATATTCGATGACTTGCTTCACAAGACAGTCGAGTGCTACGTCGACGACTTGGTAGTAAAGACAAAGAGCAGAGAAAATCACTTTCAGGATTTAAAAATTGTCTTCACTCGACTAAGAGAGTACCAGCTAAAAATGAACCCGCTCAAATGTGCGTTTGGAGTTTTTTCAGGTAAATTTCTTGGGTTCATTGTCAGGCATCGAGGAGTAGAAATTGACCCTTCAAAAATCAAAGCTATTGTGGAGATGCCTCCTCCAAAGAATTTAAAACAGCTTCGATCCTTTCAAGGGAGATTAGCATATATCAGGAGATTTATTTCAAATCTCTCTGGCAGGGTTAAACCCTTTTCCAGACTAGTAAAAAAGGATGCACCATTCGTAGCAGAATGTCAAGCAGCTTTTGAAGACATAAAAAGGTACTTAATGACTCCACCAGTACTTGCCGCTCCAATACAAGGCAAACCTCTAATATTATATACAACAGCCCTTGATGGATCATTGGGAGCACTTTTAGCGCAAAATAATGAAGAGGGAAAAGAGCAAGCTCTATATTATCTCAGCAGAATGTTGGTGGGAGCAGAGAATTCATATTCGCCAATTGAAAAGCACTGTTTAGCACTTACATTTGCTGTCAAGAAACTGAGACATTATATGCTTGAGCACAAAATCTATTTAGTGTCGAAAGTTGATCCTCTCAAATTTCTAATGACAAGACCTATTTTGACCGGAAGGCTAGCGAAATGGACGGTCGAGTTTGACATTACCTACATGCCACAGAAGGCTGTTAAAGGACAAGCACTTGCTGATTTTTTAGCAGCACACCCAGTTGCTGATGACTCACCGTTGGTGTGCAATCTGCCAGATGAAGAGGTGTTGCTGGTCGAGAATGAACAACCATGCTGGGAGATGTATTTTGATGGAGCATCTTCCATCCAACCTGCATATAGTCCGAATATCCCGCAAATAAGGGCAGGAGTCGGACTAATCTTTGTGGCGCCGGAAAAAGGAATCTTGCGATATTCTCTAGCACTTTCTGAACCTCGCACAAATAATGAAGCCGAATACGAAGCCCTAATTGCGGGATTAGAGATAGCCCTCTTTATGAATATACAACAATTACACATCTATGGAGATTCTCAGCTAATCATTAATCAGGTGATAGGCGAGTATAAAGTTCATAAGCCGGAACTGACCAAATACCAAAAAAGGGTGCAAGAGCTTATGAAGGAAATACCAAATGTCACACTAGAAAGGGTCTCTCGAGCCGTAAACGGGAGGGCTGATGCTCTGGCTAGACTAGCTAAAGAACTAGCTGACCCCGATCTTGACGAAGTCCATGCAACCATTAAGAACAGAAAAATTCTAGCACCTACAAACTTGGACCTTAAGGATGGATCAAAAGAAATTCAACAGGCGAATGTACTAAAAGTTGAAGTGGAAGATGATTGGAGGGAACCCTTCATTAATTATTTCAAATACAATAAACTTCCAGAAGAAAAGTCGGAGCAAGTTCAATTGAAAAAGAGAGCAATGCGGTATGCCTTCGTGAATGATACCCTCTATCGAAGGTCGTATAATCAGTTATGGCTAAGATGCATATCGCCAGAAGAAATCAAACAAGTTATGTACGAGGTTCATTCCGGTGTATGCGGTGCACACCAATCTGGCCCCAAGATGCGCCTTAAGATTAAGCACCTGGGCTATTATTGGCCCATGATGGTTCAGGATTGCGTGGAGTATGCTAGGAAATGCCATCAATGTCAGATTCACAGCGACTTCATCCATCAACATCCGAATCCTCTACATCCAACAATTGCATCATGGCCTTTCGATATGTGGGGAACAGACGTCATAGGACCAATTAACCCTCCTTCATCCCGAGGACACAAATTCATTCTTGCTGCAACAGACTACTTCTCTAGATGGGCTGAGGCTGTCCCATTGAGAGAAGTAAAAGCAGATAACGTCATAAAATTCTTTAGAGAAAATATTCTGAACCGCTTTGGAGTTCCTCGTCGAATTGTCTCTGATAACGGCCCGGCTTTCAAGAATTTTAAGGCAGGCAGATTCGCTTCCCATCATAAAATTGATTGGCGATATTCATCGATTTACAACCCAAGAGCTAACGGTTTGGCCGAAGCCTTCAATAAGACTCTGATCAAGCTTTTGAAGAAAATTGTCGGTAAAAATAAGAGGGAATGGCATGATAAGATTTCAGATGCACTTTGGGCTTATCGAACAACTTTCAAAACCCCTACCCAAGCCACGCCTTATTCTCTAGTTTTTGGAACTGAAGCAGTGCTCCCGTTAGAGGTAGAGTTGCCGTCATTAAGGATAGCAATGCAATATGAGATGACAAATGAGGAAAATATCCTTTTAAGACTTGATGAGCTGGATTCTCTAGATGAGACGCGATTAGCTGTGCAACAAAACTTAGAACTTTATCAGTCTCAAATGTCGAGGGGTTACAACAAATTGGCACGTGTTCGTACCTTTCAAGCAGGAGATTTGGTACTAGTTCACCGCCGACCTATCATCATTAACAAACATGCTGGGGGCAAATTTGATTCAAACTGGGAAGGCCCCTACGTCGTAGAGAAAGTATACGAGGGAGGAGCTTATCAATTAATTGATGCAAAAGGGGAAAGACCAATGCCGCCGATCAATGGTCGATTCTTGAAGAAATACTACCCATAAAAAAATAAAAAAAAGAAGAAGAAGAGAAGAGTTCCGGCTGTGATAGAATCTCACAGGTAAAAATGGAATCCCCGCTGTGAAAAAATCTGTCCTCGGCTCACAGGCAAAAATTAGGGGAAAGGTCTCTAGCGAAAACCCTCATGGGCGCTAGTTTCCAATAAACATAAAATCCACACTTATTCTGCCGACGATGGAATGCTGACTCACCCTTTGGGGTCGGTTACGCGCAGCAATCTCGACATACCGAGTTGCTTCCGGAGGCCAAACAAACTCAACTCATTTTCTTGCCGACGATGGAGTGCTAACCCACCCTTTGGGGTCGGTTATGCGCAGCAATCTCGACATACCGAATTGCTTCCGGAGGCCAAACAAACTTAACAAAAGTCTAAAAAAAAAAATCACACCTTTCTCCTGCTCTCCTAGAGTTCACAACAGAAAGGTGGGGGGCACTTTGTTTGAGTTAAAAAAAAAAAGAAAATGTAAAAAGAAAAAAGGAAATGTACAAAAAAAAAAGGAAAGAAAAAAAAAAGGGAAAGTAAAGGGGAGGTGAGCCCGCCTCCCTTTTCTTCCAAGTAAGCAAAAAAAAAAAAAAGGAAAAAAAAAAGAAAAAAATGGAAATGTACAAAAAAAAAAGGAAAGTGTGCAAAAAAGGGGTAACAAATTATTTGATTGAGGTTTTTTTCATCAATAGGTTGAGATTTTTTTTTAGATTGAGATTTTCTTCCCCAACAAATTAAATTCTTCCTTTTCTCTTTAAAGTTTGAATTATTTCAAAAAAAAGTGTGGCATTTGACCCCCCTATAAGATGCAATCAAAAATTTGTACAAAAGAGAGTTTTTTTTTGGGAGAAAGATTCTTGGCTAAAAAATCTACAAGAGAAGAAAAAAAAAAGAAGAAAAAAAAAAGAGAAGAGAAAAGGTAAAAAAAAAAGAGAGTAGCTTTTGTTTAATTTATTTTTTTACTCTCTTTCTCTCTCTATCTCTCTCTCTCCCGCATGCATGCATGAGGTGGGATTCCCTCCCTCTTTGCTTCCCTGCGTAAGTAGCAGAGGGAGGTGCCACCACCTCCCCCACTCCCTCAATCCGTACACGCAACGACGACGACTAAAATCACGACGGCTTCCACGGCGACAAAAGGGTGACGCACGCATACGAACGGTGTAAGTACGATTTATTTTGTCAGTTTGATCAATCCGACCATCTTCGCGATAGGTTCGAACCGATCAAATTTGACAATAAATCGCTACTTTCGTCGTTCGCATGTATTGCTAATTCCTATACCGAGCGGCCATCTTCGTGATAGGCTCGACACGGTCGAAGGGTTGATCGAGCGGCCATCTTCGCGATAGGCTCGACACGATCAAATCTGATTATTTTACGATCTTCTATACAGAGCGGCCATCTTCGCGATAGGCTCGACGCGGTCGAAGGGTTGATCGAGCGGCCATCTTCGCGATAGGCTCGACACGATCAAATCCGATTATTTTACAATCTTCTATACCGAGCGGCCATCTTCGCGATAGGCTCGACACGGTCGAATCCGCATACTTGGACAAAATATGATAACGAAAAATACAAAAATAAATAAGTAAATAAATAAAATAACGAATATGTTTCGACTCGCCATCTTCGTGATAGGCAATATTTGAACCATATGCCATCTTCGCGATAGGCACGGTTCGATTCGATCACATTGCCATCTTCGTGATAGGCACATACTTGATTAAATCGCCATCTTCGTGATAGGCGTAATATGGCTTAATCGGACTCCGTGATTGGGATGGGTTTGCAACACTTTATGAGTGCAAAAAAAAAAAGGATTTTGAAGTTGGCTCAATTAATTCAAATCAAAGAATGGTTTAGAGTTAATAAAGAGTCTAATTTGCAATTTATTCATGAGCTTAATGAATAAAACCTCATATGCAGCCCACTAAATAAATTAAATATAGTTCAGTCCAAAGTCTGAATGTAGCCCATATTCAAATATAGGTCCAGTCTACATGCGGGCCTGAATCCAACTCATGTACAAATGCAGGCCCAATGTGTATACGGGCCTGAATCTAGTCTGTGTATGAATGCAGGTCTAATTTATTCATGGGCCCTGAATTCAGCCCGTAAATAATTACAGGTCCAACTCACTTACAGGCTCCAATCCAGTCCACATACAAATAAAATCCAGTACTTATATGGGCTCAGAATCCAGCCCGTATGAAGATAAAGCCCATCTTGCTTAAGGGCCTCAATTCTAACATGCGTGAAGATTTAAACCCAGCATCAAGTTCAGAATTCAGCTTACACATAAATAAATCCCTCCACCTAGGGCATGTTTGTTTCACCGTAAGTGAACTTTGGGTTGAAGTGGACTTTGGGTTGAAGTGAAGTTCAGGTGAAAATTACTTCACTTCCGTTGTTTGTTTCAAGCTGTGGAAGTGAAGTTCTGGCAGTTCTGCTGTTTGTTTGGTAGTAAATAGATGATGTAGAAAGTGCAGTTCTCCACTTCCGCTGTTTGTTTCACCGAAAACTATTTAATCTGTACACCCCAGGTAAACTTACCTCCTAAATAATATTACTTTTTATTTTCTAACTTAGTAAATAATAAATTATAATAAATAAAAAATAATATAATTATATATAATTATAAAATAAAATTATTAACAAATAAAATTATAATAATGCAACAAATAAAATATAATTATAATAATGCAACAAATAATATTGCTGTCAGATACCACACCAACTAATACACAACAAACTAAATTTCATCATATTTTAGACATGCAATCTAAATAAAAAAATTAATCACTTTCCCAATTAAACATATTTAGATGAAAAAAAAGAGGGCTTTTTTTTTGGGGGGGTCTGTAAAGAAAAAAAAAAGGTGGCGTGAGAGGGAAGAGAAGAGAGGGAGAGTAACCCTAAGAGAAATAGTGTAATTAAGTTCCCAAATCACTTCCTTCACCTCACCGAAATTGACTTCGCCTCCTAGGAGGGCGAAGTCAATTTCCCCATTTTGGATGAACTGCACTTTCGACCGTAATAATATTACGGTGAACCAAACAGCGAAAGTGGTCAGTTTTCACCGAAAACTATTTCCCCCCTCTCCACTTATGGTGAAACAAACATGCCCCTAGCCTACATGCATATTCGGGCCCAAAACCCATTAAACCCAAAGTCCATTTTTGCTACAAATGAAGCCTATGGGATCTAAAGTCTACAAAGTCTACTTTGGCCACAAATGAAGCCCATGGAACCTAAAATCCACAAAGCCTATTATTTGGCTACAAATAAAGTCCATAAGACCCAAAGTCCACAAAGTCTATTTTTGCTACAATAAAGCCCATGAAACCCAAATCCACAAATAAAACCCCAAAATCTAAAGTCCACAAATAATACCCAACTTAATTTATTTTATAAATAAATCCACCAAAAATTCAAAAGCATGAACCCATACTACCAAACCCATATCATTTAGGCACCTCCAACCCAAATTCAATTTAGCCCAAATAGAAAATCGGCCTTTCATGAATTATCTTCATGAACCAAAGTGGATTTCTTTCCAATGGGCTTCTCATGAATTATTTTTATGAATCAAAACGGGCTTTCCAAATAGGCCCTTCTTGTGATTTAATTTTATGAGTCAAAATGAGCTCTCCAAATAGGCCTCCACTCATGAATTATTTTCATGAATCAAAATGAAATTCCATCATGAATCAAAAAAGGCTTTCCAAATAGGTCATTCTTATGAATTAATTTCATGAGTCAAAGTGGGCTCTCCAAATGGACATCTATTCATGAATTAATTTCATGAACCATAGAGATGGGATTCTATCGTAAATTAATTTCATGAACTGGATTCATGGACTTTCAAAATGAGCCTCTATTCATGAATTAATCAATTTCATGAATCAAATTCAAATCCAACTTGACCGCCAAGTCGTTAAACTGAGCACACAAATGACCGCCAAGTCGTTAAAATGAGCTATTCAAATTGACCGTCAAGTCGTTAAACTAAACAGTTGACCGCCAAGTCGTTAAACTGAGTACACCAAGTTCCATTCAAATTGACCGCTAAGTCACTAAACTGAGCAAATCAAATTTCAATCAATATTGACCGCCAAGTCGTTAAACTGAGCAAACTAAATTCCATCCAACTTCAAATCGACCGCCATGTCATTAAACTGAGCATCTCAAAATCAACCGACCGCCAAGTCTGTAAACTGAGCATTTCACTAATGTACAGTGGGGGTATGCCCCTGCTTAAGCCATGTACTTGAAAATTATATGAATCAAAGTTCATATTTATACTATGGTCTCTTTTTATTATCAGCATTAAATTTGGTCTCTTAATCGAGGGTTCCTTAACACTATTAGTGTGGGGTAATTAACAGTAGATGCTTGCGTCTATCGGAAGCCATGAACCTATAAACCTGATTTCAAATTAAAATTTAAATAAATCTAATATGTACCATGAATGACCACTCGCCTTGCGGCGGGGCCGAGTTCATTCGCGGCAGACAGTCCTACGCTAAAAAGTTAATTTATAATGATTACAAAAGGAATAGATCGTTTAGTAAAATGGCTAATAAAAGCTCAGCTGTGAAGTATAAAAGATCTGTAAATATATAAGCTAAAATGTGAATGTAGATAACAAACTCGTCAAAACTATTAAATTTCTTTTTAAAAATAATTAACTTTCGTTTTCCCTTTTTTATATATTTAAGAAAAAAAAATAGAGACGAAAAGCTCGAAGACTAACTCCGAAAAAGATAGGAAATATGAAAGAAAAAGAGGCAAAACGAAAGGCAAAAATAAGAAAGAAGTTAAAAGAGAAGGGATTGATTTTTATACAGGATTGGATATGGATTTTACAAGAGAGTGGGAAGAGAGGATATAGATAGTACAAAAAGATTTTAAAAAAGAAAAGATCCACACTTTTTTTTATTTTTTTTTATAGGAATATAGAAGGAATGGATAAAAGAGGAGAATGATATATAGATTTAAGAAAACAAATTTTGAAAGTCCCTACTTGGTACTCCCTTTTATATATCTATAAGGTGATAAGTCTTTATGTTTTATTTGTAATTTAGTTCTTATAATTCTTTATCTAATCCTATTTTTCTTGGATACAGGTGAGACCTAAGACCTTGTTCCTATGGTTGGCTATACTGGATGGACTCCTAGTTAGATGAATATCACTCGAGATAGGCTGATCGTGCACAAGACCCTCCTGATGTACGGTTTTCAGGGGAGAGTTGCATGGCCTGGCGCCTAATTGCGGCATAATGACCTTTAAACTGTTACACCCTTATGAAATCCATCAGGCGTATATGCTTTTCAGCTGCTAAAGATGAAATGTTCATCATAACGAAACTAACCCTAGCATGGCCTATTTTTAGATCAAGATGTTAGGTCTACATGATGCAAGAAAAATATGATAGATATAAGAACAAGAAGAACTATATTACAAAAAAGCATAAAGACTTACATATTTATAGATACATAAAGGTTTCCCTTTCGGGAAGCCCCGAAAGTGGAAAGGAGGAAAGGAGGAAGGAGACGACTTCTTACAAACGATCTCAAACAAAAACTTGAAAGAATTTACACAGGAAAAGCAAAGGAAAACATAAGGGACATAGGTAGGTGAAGGTTTAGATGGTGGATAGTAGGGCAGTGATGGAGGCTGTGGTGGATATGTAATAATTAAGACTAGAACTGTGGGTATAGTGTCACGCCCCGAACCCGAGACGTAACAGACGCCGCATACCTGCTAAAATAGCAAGTACGCAAGGCTACAGAGCAAGACAGAAAACATGCAAAATGATGTTTACAGAATTTTCTACTATATCCAAGGAATAATCAAGAGATGAGACTAACAATTAAATTTCAACTTACTACAAAAGACAAACGAAAGTTCAGTCTAACAGATACCATAAATAACAAAACGTGGGTACGAAGAAAAATAACAAAACAGAAGCAGATGAATAAATGACAGTTTACGAAATCCCAAAATTTATATCTAGATAAATAGACATAAAACAAAAGAAACTAAACTAAAAGACTAGCTAAGTCTAACGTTCACTCGGTCTCAGTCCCGCCCCGCGAATCAGTCTCGATACCTGGGTAAGCAACCATACACCATATTAGTCGGATTAAGCATACAAATAGACATATATAACATACAAAAGTTAATTTGAGCGACTGGTTTATAATTTACAAGACTTTGGAAATTAAGATATTACAAAACTTAAAATTCATATCAGATTGAACGATAAATTTACAAGGCACTTCTCTTTCAGTAATTAAACAAAATAAATATAATATCTCTGGCAACTAACTATATTTGTGATCCGTTGGCGAGATCCAGATACGCCCGAGGGCGCAAATGAAACAGAAGCACCCGAAGGTGCATAACAGAACAGAGGCACCCAAAGATGCATGTACAAAACAGATACGCTCGAAAGCGTAAACAAAACAGATGCGCGGATAGGCGCAGGCACCCGAAGGCGCAATACAAAGACGAAGCTAGCTTCTATAACAAAGTACATGTCGACATGGCCAACAAAGCATAGCAGAATACCAAGAGACATTGTAATTCAAAAATTCGCCAGTCACTGCTTTACAAAACAAATTATTCAATTGCAAAGAAATTCTTTTGCTAAAACAACTTGTCAATCGCAGTTTAAATACAGTTTTCAGAAATATTTCATAATATGCTTAACCCTTAATTTTGAAATCTACAAAATATAGATTTTCACACAATCAACATATTTTCCTAAATTATTTTACGAAAAACTAACAGGTGTCCGGTCGCTTACCTCGAAAGCTGCTTCTAACCTAAGAAACTATTCGGCCGAAAATTTGCACAAAAGGTCAATCGTCGCAACCTTCTCGAATATGGGGACGACAACGAATTAGATGTCGTCAACGACGAATAGGATGCCACTAGATAAAGGTCGCGGTGGCAGCCACGGACGTTGGCGATGACTACGGACGGCGTCGTGCGCGCGTGTGCGGGTGAGAGGGGGAAGGCGGCGCGAGGGAGCGAGAGAGAGAGGGCGTTTTTGGTTTTTTTTTTTGAACGATTCCAATCCAGGGTTCTAATTAAGCTAGGGTTTAATTAGGAACAAAAAGCCGCCGAGTCCCACAAAGATCAAAATTTACGAAAAAGTCCAAATTCAAGGGATATGGATCAAAATAGAAAATAAAGAAAGTATGGGATGTTACATATAGGCTTATGGATTGTGGAGTGAGGATGGGATGATTAGGGTTGGCTTATGGTTTTGGAGGATTAGGATTGCTTGGAGGCTATGGAGTGAGGATGGCTGATTGCGGATGTCTACGGCTATGGCTTAGGGATGCTGTGGATTGTGAATGGAAGCTTATGGATTGCGGATGCCCCTGGTTGGGATGAGAGTGCTCCTATTTATAGTGTGGAAGGGTATCTTCATGGAGAAGTCTTAGAGCTTCTCGTGAATTCTTCCAGCTGTAAAGATGCTGTCTTGGAGCTTCTTGAAAATTCTTCTAGCTGTAAAGTAGATTCTTTGTACGTGGATGCTTGATGTTGTTTGGGTGCTGGTACGGTGATGCCAAGTGTTTGTACGAAGATGCTTAGTGCTTGTACGAAGATGTTGAGTGCTTGTACGGAGATGCTTGGGTGCTTGTACGGAGATTTTTCTTTACAAGATGCTCTGTACGAAGATGCCAGATGTGTTTGGATACGCCTGAATGCTTGTGGAGATGCCTGCTGAATATTTAGGGACTTTTTTCTTTTTTCTTTTTTTTTTTGGTTGGGCCCTTATAGGTGCTGGGCCTTACAAGTGTTTAATTGTTGCTGGCCTTTTGACTGTAACTGGATCTAATATTTGGGCCGAATGTTACTCGGGCCTTTTTTTTTTATTATTATGGTTCTAACATGTTTTCCAAATTATGTCGTGTGATGCTGTCATCTGATAATCCAGTTGCAAAGTCATCTGTATTACCAGATAGTAATGAATTAAGTTCCTCCAGATGGATGGGAAGATGAACTGCTTGATTTTGTAGGAATTTGAATTGCTGGGATGTCTTCTATAATTGTTTTGGTATTTGGTATTGGCTAGAGTCTTTGTAATATTTGGGATAATATGTCTTCTACCTTCTTATCCTTTTATCTTCTTTTTATTTTTAGCTTCCTTTTTGTCTGTAATGCCGTCGCCGATGAAGAGCTTGGCAGTTCTGTCGAGCTTGGCTGTTCTATAGTTGTTGGATACCCGGGTGGTGTAGGCTTTCTTTGAGAAACAGGAATGCCTTGTTCTTGTATTACTGCTTGGATATCCGGTGGCAAAAGATGGAGAATTTCCCGTTGTATTGGCTGTGGATGTAGTACACTGAACTTTAGCAAATTGCAAGGTTCTAGTGTGAGATTAGCGTTTCGTGCTAATCTTGAGGTTTTGGCTGTGTTTCGAGCTCTTGGGAGCGTTTTCGGGACTTGAGAAGTGCGAAAACGGACTACGGAAGTCAAATTCTGCAAAAACTGCAGGTTTGACATTGCGTACCGGTATGTGACTTTGGGATACCGGAATCCTGTGAATATTTGGATTGCGCAGCTCTCGGGTTCTGCGGAATCCCGCTGGAGATACCGGAATGGGCTGGAATTCCGGTATGTGCAAATCGCATACCGGTACTGCGATTTCTAGTACCGGAATCCCTTCGGGTGGCCTGTTTGGCCGAGGCTCGGGTTTGCAGGATTTCTGGCCAGATACCGGTATGCCCATACGCATACCGGTATACAGAGCCGAAAATCCTGTTTTGAGCTGTTTTGCGAATGTTGGCTTTTGGAGGGGTGTTAGGGCAATTGTTACAACATGTAACTTAACCCTTCACACCCTCCCCCTCACAGCCATTTGGGCTGAGGACTTTGGAGAAAAGAGGTAAGGTTTTCTCCCTTTCTCTCTCTAGATTCTTGTCTCCATGGTGTTGGAACCTAGGGTTTGATCCCTTTTCCTTTCTCTTTTGCACTCAAGAGCTTGCTAGCTTACCTTTGGAGGAACCTGGTGGAGGAGAGGAGAGCTTGTTTGAGGTTTATCTCCAAACCTAGCTTCCTTGGGCCTTGTTTGGAGCTCTAAGAGGTGAGTCTTCCTCTTGTTAACCCTCTTTTGTAGATAAATTGGATTTTTATTGTGGAAACCTTGATATGGTAAACCTAGGGTTTATTTTAGGGTTTCTTGATTCTAGGCTTTTGAATGGGAATTGATGGGTGTAGAATGTTATGTTAGGTTGGATTTGAAGCTTCCTAACTTCATTTTGGGTTTTGGACAAGAGATTCTTGGTCTAAGGTAATTCCACCATTTTTCCCATTTTATTATGGCGTTTTTCGAAAATGTTCGTTCGATGTTTCTAACCCCATAGAAATTTTCTTTAGGGCGCTAGAAATCGAGGGGGCAACTTTGTTTTCGGATACTGCGAGGTTTCGAAGGGTATCGGGTGGGTTTGACCTCACCGAAATAGGTGAATTCCCCCTATGTCTTCTTTTTAGCTTAAGAGCTTAAATTAATGCATATTCATATTAATTATGACATGGTAGAATTTTAGAATGCATGAAATTCATGTGCTATATAGATGCAAATTATATGTCCTATGTAGTAGGAGGTTTGCATAGTGTTTAAACATAGCGCATCATGGTTGGCTATGGGAATTGAATATTTCATTCACGTACTTGTTTATTTGCTTACTTGAAGGAGTAGAGACATGTGTGATGGTAGATGGACAATGGATTTGAAAATACTCTTGACACTTAGCTTGTTGGACTAGTTATAGAGTATATATGACATATGACATGTTAAAATCAAAATGTGAAGCTAAATATATGACATTCCACTTAAATGAATAACAAGATGGACATCATGACCTAGTATTGGACATTAGTTGGTTTTCCATATTTATAGACATGATGAATGATATTATATGGTTGATTGTTGCTTGTTAGCCACTATGCTCGTTTACACATGCTTGTGAGGGTCGCTCCCTACAAGCCGGCACTCCGGAGTTGGCCTCGCGACAGTTATTTCGCACGTGTGTTAGAGAGAGCGCCGAAATGGAACCGCCGTGGGTAAGGCTCACCAAAGCGTGAGGTGTTGACTACCACGGAGCCATTAGGCACGGCACAAGTGAACATCCCTCTATTGTATGCTTTTATGACTACACAGTTATGGTTATAAGCAAAGGTGAACATTCATATGGTAAGAAGCGAAACATGACATATTCATACATGTGCATGAGTATAATAGCATCATATTCAGATTATTACATCTTGAGGCATAGTAGTATTGAATTTCAACTATAATTATGCTTATTTGTATCTAACCCCTACTTTGCCTCAGTTGACCTAGTGGTGTACTCCGCTCCTCTCGGCGGCTTACCCACTGGGAACTATTGAATAATAGTTCTCATCCCCCTGGGGTTTGTTGTTTTATTTCAGAGCCATCCACTGCGGGAGAGGCTAGGGACCGCGGCAAGGGCATTGCGAGTAGCTAGAGCGCGAGGGAGCTAGCGACTAGGTGGAGCACCTTTCTTTTATCTTTTGTTGAGAGGTGTCTTTGTACCGACCACATTTTGTAGAGACTACCTTATGTCCTTTTTGGGAGTATTGTTGTATTAACTTATGTAGTGGCTTTACTCTTTTATGGTATTTCATACTTTCACCTTGAGACCTTACTTGTTTTGTATGTATGCTCTGATTATCATGATAGGATTACTTGCTTTATTCCTTTCTTGTATGATTATTTTAGACGCCTTGTGTGCATTTGTGTTGCTTGTGTACACGGCGGGTCTGTGCATGCGCCCGGGTGGGCTTCCGCTGGGGTCCCGGGGCGTGACAGATTATAGTGGTATCAGAGCCTAGGGTTAAGTCATTGTGGACCTAGAAAACCTTAGGCCGGTTGGACTATAGGACTTAGACTCGTGAGAGACGAGATTGACAATGGCGAAAGTAACACAATTGGGTTGTGTCCTTATTCTCCAAGTAGTTGGAGTTTGATCGAAGTGTGTGACACCTAACTCTTAGGAGGTCACGTTGGCGGCCGACAACGTGACATCGGGAGTTAGTTAGGAGCTCACTTCATTTACTTTCGCATGATTGGGGATTTGTATTGTTTGAGTGGGGTTTCGTTAGCGTAAGTTTTTCTAACTTGCGCATTCTATGTTATTGTAGCTTGTAATGCCGACTACTCGTTCTCAATCGACCGAGATGGCAGCGACAGCCGACACAGAGGATGTGGAGACCTCTGCAACCTCTGGATCCAGTGAGGTCCGCGAGTTGAGAAACCAGTTGACAATGTTAACGGGTCTAGTGGCACAGCAGGCGACTGCGGCTCAACAGCAAGCCGATGCCGCACGTCGACAAGAGGCAAGGATGAAGCGGATGGAGGAACTACTACTGCGGCAGGCTACTACCAGGACCGCTCAGGATCCTACGCCACCTACGCCAGTGGGAAATGTGACTGCGGGAGCGTCGGCGGCCGTACCTGGGCCGGCATCTGAGGCGCCTAGTACCGAGCCGAGGGAGGAGACGGCCGTGACACCCCCGTTTCGGGCATCACCGGCGAGGACGGTTTTGCCTATGATGGTTACCGGGGCAGAGCGAGATAGACTAATGGAGCGTTTGAATGAGTTTCGGAGGTGTAATCCTCAAGTTTTTGATGGCGAGAAGGCGGACCATTGGATGGTGGAGAAGTGGGTTCTCCACATGGAAAAGCTCTTTCACGATACTTTTGTGGAGGAGCAGAACAAGGTGTGGTTGGCCACGTATCACCTAGATGGTGCGGCATATCGATGGTGGGCGGACATTCGGGATGACCCGAACACCGACTTAGCGGTCATTACTTGGAGCCGGTTCAAGGATCTTTTATTGTCGAACTACTTTCCTCCGAGTGTCAAGAGACAGATGGAGAGGGATTTGCGCAGCTTGCGCCAGCGGGACATGACTGTGACGGAGTACGAATGAGAGTTTTCTCGTCTGTTGCACTGCGTACCTTACGTGGTGAGGAATGACGAGGATAAGGCTCGTATCTTCGAAGCGGGCCTTCGACCGTCGATTTATAGGTTGGTGCAAGCGGCGGGATTGCAGACTTTTCGAGAGGTGGTGAATCGCGCCTTGGTTGTGGAAAAGGGCGCGGAAATTGCTAGAGAGGAGATTGAAGCTTGGGACAGAGTAAAGGGTAAGCGGCCAGCGGGCGAAGGAGGCAGCAAGAGCTACTCTAGGAAACCACCGAAGCACCCGAGGAGCCAATCGGGTGGGCGCGGCTCGGCTCCACCGCGCGGAGCACCGGATTACCGAAAACTGCCGCGTTGCATCATTTGCGGTGGTCCTCATTTTCCACCTCAATGCCCGCAACGTGGTGGCAAGTGTTTTAAGTGTGGCCAGGAGGGTCACATTCGATCTCTGTGCCCGAGGGGTTCTTCCCCAGCGCCTTCATCGGCTTCAGCACCGGCACCACCGGGACAGGGTCGTGGGACCCCATCTACTCACCACCCGGCGGGGCGACCGCCCTTTCAGCATACGACCGAGGGATCTCGACAGGTGCCTAGTGGGCGCATGCATGCGGCTCAGACTGTGGAGGCGACAGCAGCCGAGGATGTCGTCGCAGGTATCATTTTAATTAATGAAATCAGAGTTAGAGCTTTATTTGATACCGGTGCATCGCACTCTTTTATTGATCGGCTGTTTGCCGAGTTGCATGGCATTGAGATTGTACCTACCTTGCATCCGGGACATGTCATCGTCCCCGACCACATTCTGGACATACGGGAGTTTTGCCCTAGTTGCCCTGTTAGAGTAGGGGATTGGATTATGCCGATTGATTTGCTAGCTTTACGAAAGCTTGGAGAGTTTGACGTAGTATTGGGCATGGATTGGCTCACAAAATACTACGCCACAATCGATTGCAAGGATCGGATTGTGACTTTTCGAGAGCCCGGAAAAGATGAAGTTGTGTTCCGAGCGTGCAAGAGTTCGCTGTTCGCGATGACTATCTCTTCTACGCGGGCTAAGCACTTAATTCGGAGTGGTTGTGTAGCTTATTTAGCTAGCGTTGTTGTGAGGGACGGCGATACCCCGCGGATTGAGGACATACCCATTGTGCGGGAATTCGTCGATGTGTTTCCGGCTGATCTTCCGGGTATGCCACCGGATAGGGAAATTGAATTTGTGGTAGATCTCGTTCCCGGAACTACCCCGATTTCAAAGGCACCCTATAGGATGGCTCCTGCCGAGCTCAAGGAGTTGAAGGCGCAGTTGCAAGACTTGTTGGAGAAGGGTTTTATTAGACCAAGTGTATCACCTTGGGGAGCGCCGGTTTTGTTTGTGAAGAAGAATGATGGATCCCTTCGTCTATGCGTGGATTATCGTGAGCTTAACAAGGTTACGATCAAGAATAGATATCCACTACCGAGAATTGACGATCTGTTCGATCAATTGCAAGGATCTTTGGTGTATTCCAAGATAGATTTACAATCTGATTATCACCAACTCAGGATCAAGGCCGATGACGTGCCCGTGACGGCTTTTCGAACACGGTATGGACATTATGAGTTTACTGTTATGCCGTTTGGGCTCACTAATGCCCCGGCAGCTTTTATGGATCTAATGAACCGTGTCTTTAAGCCTTACTTAGACAGGTTTGTGGTGGTGTTCATCGATGACATCTTGGTGTATTCTTGAAGCGACGATGAACATAGAGATCATTTGAGGCAAGTACTGCAAGTACTTCGGGAGAAGAAACTTTTTGCTAAATTGAAGAAGTGTGAATTTTGGCTCCGCGAAGTATCCTTTTTGGGACATGTAATATCAGGAGACGGTGTAGCCGTGGATCCTAAGAAGATTGAGGCGATCAAGGATTGGCCTAGACCAACCAATGTAACTGAGATTCGAAGTTTTATTGGTCTAGCCGGATATTACCGGAGGTTTGTCGAGGGATTCGCTAAATTATCTATGCCTCTCACTCGACTCACGCACAAAGGAACTAAGTTCATTTGGAATGACTTATGTGATAGAAGCTTCTTAGAGTTGAAAGAGCGCTTGACAACCGCCCCGATCTTGACTTTACCTATTGCGGGGGCAGGGTATGTGATTTATAGCGATGCTTCGCTTAATGGTTTGGGTTGTGTTTTGATGCAGGACGGAAAAGTAATAGCTTATGCTTCCCGTCAACTCAAAGATTATGAAAAGAATTATCCAACCCACGATTTGGAGTTAGCGGCCGTGGTGTTCGCTTTGAAGCTTTGGCGTCATTATCTGTATGGCGAGCGTTGTGAAGTCTACACCGACCATAAGAGCCTAAAGTATCTGTTCACGCAGAAGGAACTAAATTTGAGGCAACGAAGATGGTTGGAGCTACTTAAAGACTATGATTTGACTATTCTCTACCACCCGGGGAAAGCAAATGTGGTGGCAGATGCTTTAAGTCGCAAATCGATGGAAAACTTAGCTATGCTACTTGTTACTCAACCCCCGCTACTGGCGGAATTGCGACGAATGGAGTTGGAAGTGGTAGCCCCCGATACACCCGTGAGGTTAATGGCATTGGTGGTGCAACCTACTTTATTTGAATGGATTAAGGAAAAGCAAGTTCTTGATCCAGAATTGCAAAGAATTCGATCCAAAATCAGCGAAGGTCATGCCAATGATTTTCTTGTGGACGATCAAGGAATGCTACGACTCCTGAATCGATTATGTGTACCGGCAGATGCGGAGATTAAAGAAAGGATATTGACAGAAGCTCACCGAGCGCCTTATACCGTGCATCCGGGTGGCACAAAGATGTACAAGGATTTGAGATTACACTATTGGTGGCCCGGAATGAAGAAGGATGTTGGCGAGTTTGTGGCTCGATGTTTAACTTGTCAACAAGTGAAAGCTGAACATAGACTCCCCGCGGGAAAACTTCAAAGTTTACCGATACCGGTTTGGAAGTGGGAGCTAATTACTATGGATTTTGTCACAGGTTTGCCTCGCTCTCAAGCCGGGCATGACGCAGTGTGGGTGATTGTGGATAGATTGACTAAATCAGCGCACTTTATCCCTATACACACTACGTGGGCAGGAGAGAGACTTGCACAAGTCTATCTTGATGAAGTGGTGCGGCTTCATGGTGTACCTACATCAATTGTATCGGATAGAGACTCTAGATTTGTGTCGCGCTTTTGGAAAAGTTTACATGACGCTTTGGGCACTCGTCTGGATTTCAGCACAGCATTCCACCCCCAGAGCGACGGGCAGTCTGAGCGTACCATTCAGATCTTGGAGGACATGCTTCGAGCTTGTGTAATTGATTATCAAGGTGGATGGCATCAACACCTACCTATGGCAGAATTTGCTTATAACAATAGTTATCAAGCAAGCATTAAGATGGCACCTTTCGAAGATCTTTATGGAAGGAAGTGTCGATCACCGCTTCATTGGAGTGAAGTTGGTGAGAAGCTAGTTTTGGGTCCCGATGTGCTGCAGGAAGCTGAAGATAAAGTTCGCATTGCTCGACAAAGATTAATTTCAGCTCAAAGTCGCCAAAAGAGTTATGCTGATAAGTGTCGGCGGGAATTGGAGTTCCAAGTGGGAGATCATGTCTTCCTAAAGGTATCGCCGACAAAGGGGATTAAAAGATTTGGTATTCGGGGAAAGCTTAGTCCTCGTTTTATTGGACCCTTTGAAGTTTTGGAACGGGTAGGCCCGGTAGCGTATCGGCTTGCTTTACCGCCGAATCTATCGGGAGTACACAACGTGTTCCATGTATCTTTGCTCCGGAAATATGTTTTCGACCCAACTCATGTGTTGGACTCCACTCCGTTGGAATTGCATGAAGACTTGAGTTTCGAGGAATATCCGACGAAGATTCTAGCTCGCAAGGTGAAGAAACTTAGGAATCGAGAAATCCCTTATGTGAAGGTGCTTTGGAGCAACCATGACGAGCGCGAAGCCACTTGGGAGTTGGAGAGCTCACTGTTGGAGCGATACCCCCATCTTTTTCAGATGGAATCCTAAGGTATTTGACTTCTAGTTTCGCGGACGAAACTCCTTTTTAGGAGGGGTGTATGTAGTACACTAAACTTTAGCAAATTGCAAGGTTCTAGTGTGAGATTAGCGTTTCATGCTAATCTTGAGGTTTTGGCTGTGTTTCGAGCTCTTGGGAGCGTTTTCGGGACTTGAGAAGTGCGAAAACGGACTCCGGAAGTCAAATTCTGCAAAAACTGCAGGTTTGACATTGCGTACCGGTATGTGACTTTGGGATACCGGAATCCTGTGAATATTTGGATTGCGCAGCTCTCGGGTTCTGCGGAATCCCGCTGGAGATACCGGAATGGGCTGGAATTCCGGTATGTGCAAATCGCATACCGGTACTGAAGTGATTAGTACCGGTACTGCGATTTCTAGTACCGGAATCCCTTCGCGTGGCCTGTTTGGCCGAGACTCGGGTTTGCAGGATTTCTGGCCAGATACCGGTATGCCCATACACATACCGGTATACAGAGCCGAAAATCCTGTTTTGAGCTGTTTTGCGAATGTTGGCTTTTGGAGGGGTGTTAGGGCAATTGTTACAACATGTAACTTAACCCTTCACACCCTCCCCCTCACAGCCATTTGGGCTGAGGACTTTGGAGAAAAGAGGTAAGGTTTTCTCCCTTTCTCTCTCTAGATTCTTATCTCCATGGTGTTGGAACCTAGGGTTTGATCCCTTTTCCCTTCTCCTTTGCACTCAAGAGCTTGCTAGCTTACCTTTGGAGGAACGTGGTGGAGGAGAGGAGAGCTTGTTTGAGGTTTATCTCCAAACCTAGCTTCCTTGGGCCTTGTTTGGAGCTCTAAGAGGTGAGTCTTCCTCTTGTTAACCCTCTTTTGTAGATAAATTGGGTTTTTATTGTGGAAACCTTGATATGGTAAACCTAGGGTTTATTTTAGGGTTTCTTGATTCTAGGCTTTTGAATGGGAATTGATGGGTGTAGAATGTTATGTTAGGTTGGATTTGAAGCTTCCTAACTTCATTTTGGGTTTTGGACAAGAGATTCTTGGTCTAAGGTAATTCCACCATTTTTCCCATTTTATTATGGCGTTTTTCGAAAATGTTCGTTCGATGTTTCTAACCCCATAGAAATTTTCTTTAGGGCGCTAGAAATCGAGGGGGCAACTTTGTTTTCGGATACTGCGAGGTTCCGAAGGGTATCGGGTGGGTTTGACCTCACCGAAATAGGTGAATTCCCCCTATGTCTTCTTTTTAGCTTAAGAGCTTAAATTAATGCATATTCATATTAATTATGACATGGTAGAATTTTAGAATGCATGAAATTCATGTGCTATATAGATGCAAATTATATGTCCTATGTAGTAGGAGGTTTGCATAGTGTTTAAACATAGCGCATCATGGTTGGCTATGGGAATTGAATATTTCATTCACGTACTTGTTTATTTGCTTACTTGAAGGAGTAGAGACATGTGTGATGGTAGATGGACAATGGATTTGAAAATACTCTTGACACTTAGCTTGTTGGACTAGTTATAGAGTATATATGACATATGACATATTAAAATCAAAATGTGAAGCTAAACATATGACATTCCACTTAAATGAATAACAAGATGGACATCATGACCTAGTATTGGACATTAGTTGGTTTTCCATGTTTATAGACATGATGAATGATATTATATGGTTGATTGTTGCTTGTTAGCCACTATGCTCGTTTACACATGCTTGTGAGGGTCGCTCCCTATAAGCCGGCACTCCGGAGTTGGTCTCGCGACAGTTATTTCGCACGTGTGTTAGAGAGAGCGCCGAAATGGAACCGCCGTGGGTAAGGCTCACCAAAGCGTGAGGTGTTGACTACCACGGAGCCATTAGGCACGGCACAAGTGAACATCCATCTATTGTATGCTTTTATGACTACACAGTTATGGTTATAAGCAAAGGTGAACATTCATATGGTAAGAAGCGAAACATGACATATTCATACATGTGCATGAGTATAATAGCATCATATTCAGATTATTACATCTTGAGGCATAGTAGTATTGAATTTCAACTATAATTATGCTTATTTGTATCTAACCCCTACTTTGCCTCAGTTGACCTAGTGGTGTACTCCGCTCCTCTCGGCGGCTTACCCACTGGGAACTATTGAATAATAGTTCTCATCCCCCTGGGGTTTGTTGTTTTATTTCAGAGCCATCCACTGCCGGAGAGGCTAGGGACCGCGGCAAGGGCATTGCGAGTAGCTAGAGCGCGAGGGAGCTAGCGACTAGGTGGAGCACCTTACTTTTATCTTTAGTTGAGAGGTGTCTTTGTACCGACCACATTTTGTAGAGACTACCTTATGTCCTTTTTGGGAGTATTGTTGTATTAACTTATGTATTGGCTTTACTCTTTTATGGTATTTCATACTTTCACCTTGAGACCTTACTTGTTTAGTATGTACGCTCTGATTATCATGATAGGATTACTTGCTTTATTCCTTTCTTGTATGATTATTTTAGACGCCTTGTGTGCATTTGTGTTGCTTGTGTACACAGCGGGTCTGTGCATGCGCCCGGGTGGGCTTCCGCTGGGGTCCCGGGGCGTGACAGTGGATGAGCTGAAGATTAGGCCTGGAGGTTCTTGTAGTACTTTTTTTTTCCCTTTATTTGTAGGTACTGATTGTTGTAGTATTTGTGAAGGTAATATTGGTGGATATTGTGGAGATATAATTTGTGTTGTAGATGGTGAGGATAAGGGTTTAGTAGTGTGGCTAGCTAGATATTGTGGTACAGGTAGAAGTTGAGGTTGAGGTAATAGTGGAGGTAGATTACTAGGTTTATTTTGTAGGGTGAGAGAGGCTAATTGGTTTTCTAAATGTTTTATTTGATTTTGGAGGGCTTGTTTTTCTTTTAATAGTGCTTGGCTACTATAGTTAAGCTTCTGAAAGGTTCGTTTCATTGTTTCACAATGGTCACAAAATATTATTTTGTTTGTGTCATGGGCTATAGTGTATGAAGGAGGAGTTTCTTGGAGAGTTCGAATAGAAGGAGATATATAGAAGTTGGGACCAAAATAGTTTCTAGCAGTATCTAAGGCTCCCGAAAGAGTGTAAAGCCTTTGTATTGTGGGGTAGGAAAATTACGAGTTTGTTATACTACTTCTAACCATGTATGGAAGACTCCTGTTTTATGACCTTGGAAGACAACATAAAAGGAGAAATTACTGGTTCTAACTTTTTGAAAGTATTCAACAAGAGAGTTAATGCATGCTATGAAGTATTTTTTATCAGGTTCCTTATGTCCTAAAGTCCTATGGTAACTTATCCAAAAATTGTCAATTAAACACTTTTGTTCTTCATTTAGAATTTTTGAATTATCTCTAATTCTGTATACTAAATTATTATCTTGGGGATAAGAGATTAAATTTTCTTTACCGAAAGTTATTCTACGGGTTAACTGTGTTCCTGATTGTGTTGCTATGAACTCTTGCTTTGGAATCTGCTGTCGACTCATAGTGGTATCTGTAAAATAGTTCATTAGGTTAGTTTCAAATGTTGAAAGATTATCATATCCTAAAATACCTCTACTTAGTTGGTCTGAAAAATAATTCTATTTGCCTTTAATATGGTCGAAATTTATATGAAATAAAGATATTCTATCCTGAAAATTAATCCATCTTCTTCTAGAACTTGCTTTTTCGTCCTTTTTGTTATAGAATTTTACAATAGCATCATAATCTGTTCTTATAGTTATTTCAAGTTTATGTATTATACTTAATTTGAAGGTGTCTAAGGCATATATTATGGCTAAAATCTCGGAATCTATATTGCTAATGTGGCCTTTTTCTTTAAATTTACCGCTTGCATAGCCACATAGTTTCTCGCCTTTGGTAGGGCTGTATTTATTAGGTTTGGCTTTTAACACCGCTTCCCAACCTAAAGAACAACCATCAGTTTCAACACTAATGTAATCAGAATCTAATGGAAGATCCAAATCCGGTAGGGTTTGTACTAAGTTTTTAATTTGTTGTACTAACTTTATATCTTCTTGATTAAAATGTCGTTGTCCTATTTTGGATGTTTTGGCATATAAGGGACCAGCTATCTTACATAAGTTTTTAATAAATGGTCTAGCGTAATTGATGAGACCAAGAAAGGATTGTAATTCTTTAAGTGTTTCAAGCTTATCTGGCATTTCTAAAATTTTCTTTGTAATATGTGGTTGTAATTTTATTTTTCCTTCTCCCAAGGTTTTCTATTATATATGACATATAGTTGACCTATAATATAACATTGAAATGTTTCCATCATTTTATGGATGATAAAATAATAATAATAAAAGCAAGTTAAGTAATAACAATATAAAGACTAAAAGAGAATTTTCAGTTCTACATATTTTCTTTATCAGAGAGAGAAAAGTGAAAAGATAATGCCTTTAGGGAATTTTTTGCATTTGGAATCTTTTCTTTTATATAATGAGAGATCTAGAGCTGATTTAAACCACTTGGAATCTTTTCTTTTATATATAGGTCTTGTGTGCTCTCAGGAGCACGGAGGCCTCCGTGCTCCTGAGCCGTTTTCGATGATGGGACTCCCGAATCGACGATCGGCTCCGTTAGACTTGATCTAGCATATTTGAAATATGTAGAAAATAAATTTTGCAATTTTTCGTTATCATTTACATAGCAATCTAAAGGATTCAAAATCAACAACTTTTAATGGTTGATATTTGCCGTTTCAAGTTTAACGGTGTAGAAGTATTCAAATCATATGAAATTTTGATAGAAAATTTTTTATATTATCTACAGCAAGTTCAATATCTCTGATCGAAAATTTTAGTACTATATCACTAATATTTATGAGATTTTTATTTTCAGTCGTTGATTTTGAACATTTTTTATCACTAAGTAAACGATATCGAAAAATCGCAAAATTTATTTTCTAGATACTTCAAATATGCTAGATCAAGTCTAATGGAGCCAATCGTCGATTCGGGAGTTCCATCATCGAAATCGGCTCCTGAGAGCACAGCAACCCTGCTCTATATATATATATAACAAAATTATAATTCTGAATATCATTATTTGGCTGCACCAAATACACATAAATGACTAATTGCAAACTTCTCCCAAGTAGATGTTTATAATATAACACCCAAAATTAATAACATTGAAGCAGCTAATTTCTCATCCAAAAATATTACATGACAACTAGCTAGAATTCACAGTAGAGATCTTTGTGGGTAGGAATAAGTGCCTTATCATCCTCCTCTGAGTGCTCACACAAGACTATGGTAGCTTGAGGAGATGCTTTTGGCAACAAAGGGAGTTCACTTATTAGTTTACTGTTGATGTCCTCCTTTAGAAGAGCTTTTGGAGGAGTCACAATAAGCATCTTCTCTAGCACAGAAGCCCTTTCAAGAAGAAACTTCACCAGTCTCATTTCATTATTGCCCCCTTTGAAACTGCTTAGTTTGATCACCTTGAGTTGATTAAAGGAAACGCCCAGTGGTTCTTGCAGGTCAACATTATTATACTCGGAGTCCTCAGGCGCCGTCGGTAGCTGCAGAACAAAACACAATCATCTTAAAGAAAGAGTGAGGCCTGTTTAGCTCAGCTTCTGTATGCGGTGCGGCGGTGTAGCCCACCACCGTAGAAGCGGTCTATTAGGAAGTAATGTTTTTCGTGACTTAGTGTACGTACCTCGCTTTTACACAATATAGCGGCGCGCAATAACTCTAAAGTTGGAGCTTTTGCAAATTGCAGTGCAATGCATTCCAAAGTAGGAGTGCGCCACTCGATTCCGAGTCAAGTGAAGTGAGCGAGCGATGTTTGCGAGCGAGCGAGCGAGCGATGTTTGTTTTTTTTTTTCCCTTTTTTTTTCTGAGTAATGGAACATATTTAATCACCTGAATGAATAGCTTTTCAAGCAACGGTGCTTCACAAAACCATAGAAAGCTGTAGAGAGCATCGAGAGTGTAGCTGCTCATGAAGTCTATAAGTATCTGCAGCTCTCGCAAGTTTGGTAGTTTAACCGCCAAATTTTCAGCTTCAGATTCTTTACAAACTTGGAACGGCTATTACCAAGCAAGAAATAGTAAAAAATGTTAACTTAGATAATATTTCATACGGGCATCCGACGATCATTGAAGTAAATTTGGATCAAAAGTATAAGGTAAAGAAAAAGTACCCTTAGAGTCGTCATGCACGCGGTCAAGATCTTAACATGCGAGAGATCGGAGATTATCTTTACATAGTCGTCTTCAGGCTCCCAAGCTTCCAAATCTATGGAACTCACGAAAGCATCCTCTAAAGAAGAGATATCGGCGAAGGAGTCGTCATCGAAGAAGAGTCCGCCGTAAAAAATGAATGATTTGAGCTTGGGCGCAAGGATTCTGAACTCCGTGGCGTAATCGCAGCTTATGATCTCCAATCTCTCTAGTAAAAGTTCGGGGCTAAAAACTCGGATAGACTCGAGCGAGCGTATATCTCTGAGGCTCAAGCTGATAAGAAGGGGACATTTTGATAGGATAGATTGGAGGGTGCCCTCCGTGATCTTCATATGCCGAAGCGACAAGAATTGGAGATGATCAAACCCGTGGAAGTCGGCCAACGGGCGGAAATCGGTGTGGCTTAGGCTTAAATGTGTCAATGATTCACAGGAGTACAAAGATATCGGCAATTTGATTACGTAGTCCTCGATGTTGAACTCTTCATTCCACTGAGGGTCAAACCCCATGGAAAAGTCGAGATCGAGCTCTTCGACCCCCCGCGATACCGCAAATTCTATCCAGTTTTCGACGTCAGAGAGGAACATATCTAGCGGGCCGAAGAACAGAGAGAAGCTCTTGATCTTGCGGCAGCCGTAGGACTCCAATGCGCGGTTGATGATCGATACGATTTCCTGCGGAGCTTTGCCTGCCGCGAATTCGCGGCCGAAGTCGAGGCTTGCTGTGGTGGGAGAGATGGAGAGGGATTGGAATGGTTGGGGAAGAGTGGGGTGGGGGAGGTTGGTGTTCATGTTTGGTTGATTTCTCTGCTTGTTTTGCCTTTTTAGTTGTTGATGCTGTTGTTGTTGTGTTGAGAGGAGTCATTAATTTGTCTATTTATAGGTTTAATTAATTATCACTCATTTCTACAATTGAAACTGTCAAAAAGTTAAACAACCTGTGGAGAGGTTGACCATATATCTTTCACTGGAAGATTGAGATATATAATTGTGTAGGCAATGAAGTGAGAAAAGTCATTGTTGGTAGGCGGTTTCTATACTATCCAGAGGACTTGGCCTTCCCAGAATATTTAATTGTTCTTTATAAATCTTCCCAAGGAAGTTTTCATTTTTTTTTTTTTGAAAAATAGATAGCAAGTTACCTGCTTCATTCATTAGACAAAATGAACTAGGCATACAAGATGGAAGCAGCTAAGGCCTCCGAGAATCCGAAAAAGCAACGAAAAAGGAAGAGAGATAGAAGGGTAATAGAAAATGGGAGCGAAAGATAGTCAGAGTAGTTTATTCCAGGCTTTCTTCAAAGTTTTGTTTCATCTTAAACTATCTTTTAATTAAACTGCACTACTAGCCCCCAAACTTTTATGGTCCGTTCGGTTCCGATACACATTTCATTTGTATAATGAAATTAACCCTAACTTTTTTTTTTATCCTTGGAATAATTTATTATTTTAGAATAATAAGGAATTAAAGTATAATTATAGTTTATAAAACTTTATTCTTTTTTTTTGAGAGTAAGGTAGCATGCTACACACTTTGTTTATTTTTTAAAAAATAAACATAGCTGGAAATGTAAAACAATTAGGTTTCGAACTTAGAACCTCGAGTATCAACCGCCGAGCCCTTTGCCACTTGTGATAGGAATGGTCGGTAAAAACTTTATTTTAGAAAGAGCTGAAATTGTGTTTCGTTAGTTTTGTGGCATAGCAAAAAATAGTGAGAAAAGATGATGGTTAAATCTTCAAAATACCAAATTTACCCTTACCTCCCATCTGCAAAATATGCTCAATATTTTGTAGATAAATTAGATATAAAATGTACTATATAAAAGAACATTTGAAATACGATACTATTTTTTGTTCAAGTTTTACTTCATATTAAATTTGATCACATTATAAGTTTAGAACTTATTTAAGTTCAACAAGAACTTAAACAAGAGCTGTAATAACTTTCAACTAATCAACTAAAATAACATTACTAGTCCAAGAGAAGAAAAACTATACTTAAGAGCTTCAACTAATCAACTCAACCAAAATTTTCAAGCTGAAAACACAAATTTGTAATTATATTCAATTCAACCACGAACCAAAGTATAGTAAGAATTACAAAATAGCCAGAAATTGAAAGAAAAAGCCGAAGAGAAGATCAATTATACTTGAGTAGGGGTGTCAACGAGCCGAACACGAGCGAGCTGGGGTCGGCTCGTGTTCAGCTCGTTTCATAAACGAGCCGAACACGAGCTGGCTCGTTTAAGTATCGAGCCAAAAAATTCGGCTCGTATTCGAACACGAGCCGAACACGAGCTGGCTCAGAAACAATAAGTTAAAATGATTAGAAAGAATATATATATAGAAAATAAATTCATGAGATCTTATCCATTAGACTTTGATCTAATGATTGAAATTTTACATATAAATTATTTTTTTATAATTGAGTTGGGCTTTAATTTAGGTTGGGCTAAAAATCAAATAATAAAAAATTATATTTATATATAATTATTTATTTATATATATATATAAATTATATAAATAATATAAATATTAAATATATATATATATATAGTCGAGCTGTTATCGAGCCGAACACGAGCGAGCTGACCCCAGCTCGTGTTCGGCTCGTTTATTAAACGAGCTAAAAAATTCAGCTCGTGTTCGGCTCGTTTACTAAATGAGCGAGTCGATCTCGAGCTCATTTCGAGCCGAACATGAGCTGGCTCGCGAACAGCGAGCTGGATTGCCGCCCCTATACTTGAGAACTTCAATTAATCAACTGAACCAAAATTTTCAAACTGAAATAACTTTCAGCTGCACATGAATCAAAAGAACAATGCGAAATTACAATAAACTTGCAATTACATTCAACTAAACCACAAAACCAAACACAGTGATTTTCCAATGAGTGCCCCTCGGATAAAACAGGGGAATATAGCTAGTCTTAACGAGTTATCCTTGTATACCGGTTTTGACTAGGATAAAAAAAAAAAATCGAGCGAATTAAAGAGTGTTTGGGTGTATAAGTGGGATAAAGCCTCTTTATCTGCATCGAATCGCCGCCTCATAGGTTAATTAGTTAGGTTTTGTTTTAGTTTTCGAACTTTAATTAAGTTTGATATTAAATTGTTCTCTCTAAATATTTTTATGATGAATTGTCTTTTGGATAAATTACACCAACCGTCAAAATCCTGAACATTTAAAATTATTTCTCTTGAGTCCTTATTTTAGAAGAAAATGTTTTTTTTTTTGTTCTAGTTTATCCGCACCGCAAGCCCATTAGCCCTTTTCCCGTCTAATACTTTTAATTCGGACAGTTCATTTTTTAAGTATAGAAAATGCTATAACTCAATGGGTAGTGAGATTGAAAAATAACAGTAGTGATTGAGGGGTAATAATTCTTTTGAGAAATAGTAAATTGGTATAAATAATATATATATATATAGTCCAGCTGGTATACTATCGGTAGCACGGAGGCCTCCGTGCTACTAAGTTGTTTTCAATGATGCGGCTTCCAAATCGACAATCGGCTCCGTTAGACTTGATCTACACTATTGAAAGTATTTGAAAACTAAATTTCGTATTTTTTTAATATTATTTACCTATCAAACGAGTAGTCGAAAAATGAATGACTGAAAATAAAAATCTCATAAAAAATGATGATAAAAAATTTAAATTTAAGATCAGAGGTACTGATCTTACTCTAAATAGTTCAAAAAAAATTTATAAAAATTTCATCAGATTTGGATTGTTTTACACCGTTAAATTTACAAACGCATCTCATCTACCATTAAAATTATCAATTTTGAGACCTTTAGATCACTAGCTAAATAATGTCAAAAAAATATGAAATTTAGTTTCCAAATACTTTCAATAGTGTAGATCAAGTTTAGCGGAGCCGATCGTTGATTTGAAAACCGTATCATTGAAAACAACTTTGTAGCACGGAGGCCTCCATGCTACCGATAGTATACCAGCCTAGCTCTCTCTCTCTCTCTCTCTCTCTCTCTCTCTATATATATATATATATATATATATATACCGTTTGGTTCGGGTATAAGCAAGAACTAGCTATTTCAGGGATATGTACAAGTGTGGGTATAAGAAAAATAGCTTTTGGATGAAAATTGAGTTGTTCCCGGGATAAGAAAAATAGTGTTTGGATAGATAATATAGAATAAGAAGAATAGTGAGTAGTTTTTTTTTTAGAGAAAGGTAGCACGCTATCCACTTCGTTTATTTCGTTTAGAAATAAACTTAGCTGAAAATGTGAATCAACTAGGATTCGAACTCGGGACCTCGGGTACCAACTATCAAGCCTTTTGCCACTTTTGCGCTAAGGACAGTCGGTAGAATAGTTGGTAGTTATATATAGAAAATGAAGGAATAGATGGTGATAGTTATACCAGCTTATTTCAGATACCCGAGAACTACTATTCTCGGGTACAAAATTTGCGTTTGGATATAAAAGCGGGGATGGGGATAAGGGGTTATACCTCCCTTATCCCCGATCCAAACGCTAGAGAGTTTTAATGTTGAAATTATTAGTTCAAGAACTAAAATGAAACTTGTCCGCAGTTTTGGAACTAGCGGTGCAATTTATCCATTATGTTTAGTATAATAAAATGGGTTCATGGAATATCGAATACTCAAGCTAATTATACTCCAGTATCAAAGTAATAGAGAATTATAGTCAAAAAATACTAAATCTACTCTTTTATTAGGGGGGAAAGAAATTCCACACTCGAAAGTCGCAGGCAGGTCATGATCATTGAGCACTTTTGAGAGATAAATGTGAATCTGAGACATCCAGGATAGTATTGGCTTTATATATATATATATATATATATATATATATATATATATATATATATATAATTTTATAGAATCATTTTTTTATCTGAAGGAGAAAAATTGTTTCTTATTCTGCAAGTTATTTATTTATTTTCCAGTTATTGCTACAAGATAGTTAAGTATAATTTTTTAAACCACAAGGTGGCAAAATAAAAATGTGCTAAACGACAGGATAGTTAGCGCAGCTTTTTAAACCATAAGACGGCAAATTAAAAATGAGCTAAACCATAAAGACCAAATTGATGTTTATCCAAAGGGCAAGTAATTAAGCTTATACAAATTGTTAATTGTAACTATATGCATCCGAAATTTTTATTTATAAAATTAGGCCAATGCGGTAGATGATTTACCGCTTTTAGAATGCGGCACATTCTAAAAGTGGTAAATCATTATCGTACTTCATAATTTTTCTATTTTCAAAGCAGTAAATGGTTTATGTGACGCCTCACTTCCCGTGGGGTCACCCATCCTAGAATTATTTTAACTCTAGCACACTTAACCCCCTTAACCTTTTAAGCCTAACCACCGTCTAAAATGCTATAGCCAGGTTAAGAGGTTTAGCCTTATTATATCTTACATATAGGACTATTCTAAATCCTACGGTGTCATAGTCTTTCCCCTTTTAAGCCCTGACGTTCTCGTCAGACTCAAGCACACTCACAAGTACCAAGCGATGTGAGACTCGTCTTGCTAGCCTTAACCGACTTTGTGGGGAGCTGTACTCCACCCACAACAGTCGTCAGCCGGGGAGCCACGCTTTACTTGCTGTATCGACTCATCTCACACTTCCGGCTGGTGATTGGTCTGATATCAATTGTGACGCTCCACTTCCCAAGAGGTCACCCATCCTATGACTACTCTAGCTCTAGCATGCTTAGCTCTCTTAACCTCTTGTGTCTAGCCACCTGTCACGCCCCGATTCCACAGTGGAAGCTCACGGGGACGTCAACAGACCCGCCGAACAGACGGAGTATTTTCTGTCCGAACGAAGCATCAACAAAATAAGACAGTAGTAAAGCAATTCTAATCCCAGAATCAACAACGAAATAATTTCTAGAGTCTACAACTAACATCCAACATGTATCAAAGCACTATAAATAACAGTAAAACTACTATACATCACTATACATGAAATCACAACTCCAAGATATAAATATACAAATAACGACAGCCCTGATGTACAGTACATAATTCAAAAACTATCTAGCTGGGTGCTCGTCTATAGCTCATAGACACGGGTAGGAGTGGCTATCTACTGTGCGATCCCCTTATCTCGAACAACCACCGGCTCAGAAGACCCTGAAAAGTAAACCACAAAAGGGCGTGAGAACTACTAAACAGCAGTTCCTAGTGGGTACGGTTGGCGACAACCATGGTCTTCCCATTAGGTCTACTAAAGGCAAGAATAGAGAAAATTATAATGAAAGGCGAGTAACAGAGTGTTGGTGCCGAAAAAATAGTGCCACATGGTAAACGGCTCGGTCCACATAATCAGACAGCATGGACAAAACAAAAGGTGACACGTGGTGCACCAGGAGCCGAGGAAAGAGCGCTTGAATGGAAGAGCAGTTTAGGAGGAACGGTTAGGGACGTGGAGAGAGAGTTCCGTGGCCAGCAAGCTATCAACTGAGGCACATCCCGAAGAAGAAGGAACGTGGCCGAAGAAACCTCCACGATAAAAATCACCCAATAACCGCAGGCGGGAGAATATGCTACTATAAAATAGGAAAAAGCGTGCCTGTAAAGGGGTCCTTTACACGAGCAAGCGACCACAGCAAATTTCAATTTCTTTTCGATTCCCAGCATTTACGGCTTTCTAGGAATAGTCCACAAATTTTTCTTTTTCCTATTTTAAGAGATTTAGTTAAGAGCTTAGTTAAGTGTTTGTTTAAGAGCTTTCTTAGGAGTAGACTTAGTCCTTGTAGTAGCTTCTGTAATCACACCTTTTCAATCAGTATAAACAGTTCGGCTCTTTCAGCCGAGCTTGCTTTTTCTGTTTATTTGTGAATAGTTAGCGGAAGAGCCCGGTTGAGCCGATTCCTACTCAACCGAATCGCTTGAATCAGTAGTGGCAACATCCGAGGGTCATTCCAGGAGCCGTTGCGCATCCCGAGGAAGTGTCTGATCTGGTCAACGCTTTGATTCGGTCAGCGTCGCCCTACATTCGATTTCTTGCCCAATAATTCCTGGCACGCATGGTGGGACCTGCTCAGGTCAATATGGTGGACATTAAAGGGAAGAAGCCCATACAAAACAGCAAGTTTCAAGAGGACATGACCAAAATAAGGAGAATGCTTCGGCTCTGCATCAGGTGTAAGGCCGAAATAACGCGCAAGGACTGGAAAGCAATTGTGCACGAGTAAAAGGCGCACGGAGAATGGAAGGAGTTCATAGCCTTCCCTGAAGAATAGAAGGACATACCCGAGGCGACAAGTGATTCGAATGGGTGTTCAGAGGAAGGCTCCAATGACTCCGAGGAGGAGATGAGTTCGGAGAAGGACCTGCCAATTCAGAAGGTCTTAAAAGAATACTATCACACAGAGGAAACGACTAGCCGAGAGGGGTATATAAAGCAACCTTTCAGCATGCAGCAGAGAAACCAGGGATATCGGTCCATGTGGTATTAGCACCCACGATCGAGACCCAAGCCAGAGTTCGAGGGGATGACCGAGGGAGAAATAGAAACCCTCGGTCGAAGATTGGTCAATGAACTAGAAATCCAGCCGTGGCCAAGACCATGGGAAAGGAGAGAGATACCGAGGACTCACCTCAGAATGGTGAAGACACCGTCAAACGTGCTGGCTAATCAATGATTTACAGTAAGAGCACCGGGCAGATGGTATGGGCCGGTCCTGACGAAAACTCAGAAACGGCGGCAACAGAGATTACAAGCCGGGATGAGGAATCAATAGGAGGAAGCGAAGGGAATCATGCCGAACACATGGAAATGGCCCGAGCAGCAATTACCATCGCGGCCCATGAAGAACGACAACGAGGTGGCGGCTCGACAACCTTGCCTTGGTTGAAGTCCCAGGTGGTTCAGTCGGCTACTGGAGAGCCGACGAAGAGAGTTTCCCGCAAAGAATTGGAGGACAAGATCGCCTCTTTGGAGACCATCGTTAAGCGGGAGCGATGGCCACCCAAGGAAAGAGACGTAGGGCCAGAGGAGGAATCTTCGGCTGAAGGAGCAAGGGGATCCGATGAGAAGTAACAGAGGACTGATAAGAATGTGGCCAAAGGGAATTCGACTGATGTGGGCATGGTATATGTATTGCCATGCTCATTTCAAGTAGAGACCGAGGAGGCTGAAGAGCAGCCTCAATATGAAGGGGAGCTAGCCGTGGCCCAGCTCCAGCTAGAAAACGTCAAGACGGCCGATGCAATGGTACTTGAAAAGCTATCGGTCCTACAGACCAGATTCGTGAGGCCTCTGTATATCAAGGCCTTAATAGAAGGACAACCGGTTGGCTGAGTGATGATAGACGGCGGGCTATGGTGAACGTGATGCCCACGTCGTTCTTCAAAAAGTTGGGCAAGAACGAGGATGATCTCAAGCCCACTGACACAACTATGACCGTCATCTCAAGAAGCGGTCAGCAAGCGCGGGGGGTGCAAACGACCGAACTAACGGTTGGGTCCAAAACTCTCCGAACAACCTTCTTTGTGGTGGATGCTAGCAGCCACTACAACTTGCTGCTGGGGCGTGATTGGATCCACGCCAACGAGTGCGTATCCTCGACTCTCTATGGAAAATTATTCCAATGGATCGGGGATCGCGTCGAAAAAATCGCGGCCGAAGGAAGGCCGCAATTAGTGGATGTGAACATGAGGGGCATCGACCATGTGAATTGGGCCGAAGCCGACCCGAACCTGATCTCCCTTGTTCGGGTCACCAAAGATGGGGTACAACTGGTGCTCCGGAGAGAAGCAGAGGTGCTAGCGGCAACTGAAGAGCCGCCGGCTTGGTTGAAATGGAATATAAGAAGCCAAGAGTCGAGGCTCTGAAAGAGCTTCGGCCTAAAGAGCGACCGAAGTGGCCAGCAGTATAGATGATTCGGTTGGCAGAGCCGATGACAAGAGGAAAAAAGAGTTTCAAGAATCGGCCGATATAAACTCGGCCGAAGGTGAAGTGATAAATAAGATAAGATCGGTCAGTGGGACCGATTGCGAGAAAGAATTAGAAATATCGGCTGGCGAAGCCGATGAAGGGAGAAGAGATAAACACAAGTTGACGACCAAAGATAAAAAGGCCGAGAGGGATCTCACGAAAGAAACCGTCCGAAATGACTTCGCTTGTACAGCCAATGACGAAATAATAGATCAACCAGGTGGTTCGGCCGACAGGGCCGAACACAAAAGGTCAATAAAGTCTATGGTTTCGGCTGGCAAGGCCGAAGGATTGAGTAAAACAGAGGAATCGGCCACAGAAGTCCAAACTGAAAAAGATCTCGCAGAGGAATGTGAAGAGTCGCCGATCAAGACCAACAAAAAAAAGCTGGGAATTCAAGATCCTCTGATCAAAGTAAATTTGAAGTCGGACGAGGACAGAAGACCGACCTTCATCAGTGTAAAACTTTCGACGGAACAACAAGGGGAGCTGATCGATTTACTAAGGAGGTACAAGGACTATTTCGCTTGGAGCTACGAAGAGATGCCGGGACTTAGCCGAAAGATTGTAGAGAATAGGCTCCCTATAAAGAAGGGATTTAGGCCTTATAAGCAACCGGCTCGTAGGTTTGAGCCGAGTATTGTATTGCAAATAAAAGATATAATTGAAAATCTTTTGAGAGCCATATTTATTAGAGCGGCTCGTTATGTTGACTGGGTTTCTAATAAAGTTCCCGCGCGTAAAAAGAATGGCAAACTTAGAGTTTGTATTGATTTTAGGAACCTGAACACGGCTACACCTAAGAATGATGAATATTCTATACCGATAGTCGATATACTAGTAGACGCCACAGCTGGCCATGAAATATTATCGTTTATGGACAGATATGCTGGCTACAATCAAATTTTTATAGCCGAAGAGGATGTTTCGAAAACGACTTTCAAATGGCCAGGGTCAATTGGAACTTTCGACTGGATAGTGATGCCTTTCAGCTTAAAGAATACCGGAGCCACTTACCAATGGGCGATGAACTTTATTTATCATGATCTGATTGGTACGATGTTAGAAGTTTACATAGACGATATCATGGTGGAGTCTAAATTCAGGACCAATCACTGGATCGATTTAGAATTAGTCTTCGAACACATGAGAAAGTATAACTTAAAGATGAATCCTTTGAAGTGCGCATTTCGCGGTATCGGCTGAAAATTTTCTTAGTTTCTTGGTTCATCAGAGAGCAATCGAGATAGATAAGAACAAGGTAAAGGCGATATAGAATTACTGTCGTCCAAAACCAAGAAAGAATTACAAAGTTTATTGAAAAAAATAAACTATTTGAGACAATTCATATCGAACCTGGCCGGTAGAATAGGAGTATTTGCTCCATTGCTTCGGCTAAAAAATCAGGAGGAATTCATATAGATAGAGGAACACCAAAAGGCTTTCGAAAGTATCAAAAAATATTTGGTGAAACCTTCGGTACTTATTCGTCCTCGGCAGGGACAGCCGATGAAACTGTACATCTCGGCTGCAGAGGAAAACTTAGGATGTTTGCTGCTTCAAGAAAACGAGCTGAAAGAAGAGCAAGCAGTTTATTACTTAAGTAAACGTTTGCTCGACGCTGAACGACACTACTCGGCAATGAAAAAACTATGCTTGGCATTGTACTATACTTGGCATTGTACTATACTTGGCATTGTACTATGCCTGCACCAAGTTAAGATACTATATTTTACCGGTTGAAATATCGTTCCTCTGCAAAACCGATCTTATAAAATATATGTTATCAAAACCGGTCTTAAGAGGAAGAATAGGACGATAGATATTAGCCTTGTCCGAGTTCTTTTTTAGTTACGTTCCAGCAAAGGCTATCAAAGGTTAGGCGATAGCCGACTTTCTGGCCGACCATCCATGTGTCGAGGTCGAATTGCCGATGCAAAATCTAGTCGGTCTTCAAACATGGACACTATACTTTGATGGGTCTAGGACATCCGACTCTGCTGGAGCCGGAGTGGTGATACAATCACTCGAGGGTAAGAGCTTCTAATTCTTTTTCTAATTGGATTTCGGCTATTCAAATAACCAAGCCGAATACGAGGCTCTAATAATTGGTCTCGAGATTTTAGACGAGTTAGGAGCACAGTCAGTAGTAGTCATCGGTGACTCACAATTAGTGATAAAGCAAGTAACCGGAGAGTACTAATGTGAGAGCTCTAATCTTCAGAACTATTTAAGTAAGACGGTAGAATTACTTAGTAGATTCAAGAAGGTAGAGTTTGTGTACCTATCGAGAGAAGAAAACGAGAGAGCAAACAAGTTGGCTCAATCGGCTTTAGGGTATAGAGAGCCGAAAGGAATGAGCCGAGTCAAGGTTTGCAAAAGACTGTTACCATCGTTCATATGTAGGAGCCGATGATGATTGCGCTATTGCGGCACAGGGTGATTGGAGGACGCCTCTAATTGACTTCCTCAACGACCCGAACAACCGAGTTAGCTATCAACTGCGAAAGAAGGCACTCGGCTACTGTCTACTGGACGGACAACTTTATAGAAAAATAGTCGAAGAAGTGCTTTTGAAATGTTTAGGAACCAAGGAAGCCTTAACAGTTATGGGCGAGGTTTATGAAGGGTTATGCGGAGCACATTTGGCCGGAAAGAAGCTGAGATGGACAACTCGACATCTCGGATATTACTGGCCGACCATATACGAAGATTGCATAAGGTACGCCAAGGGATGTTAGGAATGTCAATTTCATAGGTCGGTACAAAGGATGCCAGCCTCCGAGATGCATGCGATAATTAAGCCATGGCCATTTTGCGGTTGGGCCATGGATTTGATCGGAGAAATTCAGCCGAACTCCTCGGCTGGGCACAAATTCCTGATAGTGGCTAGGAATTATTTTACTAAGTGGGTGAAATTGAAGCCCACAAGATTGGCCACTCGGAAAGACATCATAAAATTCGTGGAAGATTCCATCATTCAGCGGTTTGGAATTTTCGAAACGATCACAACCGATCAAGGAACAATGTCAGAAGGGAACAATTCTCAAGGTTTTTAGAATCGAAGTGGATCAAGTTGCTGAATTCATCTCCTTATTACGCTCAGGCCAGTGGACAGGCCGAGGCGATAAACAAAGTCATCATAAATATGATGAAGTGGCACATTGGAAAGCACCAGAAAAAATGAGATGAGAAACTCTCGGAAGTGTTGTGGGCGTGCCGAACGACCATAAAAGACAGCGACCGGGGTGACGCCATTTCGGCTGCTCTATGGTCACGAGGCCATGTTACCGGCCGAAATAACGGTCCATCATTAAGAGTCGAGAATCAGAAAAAATTATCACCTGAGGAGTACGAGCTCTTGATGTATGAGAATTTAGATGAAATTAATGAGACTCGGTTACAAGCATTGGATCATTTAAGAGCCTATCAGAACCGTGTTAGTAACGCATACTATTACAGATTTTATATTGGCATATTTCGTGAAGTGAGTCGCAGTCATGAAGGTTCAAAAAAGAAAAGACGAAGATTGAAGACTCGAAGTATGAATTCACGATGCTTGGTAAATTTAAATAATATTGATGATGATTTATGATTATATACATATATTTAAAAGACATTAGAATAGGTATAAATTGATAAATATTCAAAACTGAAGTCTTCCAATCCTAATATGATTCTAATTGCTTCCAAACCTATAAATAAGATGGTAGATTTTTTAAATTCAGTTTTTCAATCCTAATGTGAGAATTCAAATTTTTGGAATTTTGAATTTGAATTCAGTGTTTTCTCTCCCTCTACTTTGTATTTGTATGCATAGGTATTTGTATATGTATATATGTATGTATAGGTGTATATATATACGTATATATATGTATTATTTGTGTATTTTTGGTTTTTGAGTTGTGTTGGAGGAGAGAGGATGGATTGTGTCGCAATTCGGAGTCCATTTCTGACGATCCAAAATAATAGATTCGATGTCTCGGCAGTGCTGAACGCGATGGCGTGATCCGTTCTTACATGCGACGGTCGGATCGTGAGATATCGCGAGTTCTTCGCTGAGAGGTCGTAGTGCTTGATTGATCGTTTCGCGAATTGGACCTTTCACGCACCGTTTTGCGTGAGATCGAGTGTGGAGGGGTGTCTGTGCATTTTGAGCATGCTGTGAGGGACTCGGGACTAATTTCCTAAGTTGCGAGGGGCTTTTTGCATTTGTGCATTTGTTTAAGTGTGTGTGAGTGGAGAGAGAGACCCTTGTTGCATTTCTCTTCTCCCTTAGCTCCCCAGCAGGGTGCCACCCCCCTCATCAGCTCCCCTGCCCACCTCCCTGAGCAACGCCGACCGCCGCCGACCTCCCCTGACCGGCTGGAGCTCCGGCAGCTCTCTCTCCCTTGCTTTCTCTCTTTTTCTTCTTCTTCTTCCTTCTTCTTCTCCCTGCAGTGTGCACCCAGGGTGGACACTTGCCCTAGGCCCCCCTGAGGTGGCACAGCTGCCGGCGACCTGCCCCGCCGTCGGGAGCCGCCGCCGAGCGCCGCAGCTAGCTGCTGCTAGAGCTGCTGCGGGCAGTGGGGGTTGGTCCTGAGCCGCCGCCGCCTCCCGCCGGCGCAGCGACCTCTGGCCAGCTCCGGGAGGACCTTCGCCGCCGTCGCCTTCCTCCCCCCCGCCCTCCCTCGTGCCGCCGGTGCGCCGCCGCAGCCGCCGCTGTTGCTGCTTGGGCTGCTAGGGCAGCCGCGGCCGAGCGCCTTGCGCCGCCGCCGCCGCCCTTTTCTGTCGCGGTCACCTCCCACCCGACGTCCGGCGACCTCCTCTTGCCGGTGCTCGCGTCCCCGCCGGCCGCCGTCGCCGTTCGTTGCCGGCGCCGCCGTGCCCTAGCCACCCGAGAGCTAGCACTCTCCCCGCGCCGCCGCTTCCTGCCGCTGGTTGAGGTGAGCTCCCCCATCCTTATCTCCCCCGCGTCCGACCCTGGCCGCCGCGCGCGCTGCATGTCGGCCGGCAGCCGGCCGGAGCAAGCTTGCTCCGGCCAGGGTTGCTTTGGCTTGGTTTGGGCCGCATGCATGGTTTTAGGCTTCCTGTTGCCTCCTGAAGCTCGGGAAGGTGAGCACGATGATCGCGACGACGCGCTGATCACCATGCTCACCTCATTTTGCTGTTTTGGCGCGCCGTTTCGCTGTTTAGCCTTTGTCGGCTTTATTATCGCATGATTGTCACTGTTTTTGTGGGTTGTTTGTGCCAGCGACTATTCCTATCACAGTGGGGCTGTGAGCACGGCCTCCGTTGCATCGTTCCCTATCCGCTGGTGCTTGCGGAAGGTCTTGCGGACGAACGGAGTGCTCAAACGGCCTTCTTTATGCTTAATATTGTGTGAATGTTGCTTGTTTTGAGGCCTTAGTGTTTGTGGCAGCGTTGTGATGCTGCGGGCAGCAAGGGCATGACCCTTGAGGCCCTGTGGACTGGTTGTCCAACCCCTTCGCCCTTCGCGGAGATCCGGATTGAATTCTGATGCGTTTTCCGATGAAATAGTCGACGGAACGCGCGTTTTAGTCGTGCGACTCACTTGCTGGTTTCGTGAGCGACTCGGCTTCGTCGTATAGCCTCGTTGGCTGTTCCCCATTGCTGTCCCGAAGTTTTGAGGACAGCGGATGAGTGACGAAGGGTTCCGGTGCCAAATCAGCTTTTTTCGGGAACCCGGAAAGCTGTTTCGGGCGCGTTGTGTTCGTGGCACCCCGAGCTTGTGCTCGCTGTCCTGTCACCTTGTTTTGTGTGTTTGGGGACAGCGGAGGACCTGGTTTGGTTGTTGGTACCCCTGTGGGGCTTGGTGTGGTTTCGGGATCGTCCCGGTGGATTTTCCGGACGATCCGTCAGTTTCGGGTTGTGAGCGCTATGTGTTTAGTGTCGACTTGGTGGACCTTGACCCTGTGAGTCTTTCGTAGGTCCTGTCGTGGTTCTCGAGAGCCGTCGGTTTTAGGCTCTATCTTTTCTCCAGGTGGGTACTTCGATCCGGAGTCGGTTCAGTGGACTACGGTGATACCTTTCTATCCCTTCTCTTGCATTTCGTTATTAGTTCACTTGACTCCTGTTGACTCTACTTATGTGTGCTTGCCTTAGTAGAGTAGTTGTTGTTTGCATGATTATTGAGACGACCTCGTTGGTCGGTGGTGATCGCCTGTTGTTCCGAGCGATCTTCGTATTTCGGTTTATCCGTTGCTTCACGGCTCGTTGTCGTACTGTGGATTGAGCCTTCGCATCGATCGTCACAGCTCTTCTAGCACCTCACGTATGCCAGCGGTCTGATCCACCTTTTGGTCGTCTTTTCCGAAAAAGGGTCGCGTGTGTCCGACCCGTGAGCCTCGACGCTGTGCGTTTTGCAGGTTTTGTGCCGATGGTTGAGCAGGTAGTGATAGTGCCAGGGATCCGTCCCGGTGGCTTATGGATTGGGTTTATATTTGTGGTTATCACCGTTGATGCATATGTTATCTTACTTGCAGTAGCATAGTTGTTCAGTTGTATGTCAGCCTCATACTTATTTATGCTACTGTTTACCTTATCTATCTCTTTGTTGACCCTCGTGCCGGTGTGTACACCTCGCCTTCGTCGGCTTGCGGTACCCACTGGGAGGGGAGACATGTTTACATGTTCTCACTCGCCGCCATCGTTGTTGTTTTCAGGTGAGCAGGGTGGTGGGAGTAGGGACGCAGCGAGGCACATCTAGATAGTGGTACTAGAGGTCCTGACTTGTGAGGTTCCTCCTTCCAAATTTGGTTATCACCTTTATCCTTTTACCAGTTAGTTGTGGATGTGGTTCAGTTACACTTTGGTTGTTTTGTCTTGCATGTTTGGATCTCGTGGATTTGGTTCAGTTTCTATGTGTTGATTGCATGCTTAGACATTATGGATGATTTGCTTACTAGATCTCTATTCGGGATTAATTATCGTTTTATATTGTGTATCTTGGATTTCTACCCCTCGTGGTAGCGGTTTTTAAATAAAGGTTTCCGTGTGGGAAACAGTTTTCAAACCGTTTTCGATTGATCGGCTTTTGGATTTCAAGAGAGAGTTCTCGTGTGGAGAACGGTTTTCAAATGATCTTTAAATGATTGAGATTAGGGTTTCAAATAAAGCTTCCGGGTAAGGAGCAGTTTTATAGAATGATCTGTTGTTTGTACATCGCATCATCCTTCGCCTAAGGACTTGCTTAGATTCATACAGGTTTAAGGACTATTAGCTGGATGAAGCAAGGATTGCGATGTTGGTGTGTTTGTTTGTGTGATGAATGAATGGTGGTTGTGATCCTGTATGTATTGTGTATGCTGTGCAAATACAGGAAAGGCTCTGTCCGTGTGGACAGTGGGCCCTGTATTTGTGGCGGATCTGTACATGGCGCGGGCTAGGCTTAAAAAAAAAATGACACGTATTTTTGCTTATAAACTAGCCCGGGGCGTGACAGATTGAGATGGTATCAGAGCGTAAAGGGTACAAACACTGATTCATTCATAAACTTGTAACTGGACCATTGGTTAGGCTGACCCATAGGAAGACCTAAGATGTATAGGCGCGAGAGTTCGGGGGTTTATTTACGGCTTGTCGCTTGTTGGGTGTTGCCGACCCTCTTTTCTCTTACGCGGTTTCTGTGTTGTAGATGGCTCGTGGTCGTGGTAGACCTCCCCGTCCTGGTCGTGGTGGTGGGCGTGCGCCTGCGGAGCCGTCTGCCGGTGTTCAGACTCGGGCTACTGCGGCTGGTTCGAGTGAGGAGCCGGCAGGAGGCGAGCAGCCTGGTGCTGACCGTACCCTGCAGCTTGAGGCTGAGATGGCCGAGGTGAGGGGTCAGCTGACGACCCTCTCCGGCATGTTCCAGCAGTTCTTGCAGCAGCAAGCTACGATGACTGCCGCTCCAGCCCCTCCTCCTCCGCCGAGTGCCCCGATGACTGCAGACCCTCCTGTGGCACCCGCGCCTTTTGTGGCCACGACCGCGACGACGACAGCGACTACGTCGGCTGTTCCGGGTGTGTACGCCGATCCCGTGATTGGGGGTGGTGGCCACATCCGAGCGCGATTGGTGGAGTTCCGGAGGTTCGATCCGCCCTTGTTCGCGGGCAAGAAGGATGGTGGACGGTCTGTCGAGCGTTGGGTTTTGCAGATTGAGAAGCTCTTTCGCGACCTCTGCATCGACGAGCAGGACAAGGTCCCGTTGGCCACCCACTGTTTGGACGACGAGGCCTATGACTGGTGGTTGCACCTTCTGACAACCCGTTACCTTGCCGCCTACCCTTCGTGGAAGGAGTTCCGGGAGATCATCTTCAGCCACTACTTCCGTGAGAGCACGAAGCAGAGCTTGGAGCGCGAGTTGGAGCGTCTCAAGCAGGGGAACCGTACCGTGGAGGAGTACGAGCGGGACTTTTCCCGCATCATCAGCTTGATTCCTTTTGCTGCTCAAGACGAGTACCACAAGGCGCGCCTGTTCGCGAGAGGTTTGAGGTCGAGCATCCGCCTCTTGATCGCCTCCCACGGGGTGATGACGTTTGATGAGTACTATAAGCGCGCCCAGATGGTTCAGTATGAGACGGAGGAGGCGCGCGCCGAGCGAGATCAGCCAGAGAGGAACGCCGACCGGAAGCGTTCCCACCTCAGTTCCAGCGGTGGCTCTTTCTCTAGGAAGAGGCCGCCGAAGCATCAGAGGAGCCAGTCAGCCAGGAGCGCTCCATCTGGGAGCCAGTGGCAGGAGAACCCGATGTGCGTCATCTGTGGGCAGGGTCATCGGCCGAACACCTGCCCCCAGCGCCGAGATCACTGCTTCCGATGCGGCCAGAGGGGACATATGCGCCATCAGTGCACGATGGGACCAACACAGAGTTCTGCTTCTTCTCCAGCCACTCAGAGACAGAACCGGAGGAACCCGCCACCAGCAGCTGCAGCTTCGTCTGGGCGTCCCTCCACTTCTCGCCAGGAGGGGACACCCCAGGCATCGGGTGGACGTGTCTTCAACATGTCCCACCCTGAGGGAGACACCGGTGGAGACACCGTGGTTGCAGGTATAACCTCCCTCTTCGGCTCTCGTGCTAGGACGTTGTTTGATACCGGAGCATCGCATTCTTTTATTTCTCGTTCTTTCGCTCGCGAGCACGGTCTGGAGTCGAGTCCGCTTCCTGTACCTCTTCGGATCCAGACCCCTGGCAAGGGCCTTGGAGCAGAGAGATGGATTAGGACTTGTCCGATGTCGCTTGGCGACCAGGTGTTCTTGGCGAACCTGGTCGTGTTACCGCTGAAGGAGTTCGATGTGGTGCTTGGGATGGACTGGCTCACCAAGCATCACGCCACCATCGACTGTGAGCAGAGGACGGTGACTTTCGCGGAGCCGGGCGAGAAGGAATTTGTCTACCGTGCTTGTAAGAGTTCTTTCTTCGCCTTGACTATCTCGTTTGCCAGAGCTAGGAGTTTGTTGATCGGTGGATGTACGGCTTACCTAGCTTCGGTAGACGTCATTCATCGAGCTGTACCGGCTCTGGAGGATATTTCGGTGGCTCGAGATTTCCCCGATGTCTTTCCTGCCGAGCTACCCGGGATGCCTCCTGACCGTGAGATTGATTTCTTCATTGATTTGGTTCCGGGCTCTACCCCGATTTCGAAGGACCCCTATCGCATGTCGTTCGCTGAGTTGAAGGAGCTGAAGGCTCAGCTTGAGGATCTGCTGGATTTGGGCTTCATCCGACCGAGTGTTTCTCTTTACGGAGCTCCGGTCCTTTTCGTCAAGAAAAAGGACGGTAGTATGTGCTTGTGCATTGACTACCGAGAGCTCAACAAGGTTACGGTGAAGAATAAGTACCCTCTACCGCGGATCGACGATCTCTTCGACCAGCTTCAGGGAGCCTCGGTATTCTTGAAGATTGATCTGCAGTCAGGTTATCATCAGCTGAAGATCAAGGCCGAGGGCGTTGCGAAGACGGCCTTCCGGACTCGTTATGGGCATTACGAGTTTACGGTTATGCCGTTCGGTTTGACGAACAAACCCGACAGCTTTTATGGATTTGATGAACAGGGTCTTCCGGCAGTTCTTGGATCAGTTTGTCGTGGTCTTCATTGATGACATACTGATCTATTCGAGGAGCGACGTGGAGCATGAGGATCACCTTCGACGAGTCCTCCTTACGCTTCGAGAGCATAGGCTTTACGCTAAGCTCAAGAAGTGTGAGTTCTGGCTTCGGGAAGTTTCCTTCTTGGGTCACATCGTGACGCAGTCTGGTATTGCGGTGGACCCAAAGAAGGTGGACTCAGTGGTGGATTGGCCTGTTCCGACTTCCGTGACGGAGATCAGGAGCTTCCTCGGCTTGGCGGGTTATTACCGGCGATTTGTTGAGGGTTTCTCTAAGATCGCCACCCCTTTGAGCAAGTTGACGAGGAAGGGCGAGAAGTTTCTGTGGACTCCCGCTTGTCAGATGAGCTTCCAGGAGCTGAAGGACAGACTGACTCGTGCCCCTATCTTAGCATTGCCGCAGCCTGGTGAGGATTTTGTGGTCTACTGCGATGCGTCTCGGATAGGATTGGGGTGCGTGCTCATGCAGCAGGAGAAGGTCATCGCGTATGCTTCGCGCCAGTTGAAGGACTATGAGAAGAACTATCCAACGCACGATCTCGAGCTTGCAGCAGGCACTGGGAACGAAGCTCAACTTCAACTCAGCTTTCCACCCTCAGAGTGATGGGCAGTCGGAGCGAGTCATCCAGACTCTCGAGGATATGCTCCGAGCTTGCGTTTTGGACTTTGGAGAGGGTTGGTTCAAGTACCTTTCCTTGGTGGAGTTCGCCTACAACAACAGCTTCCAAGCGAGCATTGGGATGGCACCGTACGAGGCTTTGTATGGACGTCGTTGTCGATCACCGATTTGTTAGGATGACGTGGGTGAGCGTCGAGTGATCGAGCCTGACTTGTTGGAGGACGCAGAGGCCAGGATTCGCAGTGCGAGGCAGTAGCTGCTGACTGCGCAGAGTCGACAGAAAAGCTACGCGGACCAGCGACGACGTGACCTAGTGTTTCAGGTCGGTGAGCATGTGCTGCTCAGGGTGTCGCCGTCTCGAGGGATCAAGCGGTTCGGATTGCGGAGCAAGCTTAGTCCGCGATTCGTGGGACCGTTCGAGATCCTTGAGCGTGTGGGTAGGTGGCTTATCGGTTAGCTCTTCCTCCTAGTCTCGCTCGGGTGCACAATGTCTTCCACGTGTCCATGCTTCGGAAGTACATCCCCGACTCTTCTCACGTGATCAGCCCGACGACGGTTCAGCTGAGGGAGGATCTCAGCTACGACGAGGTGCCCTTGAGGATTTTGGCCCGCGAGGTGAAGCAGTTGAGGAACCAGAGCATTCAGTATGTGAAGGTTCAGTGGATGAATCACGAGGAGCGTGAGGCTACTTGGGATCTGGAGTCTGCTATGCGTGAGAGGTTTCCGCAGTTGTTTGCGGATGGTGTGTGAGTAAGTTTCGGGGACGAAACTTCTTGTATGGTGGGAGTGATGTGAGAATTCAAATTTTTAGAATTTTGAATTTGAATTCAGTGTTTTCTCTCCCTCTACTTTGTATTTGTATGCATAGGTATTTGTATATGTATATATGTATGTATAGGTGTACATATATACGTATATATATGTATTATTTGTGTATTTTTGGTTTTTGAGTTGTGTTGGAGGAGAGAGGATGGATTGTGTCGCAATTCGGAGTTTGTTTCTGACAATTCAAAATGGTAAATTCGATGTCTCGGCAGTGCTGAACGCGATGGCGTGATCCGTTCTTACATGCGACGGTCGGATCGTGAGATATCACGAGTTCTTCGCTGAGAGGTCGTAGTGCTTGATTGATCGTTTTGAGAATTGGACCCTGTTTCACGCACCATTTTGCGTTAGATCGAGTGTGGAGGGGTGTCTGTGCATTTTGTGCATGCTGTGAGGGACTCGGGACTAATTTCCTATGTTGCGAGGGGCTTTTTGCATTTGTGCATTTGTTTAAGTTTGTGTGAGTGGAGAGAGAGACCCTTGTTGCATTTCTCTTCTCCCTTAGCTCCCCAGCAGGGTGCCACCCCCTCCTCAGCTCCCCTGCCCACCTCCCTGAGAACCGCCGACCACCGCCGACCTCCCCTGGCCGGCAGGAGCTCCGGCAGCTCTCTCTCCCTTGCTTTCTCTCTTTTTCTTCTTTTTCTTCCTTCTTTTTCTCCCTGCAGTGTGCACCCAGGGTGGACCCTTGCCCTAGGCCCCCCTGAGGTGGCACAGCTGCCGGTGACCTGCCCCGCCGTCGGGAGCCGCCGCCGAGCGCCGCCGCACCGCAGCTAGCTGCTGCTGCGGGCAGTGGGGGTTGGTCCCGAGCCGCCGCCGCCTCCCGCCGGCGCAGTGACCTTCGGCCAGCTCCGGGAGGACCTCCACCGCCGTCGCCTTCCTCCCCGGCCGCCCCCGTGCCGCCGGTGCGCCGCCGCAGCCGCCGCTGTTGCTGCTTGGGCTGCTAGGGCAGTCGCGGCCGAGCGCCTTGAGCCGCCGCCGCCGCCTTTTTCTGTCGCGGTCGCCTCCCACCCGACGTCCGGCGACCTCCTCTTGCCGGTGCTCGCGTCTCCGCCGGCCGCCGTCGCCGTTCGTTACCGGCGCCGCCGTGCCCTAGCCACCCGAGAGCTAGCACTCTCCCCGCGTCGCCGCCGCCACTTCCTGCCGCCGGTTGAGGTGAGCTCCCCCATCCTTACCTCCCCCGCGTCCGACCTTGGCCGCCGCGCGTGCTGCATGTCGGCCGGCAGCCGGCCGGAGCAAGCTTGCTCCGGCCAGGGTTGCTTTGGCTTGGTTTGGGCCGCATGCATGGTTTTAGGCTTCCTGTTGCCTCCCGAAGCTCGGGAAGGTGAGCACGATAATCGCGGCGACGCGCTGATCACCATGCTCACCTCATTTTGCTATTTTGGCGCGCCGTTTCGCTGTTTAGCCTTTGTCGGCTTTATTATCGCATGATTGTCGCTGTTTTTGTGGGTTGTTTGTGCCAGCGACTATTCCTGTCGCAGTGGGGCTGTGAGCACGGCCTCCGTTGCATCGTTCCCTATCCGCTGGTGCTTGCGGAAGGTCTTGCGGACGAACGGAGTGCTCAAACGGCCTTCTTTATGCTTAATATTGTGTGAATGTTGCTTGTTTTGAGGCCTTAGTGTTTGTGGCAGCGTTGTGATGCTGCGGGCAGCAAGGGCATGACCCTTGAGGCCCTGTGGACTGGTTGTCCAACCCCTTCGCACTTTGCGGAGATCCGGATTGAATTCCGATGCGTTTTTCGATGAAATAGTCGACAAAACGCGCGTTTTAGTTGTGCGACTCACTTGCTGGTTTCGCAAGCAACTCGGCTTCGTCGTATAGCCTCGTTGGCTGTTCCTCATTGCTGTCCCGAAGTTTCGAGGAAAGCGGATGAGTGACGAAGTGTTCCGGTGCCAAATCGGCATTTTTCGGGAACCCGGAAAGCCGTTTCAGGTGCGTTGTGTTCGTGGCACCCCGAGCTTGTGCTCGCTGTCCTGTCACCTTGTTTTGTGTCTTTGGGGACAGCGGAGGACCTGGTTTGGTTGTTGGTACCCCTGTGGGGCTTGGTGTGGTTTCGGGATCGTCCCGGTGGGTTTTCCAGACGATCCGTCAGTTTCGGGTTGTGAGCGCTATGTGTTTAGTGTCGACTTGGTGGACCTTGACCTTGTGAGTCTTTCGTAGGTCCTGTCGTGGTTCCCGAGAGCCGTTGGTGTTAGGCTCTATCTTTTCTCCAGGTGGGTACTTCGATCCGGAGTCGGTTCAGTGGACTACGGTGATACCTTTCTATCCATTCTCTTGCATTTCGTTATTAGTTCACTTGACTCCTGTTGACTCTACTTATGTGTGCTTGCCTTTGTAGAGTAGTTGTTGTTTGCATGATTATTGAGACGACCTCGTTGGTCGGTGGTGATCACCTGTTGTTCCGAGCGATCTTCGTATTTTGGTTTATCCGTTGCTTCACGGCTCGTTGCCGTTCTGTGGATTGAGCATTCGCATCGATCGTCACAGCTCTTCTAGCACCTCACGTATGCCATCGGTCTGATCCTCCTTTTGGTCGTCTTTTCCGGAAAAGGGTCGCGTGTGTCCGACCCGTGAGCTTCGACGCTGTGCGTTTTGCAGGTTTTGTGCCGATGGTTGAGCAGGTAGTGACAGTGCCAGGGATCCGTCCCGGTGGCTTATGGATTGGGTTTACATTTGTGGTTATCACCGTTGATGCATATGTTATCTTACTTGCAGTAGCATAGTTGTTCAGTTGTATGTCAGCCTCATACTTATTTGTGCTACTGTTTACCTTATCTATCTCTTTGTTGACCCTCGTGCTGGTGTGTACACCTCGCCTTCGTCGGCTTGCGGTACCCACTGGGAGGGGAGACATGTTTACATGTTCTCACCCCCCGCCATCGTTGTTGTTTTCAGGTGAGCAGGGTGGTGGGAGTCGGGACGCAGCGAGGCACGTCTAGATAGTGGTACTAGAGGTCCTGACTTGTGAGGTTCCTCCCTCCAGATTTGGTTATCACCTTTATCCTTTTACCAGTTAGTTGTGGATGTGGTTCAGTTACACTTTGGTTGTTTTGTCTTGCATGTTTGGATCTCGTGGATTTGGTTCAGTTTCTATGTGTTGATTGCATGCTTAGACATTATGGATGACTTTGCTTACTAGATCTCTATTCGGGATTAATTATGGCTTTATATTGTGTATCTTGGATTTCTACCCCTCGTTGTAGCGGTTTTCAAATAAAAGTTTCCTTGTGGGAAACAGTTTTCAAACCGTTTTCGATTGATCAGCTTTTGGATTTCAAAAGAGAGTTTTCGTGTGGAGAACGGTTTTCAAATGATCTTTAAATGATTGAGATTAGGGTTTCAAATAAAGCTTCCGGGTAAGGAGCAGTTTTATAGAATGATCTGTTGTTTGTGCATCGCATCATCCTTCGCCTAAGGACTTGCTTAGATTCATACAGATTTAAGGACTGTTAGCTGTATGAAGCAAGGATTGCGATGTTGGTGTGTTTGTTTGTGTGATGAATGAATGGTGGTTGTGATCCTGTATGTATTGTGTACGCCGTGCAAATACAGGGGAGGCTCTGTCCGTGTGGACAGTGGGCTCTTTATTTGTGGCGGATCTGTACGTGGCGCGGGCTAGGCTTTAAAAAAAAAAGACACGTATTTTCGCTTATAAACTAGCCCGGGGCGTGACACCTAATCTGTTTCTAATTGCTTCCAAACCTATAAATAAGATGACAGATTTTTTAAATTCAGTTTTTAATCCTAATCTGATTCTAATTGCTTCCAAACCTATAAATAAGATGCCAGATTTTTTAAAATTAATTTTTCAATCCTAATCTGATTCTAATTACTTCTAAACCTTTTTAAAATCAGTTTTTCAATCCTAATCTGATTCTAATTGTTTCCAAGCCTATAAATAAGATGTGTGGGTGTCTCTAATAGGTTAAGCATAGATTATCTTTTAGAAATTCTAGAAACTTGTAGGTAGCCGTCTTTCTCATCATCTACAACAAGTTTCTCTCAAATTGATTATTGGTGTCCTAAATCTTTAATATTTTTCTGGAATCAATTTGAGATTTGCTTAGAAACATCTTCTACGGTTCTTTCATGATCATCTAAGCAATAAATCATCACCAACCCTTCATCTTGCTCCGGACGGAGTGCGCTCGTGGATTCGAGTACGTGTCGTGGATTCGACGTGTTGAAGGCTTCGTGGATTCGAAGTGTAGACGTTTTGTGGATTCGGGACATTACGTTCGTGGATTCGAGCGTGGGCGTGGACTAGCCGTTGGTGTGCGCGAGATCCAAAGAAGATAAAAGAGAGGTTCAAGTCCGTGAAGTCGGTAATCACCTTATAATCTTTTATTTCTTAGTGGATTATTATCGCGTGTTGGTCCCGTAGGTTTTTTACTCCTAGTTGAAGTTTTTTCACGTAAATCTCGTTGTGCTATTTTTATTTTTCGCATTTATTTTTATTGCATCGAGTTTTGTGTTTTTGGCCTTCATACCTATTCACCCCCATCTAGGTGTTTGATAGTATCTAGATAGATCCTTGGAATTTCCATAACTTACAAATGATATCAGAGCGGGATCTGAATTTTTCTATCATAATAGGTGAAGGTGGTAATATTAATAGGCCTCATCTATTTGATGGAACTAACTATGCCTATTGGAAAGTTCGGATGAGAGCCTTCCTCATCGCAATTGATGAGCGAGTATGGAAATCCGTAGAATTTTTTTTTTTTTTTTTTCTTTTGCTTTTTTTTTTTTTTTTGTTTTCTTTTTCTTTTCTTTTGAATCCGTAGAATCGGATGGAAACATCCAATCGAATTAAACGGTGATACAACCGTACCTAAGCCATGGAATAAGTGGTCAAAGAATGTGTGACACCCCAGGTAGTCCTATATAAAAGATATAATAGGGCTACCCTCTCAACCCGGCTTAAGCATTTTGGGTGGTGGCTAGGCCCAAGAGGTTGAGAGAGTTGAGCGTGCTAGGACGGGAGTAGTCCTAGAATAGGTGACCCCCTGGAAAGTTGGGGTGTCACAGTTGGTATCAGAGCCAATTACCAGCCGGAAGTGTGAGATGAGTCTCGGCTGAGCCAGGTGTAGTTATGGGTAGAGCATGGCTCCCCAGGGTTTATGGGTAGAGCGCGGCTCCCCCGGTTTAGGCTAGCGATATGAGTCTCACACCGCCTGGTACTTGTGAGTCAGAGCCTGACGTGGACGTCAGGGCTTAAAGGGGGGGAGATTGTGACACCCGAGGTAGTCCTATATAAAAGATATAATAGGGCTAACCTCTCAACCCGGCTTAAGCATTTTGGGTGGTGGCTAGGCCCAAGAGGTTGAGAGAGTTGAGCGTGCTAGGACGGGAGTAGTCCTAGGATAGGTGACCCCCTGGGAAGTTGGGGTGTCACAGAATGAGAACGAGGCTTCTTCTTACAATGGAAAATGTATTAATGATTTATTCAATGTTTTGTCTCAAACCGAGTTTTCACGCGTCTCGGCATGTGAAACGACTAAAGAGATTTCGGATACCTTACAAGTTACACATGAGGGTACACGTCACTTACTAGTCAATTTGATTTCATTCATATGGAGGAGTATGAATCTTTTACCGAATATTTTACTAGACTCCAAAATATCATAAATACATGTGCTAACTTGAAAGAAAAGATTCCAGAATCTAAAATTGTAAGAAAGATTCTTCGAACTCTTCCGGAATGCTTTAGGGCGAAGGTTGCGACGATTGAAACCATCAAACATCCGGATGAGATGAAAGTAGAAGAATTAGTAGGTGCTTTACAAACATATAAAATAACTTTTCCTACTAATCAATCTGCTTCCAAGTCTTCTTCCAAAAGTATAGGTGTTGCACTCAAATCTATCAAGAAGGAAGATGACGACTCGGATTCCGATGAAGAAATTTCACTTGCCGACTTTGAACACCAATTGGCACTTCTCACGAAGAAAATTTGTTGAAATTTTCGGAAGAACAAGACAAATAGATCTACATCCAAAACTTCTTCAAAAGGATCTTCAAGTTCAAAATCCTCAAAAGACAAAAAACTTGCAAAAGCCTCTAAAGAAAAGGATGATTTTGAAGGAAAAATCTAATGCTATAAATGCAAAGGCTACGGCCATATTTCTACGGATTGTCCCACTAAGAAATCTTATAAAAAGTAGGATTTGCAAGCAAAAACTTGGGACGATTCTACTTCTGATGAATCGACCTCAAGTGAAGAGAAAAGAATGACGCTATTGCTTTATTTACGCATACTTCTTTACCTTCGTCCTCTACTGTTTGTTTATCTTCTATTATTTCTAACTCTACTTCATCTGTTTTGCATGAAACATCGAGCGATTACGATGAGAGCGAAGAGGAGTCAGACGAGGAAGATCTCACAGAGGCGTATCAACAACTTCTTAAGGAATCAAAGAAGATGGCTAAGCACAATAAGAAGTTGAGGAAACGTCTTTTGGAACTTGAGGATGGCAATAGAACTTTGAGAACAACAAATAAAGATCTTGGGGATGAACGGGAGTCGATATTGAAGAACAATAGAATCCTCCAAGAGAAGCTAGACCAATCGGAGGCAACAATCAAATCACATCAAGAGAAGATTGTTTGTCTAGAAAGACAACACAAAGAAATCCATAGTTCCAACCAAGTTTTGGCCAAACAAGTTCATCAACTCAAATCCGACATTCAAAAATTCTCCTCCGGGTCGAAAAAGTTAGATGATATGCTCGGATTGGGTCAAACAAATAAACTTGGAGTTGAATATGAAAGGACATATGTTGAGAAGGTAAAAAATTCAACATCCAAAGTCTCAACAAACTTGAAGGATAAAATTTGTCATAGATATGGTGAACAAGGACATATTAAGAAGACATGTCCGAGAAACGGAAAGAGGACTCAATCGATGTCTGATAGACATCAATTGGCATTTTCTAACACTCGACAACCTTCACGAGTTCAAAAGCAACATCAATCGAGTCGAGTACCTCAGATCAACCAAAAGTCAAAGCCACAACAAACGGTGCATACAAAGGCGAATACGACGTTGAGACCAAAGGTTGATCGGAAGTCAAAACAATCGGTGCCCAACCGCAACAAACCAAGACAACCAACCATCCGACAAGTTTGGATTCAGAAAGGTGATATCTTTTCTTGTCTTAAGCCTTAATTTATTTTTGACTTTGTGTAGTGCGTTGATTGATTTTTATTGCATATATTTTTTGATCATTGCATTACATTTTAGGTGCTTTTATTGTTACGATTTTTAAATTTTGCTTATTATTTTCAAAATATATGGATGATTGCTATATTAAATAGTACTTTGAACATCAATAGGTTCACATTCATTCACTCATAGTTAATTTCATATTAATTATCGATTTTACTTTATTTTTATTATTTATGAAGATAATTTATTATAGGAGTTCTTAATGCTTATATTCATCAAATTTAGGTAATCATGTGTGATCTTTAGGCACTTAACCTATCTCGATTGTGTGTGTTGGATTTGATGAATGAAAATTTGCTAATGGACTAAAACTTGTCAAATTTTCTTTCAAATAAGAGATTGCATTTTTGAGGGGGAGTTAGAATTAAAAAAAAAGGAGAAACACTCCAATAATATTAAAAGATGTGGAAAGAGTTACATCTCAAAGGAAGTGTGAAAACTACCACCACATATAGGAAAGAACTACCACCCCGGTCGTCCGGTAAGTGTGTGAAGCTATCACATGAAACTTAAATGCATAACCAAAGAAGTCGAAAAAGTGTGCATATATAAAAAAATTTGTAGTTATAAGGTGGATAGTTTGAAAGATACTCAAAGAGCCACCCCTGGTGTATTATTTGCTCTATCTCAAATTTGATAGTTTGTACGACGAATTTATGTCATTGAGTGAACCTCTATAAGTCATCTTTATAATCCGTTATATCTTGATAGTCTTTGAGCCTCTAAATTATTTTTGATGACTTAATTTTGGAGTATCTATGGATTAAGAAATCTTACAATATTTTATCTACATCTTGATAATTTTGTAGTAAAATTTTTAATTTTTATAAAATTGATGCGGATTGAAAGAAATCTATGTGAATTTATCGTGTTCGTGCACTAACATTGTTTTCACAATGCAATCATCATATTTTGACATTTTATCACAAGTGGTTTCAACATTGAAATTTTTTTTATAACTTGCGTTTCTGGTCTATTATCTTCTGGTACCTTTATTTGATTTCTCTCTAAACTCTCTATTTTTTGTGCTTTTCTTTTGACAATTTTTGACAAAAAGGGAGAGAGATATGAAGATTTTGAAATTATTATAAAAAAAAGAGGGAGAAAGATTGTGACACAATTTTGAATTTAGAGATAGAGATTTTTATTAAGCTTAGACGCATGAACAAAGGGGGGGAGATTTTGATACTTTTATTACTAACCTTGCTCGTGGAGAAAGTAAAATTTTTTTTGCAGGTCTTTAAAGACTTCAAGACTCCATTTGTGTCTAAATCATAGAGTTTGTTTAGGAGTTACAAAGTGATAATTTTGGATTTTGTTTGGATCTTTCACGCGAGAAGTTCATTATTTTGGTGATAGCAATGAATTTTAATTTTTTTTTTTGGAGAGTTGAGCATTGTGAGTGTTTTTATGTAATTTTAGATTTTGTCAAGAAATTGCCAAAGGGGGAGATTGTCACAGATTTTATATTGGTATATTTCGTAAAGTGAGTCGGAGTCTTCAAGGTTCAAAGAAGAAAAGATGAAAATTAAAGACTCGAAGACCCAAAATATGAATTCACGATGCTTGGTAAGTTTAAATAATATTGATGATGATTTATGATCATATACATATGTTTGAAAGACATTAGAATATGTATAAATTGATAAATATTCAAAACTGAAGTTTTTCAATTCTCATATGATTCTAATTGCTTCCAAACCTATAAATAAGATGGCAGATTTTTTAAAATCAATTTTTCAATCATAATCTGATTCTAATTGCTTTCAAACCTATAAATAAAATGGTAGATTTTTTAAAATCAGTTTTTCAATTCTAATCTGATTCTAATTACTTTCAAATTTTTTTAAAATTAGTTTTTCAATCCTGATCTGATTCTAATTGCTTTCAAGCCTACAAATAAGATGTGGGTAGGGGTGTAATGTGGGCCGTGCCGGGCTGGCACGGCCCACATTTTCCGGGCCGAAACGGGCTAGGGGCCGGCCCGGCCCGGCTTCAAATTCGGGCCGTGCCGTGCCGGGCCCGAGCTGCCTAGCCTCCGGCCCAGCACGGCCCTTCGGCCCGGAAGGCACGGGCCGTGCCGGGCCGAGGCGTGCTTCGGGCCGGCCCTTTAAAGTATTTATTTTTAAATTTTTTTTAAAATTTATTATAAACTTTAAAAATAGAAACAATACATTATTTTCATTTAAACTAACATTTTGATTAAATAATTAAAAATTTATCAAAATAATTATAATATAGTAAATATTTAAAAATTTTAAAAAAATAAACAAATTTGTATTATTTTTTTGAAAAAAAAAAGAAACGAGATGGGTTTTGATCCAATGGACCAAAATGCTTTGGTCCATTGGACCAAAACCACTCCTCCCAAGGTCTGCCTGCCTAGCAGACCTTGGGAGTAGAGCTCCTGGGGAGGACCTCCTTCCCAGGAGCTCAGACCCCAAGGCCCAAGGCAACTTGTTGCCTTGGTGTCCGGACCGTGCTGGCCCGGTTGGCACGGCCCAAGCGGGCCGTGTCGTGCCGGGCCGCCCGCCTCTCCTCGGCCCAGACTCGTTTCGGGCCGTACTGTGCCGGGCCGTCGGGCCCCAGGGGCGAGGCCCAGCACGACCCCGAAGCTCGGGCCGGCCCGGCCCGGCACGGGTGCTACAGCACCTGTGCCGTGCTGTAGCCCGGCCCGAGGCCGTGCCGGGCCGGGCGGCCCACGTGCCGCCCGGCCCGTTTTACACCCCTAGATGTGGGGCTATCTCTAAATCGTGGTTAAGCATAAATTATCTTTTAGAAATCCTAAAAGCTTGTAGGTAGCCGTTTTTTTCATCATCTACAACAAGCTTCTCTCAAATTAATTCTTGGTGCCCTAAATCTTTAATGTTTTTCTAGAATCATTTTAAGATTGGCTTAGAAACATCTTCTACGATTCTTTCATGATCATCTAAGCAATAAATCATCACCAACCCTATTCATCTTGCTCCGGACGAAGTGCGCTCGTGGATTCTAGTAGGCGTCATGGATTCGACGTGTTGAAGGCTTCGTGGATTCGAAGTGTTGACGTTTCGTGGATTCAGGATGTTGCATTCGTGGATTCGAGCGTGGGCATGAACTAGCCGTTGGCGTGCGCGAGATCCAAAGAAGATAAAAGAGAGGTTCAAGTCCGTGGAGTCGGTAATCACCCTGTATTATTTTATTTCTTAGTGGATTATTATCGCGTGTTGGTCCCGTGGGTTTTTTACTCCTAGTTGGAGTTGTTCCACGTAAATCTCGGTGTGCTATTTTTATTTTTCGCATTTATTTTTATTGCATCGAGTTTTGTGTTTTTGGCCTTCATACCTATTCATCCCCCATCTAGGTGATTGATAGTATCTAGATAGATCCTTGGGATCCCCATAACTAACACATACAACAAGCGAGTTAATGCTAAGTCTTTTAGCGTCGGAGACTTAGCTTAAAAATTGATATTGTTAATCGGCGAGAAAAGCCGATTGTACAGAAAATGGTTCCCGAATTGGGAAGGGCCATTTCAAATTTACAAAGTGGCAAAAGGGAACGCATACTTCCTAAAAACATTAGAAGGATCAGAATGCCATAAGCCGATCAATGGAAAATATCTGAAAGAATATTATCCTTCTGTATGGGAGGACGAGTAAAGAGAAAAAGTGAAACAAATAGTGATATAAAAAGTCGAATTACAAAAAACCCTTGGAAAAGCACATTACAACAGAGATAATAAAGCCGAAATAACTAAGAAAGTAAGTCCTTAAGCTGATTCCATTCGTAGAAGATATATTGCGGAGCGATTGTCAGTCAGAGTGCACGATACAGATCTTAGAAGATATATTGCGAGCATACGTGACTGACTGGAGTGGGTCGTGGGACCGGCACTTACCATTGGCGGAGTTTGCGTATAATAATAGTTACCAAGCCAGCATACAGATGCCCCATTTTGAAGCTCTCTATGGTTGAACATGTAGATCGCCTATCCACTGGAATGATGTGGGTGAGAGGCAGATTCTAGGGCCTGAGCTGGTCCAGCAAGCTGAAGAAAAAGTGCGGGTTGTAAGAGAGCATCTGCGAGCCGCACAAAATAGACAGAAGAGCTACAGTGATAATCGTCGGAGAATGTTAGAATTCACAGTTGGTGATCACATGTTTGGACTTCAAGGAAAGCTGAATCCACGTTACATTGGACCTTTTGAGATACTGGAACGAGTCAACAAAGTGGCGTACCGTGTGGCACTACCACCTTCTCTTTCCGGAGTGCATAATTTGTTCCATGTATCAATGCTGCGAAGGTATGTTCAGAATCCAAAACACGTCATCGACTATTCTCCGCAGTTGCAATCTATATTGCATTGCTAGAAGATGTGAACTATGCTGGGCACATGGACTGAGCCTGGACTTTGGCTCAGAAGTAAGATGCAGGTGCTTGAATGCTATGTACATGGCGTGGTTAAACTCGGATAATTATGGGAGTGGATTGCTCTTCTGGTCACTTGATGATTGATGCATTTGTTTCTCGTTGAGACAGGCATCGGATGTTGTATGGGACATTGATCGCTATGGTCCCATGGGGATGACAGCGATCGGGTTTCGTGGAGACAGAGATTGAGCATCACTGATGGTTTTGATTGCTTGTTGCGATTGGCAACCCTGTTGCGGACACGCGTGGATTTTTATGTTGAATGGCATGTACCTGGGTGTAGGCTCACTTATCGAGCTCAACAGGTTGTGACAGCCTTAGACCTTTTTGGTCTAGGCGGACGGTTTGGTCTTGGACCAAGGAATGTCGAAATACCGCAAGTAGGTTTTTGATGCTAAAGGTTTGACTTCGATCCGTTTGTATTTCAAACTGATGGGAGACTGTGGTCTCCGAGGTGAGTGTTATTGACGCAGGAGTTAGGACAACGATGCATTTCGCTCGTGGTGAACTGATTGACGAAGTTAGCTAATCGGAGTGCATCGTTTCGGCCTCCGAAAATATACTCCAGACTTGTGGTGTTGAGAAACTTTCCTGCGTGAACCTTTGACGTAGTTGAGTTAGTTACTGCTACGTGGACCAGTGTTGGGTGGACCTTGAGTTTCTGAGTGAAGAGTTATTATTCCAGTTTTGGACAGTGATGTGATCGGATTGTCCTGGAAGCGGTACTGTTTTGTCCGCAGGTTATTGAATGGTGATGATCCTGGTGGTTTTGTCCATGGAATTTTGGGAGGTTATGTTTTCCTCATCTCGATTGGATTGAACCGCACTTTCATCATCCCTTACTTTGAAGATTGATGATTTCAGATTTGAGGAAATGCAATTGATCAATACCCAAAGGTGATATTCGGATTTGATTATGGTGGGTATGTAGTCAAGTTTCAAGGACGAAACTTCTTTTAAGGAGGGGATGATGTGAGGACTGAGATTTTTACTATATATTTTAACTCTCCGTTGACGATATTTTTGTGTGTTTTTTAATTACATAATCACTCATCAAGTTTCGGGAGAAAATGATTTAGAATGAAGAAGTAACGCGATTTATAAAATTCACTTAAAGTGAATAGTAACTCTGGTTTTCCGGAGAGGCCGATGATTAGAAATAGCTTCTGGAGTGTATCGGACTCTGTTGATAGTGGTCCAATAGCTCATTTTCAACTGTCTGACTATTCTGGACTCGATGGCGCTAACAGATTTTGGATTTGATGCACGATTTTTGAGAAAACTAGACTTTATTGCAAAATGGACTTTTGTTCTTTACGGTTTTTGCTTCGTAAGGCTTACCGTAGCTCTGCTTTGCGTGTGAACCCTCGAAAAAGGACCTATTATATGAGAGAAAGTCTGTGTAGAGGGACTTAGGTCGCATTTTCGCTAATCGAGGAGATTTCGAGGCGATTAGTGGTTTTGTACTTGTGGTGTGTTGGTAGATTGGAGAGAGAATGGGTTTGTCGCGAATCTACAACCAAAACGAATGAAACAAAATCATGAGTTCGATAATTCGACAGTGCTGAACGCGCTGGTGCCATCCGTTCACGAATCTGATTAACGAATCTCCTGTAACAGCATGATGTTCGCAATGGGGTCGAATGTGGCAAAATAGTAATATGGCTAAAGTCCCAATATTTTATGTTTCAATTCGCGTGAAACCTCTTGTGGGGGTGCTTACGCGCGAATTACATGCGTTGTGATGGACTCATGAAGAAAATATGGATTTCGGTGGACTTATTTGCAATTTGGTTAAAGTGTATATATATAGGTTTTAGGGTTCTCCACATGCAACCCTAACCCTAGTAGCCTCCACTCCTCCATAGCCACCCTAACCGATTCCCCTCCCCTCGGGCTGAGTGCCTTGCGCGCAACCGCCGCCGCCGCCGACAGAGGCTGCTTCTAGCCCCTCCACCACCCTCATCTCCCTCCACTCTCCCTTCTTCTCTTCTCCACGGCTTAGATCAAACGAGGAAGACTTTCTGGTGGCCCCTGCGGGGTGCCGGCGCGGCCACAGACCCCCGGCGCGCCTCCCCGCAGTTCCCGGCCATCCCCGGCACTGCTGCTGCCTCTGCAGCCTTGGCCGGAGCCGAGATCAAACGAGGAAGACTTTCTGGTGGCCCCTGCGGGGTGCCGGCGCCGCCACAGACCCCCGGCGCGCCTCCCCGCAGTTCCCGGCCATCCCCGGCACTGCTGCTGCCTCTGCAGCCTTGGCCGGAGCCGCAGGGATCTGTGCGGGTTGGTGGTGACAGGGACCACCAGCTGCCGCCTCCCGAGGCCAGCCGCCGGCCTCCCTCGACTCCCTGGCACCGCCGCACCCGGCCCCCTGCATCGCCGTCGCCGCCGCTCACGCCAAACGCCGCCACGGCCTCGCCTTGGCTTGGGTTCTGGAGGGCGGCCGAACCATCTTGCGCACCGCCGCCGCGGCTCGGGCCGGCCTCTCCCTCCTCTGTTACGATCCCGGCGGGCTCCTCACCGTCGTCCGACACCGCCCCGAGGCCGCTGTTGCCGGTGGAGATCAACCCGACTCTTCTCAGATCTTTGCGGGTTACGGCATCACTGCCCGTCGCCTGCGCCGCACCCCGCTGCCGGCTGACCCCACGGTTAGTCTTCCCGGCCGGCCGCACCCTCCCACCGCCGGTGCGCCTTCCGCCGTGGCCGCCGCCGGCCGGTGTTTCTTTGGTGCTCTCGGTTCAGCCTGGGTTGAACCTGAGTTTTGGCTGCATCGTTGTTTCGGCTATCCGGACCACCTCCGTCCACCCCGCTGGTGAGCACGGCCCTCCCGGCGTGCCGTTTACCTCCGTGCTCACCTGACCTGCTGTATGCGGGGCTCGGAACAGCAAGTTCTCGAATGTCGCTCCCGGACCTCATTTTCAGTTGAGGTTTCGGTTGATCCAGCGTGCTCCTCGGTCGTTCGCTGTGCTCGGGACAATGAGCACGACCTCCGCCTCGTCGAGACCCAGCAGGCTGTGTCTCGGCGGGCCCCGATAACGCTCCGATCGAGGTAACGACCCTAAACATGATTAAATATATGATTAAAATGCAAATAGATGCATGTTTAGGGGCTTCGCTGTAATTTGGTCACTGTGGGAAGTGTGTACATGCTACGCGTGACCTGTGGACTGACTGTCCAAGTTCCGCTGCCCTTCGTTCATCCGAAAAAGAGTTTTCGGAGCGTTTCCCGACGAAAGTCGTTGGCGGAACGTGGTTTTCGGTTCGAAAAAATATCCGACGCGATGCAAGTGACTTGTGGGCTGCCGCTGAGCCTTGCTAGCTAGTTATCTCGGTTGTCTCGTGTATTCAGAGACGCCCGGAGAGCGGCAGTGGGTTTCGGTGTTGAAATCGGCACTTCCGGAAACCCGGATCGAAACGATCATCCGCGAATGATCGTTTCGACGTCCGATCTTGTGCTCGCTAATAAGACCAGCCAAATAGATGTGTCTTGGGGCAGCGATTGACTCATATGTTGAGTCGATGCCTTGTGGGACTGTTTGTGGGTCCCGGGGACGTCTCGATGCGATTTCGGGATTTTCGGCACTGTTTGGGGATCGGTTTTGGGGAACCGAGTCTCGGATTTAGAGGTTCATGTGATATTAGTATTGTTGAGTCGGTTGAGACTTATCTCTGACTCAGTGGACCTATCGTAGGTCCGGTTGATCTGCGTCGAGTCCTGGCTTCCGACGCGAGTACAACAGGTGGGTGAGCCTTCGGAGTAGTCGGTATCGATGTTCCCACCTCTCAGTTGATATATCATTCATTATAACTCTACATGTCGGTGCATTCATTATAGCATTCAGTTATTCATGCTTTCCTTACTCGCTTATTATATCTGTGATTATGGACATGTAGAGTAGCATTGTACTTGGACTATCTGTGGACTTCTTGTCCAGGAAACACATCGACCACCTTGTCGTGTGTTTCGATCTGATTGATCAGGCTTCGGCGTTTTACGCCCTCAAATGTGGCTTCGGCCAGGCACCGGCTTCTTGCCAGATTTCGTATTGAGCATTCGCATGATTTAGTCACTGTACAGCGTGTATTCATGACACCAGATTGGTTTGGCTACCGATCAGGGGTGTACTATCCGGATGGGTCGTCCATAGGGCGCATGAGTTAGATCGGGTGCAAGTTGTGACAAGCAAGCCTGGGGTCTACGGACCAACTGGCAGGCAATCCAGATTGGGTATTTACAATGGTGGTTTACCTTTGAGGCATTTACAGCTTAGCATTTGTACAGTAGCTTTCTATTATTTGCTCCTGATTATATCTCTTGCAGCTACTGTACTTTCATTGTTATACTCATACTGTACCTCCTTTGTTTCTCAGTGATTACGACATGCCCCTATGGCTCGGTTGTACCCACTGAGGAACCTCGTTGTGGTTTCTCACCCCCCATTGTCTCAGGTGGCGCGGGCGAGGTGTCAGTTCACGGTGCGACGTGAGGACGATCTAGCTAGCCGGCATTAGCGGTCCTCACCCGGTTATTTCTTTACTTGCATTAGTTCTAGCAATAAACAAACTGGTTCAGTTAGATGATATTTAATAATGTTTGAATGCTTATAAGTTGTATGAGATGATGAGTTCCCTATGCATGAGATTGAGTTTTAGTTTCTATTATTAGCATTTGATTCGGATTTCTTCGTGTGGGTGTCTACCCTTCGTGGTAGCTGGATTTTTAAAATGAAGTTCCGTGTTGGAACATCTTTAAAAGGTTTTCTTGGATTTCTTTTATGCTTATTAGAGTTTGGAAACAAAACTTTCGAGTGGGAAGCACTTTCAATAGGATGCTTGTTGTACTGTGCATCGCATCATCCTTTGCTTAAGGAGTGCTTAGAGGCATGTAGAGATAGCTGAATGCAATTGTATTCTAATAATTATATATGTGGATTGGTGAATGAAAGTGTGATTGTGATCCTGTTGTATGTTATTGGTACGCCGTGCAAATACAGGGGAGACTCTGTCCGAGTGGACAGAGGAGCCTGTATTTGTGGCGAGTCCGTGCGTCGCGCTGGCTAGATTTTCAAAAAAAAAATTGACCCCTTTTTCCGCGTTTAAACTAGCCCGGGGCGTGACAGATCAGCCAGGGACCAATCTGTAAATAGCAGTTTTGGTTTTAGGGACTGATTTATACTAAGAGGCATAACTTTTTATCCGCAAGGCAGAATTTTACGATTCAAGTGCCATTGGACTCGTCTTGAAAATATGGATGAGATCATGGGGCCTAATTACCCAGATCTGCTATATATTTGTCGTAGAATTTTTAATAGTAAAAGGGTTTGCTTGAAAATTTATTTTATTTGGGTCTTTTCATCATTCTAGCTGCCGGGGCTGCGGTAAAACCTCAATATTAGAATGTGACGAATTTGTGAGCACTAATAGAGGTAAGTAAATAGCTACTTTTTTGCAAACGGTAGACAAATATGCGGATCCGAGTGGGTTCAGGGCATAATTATTATCTGTTTTGTTACTAGTTGGTAGTACACCCGAGCGGATTTTATAATTATTGTTGGCTATTGTGGTTTATTTATTTACTTTGCATATTATGGTTATCATGATTTATTATTGTTTACAAATGTTGCAGTCGGATACCTCGGAGGAGAGGAATTTATTCTGTACGCAGTTGCCGAGGAGGAACGACGCGTAATTGTATCTCTCGTGATTAGAGCGACGGAGTAGAGATGCTCCAAATTATGACCATTGTGGTTTCAAATTTAAATTATCGTCATCCTTTGAAGTAGATTTCTTTTTAAGCGTTGCGCTTTCTTTTGTTGTCTACCATTTCATATACCGCGAGTCGGGACGTGTGAGAGAATTGGCCGGCAAAAACTCGTTAGATAGATTTTAACTTTTAGACATATAGTTTATTTTAATTTGAGATTGATTAATTGGACATCTAGTAGTTATTGCTCAGTTTTGTTTTAATTAATAAATTATTTTATTTAGTCTTTAATTGAGAGGGTGGCTTTGGATCGATTTAAACCTTCCGTTTTCGGAGGTTCTTCCTCTGGATTCATGGCCGGTTGTTGCAGTTCGGATCCGAGCGGTCGGATCCAGGGCGTGACAGCTTTAGTTGTATCAGAGCCTAGGTTTTTGATACCTTAGGGTAAAATGACACAATACTTAGGGATTTAGGATGCGCGTGTAGTACACTGAATTTCAGTGCATCGTACTGAACTTCTACAAATTGTAGAGTTCTAGTGAGAAAAAGGCATAAGAGGCTATGTGTGAGGCTTTGGCCAAGTTCGGGACTGTGCGAAGTGTTTTCGGCGCAATTGAGGCGCGAAAATAGACTTCGAGAAGTTAAAAACTGCGAACTTGGGAAGTCTGCACTGGATTTCGGTATGTGAACTCCAATACCGGAATTGGAGCTTGGTATACCGGTATGTGAAATGGTATACCGGAATGCTGTGTTAAAACCGAGAAACCCAGCTCTCGGGTTTGCGGGATTTTTCGGGGTATACCGGTATGAGAAATGGTATACCGGTATACAACGTGCGAAACAGTGAGACCAGCTCTCGGGATTCTGCAGGATTCCTGAGGTATACCGGTATGCGCATGCGCATACCGGTATACAATGTCCAGATTTTGGCTGGTTGTTGTGTTGTTTGTGGAGAGGGGCATTTTGGTCTTTTCACATGCGTGGGGGTATTAGAAAGGCTGGGAACACTCCCCTTTCTCAGAGATCCTCTTCTCCACTTCTCCTCTCCATCTCTCCCACTTTCTCTCTCTAGAGATCTCTCCAAAAACTTGGAGAAAAGGTGGATTGATCTTGGAAAAAGCTTCCAAAGGGGAAAAGAAGCTTCTTGGTGCAAGAAGAAGCTTGGGGATTTCGTGATTAAGGTTAGTACCTCACGTTTTGGGTTCAAACCTTGGATTTAATCCTTTAAAATGAGGTTTTTGGGAACCCTTGGCAATCTAAACCACAAATGGTGGGTGTTTGGCCATGAAATCTAGGGTTTGGCTTGCATGCATGCAAACCCTAGGTAGAATGAGGGCTTTTGCAATGTGAGGTTCTAAAAATATTTGGACCTTCGATAATTGCAATTGAGGTTTAGGAAATCATGTTGGAGCACTTGATTTCATATATTGAGTTGATTTTAGGGTTCGTAACGAGTAACGAACCGTTTTCTTGTAGAAGCTTGGGTTGAAGCAAGAACTCTAGGCTTGGACACTTAGGAGCTTGAAGAATACCAAGATTTGAAAGCTCTTGAGGTGGGTTTGTGTTTACCGAAGTGATTAGGTCACTTCCATGTCTAGGGTAATTATCCATTTAAAAATAAAATGGTATGTGTTGAGAACCCTAGCATTTTGCATGTTGGCAAAGGTAAAATCATGATAGGTAGAACAATGAACTCCTATTGCATGATGGATATTTTAAGTACAATTCGATTATTGATACTTGTTGCACGGTTGCATGTGAGATTTAGACCTAGTGTCATTGAACATAGGTTGGAACATGTGAGATTTAAACCTAGTGTCATCGAACATAGGTTGGAACATGTGAGATTTAAACCTAGTGTCATCGAACATAGGTTGGAACATGTGAGATTGAAACCTAGTGTCATTGAACATAGGTTGGACATGTGATTGGAACCTAGAGTCATGGAACCTAGGTTGGCAATGAGAAAGTAAGCCTAGTGTTATCAAACATAGGCGAGACTTAGTGACTTGAACCTAAGATCATGAGATTTAGGTTGGCAAGTAATGTGAAGAATGGGATGTGCGACGATTTTGCTATCCCGGGTATGCGACGATTTCGCTACCATGCCACGAGTTGGCGGTGCCGACATGGGATAGGCGACGATTTCGCGATCCCGGGTATGCGACGATTTCGCTACCGCGCCATGTATTGGCGGTGTCGAGGGGGAGTTGTGCGACAAGGTCGCCATCCCGGTATGCGACGATTTCGCTACCATGCCATGTGATGGCGGTGTTGAGACGGGGTATGCGACGATTTCGCTATCCCGAGTATGCGACGATTTCGCTACTCGAACTAGGAGGTGACAAGCTCACTCCTTGAATGTTGGAACAAATATGGTGAGACGGCGATTCCGAAACCATAAGTAAATGACAAGTAAAAGAACTTAGTCAATTTGGAACATAGGACGAACCTAGGAGAGAATGATAAATTATATTTCATTGGTTGCATCCTTTATGTGTATTTACTAAGTATGTAAATAATTGTTGCATAGTTATATATGATCTAACTTATGCATATGGTGTTTCTTTGGACCTGGTGGGTCGAGCTTCTCTCTTGGGTGGCCTTACCCACTGGGAACTATGTTTATAGTTCTCACCCCACATTTTCCAGGTCCTTCCGCGAGTGAGGCGGCGGAGCGAGGCAAGGGTTTGGCTCTTTAGATAGCGGCCCTTCCATTTTGGTGATGCATAGAGTTGTACCCTTATTTTTGGACTATGATAGCATAGGGGATTTTCATTCTTGTATGAATGTTGTATATTCCATAGTTTTGGAACATGATGTATGGAATGAAAGTGAAAGAAAAGAAAATTTTGGACATGTACATTGTGCCATGTGATGTAATAGAAGTAGAACTTCTTTATGTTGATGCTTTCCTTGTGCAACTCTTGTACTCCGTTCCTAGTTGGAACATTGTGGATAAGCTTGTGTTGTGACGCCTTGGGCGGGTAGAAAGGACTCTATCCGTTCGGCGGGTCTGGGGCATGCGCCCGTGCGGTTATCCTTTCCACCTAGTTGGTGTTAAAGGGCCGGCGGGGCGTGACAGACTGAGGTGGTATCAGAGCATAGAAACGGTCTAGGTTGACCTAAGAAACCCTAGGACGGAAATGACCTAGGAGTGTAGGCTCGTGAGTGACGAGATCTTTGATGTGGCGAAAGATAAGTGATTGGGTTATTTCCTTATGCCTCTAGTTGAAAATAGAGGTAGATTCGAGGTGTGTCTTATTCTTCACCAAGTGTGTTCATGTTGGCGGCCGACAACATGAAAACCAAGTGAGGGGAATAAGGACCCTTGTGTGACTTTCGCCTAAATTGGGTTCACGTTTATTTTCGTGAAATGTTATGTCGCAAATGACTTTGAATGTCATGAGATGACCAAAGTCATTGTGTTTTCAGGAGATAATGGTATGTGGTCGGCCTCCTGCGAAGACCGGGCCCGGAGGATCGGGCGCGGCTCCCGAACAACTCGGGGAGGGCGAGAACTCGGCTCTTCGCAATGAGTTGACCGAGCTAATGGGCGTGGTTCGGCAACAGGCCGAAGCCATGCAGCGACAGGAGGAGCAAATTAAAAGGCTCCAGGATATGATGGCGCAGCAGGCGGCTGCGACTGGGGAGGTGAGGACGGGAGTACCTCCGGCCTCTACTTCGGCACCGGCCGAGGAGGTGACACCGGCACCGGCCGTGGTGCCACCCGCGCCACCGGTTGTGGCCGAGGGGTCGGGTGCCCCCATGCCCGACTCCGAGATGGAGGATACGAAGCGAGAGCGCGCGCTTGCGGCTCTAATGAGGTTCAAAAAGTTCAACCCGCCTATCTTTAGCGGGGAGAACGTGGATCCGTGGGACGTAGAGACATGGATCGACGCTATCGAGACGCTCTTCGAGGACCTTTATACCTTGGAGAGGGACAAGGTGCACCTCGCCGTTCATTGTCTAGAGCGGTCGGCGAAGGTGTGGTGGAAGGGGGTCCGACGTGATCGACTCTCTAGCCTTCCGCCACCATCGTGGGAAGAGTTTCGGGGTATGGTGTTCGCCACCTATTTCCCCGATAGCGAGAAAAGGAAGCTTCAAGAAAGGTTCCGCAAGTTGAAGCAGGGGAACCGCTCGGTGCGCGAGTACGAGAGGGAGTTCTCTCGTACATCATTAATTGCGTGCCGCACGTTGTCCGCGGAGAGTTGGACAAGGTCGATTGTTTCGTGCGCGGACTTCGACTGGATATCTTTCGGGCGGTGCACGCCCTTAAGCTACGGACCTTTGCGGAGGTCTTGGACCGTGCTCTTTGGGTGGAGCACGGGAATGCATGTGCGCGCGAGGAGCGCGAATCGTGGGAGAAAGAAAAAGATAAAGAGAAGGGAAAGAAGCGACCGGCGGGTGGCTCGGGGGGGGCAATCTAGCTCTAAGCGGCCCCCGAAGCACTCGCAGCCGCAAAATCAATCCCGAGGGTCCCGACGGAACCGACCCTCAACCCCATGCCCGATTTGTAGCGGCCCCCACGGCCTTCAGCAATGTGACTATCGTGAGGGCCGGTGCTACAAATGTGGACAGCAAGGGCATATGCGGTACAACTGCCCGATGGATGATGGCCGAGCACCGTCGTCGGCATCGGCGTTTGCGCCACCGAGGCAGCTTGCGGGTATTCCACCCGCGGCGATGTCGGCAGGCCGTGCACAGCCGCCGAGACCATTGGAGGGCCAGCGGCCAGCACCCAGTGGACGAGTATTCGCCTCTCAGGTGGAGGAGCCTGCTACCCCGGAGGACGTCGTGGCAGGTATTGTGTTAATTAAAGGCATTCGATGTAGAGCTTTGTTTGATACTGGTGCATCGCATTCATTCATTGCTCGATCATTTGCTATTGCACATGGAATAGAAATCATAGATGCCACACATGCAAGAACGGTGCAAGTACCTTAACACACTTTTTGCGTACATCACGCGTGTGTAGATTGCCCCGTGAGGGTTGAAAATTGGATCATGCCAGCTGATTTGCTGGTATTAAATCGAATGAGTGAATATGATTTGATCCTAGGAATGGATTGGCTCTCTAAGTATCATGCTACTATCGATTGTGAGAGCCGGATAGTGAAGTTTAAAGAACCCGGGCACAAAGAGTTTGTGTACCGTGGGTGTAAGAGTTCGCTCTTTGCTTCAATGGTGTGCACGTCGCAAGCAAGAAAGCTCATCGCTAGTGGTTGCATTGCCTACTTGGCGACGGTAGTGGATGACCGTAAGGAAGTGTTGGGGCTCGAGGACATTCCTATAGTCCAAGAGTTCCCGGATGTGTTTCCGACGGAGTTGCCCGGAATGCCACCGGATCGGGAAATAGAATTTGTGGTAGATTTGCTCCCGGGTACGGCGCCGATCTCTAAGGCCCCGTACAGGATGGCACCCGCGGAACTGAAGGAATTGAAAGCACAATTGCAAGATTTAATGGACAAGGGTTTCGTAAAGCCAAGTGTGTCACCTTGGGGAGCCCCTGTTCTATTTGTGAGGAAAAAGGACGGTTCGCTGCGGTTGTGTGTGGATTACCGCGAGTTGAACAAAGTGACCGTCAAGAATAAGTACCCGTTACCACGAATTGATGACTTGTTCGATCAGTTGCAAGGGTCTCAGGTGTATTCAAAGATTGATTTGCAATCCGGTTATCACCAATTGAAGATCAAACCGGAGGATGTGCATAAGACCGCGTTTAGGACGCGGTATGGACATTATGAATTCACGGTTATGCCTTTTGGGCTTACCAATGCCCCGGCAGCATTCATGGATTTAATGAACCGTGTGTTCAAACCACTATTGGATCAATTTGTGGTTGTGTTCATAGATGATATTCTTGTCTACTCTCGGAGTGAAGAGGAATATAGGGAGCACCTGAGGATTGTGCTTCAAGTTCTTCGAGAGAACAAGTTGTTCGCCAAATTGAAAGAGTGCGAATTTTGGATCCGTGAGGTCGCTTTCTTGGGTCACGTAATTTCCGCAGGAGGAGTATCAGTGGACCCTATGAAAGTTGAGGCAGTCAAGGATTGGCCTCGCCCGACCAATGTCACGGAGGTGCGAAGCTTTTTGGTCTTGCGGGATACTATCGGCGGTTCGTGGAGGGATTTTCAAAAATCTCCGGTCCACTAACGCGTCTTACCCGCAAGGGAGCCAAATATATTTGGAGCGAGGAATGCGACCAAAGCTTTAAGGAGCTAAAGGAAAGGTTGACTTCGGCTCCGGTACTCGCCTTGCCGATTGCGGGGGAGGGTTATGTGGTGTATAGTGATGCATCACGTCGTGGTCTTGGGTGTGTGCTTATGCAAAGAGGACAAGTAATAACATATGCCTCTCGACAGCTGAAGAGCTATGAGCAGAATTATCCCACCCACGACTTAGAGCTTGCGGCGGTGGTCTTCGCACTTAAGTTGTGGAGACACTACCTATACGGGGAGCATTGTGAGGTGTACACGGATCACAAAAGTTTAAAGTATTTATTCACTCAGAAAGAGTTGAACTTAAGGCAGCGGAGATGGTTGGAGTTGATAAAAGATTACGACTTGACCATCTTGTACCACCCCGGTAGAGCCAATGTGGTGGCCGATGCGCTCAGTAGAAAATCCGTGGAGAACTTCGCGATTGAGATGACGGGACAAATACCGTTAATCAAGGAAATGGGCCGGTTTGACTTGGAAGTCGTGGCCCCGGGCGTCCCCGCTAAACTTATGAGTCTCGAGGTGTGGCCGACCTTGTTGGAGCAAATAAAAGAAAAGCAATCCGGTGATCCGGAGCTCCAAAAGGTGCGGGGTACTATCGAGAGCGGGCGCGCCGGTGATTATCATGTAGATTCGAAGGGCGCAATTCGATTTCGAAATCGATTGTGCGTGCCGAAAGTTGAGGACATTCGTAGGGAGATCTTGAAAGAAGCTCACGCTTCTCCCTATGCGATTCACCCAGGCGGCACCAAAATGTACAAGGATCTCAAACTACATTATTGGTGGCCGGGGATGAAACTTGATGTGGGACGCTTTGTGGCACAATGCTTAGTATGCCAACAAGTAAAGGCCGAGCGTCGCTTTCCGGCGGGAAAATTGCAAGGATTGCCCATTCCAGTTTGGAAGTGGGAAAATATCGCGATGGATTTTGTTGTGGGCTTACCTCGATCGCTAGGTGGCCACGATGCGATATGGGTGGTGGTGGATCGTTTGTCAAAGTCGGCACACTTTTTGTCAATCCACACCACTTGGTCGGGAGACAAGTTAGCCCAAGTCTACCTGGACGAGATTGTGCGGTTGCACGGGGTTCCGACCTCGATAGTTTCAGATCGAGATCCCCGTTTCACATCGCATTTTTGGAAAAGCTTGCAAGAAGCTTTGGGTACACGACTCGATTTCAGTTCAGCATTTCATCCTCAAACTGACGGTCAATCGGAAAGGACAATTCAGATTTTGGAGGATATGCTACGAGCGTGTGTGTTGGACTTCAAAGGTGCGTGGCCTACTCATTTGCCGATGGCTGAGTTTGCTTACAATAATAGCTATCAAGCTAGCATCGGTATGGCACCTTTTGAGGTTTTGTATGGAAGAAAATGCCGCTCTCCTATTCATTGGAGTGAAGTCGGCGAGAGAAGGGTCTTAGGACCGGACGTGTTGCGTGAAGCGGAGGAAAAGGTCCGCTTGGCACGCGAACGCTTATCGACGGCGCAATCTAGACAAAAGAGTTATGCGGATCGACGTCGACGAGATTTGGAGTTCGCGGTAGGAGACCGCGTCTTCTTGAAAGTATCACCCATGAGAGGGGTGAAGCGATTTGGTGTTCGGGGTAAGTTGAGTCCCCGTTACATTGGACCTTATGAGGTTTTGGAACGTGTGGGATCCGTGGCATATCGGCTAGCCTTCCGCCGAAACTTGCGGGGATACACAATGTGTTTCATGTATCGACCCTCCGCAAGTATGTGTATGATCCGGCGCACGTCCTCGAGTATGTGCCTATGGAGCTTCATGAGGATATGACTTATGAGGAGTTTCCCTTGTGTATCATGGATCGCGAGGTGAAAAGTTTGAGGAACCGTGAAATTCCTTATGTAAAGGTACAATAGACGAATCACGGTGAGCGCGAGGCTACATGGGAATTGGAAAGCTCGATGAAAGAGCGGTTTCCTTACCTCTTCGCTGAGTCCAGCTGAGGTATGATTTTAGTTTCGGGGCCGAAATTCTCTTTAAGGGGGGTGGAATGTAGTACACTGAATTTCAGTGCATCGTACTGAACTTCTACAAATTGTAGAGTTCTAGTGAGAAAAAGGCATAAGAGGCTATGTGTGAGGCTTTGGCCAAGTTCGGGACTGTGCGAAGTGTTTTCGACGCAATTGAGGCGCGAAAATGGACTTCGAGAAGTTAAAAACTGCGAACTTGGGAAGTCTGCACTGGATTCCGGTATGTGAACTCCAATACCGGAATTGGAGCTTGGTATACCGGTATGTGAAATGGTATACCGGAATGCTGTGTTAAAACCGAGAAACCCAGCTCTCGGGTTTGCGGGATTTTTCGGGGTATACCGGTATGAGAAATGGTATACCGGTATACAACGTGCGAAACAGTGAGACCAGCTCTCGGGATTCTGCAGGATTCCTGAGGTATACCGGTATGCGCATGCGCATACCGGTATACAATGTCCAGATTTTGGCTAGTTGTTGTGTTGTTTGTGGAGAGGGGCATTTTGGTCTTTTCACATGCGTGGGGGTATTAGAAAGGCTGGGAACACTCCCCTTTCTCAGAGATCATCTTCTCCACTTCTCCTCTCCATCTCTCCCACTTTCTCTCTCTAGAGATCTCTCCAAAAACTTGGAGAAAAGGTGGATTGATCTTGGAAAAAGCTTCCAAAGGAGAAAAGAAGCTTCTTGGTGCAAGAAGAAGCTTGGGGATTTCGTGATTAAGGTTAGTACCTCACGTTTTGGGTTCAAACCTTGGATTTAATCCTTTGAAATGAGGTTTTTGGGAACCCTTGGCAATCTAAACCACAAATGGTGGGTGTTTGGCCATGAAATCTAGGGTTTGGCTTGCATGCATGCAAACCCTAGGTAGAATGAGGGCTTTTGCAATGTGAGGTTCTAAAAATATTTGGACCTTCAATAATTGCAATTGAGGTTTAGGAAATCATGTTGGAGCACTTGATTTCATATATTGAGTTGATTTTAGGGTTCGTAACGAGTAACGAACCGTTTTCTTGTAGAAGCTTGGGTTGAAGCAAGAACTCTAGGCTTGGACACTTAGGAGCTTGAAGAATACCAAGATTTGAAAGCTCTTGAGGTGGGTTTGTGTTTACCGAAGTGATTAGGTCACTTCCATGTCTAGGGTAATTATCCATTTAAAAATAAAATGGTATGTGTTGAGAACCCTAGCATTTTGCATGTTGGCAAAGGTAAAATCATGATAGGTAGAACAATGAACTCCTATTGCATGATGGATATTTTAAGTACAATTCGATTATTGATACTTGTTGCACGGTTGCATGTGAGATTTAGACCTAGTGTCATTGAACCTATAGGTTGGAACATGTGAGATTTAAACCTAGTGTCATCGAACATAGGTTGGAACATGTGAGATTTAAACCTAGTGTCATCGAACATAGGTTGGAACATGTGAGATTGAAACCTAGTGTCATTGAACATAGGTTGGACATGTGATTGGAACCTAGAGTCATGGAACCTAGGTTGGCAATGAGAAAGTAAGCCTAGTGTTATCAAACATAGGCGAGACTTAGTGACTTGAACCTAAGATCATGAGATTTAGGTTGGCAAGTAATGTGAAGAATGGGATGTGCGACGATTTTGCTATCCCGGGTATGCGACGATTTCGCTACCATGCCACGAGTTGGCGGTGCCGACATGGGATAGGCGACGATTTCGCGATCCCGGGTATGCGACGATTTCGCTACCGCGCCATGTATTGGCGGTGTCGAGGGGGAGTTGTGCGACAAGGTCGCCATCCCGGTATGCGACGATTTCGCTACCATGCCATGTGATGGCGGTGTTGAGACGGGGTATGCGACGATTTCGCTATCCCGAGTATGCGACGATTTCGCTACTCGAACTAGGAGGTGACAAGCTCACTCCTTGAATGTTGGAACAAATATGGTGAGACGGCGATTCCGAAACCATAAGTAAATGACAAGTAAAAGAACTTAGTCAATTTGGAACATAGGACGAACCTAGGAGAGAATGATAAATTATATTTCATTGGTTGCATCCTTTATGTGTATTTACTAAGTATGTAAATAATTGTTGCATAGTTATATATGATCTAACTTATGCATATGGTGTTTCTTTGGACCTGGTGGGTCGAGCTTCTCTCTTGGGTGGCCTTACCCACTGGGAACTATGTTTATAGTTCTCACCCCACATTTTCCAGGTCCTTCCGCGAGTGAGGCGGCGGAGCGAGGCAAGGGTTTGGCTCTTTAGATAGCGGCCCTTCCATTTTGGTGATGCATAGAGTTGTACCCTTATTTTTGGACTATGATAGCATAGGGGATTTTCATTCTTGTATGAATGTTGTATATTCCATAGTTTTGGAACATGATGTATGGAATGAAAGTGAAAGAAAAGAAAATTTTGGACATGTACATTGTGCCATGTGATGTAATAGAAGTAGAACTTCTTTATGTTGATGCTTTCCTTGTGCAACTCTTGTACTCCGTTCCTAGTTGGAACATTGTGGATAAGCTTGTGTTGTGACGCCTTGGGCGGGTAGAAAGGACTCTATCCGTTCGGCGGGTCTGGGGCATGCGCCCGTGCGGTTATCCTTTCCACCTAGTTGGTGTTAAAGGGCCGGCGGGGCGTGACAGCGCGAGTGCATGACATTCCTTTTTGGAATACGAGGTGTGGGTTTAGCGTCTTTTTTGTCTTAATTGTGTTCTGTAAAGTAGACGATGGCTCATTCTCGGAGGACTGTCACTTCGCAAGCTAATGTACCTGATGATCCTATTCTACCGGAGGATCTACTGCTAAAAAACTCACAATTGGAGGTGTTCTCAGCTAGAAAGCGACAGAGTGGGTCGCAAAACCCATTGCAAGAGATGTTATGTTATTAAGACTCAGCAGGATCAGATGATGGCCCTACATGAGGAGATCAGAGGCCTTAAGGAAGCGCAAAGCAGCGATCCTCGAAGTGGAAAGAGCCTTATTGATTTTCAAAAGCTAAATCGTCATATTTTCTATGGGTAGACGGATCCTCTAGAGGCAGAGTCTTGACTCTAGGAGATGAGGAAGGCTTTGATGCATATGGGCATCGAAGGAGAGATGCAGGTGACCTTCACCACTTATCTGCTTCTAGATAGGGCTTACGGGTGGTGAAAGTAAGTTCGGGACAGACACAGTGACAAGACACAATCGTGGACATGAAAAAAAATTTGTATGGCTGTCTTAGATTATGATTTGATACATTCACCGTTGGAGTTTGATTATGGGTTGACACGCCCGTAGGAGGCGTTAGGGCTTGCCGAGTGTGAAAATCTTGTCTATTAGAAGTCAACGATCATGTGTTACCAGCTGACCTTATCGTCATCAATATGAATGAGTTCGATGTCATCCTCGGGATAGATTGGCTGACGGCCCATAGAGCCACCATCGATTGCTCTGGTCGGAAAGTAATGTTTCGTACCGCCGAAGAATCAGAGTTTATCTTTATCGGTGGTCGAAGCTGCTCTCCTCCGTGAATCATCTCAGCCTTGAAGGCTACTAAAATGCTGTGAAGCGGGTGCTTCGCTAGTCCGTGGTGGACTCACAAAATGGGCAGCTAAAGCTTGAGAAGATTCCTGTTGTGAGGGAGTTTTCGGATGTTTTCCCAGCTGATTTGCTGGGGCTGCCGCCGGATTGAGAGATCGAGCTTACGATTGATTTGGCTCCAGGTGCGGAACCTATCTCTAAAGCCCCGTAGCGGATGGCTGCCCCAGAGTTGCGGGAGTTGAAAGACCAACTGCAGGAGCTGCTGGATAAAGATTTTATTCGACCCAGTGTTTCGCCATAGGGTGCGCCGGTCTTGTTCGTGAAGAAAAAGAATGGAAGTTTATGACTGTGTATTGACTACAGAAAGTTGAATCGGATCATAGTGAAGAACTAGTATCCTCTACCTAGTACTGATGACCTATTCGACCAGTTACAGAGTTTCCAGATTTTCTCAAAAATTGACTTATAGTTGGGGTACCATCAGCTGAAGATCAGGGCTGAGGATATTCCTAAGACGGTGTTTAGAATGCGCTACGAGTATTATGAGTTCCTTGTAATGCCGTTCGGGTTGGCGAACGCTCCAGCCGCATTTATGGACCTAATGAATCGAATCTTCAAGCCCTATCTGGACCAGTTTATGGTGGTGTTTATTGATGACATTCTTATTTACTCACGGAGTGCAGAGCAGCACAAGCAGCACCTGAGAATCGTGCTTCAGATTCTACGAGATAGGAAACTTTATGCTAAGCTAAAGAAATGTGACTTCTAGTTGGAAGAGGTCTCTTTCTTAGGGCATGCCGTGTCCAAGGATGGTATCTCGGTTGATAGAAGAAAGGCCGAAGATGTAGAAGAATGGCCAAGGCCCACGAATGCTCCCGAGGTTCACAGCTTTCTAGGTCTAGCTGGCTATTATAGACGGTTCGTAAAGGGATTCTCTTGGATCGCGGTCTCTTTGATGCGATTTACGCAAAAAAGAACAAAATTTGTGTGGACCGATGAGTGCGAGGAGAATTTTCAAGAGCTGAAGTGACGGTTGATCACGGCTCCTGTCTTGGCACTTCCTGTTAGTGGTGAAGGCGTCGCCATTTATAATGATGCATCCCTATGAGGTTTAGGGTGTGTATTGATGCAAAATGATCAAGTGATCGCTTATGCTTCTAGACAGCTTAAGCCATACAAGCAAAACTATCCTACTCATGACCTGGGGCTTGCCGCAATGGTGTTTGCTCTTAAGATTTGGCGTTATTATCCTTACGGGGAGCAGTGTGAGTTCTACACCGATCATAAAAGCTTAGGCCCCGTTTGGTTCGGGGGTTAAAGCGGGGATAACGAAATTATCCCCTCTATTCCGCCAAACGAGGTAATTTTTGCCCGGAATATTTTATCCCGGTCAAATTTCACTGTTCTCGGTTATTCCGGAATAGCTGGAATTAAATATTCCACCCTTTTGGCGGAATAGCGCTATTCCAAGCTTAATTCCAAACTTAATTAAGATTATAAATTTAGTTGAACATAAATTTTATAGACATAATATATTTAATTAATAATAAAATAATAAAACATCCAAGCTAGATTTATAATAAAATATTATTTAATTAATGTTTTATATATTAATTTACTTACTAATTAACTAGATAAGTAATTAACTACTTAATTTATTACTCTAATAAATTTTTAATTAATTTGCTAATTAAATAATTAATTATTTAGTATACTTAGTCAATAACTAATATTTATTTAGATTAATTAATTAATATTTTGAGTAATTTAATTATTTTCTTAATTAATTATCTGACTATTATTAACTAATTTATTTATTTATTAAAAATTACTTGTGATTAATTAAATTATTAATTACCAATTAATTAATTAATTAATATTAAGGGTTTTTTAGCAATATTCATAATTAATTAGTAGATTAAATAAGTTGAATTATTACTTAATTAATATTTTTTATTAATTAATTAGATAAAATATTATTATTTTAAAACTATAATTATTCTTATCCTTACTATTCCAATCATACATCCAAACACTATTTTTCTTATTCCTGAGAAAAACTTAAGTTTCATCCAAACGCAATATTGATCTTATTCCTGCTTATCCTAACAATTATACCTATCCTAGGAATAGCCTAAAATTGCTTATCCTCGAACCAAACGATACCTTAAAGTATCTTTTCACACAAAAAGAGCTAAATATGCGACAACGTAGATGGCTTGAGCTTATGAAAGATTATGACTTGACAATCCTGTATCATCCCAGAAAGGCGAATGTGGTAGCGGATACGCTAAGCCGCAAGGCCACCGAAAATTTTGGCTACACTGATTACTGAGCAAAAGTATCTTTTAGAGGATCTACGAAGGATAGACTTAGATGTGACTATTCACGAGCTGGGAGCTCGATTGGCTCAGCTTCGAATTCGATCCACATAGGTGGATCAAATCAAGTTGGCCCAGTAATCCGATACTGCTCTTCAGAAGATCTGAGCGGGCGTGGGGGCAGGTTCTCATATAGAATTTCATATCCACGATGTAGTGAACCGAATTTTTGTATACTTCCCCGAGCTTAAGTCAAATTGTGTGAAGTATAGTTAAGAAGTGGATTTGATGAGTTCTATGTTGGGTTCCGAGAGCATCGGAATGATTAGAAAAAGTATCGGTGAAACTTGGAGAAAGTTAGGAGGAAATGGAAACTTTTGAGAAATGATTGTACCACGAGATCTAAAGGTTTTTATAAGGAAAAATTATAAATCTCCAACTTTGAAAGTGTCTCATATGTGTAAGAGGAGTTTCGGTTGTGTTAGTGTCACGCCCCGAGCCCTAGGGAGAGCCTACCAGGCACGTGCACAGACCCGCCGTGTACCTCAAAACAACACAATGTACACAAGGCGTCTATAACGACAACAACAACAAGAATAAGGAATACATCCTATACAAGGTGATCAGAGCGAGAACATAATTCTACATCTAAAACAAGATCAACACAACTAAAATCTCAAGATATACAATAATTATTATACATCTTAGCAATACTAGGAGGTCACTCTCTAGAAACAACTATACACATTTCATACAAAATACAATGAAAGGACACCATGGTATGCCTACAACAACACCGTAGAGGCTCTAGCTAGCTGCTAACCCCTCGCCACGATCCCAAGCCTCTCCTGCTGCGGAAGGCTCTGAAATAAAAATCCAACAACAATGGGGGTGAGAACTATTAATCAATAGTTCCCAGTGGGTAAGCCGCCGAGAGTGGCGAATTACACCGCTAGGTCAACTGAGGCAAGATAGTATAACTGAAACATAAAGCATAAAATATTAAATGCTAAACAGGTAGTTCTACAACTATCATCCCTCCAATGACTAAATCATCTACATGAACATGAATATGCTCTATTGTCATAAGCTCAACATTTAATTACACAAATTACATGCATGTCAAATTAATGCCATGATCAATCACATATGCTCTAATGTAATAAACTCACTATATGTCAAGTTTTACTATTACACATATGACTTGTCTCCAACTACAAGTATGTAATGTATACCCGATTTCCCACTACATGTATGAACTATATGACTTGTTCCCAACTACATGTGTGTTATGTTCACTAACCATAAATGTGCCAAGTCATGTCAATGTCTCACTACATGCAATGCCACAAGGTCACCACCCAATGCTATGTCCATCAGCTACATCTATATGTACCGATTTATTTAGGTGTCAAATGTCACATTCATCACGATATTTCCTACCATAAAGGACTTTTTCAAGTGTCGGCTTGTGCCGTGCCTAATGGCCCCGTGGTAGTCAACATTCTCGCTAGAATGAGCCTCCCCCACGGCAATCCACTTCGGCGCCCATATAACCTGCACATAAGCGATCGACGTCGCGAAAGGCCCACTCCGGAGCTGCCGGCTTGTAGGGAGCGACCCTCACAAGCATGTGCGAATGAGCACAATGGCATAACAAGCATAGTCAACAGCATAGGAAATACGTTCGTCATGTCTCTAACATGTAAATGCTCATCTCTCAGTTTACTAAGTTCATAACCCATGCATTATTCTAATGCCATATATCATGCATTCTACAAATGCCAAAACCATGCATTGTTCTAATGCCATATATCATGCATTCTACAAATGCCAAAACCATGCATTCTACGATGCCAACAAGTCCATAAACTATGTCATGCATGAGCTACACTAACCTCTACTGCATAGAGTATAAAGCTATCATGCAAGTATTTATTTAGCCCATTACAACTATCACATACAACTAGAATCCCTTTCCTCATGTCTTAAACATGGAATCATTTCCACGACCAAAAGGTCGAGCCAAAAGCCAACGATGCCCGTCAAAGTTGCTCACCTAGATAAGGTGCAACAACTTATCCTGCATATGTCATATTCTCTCTTTTCTCTATACAAGCATACTTTAGTATGCGAAGAGAATTCACTAGATCAACAACCAAGTAGTGTCTCATATGACACTCCTTTCTAACATGCATAACTTAATTAGCATTTCCTAATGCATCAATGCACTATTAGTGCAAATACCCTAGCATGCATGTTATTCTCATAATGCCACTCTATATGTACTATGCATTTTTCATACACAACATATATGTCTTATGCAATCACAATTTTCATACAATTTTCATCATGCCATAATTATCATAATTATGCATCTAATCAATCCTATAACAAGATAGGAGACATAGGGGGAGTTCACCCATTTCGGTGAGGCCAGACCCACCGGAAAACCGTCGAAACCTCGCAGTACTTCGAAACGGAGTTGTCCCCCGAGCTTCTCATACCCTAAGATAATTTTCCAAGGGGTTAAAAGCTTCGAACGAACGAATTCGAAAACCACCAAAATCTCATGAGGTAAATGGGTGAAAAATACCTTGAGCAAGTAAAACTTGTTCTAAGTCCAAATTGAGGTTAGGGATCTTCAAATCCAACCTACAACAACATTCTACACCCATCAATTTCACCTCAAGAGCTCCCAATCAAGAAACCCTAATTCAAACCCTAGTTTTCATGCTAATTACAAGCAAAAATCACAAATAGAGGTTGTAAAAGGGTTTACTAACCTCAAATCAAGCTTCCAACCAAGCTCAAACATGCTAGGGTTGAAGCTAAGCCCACCAACAAGCTCATCTCACAAGCCACAAGCTCCCTCCAAGCCTAGGAGTACTCCTCCATGAAGAAAATGGAGAGAAAGGAGATCAAAACCATGATCTAAGGAGTTGGAGAAGAGAAAATCTAGAGAGAGAGAGGGGGAAAACCCTACCTTTCTTCTCCTCCATCCTCAGCCAACACAGCCACATGAGGGGGGTGAAGGGGTACTTAACCCAAAGCAACAAAATCCATTTAGGCCCCTCAAAAAGCCAAAATTGCAAAACTGCACAAAATGCACTCTGCAGCACTGTATACCGGTATGCGCATGTGTATACCGGTATACTGCACAAATTTTGCAAAACCCGAGCCTCGGCCAAGCAGGCCACGCAACAGGATTCCGGTATGCCACTTCTCAGTACCGGTACTAATCACTTCAGTACCGGTACGCGAATTTCACATACCGGAATGCCAGCCCATTCCGGTATCACCAGCAGGATTCCGCAGAACCCGAGAGCTGCGCAAACCAGTTCTTCACTGGATTCCGGTATACAATGCAAAATCTGCACTTTTACAGATTTTGACTCCCGGAGTACGTTTTCGCACTTTTCAAGTCCCGAAAACACTCCGAAGCTCATCAAACTCAACCCAAAACTTCAGAATAGTACAAGCCACTATTCTCTCACTAGAACTCCGCAATTTGCTAAAGTTCAGTGTACTACATACTCCCCTTCTAAAAAGGAGTTTCGTCCGCGAAACTACAGATCAACAATCAACAACAAACAGCAAAACCAAAGGGGATAAGAAAATCGCCCTCGTAGTGAAGCCTCCAGCTCTCACACCATGCATCGCGTCCAAGATGTTGCTCCAAGGCATCTTGTAGTAGGAATAGTGACAATTCCGAGTTCCTACATTCCACAAGTCTAATCCACAACATGCTCCTTGAAGTTTGGATCTTCATGTAGCTCTAATGATACGACATCCACCATCGGGGTAGAATTCAAATACTTGCTCGGAGCGTCAACACACATCATATACCTTCAACAGATTTGAAGTAAAAACAGCTCGACGTGCCACTAGGCCCATTTGCCTCAAGGTCTCAAATAATCCAAAGAATCTGAAACTTAGATTCCTCATACACAAAGCTCTTGAATTTCCTTAACTAAGTATCACAATCCAATCATCAGATTCAGATGCCCAAAAGTTCTATCTCTCACCGAGAATCATCCAGTGGCCTAAATTCCAAAGCGATAGAGCTAGATGCCCTATGCAATCACACAAATTTCCAAAGTATACTTGCGCAAAATTTCCTCAATCCAACTCAAGTGAATAGTTACTCCTATTCACAACCTCTCAACAATCATCACGTCTAGCTTAGAAGCGAGACAATCCAATTCCGGAGCCTCCGGTAATCATCCTCTATCCATACAAGGGTAGATAGCCTTTACTTAGTATATCTCATAAATCCTGCTATCACAGGTACAACTTGTCAGTTCCACCGCTAGGGCACTTCTAGACAGTCCACCAGGAATTCATCAGCCACTGCATTCTTGATTTCGATTGCACCATTTACCAGTCGGGATCAAGGCTCACTCCCGTGATCCGATCCAAAGGATAGATATCACATCATATTACTCATCTTATCGATATCTCTAGTATACCAGCCTCTAACCTGTTTTCACAGCTTCAACTCATTTCCTTGAGTGTAGAGATATCTCCAACAATAAGATCTGGGTGCACTTCACACCACTAACTATGCATATAATTGCCACATTTTCCAAGCAAATGGGTGAAAAATACCTTGAGCAAGTAAAACTTGTTCTAAGTCCAAATTGAGGTTAGGGATCTTCAAATCCAACCTACAACAACATTCTACACCCATCAATTCCACCTCAAGAGCTCCCAATCAAGAAACCCTAATTCAAACCCTAGTTTTCATGAAACTAGGTTTTCATGCTAATTACAAGCAAAAATCACAAATAGAGATTGTAAAAGGGTTTACTAACCTCAAATCAAGCTTTCAATCAAGCTCAAACATGCTAGGGTTGAAGCTAAGCCCACCAACAAGCTCATCTCACAAGCCACAAGCTCCCTCCAAGCCTAGGAGTACTCCTCCATGAAGAAAATGGAGAGAAAGGAGATCAAAATCATGATCTAAGGAGTTGGAGAAGAGAAAATCTAGAGAGAGAGGGAGGGAAAACCCTACCTTTCTTCTACTCCATCCTCAGCCAACACAGCCACATGAGGGGGGTGAAGGGGTACTTAACCCAAAGCAACAAAATCTATTTAGGCCCCTCAAAAAGCCAAAATTGTAAAACTGCACAAAATGCACTCTGCAGCACTGTATATCGGTATGCGCATGTGTATACCAGTATACTGCACAAATTTTGCAAAACCCGAGCCTCGGCCAAGCAGGCCACGCAACAGGATTCCGGTATGCCACTTCTCAGTACCGGTACTAATCACTTCAGTACCGGTACGCAAATTTCACATACCGGAATGCCAGCCCATTCCGGTATCACCAGCAGGATTTCGCAGAACCCGAGAGCTGCGCAAACCAGTTCTTCACTGGATTCCGGTATGCCTAGACCAGATACCGGTATGTAATGCAAAATCTGCACTTTTGTAAATTTTGACTCCCGGAGTCCGTTTTCGCACTTTTCAAGTCCCGAAAATACTCCGAAGCTCATCAAACTCAACCCAAAACTTCAGAATAGTACAAGCCAATATTCTCTCACTAGAACTCCGCAATTTGCTAAAGTTCAGTGTACTACAGTTGGATTTGATTTGGAAAGAAAACGGAATGAAAATCGAAGTTTTGTAGTGAAAATGAGAAGAAAATAAAAAGGCTGAAAACACTGTTCATCGTGTCCGGGTCCGGACCCCAGCTGCGAAAATGCTGGAATTGCTCATGGGATCCGGACCCAGAGCGCGGGGTCTGGACCCCACGTACCCAGAAGCTCCAGAATGAGGGTATTCTTGTAATTTTGACTGAGGGCTTTAAAGGGGGGACCTTCTCCTTTTCTCCCTCAGATGAACACACACACACACACACACTTAGAGAGAGAGAAAGTGCTCTCCCTCTCCCTCAAGTTCTCCTCTCCCTCTCTCCAGTTCTTCCCCAAACTTGGGGATTTGGTGGAGAACGAACCCGGGAGGCTAGGAGGAGTGGAGACTCGAGCTCTAGCGCGTGTTGCGGCTCGGGAGGCTTGCGACCCAAGGTGGGTTTTCCGGATTAAGGTTAGGGTTTGGATCCAATCATTTAAAGTTGGTGTATTAGAGATCTCTAGATTATTCTAGACTAGTTTAATCAAAGGATCACCACGATTTTTGGGTGTTCTTGAGTTTCCTAAAACCTAGGGCATGGATTTGGGGCTTTTGTCCCTAAGAGGTTTTGAACCAAATTGACCTCGTAAATCTCTAATTGAAGGATAAATCGACGCGTTGGGCAACTTGGATTGGAGTCCCTACGAGCCTACGGCGTTCTATTGGGAAAAATTGTCGTTTTTCCTTCGTTAGGCTTGGGTCGAGGCTTTTCGGCGGAGATAAATCGCGACGCTTGGTTTCCTAGCCCTAGACACCAAAATGAGGTGGGTGGTGCTCTCCGAAATGGTTGGATTTCTCCCTATGTCTAAATCCTACTCTTTGAGCATATTTGTATATATGTATGAAATTCTTATTCCAGAAACTTGCATGCCTCCTATGATATATGAGAATGATTGTGATTGAGAACTCGGTACTTGGATGCATGAGGATTGGGTCATTGGACATTGAAATCCCTATGAATGCAATGAACTAGAATGTGAACTTAGAAAATATTGTGAAACATTGGTGGCATCTTGACTAGTTGTCTGGACATAGAAAATAAAGTGTGGACATTGGAACAAAGTGAAATACTAGGTGACCTTGTGAGTCTAAACGTGAACCTAGTGATAGACATATGGATTGGGTATCCTATTGTGCATGTAGAAAACATGAACATTGTTTGACATGAGTTTAGTAGACTCTCGAGTATATGTGGGTTTGTTGCCGTAGTTGCACAGGATTTGTGATGAGCATGCGAGGGATTGAAATAGATCCTCTAGACCATGCTAGGGATTGGTAGATCCCCATGTGTTGTTACCCTGGTCAGTAGGGTGTCCTCGGGTTGAGAGGACTGGATCGCACTCACATTGTCTGTTCAGCTTGTTGGTGTTCGCACCACCACAAGCAGTGAGCTCCGGAGTCATCACACCTATGGGTTGAGGGTTATCTCCCCAGCAGACGGCCCTAGATGGTTGAGGGACTACCTCCCTGCGGGCCCTAGTATTGTGAGTTTGGCTTGACCTTCGGGTGAGCCGGTAAGATTGGGTCAAAAAGGAAAGAGACAGGTTGATTGACCATATTATAACCTATGCTACTTGCATTGTTGCATCTTATGTAGAGAGTTAGCATAGTGAGATTACATGTTATGTGTGGGGTCGATCATGATATTCTTGTGAGTTGAGCTTGGTCTTGTGAGAAGCCCCGATTGGGTCATGAATGAATTGGGTCAAGAGTGTGTGTGGGACACTATTGAACATATAGAATCATGACATTCATTCCTTATTGTAAGGCATAGTAGTAGTCATTGTTGCATGTTGTATGATTAGTAGTGTTAGACTACACATTCAGTTGCTTATATATCGCATTGCTATCTCCTTTCGTATTACTATGCCTTATTGGACCTAGTGGGAAAGTCGGCGAGGTCGGCGGCCGAACCCACTAGAAACTTCTTTTAGTTCTCATCCCCTGTTGTTGCAGAGCCACCATTAGCGGAGCGGCACCGGACCGAGGCGTGGGCATCACGCCCTAGATAGCAGGGTCACCAAGTTTTAGGTCACCCTATGTACAAGCAAGGAATGTAAATGTATTTCAAGATGAAAAATGTAATAGGGAGCGAAAGTTGTATTTGAGAAAAATGGCATGTATTAAAGTTGAAAAATGTGTGTAAATGTGAATGCTCCAATGTTGTAATAGTTAGTTTATATTCTCGCTCTTGTGATATGCCCTCGTGCAATTCATGTATGTTGATTGTTTGTCCTGGACAAAACTCTATGTACATGTTGTTATTGAGCCTTGGACGGACGGGGAAGGCTCTGTCCGTTCGGCGATCTGTGCGCGCGCCCGGACCGACCAAAGTGGCGGTCGCGGGGCGTGACACACGAGGATAAGGATCATTAAGATATGCCAATCGGTTATGCGTTCCCAACGACGAGGCCTTAAAGAGAAAAATCTTGGAGGAGGCTCATTCGTCAGCTTACACCATACATCCGGATAGCATAAAGATGTATCGTGACATAAAAGGGGTTTCCTGGTGGGCTGGCATGAAACGAGACATTGCTCGATTTGTTTCACAGTGTCTTGTTGTTAGATGTATGCCCTAGAAGCCAATCGGGCTGACACATGTATTCTTTTTAGGACATAAATTTGTATTTGACTTTAAATATTATGAATAAATATGGGTTCCTATTTCCATTCATGTTGTGTATGTGTCCATGAATCGTCCAAGGAATTAATAAGATGATGACATGCATTCTCAAGAGTTGAGAATTTGAGACATGTGTCATTGATGGTTAATTCCTAAATGCTCCCGATCGATGGATCATCGCGGGGACGGTGATTGATCCGATGAGATTGGTGCACAGGTCGCTTCCCTTTTGGGTAGATGAGTCTCGAGTCAACAGTGTGGAGACACTGGAGCGAATGTGCAGGTGGTTGTTAGAGAACAAGGGTACCGAGCGTGACCAACACGAGAAGTCACTTGGATGTCTACTCACTCGTCAGTGACTTACTCAATGTTGCAGTAGTGTGACTGGTCCTTTGACCTGCGGTGCCTCGGCTATTCACAATGAGGTTACTATAGTTTGACTGTACATACACTTGGTCCCTAGCCATTCGGGTCCTTGGCGGTGCATGTTGGCTGCAGTAGGTTCGTTGTAGGAATAGGGTGTGCACCTATATGGAATCTATCTCCCTTGGTAGATAGGAGTGTTAGTCCTATGTGATTTATGAGACCGAGTTTAGAAGACCTTGGCCAAGGCAGGATAAATAGCGGAAAGGGTTTCCGATATTAGAAACTCGAGTCGAATAAATTTGACATATGACAGACGATGGGGTTTGACGAGCTATTCCATAACCTCCGTCTAGTCGGGACTCATGATAGAAGGACTGTATCACACGGTAACTGCACCAAGAGGTTCAGTATTCCATTCTACTGGAATGCCACTACATGCTGCTAGGCGACACTGGTGGATTGTGAGACTCGTGAGAATTATCTGGATGATCGATAATTCTCATTGGGCTGAGTTGGAATTGTTCCGACCCACTGAAAGGAGTTTAAGTGATATTATTGATAGTGATCAGAATATATCTCACTACCAGATAGAATAGAACCTATGGGGTCACACACATAAGAGGTTGTGACTAATCGGATAGCTAGATTGCGATTTTTGAATCGCCGGAGGACTTAATTGTCAATATGTTGATAATTGGACTAATTTGTAATTATTACAAATTAGTGGTATTAAAGTGTAAATGTTACAAGAGAGGACTTACTAACAGTTAGTAAATAATGAGAGGACTTATGTGCAAATATTGCATTATTAATTTGATATGATCAAAATAGAATAAAGTTCAAGTCGAATCAAATTAGGATTTGATCGATCTAACCAATTAAGAAAAGGATAAATTTAAACATAGATTTATTCTTATCCTTAATGGTTATTATATTATTAAAAGAGGATTATATCCCTCTATATAATATATGAGAGTTTTTAGAAAACCCTAGCCGTCATCTCTCTCAATTTCTCTCTTCTTCCTCTAGCAAAAAGACGTTCTTTGCAAGGGAGATAGCACCCCGGTGAGGACATCGATTGGATCGTCAACCTCGTGTGGATACCTATAGAGGCCGGACGCGTGTGCGGCTTCAAGAGAACCTAATTCCACGATCATCGGATTGCGGTGAAGAACAACCCGCGCAAAGGTGAAGATTAGATCTTGCTATCCCGTCCTAGCACGCTTAACTCTCTCAACCTCTTCGGCCTTGCCACCGCCGAAAATGCTTAAGCCGGGCTGAGAGTTTAGCCCTATTATATCTCATATATAGGACTATCTGGGGTCTCACAATCTCCCCCCCTTTAAGCCCTGACATCCTCGTCAGGCTCAGACTCACAAGTACCAGCGGTGTGAGACTCGTCTCGCTAGCCTAAACCGACTTTTGTGGTGAGCCGCGCTCCAACCACAACAGTCAACAGCTCGAGAGCCTCGCTCTCCCCGCTGCACACCTGGCTCAGCCGAGACTCATCTCACACTTCCGGCTGGTAATTGGCTCTGATACCAACTGTGACGCCCCAACTTCCCAGGAGGTCACCCATCCTAGGACTACTCCCGTCCTAGCACGCTTAACTCTCTCAACCTTTTCGGCATTGCCACCGCCGAAAATGCTTAAGCCGGGTTGAGAATTTAGCCCTATTATATCTCATATATAGGACTATCTGGGGTCTCACATAATTCACGTAATCCCAAGGCTTGAATCACATTTGCCATCCTTTGCCACATCAAGAATGGAATGTTTACGTCTAAACCCCGAGCATGCTCTGGATGACCAAGTAGATAGAGAAGAACAAGATGATCCCATCGAATTCTCTTCGTCCCAATAGTCGGCACCACATTGTAGCAGATGATCAAGGAAAGAATGTGATACTCCGGCTTCAAATCCTTCGAATCAACATACAATCGATTCGTCCAAATGTACGGCTTACAGATGGCATTGATCACTGTATTCCAATGTGAGGAAAATTGAATTGTCCCATGAGTAAAGTGCAAACCGGTAGTATCCACATTTAACCCAAAAGTACCACCAATCGTATGTGGAGTGACTACTATTCTTGTCCCTCGTACTGAAGTTTCGAACTTGTAGTTCCCTGTTTCTTGATCCTCAGCAGTGACCTTTCCACGCATGTAGAATTCACGAATCAATTCGACGCAGAAAGGTGCACGTGCTGTGATGCGACCAACTAGGTCAATTGGAGCTCTTTGCAGTAGTTGAGCAAACTCTGGAACTTCTCTTGTCAGCTCATCAAAGTTCACATATCGCTTCGCCAAACAAGTTTTACTAGCAAATACGTTTTGTCGCTTGGAAGAAACAGCTTCAGGTTCTTCAGCTAATTTGGTTCGGCGTTCACGCTCGGTTGAACCTGGTTCTCGAATGACCGGGGCTCTGGTACTTTGTCGAGGTGGAGAACGAGTACTTTTCTTTCGGGTAGAGGTCTCATGAGCTTTGCCTTTTTCTTTGGCAGGACTCTCTTCGGGGGCATATTTTGATTCCTCGGATTCAATACTCGATGTATCTTCTTCAACAAGTTTTCTCTTAGAGACATGCTTCCTTCCCCGACCACGTCCACGGCCTCCGCCAGTAGCCATAAGCACCATGAGTACCAGGAAGATGGAGAATGCCATTTTCCTATGCAACATCAAGCACAAAAATGAATTACCATACTCAAATTCTCATTTAGCCTGCAAAATCATGTAATATGCTTTCTAAACAACATAAAACGCACAAGACTACAATTTCCATAAGATGCAAGCAATTTGTTTCATGCGAAAAGTCATTATACCAAAAACCCCAAATATAGCATAAGAACATGCTATAGATCCGAAAATCAAGATAAACAAGATGTTATTCACGGATCTAAGTGTACTAGAAACAAGCTTGCGTGTGTCTAAACTTAATTTAAGCAAAAATCTGCAAGAAATTTCAGTAAAAACATAGATCTATCTTCAACCCAAGAAAACTATGTGAAAAACTTGAAAACTAGGGTTTCGAAGATGAAGAGATGAGATTTGAAGAGCGAACTTACAAATCGATGCAGAAAACTTAATGATCCGGACGAGAATGATGTTAGGAAAATTTTAGAGAGAGAAAGGGAGAGTTTTGGTAAAGAGTAGAATGAAAATAAAACACTCATACCGATAATAAATATCAATTCCGCAGACCTAGTACCGGTACTAAATCTCGCGTACCGATACGCAATACAAAATTCAAATATCAAACGTTTGGGTTCTGCGGAATCAAACATCAGTACCGATATCCCTGGTTCCGATACCTTATTTTAGTACTGGTACCCAGTATAATTTTTTTTTAAAAAAAATCTCAATGTAAGTGCCTGATTAAAATACATTCGCATATAAATTACCGAATCCCTGATAATTTCACAAAAATTAAAAATTTTACTAAAAAATTATTACGATGCAAATAAAATATTATAAAATTTCTTAATCCACATATAGATCAAAATCAAGTCATCAAAAATAATCTAAAGGCTCAAAAACTATCAAGATGTAAACGGATTATGAAGATGACTCAAGAGATTCATCAAAGAAACAGAAATTTGTCGCATACACGTTCAAATTTGAGATCAAACAAATACTGCATCGGGGGTGGCTCTTTAAGCATCTTTCATGTAGTGTACCACCTTATAACTCCGAAATTTTTATCACTTTTACTTTGCAAGCTTTTGCATTTTTTTTTCGGATATGCAACTCAATTCTCAGGTAATAGCTTCACACACTTATCGGAAGACCAGGGTGGTAGCTCTTTCCTACATGTGGTGGTAGTTTTCACACTCCTTTAAGAATGTAACTCTTTCCACATCTTTCAAAGCAAATGAGCAATTATAATAACTCCCCCTCACTGACGCAATCTCTTAGTTGAAAGAAAATGTGACAAATCTTAGTCCGTTAGAGAATAACTATTCATCAAATTCAACATACACAATCAAGATAGGTTAAGCTCCTAGATATTACACATGATTACCTAAATTTGATGAATATAAGTATTAAGAATTCTCATAATATATTATCTCCAAAGTAAATAAAAATAGAGTAAAACCGATAATTAATGTGAGATTAAGAGAAAGTGAATGGATGTGAATTTTATTGAAGTTCAAGGGCACTCTTTAATGTTGAATAATTCAAAGAGCAAATCAACAATTTAAAACCGCTATAAAGAAATCACCAAAAGCATAAAACAATGATCAAATATGATATGCAATAGAAACCGATCAATGCGTCATATTAAGTCAAAACAACTTAAGATTTAAGACATGAAAAGATATCCCCTTTCTGAATCCAAACTTGTCGGATCGTCGAATGTCTTGATTTGTTGACGTTGGGCACCGTTTGTTTTGACTTTTGATCAACCTCGGGTCTCCACTTTGCATTAGGCGTCGGAGGAGTTGGTTGTTGTGGCTTTGACTTTTGGTTGACCTTGAATCTCAACCCTTTTGATATTGCTTTTGAATCCTTGGAAGTTGTCGAGATGTAGATAATGCCGATAGATATTTAGAAGACACCGGTTGAATCCTCTTATTTTCCTTTTTAAGGCATGTCTTCTTGATATGTCCTTTCTTTCCGCATCTGTGGCATGTTTTCGCTTTTACACTTGTTGAGACTTTGAGAATGGAACTTTTTACCTTCTCAACAAATGTCCTCTCATATCCAACACCTAGTTTATCCGTTTGACCCAATCCGAGCATATTATCAAGCTTTTTCGAACCGGAGGAGAATTTTTGTATGTCGGACTTGAGTTGATGGACTTATTTGGTCAAAACTTGGTTGGATGTGTGAATTTCTTCATATTGCTTTTCTAGAAAACCAATCTTTTCTTGGTGAGATTTGATCGTTACCTCCGATTGGTCTAGCTTCTTTTGGAGGAATTCGTTGTTGTTCAATATTGACTCATTTTCCTCCTCAAGAGATTTAGTTGCGGTCTTCAACCCATTGTTCTCAACGTCAAGTTTCAATAGTTGCTTCCTCAACTTCTTATTATGCTTAGCCATCTTCTTTGACTCCTTAAGAAGTTGGTGATACGTCTCTGTAAGATCTTCCTCATCCGACTCCTCTTCTCTCTCAGCACCATCGCTCAATGTTTCAAGCAAAATAGATGAAGTAGAGTCAGAAATAATAGAAGACAAACAAATAGCAGAGGACAAAGGTAAAGAAGCATGCGAAAATAAAGCAATAGCATCGTTCTTTTCTTCGTCACTTGAGGCCGATTTATTAGAAGTGGAATCGTCCCAAGTTTTAGCTTGCAAAGCCTTCTTTTTAAACGATATTTTAGTGGGACAATCCGTGAAAATATGGTTGTAGCGTCTACACTTGTAGCATTGGATTTTCCCTTCAAATTCATCTTTTTCTTTAGATACCTTTGCAAGTTTCTTCTCTTTAGAAGATTTAGAACTGGAAGATCCTTTCGAAGAAGATTTTTGGTTGGTGGATGAAGCCTTGTTGTTTTGGTTCTTCCGAAACTTCCGACGAAACTTCTTCGTGAGAAGTGCAAATTGATGTTCAAAATTCGCAAGAAAAATTTCTTCGTCGGATTCTGAGTCGTCATCTTCCTCTTTTGTAGATTTGAGAGCAACACCTGTACTTTTTGAAGAAGACTTGAAAGAAGATTGATTAGTAGGAAAAGTCAATTCATACGTTTGTAAAGCACCTACTAACTCCTCTACTTTCATCTCATCCGGATGCTTGACGGTTTCGATCGCCGCAACCTTTGCTCTAAAGCGTTCCGGAAGAGTTCGAAAAATCTTTCTTACAACTTTAGATTTTGGGATCTTCTCTCCCAAGTTAGCACATTATTAATGATATCTTGGAGTCTAATAAAATAATCAGTAAAAGATTCATGCTCCTTCATTCGAATAGAATCAAATTGACTTGTAAACATTTGGAGCTTTTGAACTTTTACTAGACTTGTACCCTCATGTGTAACTTGTAGGGTATCCCAAATCTTTTTTGCCGTTTCACACGCCGACACGCGTGAAAACTCGGTTTGAGTTAGGGCATTAAATTTATTCCCTTTTCGTTGTAAGAAGAAGCCTCGTTCTCATCCCTCGACCACTTATTTCGTGGCTTCGGAACAGTTGCATCTCCGTTTAATTCGGTTGGATGTTTCCATCCGAATTCAACGGCTTGCCATACACGCTCATCAATTGAGATGAGGAAGGCTCTCATCCGAACTTTCCAATAGGCGTAATTGGTTTCATCAAATAACGGTGGCCTATTAATATTACCTTCTTCACCCATTATGATAGATAAAGCCTAGATCCTGCTCTGATACCACTTGTAAGTTATGGGGGAGCCCTAGGATCTATCTAGATACTATCAATACTTAGAGGGCGAGACATGATGTGGCAAGAAGGACAAGTCAAGGATGTCCTGTTTCAATTGCAACCAGCTGGGACACTTCGCTCGTGATTGCACTGAGCCGAAGAAGGTACCCATTTATCCTGATTCTCGCTCTTTTATTTCTTCTAGTATGTTTGTTGCTGAATCTCTCCCTGTGTGGATTGTAGACTCAGGAGCAACAGACCACATAGCGAGGGATCGGATGGGATTCGTCGAGTACCGCCGCGTGCTTGCTGGGAGCAGAAGAGTATACATGGGGAACAATTCAAGTTTCGATGTATTAGGCGTTGGCACGTACAAGTTGATCATACGAGGTGGTCGCACTTTGTACCTTCATGATGTACTTTATGCTCTAGGAATCCGGCGGAACTTATTTTCTATTCTTACTATGCTTCAGTTAGGCTTTTCTTTTAGTTTTGAGAATGATGTAGTTAAGATTCATCTTGGAACTGTTTATTATGGTAGAGGTTTTATTTCAGATGTTTTTATGGTTTTGGACATAGATTATAATAATAATAATGATTCATTTTTCCTGCTATCTTCTATTGAGAATGATCACAATGTTTCTGTTAAATGGCATGCTCCTCTTGGTCGTATTGGGCACGATAGAATGACTAGATTAGTTAGAGATGGGCTGTTGAGCTTGCTCACTAAAGTCGATCTGCCCACTTGTGAACATTGTCTGGCGGGAAAGGCGACCCGAAAACCATTTAATAAAGCTTCTAGGACAGAATTTTCTTTGCAATTGATCCACTCCGACATTTGTGGCCCAATGAGTGTGAGGGCGAGACATGATGCTTCTTATTTCATCACATTTATAGATGACCATACGCGCTTCGGTCATGTTTATCTGATCTCCCATAGGTCTGAAGCATTGGATTACTTTAGACGTTACATTAATGAGGTTGAGAATCAGTTAGATATGAAAATTAAAACCTTAAGAACTGATCGAGGCCGCGAGTATCTATCTGAACAATTCAAAAAATTGTGTGACGAAAAGGGAATAATCAGACAGCTGACAATTCCTGGAACTCTGCAGCAAAATGGTGTAGCGGAGAGAAGAAATCGCACCTTGCTCGACATGGTTAGGTCAATGATGGCGCAAGCAAATTTGCCTGTCTCTTTTTGGGGAGACGCATTGTTAACTGCTGCCTACATTCTTAATCGTGTACCGTCAAGACAGTACCTTCCACCCCTTATGAATTGTGGATAGGAAGGAAACCTAATTTGGAACACTTGCATCCTTGGGGTTCGGCAGCTTATGTACACGATACTTCTCACAAATATAGAAAGTTGGGTCCTAGAGGGAAGAAGTGTATCTTTATAAGGTACCCTGAAAACTCTAAGGGATACGTGTTCATCGAAAAGCAGCCAGATGGAAGTTTGACTGAAATTGAGTCACGAGATGTTGAATTTCTCGAGGAGGATTTTCCTTATAGAAGTGAGATCCGAAATGAAATTGAGTTCCATGAGATGGATGACTCTGGTATTGGCGCTTCTATTCGCTCAGTTGAGGAAGAGGATGCAACTCCAATACCTCCTGGAGATAGTGGGAGCGACTTACTTTTAGAACGGGAGCCTCAACTTCGTAGGAGCACACGTGTGGGTATTCCCCGTCGTCGTTTTGAGATTGAGGGGGAAGCTTTCATGGTTGCTGCTCATGATGATGATGAGCCTAGGTCTTTCCAAGAGGCTCTGTCATCACCTACTAATAAGGAATGGTTAGATGCAATGGTAGAGGAAATAGAATCGATGAAGTCAAATCATGCCTGGGATTTTGTTGACTTACCGCCGGGGCGCAAAACTATTGGGAATAAATGGGTTCTCAAGGTTAAGTGCAAGACATACGGTTCAATCGATAGGTATAAGGCTCGCCTGATAGCAATGGGTTTTACCCAACGAGAAGGCATTGATTACGAGAAAATCTTCTCTCCTGTTGTAAGGTTTGCTTCGATCCGCCTTATCTTGGCCATTGTCGCGTATATAGATTCGGAACTTTACCAAATGGACGTTAAAACTGCATTTCTTAATGGAGAACTGGATGAGGAGATCTATATGGATCAGCCTGCTAGCTTCATTGTAGAGGGTGAGGAGCATAAAGTTTGCAAGCTCCGACGATCCATCTATGGATTGAAGCAGTCATCCAGATAGTGGTACATTCGATTTCATCAAGCCATCACTAAAGATGGGTTCACGATGATTGAAAAAGATCATTGTGTGTATGTTAAACGGTCCAAATAAATTTTTTTAATCCTTTCTTTATATGTGGATGACATTCTATTGGCTGGAAATAATAAGGAGATGATTGTCGCCACTCAGATGTGGCTGTCCTCCAATTTTGAAATGAAGGACATGGGTGAAGCGAATTATGTGCTCGGAGTCAAGATCCTGCGAGATCGTTAAAAGAAACTTTTAGGTCTGTCTCAAGAGACTTACTTAAGAAAAGTTTAGAACGATTTCAGATACACAATTGCAAACCCATTGACACTCCTATTGCTAAAGGTGAAAGTCTTAACCTTAAACTGTGCCCTAAAACTTCTGAAGAGAAAAACAAGATGAATCGAATTCCATATGCTAGTGCGGTCGGGAGCCTGATGTATGCTATGATGTATACTCGGCCTGATATATGCTATGCTGTGGGTCTGGTTAGCCGTTTTCAGTCCAATCCGAGATTGGACCACTAGAAGGCTGTTAAGATTAGCACATGTACATTTATATCCTACATTGTTGTAGAACGGATTGATAGTATGTCGCGGGCTGATTGGCCCTCTCACACGGGCAATGATTCTTTTCGGCGCTATAGAGAGCGAACGAAAATTGAGGCATTAATGGAAGCCGCCTTGGTTGGCACCAAGATGAGGTCATAAGCGAGACCGCATACAGATAGTCCCACGATTCGTATGGCCTGTACATTAAGAGTCGGATGTGAGCTCACCGTTTGGCGCTTGAGATAGCGAGCAAATGGAGAACTCAGGCTAGACACTCCGGGAGTGACTAAGCTAAGATCCGTATGACATTGAGAAAGACATACGCTCAGTTTGAGATTTCTGTCATAGCATGTATTTCATACTACATATGCTAAGCCACCAAATGAAGAAGATGAGTGAATGGATCCCTGCTTCCTCATCGTGTGAGTTCTTATAGTCATCATTTTGAGGCGATGTCTCGCATATTTTAGATGCCCTTAGTGACTTTTGACTATGTCATTAGGTGAAAGAATTGAAGTTGCTACTTTGGCGTGTTACCTACGACTATGAGTGATGCGGCTTTACGGGGCATTGCTGGGAAAGCAATTAGTTCTCAACTTAGTGACATGAGGGCTCAAGGAAAACTAGTTGGATTTTACATTGAGACACTTTGACTCATTGTCGATAGGTTGTGTCGCTTCAGTATAGCGAAACAATCATGAGTATAGTGTTATGATGTGCACAATAGAGGTTAGCATGCTCTTTGAGGGATTAGAGATGCTGAACCTAATGTAATTCAATGGTCTAGGGCATCACGAGTCTAATATTCTCTTTTGAGGGTTGATGTTTCTATACTGGCCGTATGCGGTTTCTAGTATAGAGCTCCCAAAATGCAGGTTGACTCGGCGGTCGCACTGTTCATTTCCCTGTATGAATGGAATCAATAGTGGTGTAATGTTGAGGAAGTGGTTATGATGACATCGATCCCGTTATGTGCGAGTGGGAAATGTTGGCATTCGGTTAAACCGAATCGGGTGCGCCCATGATCGGGCTCGATCCGATGGTTATATGTTGTCTAATTAGGTTAGGATTAATCTCGCTTTTAAATTGGAAAGCTAATTGGAAAACTCCAACTTGGAGAAAAACCCACGGGACCAACACGCGAAAAATAATCCACTAAGAATAAAAGATTACAAGGTGATTACCGACTCCACGGACTTAACCTCTCCTTTATCTCCTGCGGATCTCGCGCATGCCGCTGGGTTGTCCACGCCCCACGTCCGAATCCACGAATGCCACTCAAATCCTCGAGCACTCACGATTCGAGTCCACGAATCGCCTTGATCACGTCGAATCCACGACGCCGCTCATGAAGAGTAAATTCACGTTTCTATGGTGATCCTTTGGTTAGAGTATCATTGAGAACCAGAAGAAAAAGCTCTAAGCAAAACGAAGATCAATTCGACATAATCAAATAAGAGGCTATTTTGATGGAAAAGGTTTGGAATGAAAAACCTAGCCTCTAGGGTTACTCTCTCGTGAATTCTGAGTGCTTCAATATCATAGAAAATCCTAACATTCTATTTATAGGCTTTGGAATCAAACTGTCACGCCCCGCCGGGCCTTTAACACCAACTAGGTGGAAAGGATAACCGCACGGGCGCATGCCCCAGACCCGCCGAACGGATAGAGTCTTTTCTACTCGCCCAAGGCATCACAACACAAGCTTATCCACAATGTTCCAACTAGGAACGGAGTATAAGAGTTGCACAAGGAAAGCATCAACATAAAGAAGTTCTACTTCTATTACATCACATTGCACATTTATACATGTCCAAAATTTTATTTTCTTTCATTTTCATTCCATACATCATGTTCCAAAATTATAGAATATACAAGTTTTCATACATATAATGAAAATCCCCTATACTATCAAAGTCCAAGATTAGGGGTACAACTCTATGTATCACCAAAATGGAAGGGCCGCTATCTAGAGAGCCAAACCCTTGCCTCGCTCCGCCGCCTCACTCGCGGAAGGACCTGAAAAACGTGGGGTGAGAACTATAAACATAGTTCCCAGTGGGTAAGGCCACCCAAGAGAGAAGCTCGACCCACCAGGTCCAAAGAAACACCATATGCATAAGTTAGATCACAAATAACTATGCAACAATTATTTACATGCTTGTAAATAAACATAATGGATACAACCAAATAAAATGTAAATTATCATTCTCTCCTAGGTTCATCCTATATTTCACGTTGACTAAGTTCAATTACTTGTCATTTACTTATGGTTTCGAAATCGCCGTCTCACCATAATGGTTCCAACATCCAAGGAGTGAAATCGTCACCTCCTAGTTCGAGTAGCGAACTCGTCGCATACTCGGAATAGCAAAATCGTCGCATACCCCATCACAACACCGCCATCACATGGCATAGGTAGCGAACTCGTCGCATACCCGGGATAGCAACCTCGTCGCACATCCCTTCAACACCGCCAACTCATGGCATGGTAGCGAAATCGTCGCCTACCCGGGATAGCAAAATCGTCGCACATCCCGTTTCAACACCGCCAACTCATGGCATGGTAGCGAAACGTCGCCTACCCGGGATAGCAAAATCGTCGCACATCCCGTTTCAACACCGCCAACTCATGGCATAGTAGCGAAATCGTCGCCTACCCGGGATAGCAAAATCGTCGCACATCCCGTTTTCCACATTTTACACTTGCCAACCTAAGTCTCATGACCTTAGGTTCAAGTCACTAAGTCTCACCTATATTCAATGACACTAGGTTTACTTTCTCATTGTCCACCTAGGTTCCATGACTCTAGGTTCCAATCTCATGTCCAACCTATGTTCAACGACACTAGCTTCCATTCTCACATGTTCCAACCTATGTTCAATGACACTAGGTTCCATTCTCACATGTTCCAACCTATGTTCACTAACACTAGGTTCTATTCTCACATGTCCCAACCTATGTTCACTAACACTAGGTTCTCAATCATACATGCAACCATGCAACAAGTATAGATAATTGAATTATACTTGAATTCTATATCATGCAATAGGAGCTCATTGTTGTACCTATCATGATTTTACCTTTGCCAACATGCAAGTTCTAGGGTTCACAACACATACCATTTTATCTTTAAATGGATATTTAGCCTAGACATGAAAGTGACCTAATCACTTCGGTAAACACAAACCCACCTCAAGAGCTTCCAAATTCTTGTATTCTTCAAGCCCCTAACTGTCCAAGCCTTGAGTTCTTGCTTCAACCCAAGCTTCTACAAGAAAACGGTTCGTTACTCGTTACGAACCCCTAATTCAACTCAATACATGAAATCAAGTGTTCTAACATGATTTCCTATGCCTCGATTACAAATCCCGAAGGTCCAAATATTTTTAGGACCTCCCATGGCAAAAGCCCCAAATCTACCTAGGGTTTGCATGCATGCAAGCCAAACCCAAGATTTCATGGCCAATCTTCCACCATTTGTGGTTTAGATTGCCTAGGGTTCCCAAAAACCTCATCTTGAAAGATTAAATCCAAGGTTTAAACTCTAAATCACAAGAACTCACCTCAAAGCCCTAGCTCCCAAGCTTCTTCTTGCACCAAGAAGCTCCAAATCCACCTTAGAAGCTTTTTCCAAGGTCAAATCCTACACTTCTCCAAACTTTGGAGAGATCTCTAGAGAGAGAAAGTGAGGGAGAGGGAGAGGGAATGTGAGGAGAGTGGAGGAGTAATGAGGAGAGAGATACCTCAGCCCCCATACATAGCCCTCCACCATGAAATTACTAAAATACCCCTCACTGGGCATTTTGCCCCAGCCGGGTCCGGACCTTGCAAGTGGGGTCCGGACCCCGCACAGGTGACAGCTCACCGCGTAGGCCGGGTCCGGACCTTGGTGTCTGGGTCCGGAACCCGTACGCACCCTAACTCGGAATTCAGCTTGGGTCCGGACCGTGACATCCGGATCCGGACCGTAGCTGCCCGCGGACTTCATTGTCCGGACCCCAGCTTCTAGGGTCCGGACCCCGTGAGCAGTTTTGCTCCACTTGGTCCCTTTTTCATAATTTTTTTCGATTTTCGGGTTTCCACTCGCACCCATAATGTTCCGAAACCTTCGGAACCCAATTCCACACCAGCCATTATCGGCTTCCATCGAACTTTATCAAATTTAGTAATTCGATACAACGCACCGAAATTCAGAGTGCTACACAAACAGAGTCGGATTAAATCAAAACTTTCTAATTCTGGACACTGCGTACCGGTACACGAAGGGAGGTACAGGAATGCAATGACGGAATAGAAAATTATGCATGCTGCATTCCGGTACTCAGAAGTATCAGTATCGGAACTAATTAAATCAGTACCGGTGCTGAAATGAGGTACCGGTATGCAGTTCAATTTCCAGAAAACCAACTCTCGGGTTTTGAGAAACTCCAAATAAGGTTCCAGTACTCAGTATGAAAAATTATGTTTTTCAATCCGATTTTGAGGAACTAACTTCAGGTACCGAAACTCAATATAAAATAATTCAATATATGAAACTCAAGTTCCAAAAACACATCTAATCCATGTTTTAACATATTTTATGATTTCAATATCATAAATAACTATGAATCACCATGTAAATATTATGTCATACCTTAATATTATGAATCAATCTGTACGTTGTCATCGCATTGTTCTCGTGGTCTTGAATTCTTCAATTGGTTTAAAACACACACCATGACCTTCAAGACTCCGACTCAAACAATCACGAAATGTGCCAATACAAAATCCGTAACACAATTGAGGTAATTTTGGTCGTGATGCTGATTTCGATGTTGAAGCTTCATCTTTAGGAGTTGCGACTCCAACTTTCTTGTGAGTAATTTTTAAGGGAATCTAGCTAATCCATGCCTAAATTGCAGCTGATTCAAAGTTGCTCCAAGTGAATTGTAAGATATTTTGGCTCCGAATTAAGTAAATTTGATTTCGAAGTCGAATTTATATATAATATTGATTTTTGTTAGAAATTTTATTTGGCTTTTGATTCCAGTTAACTTCGGTATGAATTTTTGGAATTCGTCTTCACTTTCCTTTTAATTGGAGCTAGGGGAAAGTGCATGTGGAGTTTCAGTTTGATCCATTATTGGACTAGTGCACTAGGTGGGTTGATGTTTTACCGAATTTATCGGAATTCCTCCTAAGACTTGTAGTAAATTCAGCATGGTTATTTATGTCTTGTTCATCACGATTAGTATCTCAAATTCTAGATTTGCATATATAATATGAAATCTGAATTAGGAGTATAATAAACCTATTTTTTTTTAAATGATTAATTAATACTGAATTGAGATTTGACTTGGAAGAAAACCTGCACTTTGAACATGTTAATTGCCGTCGTTAGGAATTAATTTCAATAGCTATTTTTACTGCTTTCTCGTCTCTATTAGAGAGCTACGAGTATACAAATTAGTGTAGGTTAGATTTATGCTTATGCTGAGGTGTTGAGTGAATTTTTACTGTAGAGTTTAGACTGATTTACATAGTTGGGTACCGTCCAAGCTGACGGTAAACACAGATCTTTACTTTTTTGCATCAGATTGTGCTGAGGGCACGTGAACTTCAGTTTTTCTTATCTAACTGATCGTTTGCATTGATTATAGCTTGTAGAGCCAGATTTAAGCTCCACGGAGACTACGTCTTTTCCTCGGTGGGGTCGCGCCCTTGAGTGCCGCTGCGGAGCTTGGCCATTGGTGCGTTGATGTTGCAGCAGACCTTTTTGGTGACCTACATAGGACCAGTTACCCTGTGGGTAGTGTGTGGTGATAGGTTAACGCAGGCTTAACCGGCCTTGTGGCGGTCATCTAAATTGAGCTAGTCATGTCTTTTCAGTAGTTAGTTGATACATATATTACAGTATTAGTGTGACTTTACTATTAGTAGGATAGTGGCATATTAGCTGTCGATTTCTTTTCAATTTTACTACTTCTGCTCCTTTACTTACCTTGTTCTACCTTTCAGTTTTATGGACTTAGTGGGTAGGTCGTTGGCATCGGTGACGATACCCACTGTGGACTATATTTTTCCTTTATAATAGTTCTCACACCCGTTGTTACCCGTTTTTCTTGTAGAGCCCCCTGTTCTGTTGGCGCCACTGATCTAGGTAAGGGAGTCACAAGCTAAATCCCTGTCGACCCCGATAGTCGAGCTAGAGGAGTACTTTCTTGGAGATAATTTTTGGTTTATAGTCATGTACATATAGATTTATTTATTTTACAGTTCGGAGTTGTTTGAGAGGTGGTGTTGTACTTATAGATCATATTTTTGTACACCTTGGATATTATATATGTATAGTGGACTATATTTCTATTTTAGTAGCTCTCTACTGCTCTGTTACTTGCTTATATTTGTTCTTATATGTTTTATAGGTACTACTATCGCTTCGTATACACAGGCTTCGTATGTATGCAGCGGATCTGTTGGCGAGCCCAGATTGGACAGAACCCGAGGCATGACACGAAAATCCCTTTTTTTATAGTTTCTCAAAATAAGGGTTAAGCATGCTTATATAAATTACAAATCGTTGAAAGAAAAGATTTATAAAAAGTTTTGATTTGATTGGTGTGCAATTTTTAGAAAAATAAGTGTTTTAGAAATTGTGGTTATTTAATAAAATTTCAGTATTTGATAATTTATTTTTTTTAATTGTTGACTGGGTAAATAACTTTGAAGTCATGATGTTTCTTCATATTGCTATAATGATGTTGGCCATATCGATATGAATTTTGTGATAGGAGCTATCTTCGATTTTGTGACGCACCTCCAAGTGCAATTTTGTGACGCGCCTTTTGGGGCAATTTTATGACGCGCCTTTGGATGCAATTTTGTGACGCGCCTTCGGGTGCAATTTTATGATGCGCCTCCGGGTACTATTTAAATTCATCTTCAGGTGCTTTCGCTTTGTGATTGTGCCTTCGGTATCTTTAATGTGTGTTTAGGACCTCAGCCAGCAGGTCGCTAGTTATTGGAGACTTTCATTTCGAATTCTAATTTTTGAAATAAGAAAATTTTTGTTAAAATTCTCTCTCTCTTAGTCTTTCGTAAAACATACATGTTTAAGACTCAAAATTTTGAAACGTGATTTGCAAAAGTTGTAAAACTCAGTCATCACTACTATATTTTCAATATAAAAATTTATATCTAATTATTTAGAAAATTTTCTATTTTGCAGGCTTAATTCGACTAATGTGTTGTATGGTTACTTACTCAGGTTTTGAGACTCTTTTGACAAGCGAGAGGGGACCAAGTAAACGCTAGTCGTAATTTGTCGTTTTGAGTTGCTTTAGTTTGTTATTTTATCTGTGTAGTTAGATAAATGTTAAGTGTGTTTCCGTAAATTATCATCTGATTTTATTCATTTTATTTTGCTTTTTTCTCTGTATCGTATAATTTAGTGAATTTTTTTACTATCATTTTGTCCAATTCTTGTTAGGTTTTGTAACTTCCATATTTGCTGTTCTACTAGGTATGCGGCAGTTTGTTATGCCTCGGATTCGGGACATGACACAATTGGGGTTTACTAAATATTTAGGCTATGTTTGATTTTGGAGCAAAAGGGAATGAGACAACTTATTCTCTTAATTTTGCCAAACGACTTTAGGTATATATTATTGTTTCCCTCTTTGACACGTTATTTTAGAATAATTTAATTTGGAAGAGAAAATAATAGTTCTACTTTAGGGATTGTTGGCATTCGGTTAAACCGAATCGGGTGCGCCCATGATCGGGCTCGATCCGATGGTTATATATTGTCTAATTAGGTTAGGATTAATCTTGCTTTTAAATTGGAAAGCTAATTAGAGATAAATCCTAGTCAAATTAGGATAACGTAATATAAACCGATTTGGCCTTATCTTTACTTGCCCATTAGGATTTTGGAATTCCTTATAAATATACGAGCTATCTCTCATATGATAGGATACGAGACAAGAAAAATAGAGAGAAATCACATCCTCCATTAACCTATTGTCCTAGAGGGTCTTGAACGGTGGATTAGAGATCGTGCTCGTTTGTAGTTCGATCCACCGCGAGTTTGGAGCGATTGAAGATTTTCGAGGACGATCCAAGGACACGTGAATCAACCTCTTAGATCCGGGCTCATTGCGTTCTAGCGCGAATCGCTTCCGCAAAAAGGTACGAACGAACCGAACCATACTTCCGCTGCGTTCTACATTGGTATCAGAGACTTATTAGGTTGATTTCGTGCCCAAAATTAATTCTTTAACAAGATTGCATGCGTAGAATTAAATCCATCATCGTTTGAATTTTTTCTTGCATGCTTGTGGGTGTTAATGGCGGATTTTTCTAGGGTGGATATTATTGCATGATTTTTACACATCGTATAGCACCTATGTTGTAGATTAAATCTACAAAGTTTGGTTTAATTTGGTTTTGTATTTTATGAGAAAAACGAAACCCTAAATCAAAACTTTGGGGGTGGTTTGTTTGATGTGTATTGTATATCCCATTATAAAACTTATATGATTTGGTAGAGCTCTTCACAAGCTTTCTATTGATATATTACATGCATAATTTGGTCTTGTGGATCAAAAGTTATCAATTTTTGAAGTTTATCTATTCATTTATTAAAAAAAAAGGAGGCCGCGTAGGCGCTCAGTCCGCGCGGGCCTGCAGCCCGCGCGGTCCCGCAGGCCGCGCCCGCGCAGGCCCGCAGCCTGCGCGGGGGCAGCCCGAGCGGGCCCGCAGCACGCGTAGGCCCACGCCCGCGCCCGCGCACAGCAGGCATGCTCCCTCTGCTCTTTCATCAAAAAAAAAAGATAGAATCCTGTGGGGGAGGAACCCCACGCGGCTTGGAGCCGCGTGGGTGCGCGTGCACGCAGGGCTGCACAGGCGCAGGCCAATGTTGGGCCGGCCGGCGCAGGAAGCTCACTGTACGTCTCGATAAAAATTTTAAAGAAAAAAAGAAAAAAAAAGGGGAATGCCGCGCGCGGGCCCACAGCCCGTGCAGGCCGCGCGTGCCAGCAACGCGTGAAGGCCGGGCCGCGCGTGGGCCGCGAGTGCCAGTAGCCCGCCCGGGCCAGCAGGCCGCGAGTGGGCCTGCAGCCCGCGCAGGCCGGCAGGCCGCGCCATCAGCCCGCGCGGGACAGCAAGCCACGCGCGGGCCTGCAGCCGGCGCAGGCCGGGCCGCGCGCGGGCCGCACGGGCCTACATAGGCTTCTTTTTTTTTGGTTTTTTCTTTTGTTTTCTTTTGTTGTTGCACATTTTTTTAATAAAATAAAATAAATTTCTTTTTTAATCATGTTAGATGATTTAATAACCCTAGATGATTTATGTTGCATGCATTTATGATTTTATTATGCCTTTTATAATGCTTAGATATAATTTTTGGCATGATATTTTTTTTTTATGCATGTTATCCAAGTGGGAGTTTTATTTTGGTAGAGTAAATTGTATGTTTTTTACTCCCAAATATTTTGTGCAACTTAATTAAATAATTAAAAATTTGATGTAGAATGTGTGATGTGATTATGAGCATAGCGAAATTTTTCTTTACGCACATATGATCTAATTTTTAGTTTATTTAATTAGAGATGCAACAAAATTAAATATATGTATCGTGGGCTAATCTTTTAAATATCCTTTTTTTCTGCGCACTGTATGAACTTAGTGATATAATATGGCCTCCAAACAAGTTGTTGCGGATTTGATCAAAGGCGAGAAATTGGATGGTGACAATTATGATATTTGGCACCGTAAAATTCAATATGTTCTCGCTGAGCAAGAGGTTTTAGAAAACTTGAGTAATAAAATGGACCAACCTGCAGAGGGTAACAGTGCTCAGGCTCGCCGAGATATGGAAGCCTATAATAATTGGCTTAAAAAGGATCGCATTGCTCGCATCACGTTGCTGAGCGGTATGCAGAATGATCTCTTGTGCGAGTATGAGCAGTACCCAACTGCGCATGACATGTGGGAGGCTCTCAAAACAAATTTGGTACAACTTCGGCCACAAGGTTGCGCAGCCTGACTATGCGGTTTGACAGTTATAAGAAGCGTGCCGATCAGACTATGAAACAGCACGTTAGGATAATGTCAAATATGATTCGCGAGTTAAAGTCGGCTGGCGGCACCTTGACTTATGAGCAGCAGATCCAAGCAATGATTCGCTCACTTCCCAATTCGTGGGAACATATGCGAGTAAATTTGACACATAATGAGAGTGTCAAAACCTTTGAGGACGTAGCACGACATCTGGAGTTGGAGGAGGAGCGCCTTGAGGCTGTTAGAACTCCAACTGCCAATGCTGCTGAGTCAAACTTTCGTAGAACATCTGGGTTCAAGCGGAAGAGGACTAGTGGGCCTCAAAGCCACAGTGGATCTGCGCCTAAGAACGCGAAGAACACCAAAATAAAGAGAAGCAAACGAGGTGGCAAGAAGGACAAGTCAAGGATGTCCTGTTTCAATTGCAACTAGCTGGGACACTTCGCTCGTGATTGCACTGAGCCGAAGAAGGTACCCATTTATCCTGATTCTCGCTCTTTTGTTTCTTCTAGTATGTTTGTTGCTGAATCTCTCCCTGTGTGGATTGTAGACTCAGGAGCAACAGACCACATAGCGAGGGATCGGATGGGATTCGTCGAGTACCGCCGCGTGCTTGCTGGGAGCAGAAGAGTATACATGGGGAACAATTCAAGTTTCAATGTATTAGGCGTTGGCACGTACAAGTTGATCATACGAGGTGGTCGCACTTTGTACCTTCATGATGTACTTTATGCTCTAGGAATCCGGCGGAACTTATTTTCTATTCTTACTATGCTTCAGTTAGGCTTTTCTTTTAGTTTTGAGAATGATGTAGTTAAGATTCATCTTGGAACTGTTTATTATGGTAGAGGTTTTATTTCAGATATTTTTATGGTTTTGGACATAGATTATAATAATAATAATGATTCATTTTTCCTGCTATCTTCTATTGAGAATGATCACAATGTTTCTGTTAAATGGCATGCTCCTCTTGGTCGTATTGGGCACGATAGAATGACTAGATTAGTTAGAGATGGGCTGTTGAGCTTGCTCACTAAAGTTGATCTGCCCACTTGTGAACATTGTCTGGCGGGAAAGGCGACCCGAAAACCATTTAATAAAGCTTCTAGGACAGAATTTTCTTTGCAATTGATCCACTCCGACATTTGTGGCCCAATGAGTGTGAGGGCGAGACATGATGCTTCTTATTTCATCACATTTATAGATGACCATACGCGCTTCGGTCATGTTTATCTGATCTCCCATAGGTCTGAAGCATTGGATTGCTTTAGACGTTACATTAATGAGGTTGAGAATCAGTTAGATATGAAAATTAAAACCTTAAGAACTGATCGAGGCCGCGAGTATCTATCTGAACAATTCAAAAAATTGTGTGACGAAAAGGGAATAATCAGACAGCTGACAATTCCTGGAACTCTGCAGCAAAATGGTGTAGCGGAGAGAAGAAATCGCACCTTGCTCGACATGGTTAGGTCAATGATGGCGCAAGCAAATTTGCCTGTCTCTTTTTGGGGAGACGCATTGTTAACTGCTGCCTACATTCTTAATCGTGTACCCTCAAGACAGTACCTTCCACCCCTTATGAATTGTGGACAGGAAGGAAACCTAATTTGGAACACTTGCATCCTTGGGGTTCGGCAGCTTATGTACACGATACTTCTCACAAATATAGAAAGTTGGGTCCTAGAGGGAAGAAGTGTATCTTTATAAGGTACCCTGAAAACTCTAAGGGATACGTGTTCATCGAAAAGCAGCCAGATGGAAGTTTGACTGAAATTGAGTCACGAGATGTTGAATTTCTCGAGGAGGATTTTCCTTATAGAAGTGAGATCCGAAATGAAATTGAGTTCCATGAGATGGATGACTCTGGTATTGGCGCTTCTATTCGCTCAGTTGAGGAGAGGATGCAACTCCAATACCTCCTGGAGATAGTGGGAGCGACTTACTTTTAGAACGGGAGCCTCAACTTCGTAGGAGCACACGTGTGGGTATTCCCCGTCGTCGTTTTGAGATTGAGGGGGAAGCTTTCATGGTTGCTGCTCATGATGATGATGAGCCTAGGTCTTTCCAAGAGGCTCTGTCATCACCTACTAATAAGGAATGGTTAGATGCAATGGTAGAGGAAATAGAATCGATGAAGTCAAATCATGCCTGGGATTTGGTTGACTTACCGCCGGGGCGCAAAACTATTGGGAATAAATGGGTTCTCAAGGTTAAGTGCAAGACATACGGTTCAATCGATAGGTATAAGGCTCGCCTGGTAGCAATGGGTTTTACCCAACGAGAAGGCATTGATTACGAGAAAATCTTCTCTCCTTTTGTAAGGTTTGCTTCGATCCGCCTTATCTTGGCTATTGTCGCGTATATAGATTTGGAACTTTACCAAATGGACGTTAAAACTGTATTTCTTAATGGAGAACTGGATGAGGAGATCTATATGGATCAGCCTGCTAGCTTCATTGTAGAGGGTGAGGAGCATAAAGTTTGCAAGCTCCGACGATCCATCTATGGATTGAAGCAGTCATCCAGATAGTGGTACATTCGATTTCATCGAGCCATCACTAAAGATGGGTTCACGATGATTGAAAAAGATCATTGTGTGTATGTTAAACGGTCCAAATAAATTTTTTTAATCCTTTCTTTATATGTGGATGACATTCTATTGGCTGGAAATAATAAGGAGATGATTGTCGCCACTCAGATGTGGCTGTCCTCCAATTTTGAAATGAAGGACATGGGTGAAGCGAATTATGTGCTCGGAGTCAAGATCCTGCGAGATCGTTCAAAGAAACTTTTAGGTCTGTCTCAAGAGACTTACTTAAGAAAAGTTTAGAACGATTTCAGATACACAATTGCAAACCCATTGACACTCCTATTGCTAAAGGTGAAAGTCTTAACCTTAAACTGTGCCCTAAAACTTCTGAAGAGAAAAACAAGATGAATCGAATTCCATATGCTAGTGCGGTCGGGAGCCTGATGTATGCTATGATGTATACTCGGCCTGATATATGCTATGCTGTGGGTCTGGTTAGCCGTTTTCAGTCCAATCCGAGATTGGACCACTAGAAGGCTGTTAAGATTAGCACACGTACATTTATATCCTACATTGTTGTAGAACGGATTGATAGTATGTCGCAGGCTGATTGGCCCTCTCACACGGGCAATGATTCTTTTCGGCGCTATAGAGAGCGAACGAAAATTGAGGCATTAATGGAAGCTGCCTTGGTTGGCACCAAGATGAGGTCATAAGCGAGACCGCATACGGATAGTCCCACGATTCGTATGGCCTGTACATTAAGAGTCGGATGTGAGCTCACCGTTTGGCGCTTGAGATAGCGAGCAAATGGAGAACTCAGGCTAGACACTCCGGGAGTGACTAAGCTAAGATCCGTATGACATTGAGAAAGACATACGCTCAGTTTGAGATTTCTGTCATAGCATGTATTTCATACTACATGTGCTAAGCCACCAAATGAAGAAGATGAGTGAATGGATCCCTGCTTCCTCATCGTGTGAGTTCTTATAGTCATCATTTTGAGGCGATGTCTCGCATATTTTAGATGCCCTTAGTGACTTTTGACTATGTCATTAGGTGAAAGAATTGAAGTTGCTACTTTGGCGTGTTACCTACGACTATGAGTGATTCGGCTTTACGGGGCATTGCTGGGAAAGCAATTAGTTCTCAACTTAGTGACATGAGGGCTCAAGGAAAACTAGTTGGATTACATTGAGACACTTTGACTCATTGTCGATAGGTTGTGTCGCTTCAGTATAGCGAAACAATCATGAGTATAGTGTTATGATGTGCACAATAGAGGTTAGCATGCTCTTTGAGGGATTAGAGATGCTGAACCTAATGTAATTCAATGGTCTAGGGCATCACGAGTCTAATATTCTCTTTTGAGGGTTGATGTTTCTATACTGGCCGTATGCGGTTTCTAGTATAGAGCTCCCAAAATGCAGGTTGACTCGGCGGTCGCACTGTTCATTTCCCTGTATGAATGGAATCAATAGTGGTGTAATGTTGAGGAAGTGGTTATGATGCATCGATCCCGTTATGTGCGAGTGGGAAATGTTGGCATTCGGTTAAACCGAATCGGGTGCGCCCATGATCGGGCTCGATCCGATGGTTATATGTTGTCTAATTAGGTTAGGATTAATCTCGCTTTTAAATTGGAAAGCTAATTAGAGATAAATCCTAGTCAAATTAGGATAACGTAATATAAACCGATTTGGCCTTATCTTTACTTGCCCATTAGGATTTTGGAATTCTTTATAAATATACGGGCTATCTCTCATATGATAGGATACGAGACAAGAAAAATAGAGAGAAATCACATCCTCCATTAACCTATTGTCCTAGAGGGTCTTGAACGGTGGATTAGAGATCGTGCTCGTTTGTAGTTCGATCCACCGCGAGTTTGGAGCAATTGAAGACTTTCGAGGATGATCCAAGAACACGTGAATCAACCTCTTCGATCCGGGCTCATCGCGTTCTAGCGCGAATCGCTTCCGCAAAAAGGTACGAACGAACCGAACCATACTTCCGCTGCGTTCTACAGGGGTGAAAACAGGTCACATGTTCTCTCCGAATTGACCCTAGTACAAAGCCGTAAATAGCTGGAAACGGATTGAAATTTCGCTATTCGACTGGGATACAGATTTGAATTTTGGGTTCGGACTTTTGGATTTGATCATTCTTTAAATTTGGAATTGGACTAATTGTGTTCACTATTTTTAATTAGCTAAACACAAAATTCATCTAGTTATTACTTATCCCAAAAATTATAGTTATTTTGAATAATAAATAAAAATATCATGCTCGGAACCAAAAACTGCATTAAAGTAAGGAGGAAAGAGAACAAAGATTTGCTCACACATGCAAGTTGCATGTGCGAACCGCCGGGCCAAAGATATATATCAACTTGCTTCCAATATTGGAGGTGGGTGGAGAAAATCCTCTCAGATGTAAAGTAGAGGCAGTGTATATAATTCCAGTTGTCCATCCCATCATTCCCCACGAATGGAGGAGCGGCGTACTTGCCAAAGGCTGGTCCCCGACCCATCCTTCTACCCTCAAAGTTGATCTACGCTGGCCCCACCTAATCCGGACCACAGGCAAAGGGTTGTACTTTCTCTGTCTCGTTGTCTGTTTTTCCTGCGAAATTCCTAATTAGTTAAGCGTCACTATGTGATATACATCAACACGTATGTGAGAAACGCTACGTCTATAATGTATTTTGCGTTTAAATCCATACAATCCTTATTCTAGAGTTAGGATAATTTCTTAGGATTTAGTCAATCGTTTACTTTTTGATTTTTTACTAACCAAAAGGAAGAAGAGTACGTAATAATTAAGACTAGCATAAAATTTATAACTTTGGAATGTGTAAGATTACAACCAAAATGTATTATTGAGGAAGCATTAATATTCGGTCTAGGATTTAGTGAAGCCTTTTGACTTTTAGTATTAAAACAAATACTATAAGACGTGTGTAAATTTTATTTATGGTCTTCAGATAGGGAAGTTGTGAGATTACAATCAAAATGTGTTGCGAAGACAATACTCTATGGCCCCGTTTGGTTGGGGGTTAAGCGGGAATAACTTTAGTTATCCCCGCTATTCCGTCAAACGTGGTGAAGTTTGGTCGAAATATTTTATCCCGGTCAAATTTTACTATTCTCGGTTATTCCGGAATAGCTGGGATAAAATATTTCAACCCTTTTGGCGGAATAACGTTATTCCCAGCTTAATTTCAAACTTAATTAAGATTTTAAATTTAGTTAAACATAAATTACATAGACATAATATATTTAATTAATAATAAAATATCCAATCTAGATTTATAATAAAATATTATTTAATTAATATTTTATATATTAGTTTATTTATTAATTATCTGGATGACTAATTAACTACTTAATTTTTTTACTCTAATAAATATTTAATTAATTATTTGAGTAATTAATTCATTATTTTAATTAATTTGCTGATTAAATAATTAATTATTTAGTATACTTTAGTCAATAAGTAATACTTATATTGATTAATTAATTAATATTTTGAGTAATTTAATTAATTTCTTGATTAATTATCTGACTATTATTAACTAATTTATTTATTAATTTATTAATATATTAAATTACTTGTGATTAATTAAATTATTAATTACTAATTAATTAATTTATTAATTAATATTAAGGATTTTTTAGCAATATTCATAATTAATTAGTAGATTAAATAAGTTGAATTATTACTTAATTAATATTTTGTATTAATTAATTAGATATAATATTATTATTTTTTATTTATAACTACCCACTTTAATTTTTATTCCATCTTATCTAACCAAACGTTATTTTTCTTATTCCCAGGAATAACCTAATTTTCATCCAAACGTAAAATTGATTTAATCTCCGCTTATACCTCAATTTATATCTATCCCTGGAATAGTCACTTTTTGCTTATCCCCGAACCAAACGATACATATATGTTTGTGTGTGTGTATGTGTACATATATATAAAGAGAGTGAGAGAGAGAGAAAAAGAGAGACTATGACTGCTATACTTTTATAAGTACGGAGACCTTCATACTCATATAGGCCGTTTTCAATAATATAGCTTTCGAATTGAACATGCATACTACTAAATATGATTTACAGCATTTGAAGTATTTAAAAACTAAATTTCGTAATTTTTTTTGAATTTATAATAAAGTCCATCAAGTGAGTAGAAAATAAACAATCATAGTCGAACAATCTCCTGAAAATAAGGAATAATAGGGTTATTAAAATCAAGAGTAGAGTTATTGATCTTGATCTATACGGTAAATAAAACTTTTTATTAAAGGATCAACTAATTTCCATTCTTTTATACTGTTACCTAAGAAATGCCTCAAAACTGCCGTTAAAAATATCAATTTTGAGACCCTTTGATTGTAAGGTATATGATATCAATAAATTATAAAATTTGAATTTTACAATATTTAAATGCTCTAAATCATATTTAATGATATAAATCGTCAATTCGGAAGCTCTATCATCGAAAATGAGTTATGACAATAAAAGCGGTTGTACTTATAATAGTACAGTAACCGGTCTCTCTCTCTATATATACTCCTCTCCCTCCTATCCTAGCTTTCCATTCGTACTTAATTGAGTACCTCGGTTAGGCATATCTAGAACTCGCGAAGAATTCCTCTCATGTCGGGGGTGTGGCTGTTCGATAACGGCGTCCTCCGACGCCGGGTCGGGAGGCCTGGCGGTACGGGCGATTCGAGCGACGGCCATGGTAGCAGCAGCCGCGGCGGTGGAGGGGACGCAGGCGGCCGACGCAAGGTGCTAGTACATGTGCCGACAGGCCAGGTCATAACGTCGTACGAGATGCTGGAACGGAGGCTGGCGGAGCTGGGGTGGGAGCGCTACCACTACGACCCGGAGCTGCTGCAGTTCCACCAGCGCTCCTCGGTGCACCTCATCTCGCTGCCCAGGGACTTCTCCCGGCTCAGGCTGGTCAACATGTACGACATCGTCGTAAAGACCAGAAACGTCTTCGAGGTGCGCGATGCGTGATTTCTGGCTGCCCAGCGAGCTAGATCTCCTCCGTAGCTTCTCCCTTAATTTCTTTGCGTGTGCAGGTTACGTCGTCCTGGGCCCGCAGGAAAAGTTAATTAGTACTCATATATACATAAGGTTTGCTAGCTAGTTGCCGTGGGTGGTTTGTTTGTGCAGGCTTGCTTTGCTAGCTTTTGTGTGTGTGTGTGTGTGCGCGCGCGCGCGCTATATATATATATAGCTTGTGTACCTATATATATATATATATATACATATAGGTTTGCTAGCTTTAGTTGCCGTGGGTGGTTTGTTTGTGCACGCTTGCTTGCTAGCTTTTGTGTGTGTGTGTGTGTGTGTGTGTGTGTGTGTGTGTGTGAGAGAGAGAGAGAGTGTGTGTGTACTGTTATCGGTCAGCCCTGAGTGTTTGCAGTGCTTGGGTGTGCATGTAGAAGAGTGCTTAGTAATCTGGGGATATATCTGGTGCTGAGTAATTGAGTATATGATCTCCTCGTTGTTGAAATAGGAAGACGAGGTTTGCTAATTACTTGCAATTTCTTCTGATTAAATCTTCTCCGCATCATACTAATTAAGAGTTATATATTTTAATATTGTTGTATATTCTTCCTCCTCCCCGGCCCTCCTCCTCCTCCATCTCCTCCTCCTTGATAGCAATATCTAACATCAGTTAGGGTACGTAATGATTAGGAAATTGATGCCAGCAACATTCAGGCAAGGTGGCCTACAATGCTTAATTACTTACTGCATGTAAAGCAGAAATTGAGGCTGCAAGCAGGGAGGGGGAGTACAGCATATGTATACAAGAGATTAAGATCTTAAACATATTTGCTCTCACGAGGGCTGTGTTTTCTTGCACTATATACTTGTGAGGATTGAGGATTTTCTTTTTGTTTTTACTCCTAACTTGTGCCACGGTGAGTGTGATCGTGATGATAATTGAAACTTAAGAGCCTCATTGGTTCCTTATAAGAGGGGTGCAATCCACTTACATATACATTACATCCTTAATAGTTCGCAGTCGCGTCCTTCGAGTAGTGTGGCCTCCGAAATTGTTGGGAGTGCATCTCCTGATCGAACAGGCGAGCAGACAAGCCCTTGAAATTGTGGTGTTTTTGTTGCTCGCTTGCATGGCTTGCAGCACAGGGACATTTTTGACTGGCTCTTGGAATATTTGCTGCTGGCCGGTCCTAAAGCTGTGGGGTTTGGTTTTCTCAGACCTTATCCGCACGCCCACACGCACACGCGCACGGGATGTAAGGAGAGGGGGAGGGGGGTGCATGGTGGGTGAAGGGGAGAGAGATAGAGTGCTAGGTCTTCTTAACATCCATCTGTAAAGTGCAAGTAGCTTGATAATTAAGCCTCTACATGGTAAATAGCTGTGTACGTATATGGTGACGGCCTTTGCTTTAGGGAGTGAAAAAGAGTATCGGGTCCCCTTGCGAATAATTGGACGGATCATCTAAATGAGTAAGAATATCAGCCGCCATGTATCGCTCTCCTTCCCCACCCCCATAATTGGACGGTAGTGAGAAATAACTATATTGCGCTACTATCTGCACATTTAAAAGTGGGTGTAAACATCAAAGAACATTTTTACTATAGTAGCACTAGTATTATCACAATCTTATTTTTTCAATACTAAAATTTACAAAAAAATTCTTTCAATCTTTGAATGAGTAAGGAATAAGATATACATCCTACTTTCGGTGTATAGGCAGCATTTCCCTATCTAAGTGACTAACTACCTAACTATATATATAGAGAGAGAGATGTTATTTGTACATTCAAAATCTTACACGCATCAGGAGGTTTATACAACTCATTTGGATTTTAATATTTAAAAAGATAGGGTGCAATAAGACTATTGTAAAAAATGCGCTCTTGGATTGAGATAGCGTAATTATATATATAAGCACGTATTTCGAATTTCAATCTGTCGACAGACCCATTTCAGAAAAAAAAATTTCCGTACGCAAAATAAATAACGTAACGAAACAAACTACTAGTTCCTCTTTTTTCTCCAACTGTTTAATATTTTCTGTTTTTATTAAATACCTTTATCACGCAATATCTTTTCTTTTAACGGTGAATATTTATAGATTATCTCTATTTTATCTACTAATATTTTATTATTATTATGTTAACTTTTTATTGATTGCAATCAATAATCAAATTTAAATCTAATTTCAAATATATATCTAAATTTTAATATTATTTGATTTAAATTTTTATTTATCTAAAATTTAGAGCAGAAATTTATTCTATAATTTAAATTTAATTTCTAATTTTTTTTTTTTTTAGAATTAAAATTTGAGTTTAAATCGTGATTTTAATTTATTTTTCAATATTAAATTTGAATTAATAAGTATTTTTTTTTTTTTAAAGTTAATTATGATTATATTTTAAATTTTGAGTTAATGTGTTTTGATATTTTTAGTTTAAAACATATGCTTAAATTTTGAATTCGCAAGAATTCCAAAATATAGAAAAAATATTCAATGTATATATAAAAAAAAAAAAAATAGAACTATCTATAGCAACTATTTGAATTTGAATTAGGATATAACAGATATTTTTAAATAAAATATATTACTTTTTAAAAAAATAAATTTTTATTGTAATTTTTTGGATAAATATGATGCACAAATTTATCTTGATTTGAGTAACTAACCAATTTTTAGTGAAAAGAAGATTGCATTCTATTTGCGAAAACATAAAAAAATTCATGATTATCCAAATTAATTTCTGCCAACTGGAGGATATCTATTCTGAAATATTCTTCAGACTCGTGCCATAAAAGAACATTTCATACTTATTGAAAAAAAATCTCTACTAAATTTAGATAAAAAATTAATTATACAATTTAAAATTATAAAATTTTAAATTAAAATTAAAATTTGAGTTTAAATCTTGAAATAAATTTAATTTTGGATATCAAATTTAATCTTACAATTAAGAATTTTAATTAAACTGGATCAAAGTTAAATTTTAAATTTGAAATTAAATGTGAAATATACTTTGATACTTTAGTTTAAAACACATACTTAAATTTTTAATTCAGCAGAATTCGAAAGATATATTAAAAAATTTCAATGTATAGAAAAAAAGAAAAAAATAGGATGTTGTAGGTATTTTCAAATAAAATATAATAGATAAATTTATTTCTTAGAAATTTAATTTTTATTGTAAAATTTTGTATAAATATGTTGCAAAAAATTATGTTAACTTAAAAAAATTATTAAAATAATTATAACGTGCATTTGCACGTACACACTACAAGAAAAGATAGTATTGGTGGCAAAAATAAGATGGCGACAAAATTTATTGCCACTATATAGTTACCTATGGTGGCGATAAAAAAAGTCGCCACCGATTAATTAACTTAAAGTGGCGATACTAATTTCACCACTAAATGATTATTTTGTCACCACTATTAGGGTACCTATGATGGCGATTAAAAAAAATTGCCACCAATTAATTAACTTAAAATGGCGATAGTATTTTTACCACTAAATTACTATTTTGTTGCCACTATATAGTTACCTATGGTGGCGATAAAAAAAGTCGCCGCCGATTAATTAATTTAAAGTGGCGATACTGGTTTCACCACTAAATGACTATTTTGTCGCCACTATTTGGCTACCTATGATGGCGATAAAAAAAAATTGCCACTAATTAATTAACTTAAGGTGGCGATAAAAAAAAATTGCCACCAATTAATTATTTATGGTGGCGATAAAAAAAATCACCACCGATTAATTAACTTAAAGTGCTATTTAGTTATCTATGGTGGCGATAAAATAAATGGCCACCCATTAATTAACTTAAAGTTGCGATATTATTTTCGCCACCAAATAGTTATTTTGTCCATTGATTAATTAACTTAAAGTGGCAATAATACTTTCGCCACCAAAGGGTTATCTTATCGCCATTGTTTGGTTACCTATAGCGGCAATAAAAAAAAATTACCGCAAATTAATTAAATTTAAGTGGCAATACTACTTTCTCCACTAACGGCTACTTTACCGTTACCTATTTGGTTACCTATAATGGCGATAAAAAAATTTACCACCTATTATTAATAAAATTATAATCAAAATAAAATATTTAGTTAATATATAGTGGGGGATAAAAAAATGGTGATAGTTTTTTGAAAAAAATAAGGATTAAAAATACAAAGAGATCTTAAATGTTAGATTATTTTGAAATTGCTTCATGAACTTTTATTTTTATTAACATTTCCAAACTTTTATTTTTATATTATTTTATTCTAATTAATTTAGTTAATTTTTTAAATTTAATAGCTTTGTTAATTAGTGAATAGCTATTAATTATTTTAAATTAATTTTTAAAATTACTTAAATTTAATTTGATTAAATTAATTTATTAATTAATTATTAATCATTAACTAAATTAAATTATTAATTATAACTTTTTAAAAATTGGATTAAATTATTAATTTGAAAAATTAATTTAAATTAAAAATTAAATTAAAATATAAATGCAATTTAATTTTTAAATTGAACTAAATTAATATTCTAATTTAATACTAGTAATTAAAATTTTTAAAAAATTTTGAAAAAAAAACCCTCACTTTCTCAGCTCACTTTCTCCCCCTCTACCTTCCTCTTAGCTACAGTAAAGAGAAAAACCCTCTCCCCCGCAAAACCCATTTCGATCCCTAATCCGCTCCCATCCTCTCCCTCTCCTCCTCGACGATCTCTCGCCGGCGAGCTCGTCGCCGGCGAGCTCGTCACCGGCGAACTCCTCCCCGGCGAGCTCCTCACCGGAGAGCTCCTTGTCGTCAACATAGGCGACAAGCTCCTCGCTGGTGAACTATGCAACGAGCTCCTCGTCGCTAATTTCCTTTCCGACAAGCCCTTCAAAACGGAGCTTCTCGCCGCCGAGCTCCTCGCCGGTGAGCTGGTCACCGCCGATCTCCCTGCCGGTGAACCTCTCGCCGCCGATCTCCCTGCCGGTGAACCTCTCGCCGCCGATCTCCTTGCCGGTTAGCTCATTGCCGCCGATCTCCTCGCCGGTGAGCCTCTCTTCGTTTTGAACCGAGCTCAGAGTACTTTGTAGTTTGTAGCATCTACAGTTGCTACTGTTTTTGTAGTAAAATTTCCAATTGATAGTTTGGACATAATGTTTAGAAGAATCGGAAGGGGAAAAAAAGAAATTCTTATTTAAGAATTTAGAGAGGAAAGTAATTAAAGAATATGCAACATACTTCTCTGTACATTATCTTATTATTTTGTTCATTGATGAAATAAAATATGAAGTATGGAAACATAAAGTTGCTGTAGAGAACAGGGCAAGCCTGAAAGATCATTAAAGGCAAATAGTTGTGCTGAGCAGACCTACCAGCTCAGAACTGCCATTGAAATCCGATAGGAAAACTGTTTATGATTTTATATCTGGTATATATATGATCAGCTTAAAGTATTAGATTGTTAGTTATAAGTGACAATATGTTTTCCTTTTTTCTTTTAATTAGAATAGCTACACATATGTAGCTTTTAAGTGGTGGTAGTCTCTCCTCATAATATAACCTGTGGGTTGCAAAAATATAAAAAAAGAAAAGAAACCCTAGGATTCATTCATGACCCATCATAGCAAGGTAAGCTTTTTCTATGTCGCCTTGACATGCCATTAAGCAGTACATCATAGGATTCTAAGAAGAACATGTATCATGTAGCTATATGCTTGTCACTTGGTTGGTTTGTATCATGATATGCATCCTTCTGTATAAATTTTTATTCCTGATTTAGCAGACTAGTGAACTAACTAATTGAAATATGACATATATGAGATACTGCTGAACAAGTGAACTAACTCGTTAAGTTGACCGAGGAGAGTACTGATTAGAGAAACTATTTGATTGAGTGTTTGGAAGGGTTCTGATTGGTTGTGGTTGTTCGATATATTTCAGATTCCTTGTTTAATCTAGCGGTTTTTGTTAGTATATTTCAAGCCCTGAGCTATCAATTTAGCTTTTTTGTTTTTCTTTTTAGTAAGTTAGCAGCTTTAGCAACTTTTATGTAGATTTTTTTTCCTCTCTTTTATTTGTGCTGTAATTTTAGTTACTTTTCCTGCTCTGAAAAGCTTTCTAGATATTTTTTTTTGGGAGAGAAATATTTATCTAGCCGAAACCATGATGTTAGAATTCAAGAGTCAATAGTGTGAATTAAAAGTTGAAACTCGTTAAAGAAGTGCACATCTGCGTTGGCATAATTGTTGACATAGTTTTTTCTTCCATTTGCTTGCTTATGCTAAATCCTTCTGTTCCGTTTGACACGGCCGGAATGCATATACACATAGAGCTACACAGGAACATGGCTCGCTTGAACAATCATGCTCTGTTAAGAACCTCTTATCTAATCTCTTCTTTCAAATAACTTTTTGTGAGATTTTCTTATTTAGGATAGTTCGACATTGTTTCAATGGGAACCTTTAAAGGTGTAAATCATTGTCAGTTTATTAATTTTTTTTTTTTATTATCCCGATTCCTAATTGTGGCTCACTTTGATATCAACTTGTTCAGACTAGTGAATGACATAGCAAAGAGAATCACTATGTAGTTTAGATCTGTCCTACTAGAGATGGTAATAGTCCAAGTAATAAACTGGGGGATCGCCATTTAAATAATAATATAGAGACAAGTTATGCAATCCTAAGTCTCTCAAAGATTGTGATGTATAGTGCTTAATTGACATTTACTTCGATCATGCTTGTCATTGGATTGAGACCTTTGACTGCAATTGGAAAGAGAATATTGTTGGAAGCTTGTAATTAGCTTGCTACTTGACATGCGACTAATTTGATTGCACCTTGTGAGTAGCATTTTTCATATTTGATAGCCTTGCCACATGTCTCTTATATTTTTATAATTTGCTAGGGATAAAGTCCCATGTTGATTAACTTCATCTAAATTCGGTTCACAGCTCCAAATGGCCTAATGATGGTGGTTTCTTACTGCCAATCAATTCAATAGAATGAGAATATTTTATTTTTTTTTTTCTAAAACTAAATTTAGCTGAAAATATAGAGAACTAGATGTCGAATTTAAAAATCTCAAATATCAATCATCAAAATTTTTTTAATTAGAATTTGGTGATTATGGCGCATATTCCTGGACTGCAGAATATGCATTCTGCATCATCAACATCAGATGGCTATACTATCAGTATAAATACTTTATTGCTTATTTTAGTTAACTGAATTTAAGTTTTGTTTATCGATTGTTGAAATCTATATTTTAACTGGTTGCAGGTTCACAAAGAGGAGAGAGGGTCTCGACTAGCTCCTAGATGACCTTGCCACGGAGTTTGAAAGTATATTGCAAGGTTTGCATTTAATTTGTTTCTTTGACAAGTAGAATGAGATGAGTCATGCAAGTTTAAAAGTCATTGCAAGTTTACTTTTGAAGGATCATAAAAAATATTTCTTGATACTGAATTTTTAATTAGAATTTGGTGATATATATATATTATATTATGTGGGTTTGAGCACACTTTTATTTTTTGTCTTTTTTTTTTTTGTTTGGAAGTTCCATTACTTGTGTTGTGAACATTGCTTGTCCCCAATCGCAATTTGATCGGTTCGAATCCCATTTTGACGACGATTTTGTTGTTGTTTTGATCCGATTTTGATCAGATACCTCCCAGGAAGAGCGCGGCTTCGTACATGTTTCGATCTCCCCTAATTCGCCCCCCTTTTTTCGGTGTTTTTTTTTTCTTCTCTTGTATGAATTACTGGAGCTAAGTGCGTAGAACAAGAGAGAGCAAATTTTGATGAGTATAGGTGTTTTGATGGATCAGTAAGCATTTTATTGTATTTCTTGTCTCGTCACTCATGTACAGAGTAGGATGTGGAATTTGATCCCAAAAATTGGTCTTGAGATGTTCTGATCCCATACATTAGAAGAAGATGTGTGCCATCAGAAGAAAATTCAGATTTTGTCTTTTTAATTTTGATTCAAAATTCTGATTGTAACTCACTGTTTCCCCCTTCTTAATGTGTTAGTTAGTGAAGTATTAAGAATCTAGCACTTTTATGGAAATCGGGCGGCTTTTTTGTTAGTTATTATGCTAAAGAAGAAGCCAAACTGTAAACTAATGGTGAATTTCTATTGCCTCTTAGTGTTTTATTTGATGTACTTGGTGCTAGAAGCACATAGTTTTCTTTCTAAGATCGTTTAATCTCGAGCCACAAGAACTAATCTCTATTGGTTGATTTCATTACATAGCAAGAAAAAGTAAATTCCTCTTATTCGGTTTGCTGATTGTTGATGGTTCACTGGAAGAAACTTATGTGTTTTTTGCTGGGAAAAAAAAAATGGTTTGATGATTATTAGGATTGCGAGCCTTTCCTATGACTTCCAAGTTGTTCAAAGTAGTAGGTAGTCTTCTTTGTTGTGTATCGATGTTATTCTTCATTTTTTTCCCTTTATACAAGCTCGGTAAGTTTTTGTTTTAGAATTTTATTTCTCACAGAAGTTTGGTAGGAGCGTGGAAGATACTTTACTCTGCTTTATAAGGACCTCATTCTGTTTTATGGGTTTAGGGTTTATTTACTACAGTTGAGGGGTTCATTTACTACAATTGAGGACGCCTCTCTATTCTTGTTTATCCATAAAAGCTCAAAAACATCCTTCCTTTATGGTGTTTAGGAGTTGTCGTTGGATATGGAATTGTCTTTCCATTAAGGTATAATAAGTTGTAATTTTGGTTTTGCAATAAAGGCTCAAACATCTTCATTTCCATATCTATTTCTCTTAGAAAAATTTCTTATCGATGGATAATTATGCATGTTTTGACTACAAACTAAATTGGATTATTTGGATAATTCTTTTGTGTTAATCTACATACATAAATTGAAGTTCCATTAGCGAATGATGTTTTGTCAGCTTATTATTATCTTGTATTGAGCTATCTAGTGTTTATCTACTGCAACCTTGATGTTGTCATGATTTTTACATTATAGAGGTGTATTTTAACTAACCACTTTCCAATTACTCTATCTTTTGTTGTAGATTTTTAACTTATGTAACTTATTTTTCTCCTTTTTTTATTTTCTTGCAGGAAAATAATAACCGTTGAATTAGGAGACCGAAGTATTTTTTTTAATCTTTTTTAAGCGTTTTCTATTTCTAAAGTGTAGGGAGTTATGAATGATATTTAACTGTATATCGAAAATTATTACTCTTTTGCCTTTAAATTGATATTGCTATTATTTTGTTCTTAAGCTGTTGTGGATGAGAAGTTACTTAGCTTTTTAAATTGTTGTTAAAAGGATAATTTTGTTTACTTAAATATTTTGTTTGTTATTTTGTGTCTGTTTTGATTATAAAATATAAACAGTGTATTTTTATATTTTTTACCTTTATTACCTATTTACTATTGGTGGCTATTTTTTTTCACACACAAGTGGTGGCGACAAAAAATTGTCTCTTTATATTTAACTAAGGTGGCGACTATGGTTATTGCCACCTAAAGTGTACATTCGGTGGCAAAAATTTATTGCCATCTTATCCGCACGAAAGGTGGCGACCAAGAAGTGCCACTAAAAGTCATATTTGGTGGCGATATTTTATCGCCATGCTATTTTTAATAAGGTGGCAACTAATAGTGGCCACTAAAAATTATATTTGGTGGCGACAAAATATCGCCACGCTATTTTTAATAAGGTGGCGAGTAATAGTGGCCACTAAAAGTTATATTTGGTGGCGACAAAATGTCGCCACTCTATTTTTAGTAAGGTGGCGACTCCTCATGCTTCGCCACAATTTCAATTAGTGGCAAGATTTTCGGTGGCAACTTGTGGCGACTTAAAAAATCGCCACCTTTTTAAAAGGTGGCAATTTTTTATACATATAGTGGCGACATTAGTCGCCACCAATGTATAATATTCTTGTAGTGACACTCAACTAGTATATATATAGAGAGAGAGAGATGTTATTTGTACATTCAAAATCTTACACGCATCAAGAGGTTTATACAACACATTTGGATTTTAATATTAAAAAAGATGGGGTGCAATAAGACTACTATAAAAAATGAGCACTTGGACGGAGATAGCGTAATTATATATATATATATATATATATATATATATATATATATATATATATATATATATATATATATATATATATATATATATATCGGGCTTTTTTGCATTTAACCTTCTAATAATTTTTTTTACAAATAGTCCTACAAAATTTATATTTGTAAAATTGACCCTATCTTTGCCACGTGAGTGCCACGCAAGCACCATGTGGGAAGAACACGGTGAACCATTTACCATATTCAAACAGTAAATGGTTCATTGTGTCCCTTGTTTATGTCGCACTCCATCTGTTTAAGTGTTCATAATAACTTGAACACGCTAAATTATTTGGGCTAAGGTATTTAAGTTGAACAAGTTGAATCATTCACTGTGTTTAAACACGGTAAACAATTCACTATGCCTAAATATAGTGAACGATGTTCAAGTTACACAGGGAACCGTTCACCGTATTCAAGCTATATACATAACCCACTTTGCATCCCATTGTCACGCCCCGCCGTGCCTTAACACCAACTAGGTGAGAGGACAACCCGCACGGGCGCGTGCGCCAGACTAACCGAACGGACAGAGTCTCCCCTATCCGCCCAAGCGTCATAATACAAGCATCAATACGATGTTCCAACTAGGAACCGAGTCCATGTGTTGCACAAGGGAAGCATCACAATAAGAAGTAACTACTTTTATTACATCACATTTGCATGCCAAAATTTTCACTATTCTTTCATTACATCAATTCCATTCAACAAAGTCCAAAACTATGGAATTTACATTTGATTTTCAACCCCTATACTATTTCTGTCCAAAACTAGGGGTACATCTATACATGAACCAAAACGGGAGGCCGCTAACTATTCAAGCTACGCCCTTGCCTCTCTCCGCCACGCCGCTAGCGGAAGACATGAAAAACGTGGGGTGAGAACTATAAACATAGTTCCCAGTGGGTAAGGCCACCCAAGAGAGAAGCTCGACCCACCAGGTCTAAAGAAAGCAACTCAACCAAAGGTTAGTTCACAATTAACCATACATATTACATTTACATGTTAAATTTAAACATGAAAGGATGCAACCTATATAAATGATCTATTTCATTTCCTCCTATGTTCATCACACAAGTTCCTTTTCATTTAAATCATTAGTTTGGCATTGGGGTCAGATTTCCTGCACCACCAACCCATATCTCGAACCATTGGCATTGGTGTCAGAATCGCTGTCCACCAACCCATTCTCGAGCCATTGGCATTGGTGTCAGAATCGCTGACCACCAACCCATTTCTCGAACCATTGGCATTGGTGTAAGAATCGCTGACCACCAACCCATTTCTCGAACCATTGACATTGGTGTCAGAATCGCTGACCACCAACCCATTTCTCGAACCACTGGCATTGGTGTCAGAATCGCTGACCACCAACCTATTTCTCGAACCATTGGCATTGGTGTCAAAATCGCTGACCACCAACCCATTTTTCGAGGCTTGCAGAATTTTCGCATAATGCTGGGCACCGGGCAATAGAATCTCTATCCCCATCTTGGTCCCAATATTCCAACTTCATGGAGTATTTACTATCATTGCACTTGTCACGTTATGGTTTCTTGATCATGTCACAATTGTCAACCTATGTTCAACATCACTAGGTTCATCTTGCCAAGCCCAACCTATGTTCAATGACACTAGATTCATATTGCCATGTCCAACCAATGTTCAACAACACTAGGTTCATATTGCCATGTCCAACCTATGTTCAACAACACTAGGTTCATATTGCCATGTCCAACCTATGTTCAACAACACTAGGTTCATATTGCCATTTCCAACCTATGTTAAACAACACTAGGTTCATATTGCCATGTCCAACCTATGTTCAACAACACTAGGTTCATATTGCCATGTCCAACCTATGTTCAACAACACTAGGTTCATATTGCCATGTCCAACCTATGTTCAACAAAACTAGGTTCATATTGCCATTTCCAATCTATGTTCAACAACATTAGGTTCTACATTGCATGTTTTCACAATTCAAGGTATATAGAATCATAAATGAATTGAAATTACCTACATGCTTGATAAGCCCAAGGCTCAATTCATTCAAATAAGCATTCTTGCTAACATGCACCATACAATTCTAGGGTTTCCTATAACTATGTCATTCACCATAATGGTTATTTTACCCTAGACATGAAAGTGACCTAATCACTTCGGTGCAACACAAACCCACCTCAAGAGCTTCCTAATTCTTTTGTTCTTTGAGCTCCTAGGTCACCAAGCCTTGAGTTCTTGCTTTAAGCCAAGCTTCTACAAGAAAAATGGTTCGTTACTCATTACGAACCCTAATATCATCCCGTTTTATGAAATCCAGTGTTCACACATGATTTCCAAGGCCTTAATTGCAAATCCCGAATGTCTAAATATTTTTAGAACCTTCGATGGCACAAGCCCCAAATCTACCTAGGGTTTGCATGCATGCAAGCCAAACCCTAGATTTCATGGCCAATCTTCCACCATTTGTGGTCAAGATTGCCTAGGGTTTCCAAAAATCTCATAACAAAAGATTAAATCCAAGATTTAAACCTTAAATCACAAGAACTCACCTCAACACCCAAACTCTCTAGCTTCTTCTTGCACCAAGAAGCTCCTAATCCACCTTAGAAGCTTTTCCCAAAGTCAAATCCTTCACTTCTCCAAGCTTTAGAGAGATCTCTAGAGAGAGAAAGTGAGGGAGAGGGAGAGGGAGAGGGAAGTGAGGAAGATGAAGAGAAATGAGGGGGAGAGCTTCAGCCCTCATTACATAACTCCCCAGCACGCGAAATTACCAAACTGCCCTTACTGGGCATTCTGCTTCAGCCGGGTCTGGATCCCACGAGCAGGGTCCGGATCCGGAGCCAGCTTCCACCCTGTAGACTACGCAGGCCAGGTTTGGACCCCACAGCCGGGTCCGGAACCCGTGAGCAACTCAGCTCAGAAAATAAGTCGGGTCCGGACCTGGGTGTCCGGGTCCGGACCCAATTCCACACTAGCCATTATCGGCTTTCTCCGAACTTCATCCAATTCGGTAAAGTTCGGTATAGCGCACCGAAATTCAGAGTACTACATTCCTTTCCCTTTAAAAGAGTTTCGGCCACGAAACTAAAATCATATTTCAGCTGGACTCAGCGAAGAGGTAAGGAAAACGCTCCCTCATCGAGCTCTCCAATTCCCAAGTGGCTTCACGCTCCTCGTGATTTGTTCAATGTACTTTTACATACAGAAAGGAACGATTCCGTAGCCTTTTCTCCTCGTGATCCAAGATGCACAAGGGGAACTCCTCGTAGGTCAAATCCTCTTGAAGTTCCATTGGCACATACTCAAGAACATGCACTGGGTCATGCACATACTTGCGGAGTGTCGATACATGAAACACATTGTGTACTCCCGCAAGCTTCGGCGGCAAGGCTAGCCAATGTGCCAAAGTCCCCACATGCTCCAAAACCTCATAAGGTCCAATATATCGGGAACTCAATTTACCCTGAATACCAAAGTGCTTCACCCCTCTTGTAGGAGAAACCTTCAAAAAGACGCAGTCTCCTACCGCAAATTCCAATTCTCGCCGGCGCTTGTCGACATAGCTCTTTTGTCTCGATTGCGCCACCTTTAAGCGTTCACGTACTAAGCAGACTTTTTCCTCCGCTTCACGTAACACATCCGGTCCTAAGACCCGTCTCTCGCCGACTTCACCCCAATGTATTGGAGATCGGCATTTCCTTCCGTACAACGCTTCAATGGGTGCCATGCCAAGGCTAGATTGATAACTATTATTATAGGCAAACTCAACAATCGGCACAAACGTAGGCCACGCACTCTTGAAGTCCAACACGCACGCTCGAAGCATATCCTCCAAAATCTGAATTGTCCTTTTCGATTGACCATCAGTCTGAGGATGAAATGCCGTGCTAAAATCGAGCCGTGTACCCAAAGCTTCTTGCAAGCTTTTCCAAAAATGCGATGTGAAATGAGGATCTCGATCCGAAATTATTGATGTCGGGACCCCGTGCAAACGCACAATCTCATCCAAGTAGACTTGTGCAACCTTGTCCCCCGACCAAGTGGTGTGGATCGGCAAAAAGTGAGCCCATTTGGTCAAACGGTCCACCACCACCCAAATTGCATCATGGCTACCCTGCGACTGAGGTAAGCCCACAACAAAATCCATCGCTATGTCTTCCCACTTCCAAACTAGAATGGGCAAACTCTGTAATCTTTCCGCTGGAAAGCGACGTTCGGCCTTCACCTGTTGGCACACTAAACATCGTGCCACGAAGCGCCCAACATCAAGCTTCATCCCCGGCCACCAATAATGCATTTGAGATCTTTATACATTTTGGTGCTGCTCGGATGAATCGCATAGGGAGAAGTGTGAGCTTCTTTCAAAATCTTCCCACGAATGTCCTCGTCCTTAGGTACACACAAACGATTCTGAAATCGAATTGTGCCCTTCGAGTCTAAATGGAAGTCATTGGCACGCCCGCCCTCGATATTACTCCGCACCCTTTGGAGTTCCGAATCTGAGGATTGCTTTCCCTTTATTCGCTCCAACAAGATCGGCCGAATCTCGAGGCTCATAAGTATAGCAGGGACGTCCGGAGCCACGACCTCCAGGTCAAACCGCCACATTTCCTTAATTAGTTGTGGCTGTACCGTCATTGCCATTGCGAGGTTCTCCACGGACTTCCGACTGAGCGCATCGACCACCACATTGGCTCTACCCGGGTAGTACAAGATGGTGAGATCGTAATCCTTTAACAATTCCAACCATCTGTGCTGTCTCAAATTCAACTCCTTCTGAGTGAATAAGTACTTCAAATTTTTGTGATCCGTGTACACCTCACAATGCTCCCCATACAAGTAGTGTCTCCACAATTTTAGCACGAAGATCACCGCGGCAAGCTCTAAATCATGGGTGGGATAATTCTGCTCATAACTCTTCAGCTGACGAGAGGCATAAGCTTTTACTTGCCCTTTTTGCATAAGCACACACCCAAGACCATGCCGAGACGCATCACTATATACCACATAGTTTTCCCTCGCAATCGGTAAGGTGAGAACCGGAGCCGAAGTCAACTTTTTCTTTAGCTCCTTGAAACTACGGTCGTATTCCTCGCTCCAAATGTATGGCTCCCTTACGGGTAAGACGGGTTAGTGGACCGGAGATTTTCGAAAATCCTTCCATGAACCGTCGATAGTACCCCGCAAGACCAAGGAAGCTTCGCACCTCGGTGACATTAGTCGGTTGAGGCCAATCTTGAATCGCCTCCACTTTCTTAGGGTCCACCGATACTCCACTCTCGAAAATAACGTGACCCAAGAAAGCGACTTCGCGAATCCAAAATTCGCATTTCTTCAATTTCGCGAATAACTTGCTCTCCCGAAGAACTTGAGCACAATCCTTAGATGCTCTTTATGTTCCTCATCGCTCCGAGAATACACAAGTATGTCATCGATGAACACTACCACAATTGATCCAATAGTGGCTTAAACACACGGTTCATCAAATCCATTAACGCCGCCGGGGCATTCGTAAGCCCAAAAGGCATAACCGTGAATTCGTAGTGTCCATATCGCGTCCTAAACGCGGTCTTATGCACATCCTATGGCTTAATCTTCAATTGATGATAACCAGACTGCAAATCTATCTTTGAGTACACCTGCGACCCTTGCAACTGATCGAACAAATCATCAATACGGGGTAACGGGTACTTATTCTTGACGGTCACCTTATTTAGCTCACGGTAATCTACACATAACCTTAGCGAACCGTCCTTTTTACGCACAAATAGGACAGGGGCTTCCTAAGGTGACACACTCAGCTTTATGAAGCCCTTGTCCAACAAATCTTGTAGTTGTGCTTTCAATTCCTTTAGCTCCACCGGTGCCATTCTATACGGAGCCTTAGAAATCGGTGCTGTCCCCGGGAGTAGGTTTATCACAAACTCAACCTCCCGATCCGGTGGCATTCCGGGCAACTCAGCCGGAAACACATCCGGGAACTCTCGGACCAAGAAAATGTCCTCGAGCCCCGAAACCACTTTTTGGTCTTCCACCACCATCGCCAAGTAAGCAACGCAACCGCTAGCAATTAACTTTCTTACTTGTGACGTGGATACCATAGTGGCAAAGAGCGAACTCTTACACCCACGATACACGAGTTCCTCTTGACCCGGTTCTCGAAACATCACCACACGGCTCTCACAATCAATAGTAGCATAATACTTAGAGAGCCAATCCATTCCTAGGATTAAATCATACTCATTCATTCGATTCAATACTAGCAAATCAGCTGGCATAATCCAGTTTCCAATCTTCACTGGGCAATTTAAACATGCCAGGTGCACACAAAAGGTATGTTCTGGCACTTGCACAGTCTTTGCATGCGTGGCTTCTATAATTTTTATTTCATGCGTAGTAGAAAATGATCTACTAATGAATGAATGCGACGCTCCAGTATCAAATAAGGCTCTGCATCGAATACCATTTACTAGTACAATACCTGCCACGACGTCCTCCGAGGCAGTAGGCTCCTCCATTTGTGAGGCAAACATGCGCCGCTTGGCGCTGGTCGCTATCCCTCAACTGGTCTCGGCGGTGGCGCACGGCCAACAGACATCGCCGCGGGTGGGATGCTTGCAAGCTGTCTCGGCGATGAAAACGTCGACGCCATCGACGGCGCTCGATCATTCCTCTGTGGACAATCTACTCGCATATGCCCCGGCTGCCCGCACTTGAAGCACCGACCCTCACGGTATTCACATTGATTCAGCCTGTGGGGGCTGCTACAAATCGGGCACCGGCCCAAGGGTCGGTTCGGCTGAGACCCTCGAGATCGGGCTTGCGACTGCGGGTGCTTCGGGGGTCGTTTAGAACTCGGCTGACCACCCGAGCCACCCGAAGGACGTTTCTTTCCCTTGTCCTTTTCTTTTTCAAACAACTCGCGCTCCTCGCGAGCCACGGCATTACCGTGTTCCACCCATAATGCCCGGTCCAAAATCTCGGCAAAGGTTTATAACTTAAAGACGTGGACCGCCCTAAAGATCTCCGGTCGAATCCCCGCACGAAGCAATCGACCTTATCCAACTCCCCACGAACAACGTGTGGAACACAGTTGATAATATACGAGAATTCCCTCTCGTATTCCCGCATGGTGCAGCTTCCTTGCTTTAGTTTTCGTAACCTTTCCTGAAGTTTCCTCTTCTCACTATCGGGGAAGTAGGCGGAAAACACCAAACCTCGAAGCTCGTCCCACGTCGGTGGCGGAAGGCTAGAGGGTAGGTCCCGCCTGATCCCCTTCCACCACACCTTCGCTGATCGCTCCAAACAATGAGCGGCAAGGTGGACTTTATCCCTCTCCAAGGTATACAGGTCCTCGAAGTGTGTCTCCATCGAGTCGATCCATGTCTCCACGACCCACCGATCCACGTTCTCCCCGTCGAAAATAGGCGGGTTGAACTTCTTGAACGTCATGAGGGCTGCGAGTGCGCGCTCTCTCTCCGCATCCACCGCAGCGGGATCGGGCATAACAGCACCCGACTCCGCAGCCACAGTCGGTGGTGCGGGCTTCACCATACCCGGCGCTGCTGCCACCCCCTCCGCCGTACTCGAAACGGGAGCCGGGGGTGCTCGCTGTTGTTCCTCACTAGCCGCAGCCGCTTGCTGCGCCATCGATTCCTGGAGCTTCTTGATCTGCTCCTCTTGACGTTGCATGGTTTCGGCCTGCCGCTGAACCACACCCATCAATTCAGTCAATTGCTGGCGAAGATGCACGTCCTCGCCCTCCCCGAGTTGCTCGGGGGCCGTGCTCAACTCCTCGAGCCTAGCCCTAGTCGGAGGCTTTTCACGCACCATTGCTTCCTGAAAGCATAACGACCTTGATCAATACATGACATTCAAGGTCATTCATAACATAGCATTTCACGAAAATCAACGTGAACTCAATCTAGGCGAAAGTTATGCAAGGGCTCCTATTCCCCTCACTTGGTTTCATGTTGTCGACCGCCAACATGAACACCCTCGGTGAAGAATAAGACACACCTTGAATTGACCTCTAGTACTCAATTAGAGGCGCATAACTTGACCCAATCGATTCATCTTTCACCACCAACAAAGGTCTCTTCACTCACGAGCCTACACTCCTAGGGTCTTTTCCATCCTAGGGTTTTCATAGGTCCACTTAGACTGTTTCTACGCTCTGATACCACCTTAATCTGTCACGCCCCGCCGTGCCTTAACACCAACTAGGTGAGAGGACAACCCGCACAAGCGCGTGCGCCAGACCTGCCGAACGGACAGAGTCTCCCCTATCCGCCCAAGGCGTCACAACACATGCATCAATACGATGTTCCAACTAGGAACCGAGTACATGAGTTGCACAAGGGAAGCATCACAATAAGAAGTAACTACTTCTATTACATCAGATTTGCACATTTGCATGCCAAATTTTTCACTATTCTTTCATTACATCAATTCCATTTAACAAAGTCCAAAACTATGGAATTTACATTTGATTTTCAACCCCTATACTATTTCTGTCCAAAACTTAGGGTACATCTATACATGAACCAAAACGGGAGGCCGCTAACTATTCAAGCTACGCCCTTGCCTCTCTCCGCCGCGCCGCTAGCGGAAGGACATGAAAAACGTGGGGTGAGAACTATAAACATAGTTCCCAGTGGGTAAGGCCACCCAAGAGAGAAGCTCGACCGACTAGGTCTAAAGAAAGCAACTTAAGCAAAGGTTAGTTCACAATTAACCATACATATTACATTTACATGTTAAATTTAAACATGAAAAAATGCAACCTATATAAATGATCTATTTTATTTCCTCCTAGGTTCATCACACAAGTTCCTTTTCATTTAAATCATTAGTTTGGCATTGGGGTCAGATTCCCTGCACCACCAACCCATATCTCGAACAATTGGCATTGGTGTCAGAATCGCTGTCCACCAACCCATTCTAGAGCCATTGGCATTGGTGTCAGAATCGCTGACCACCAACCCATTTCTCAAACCATTGGCATTGGTGTAAGAATCGCTGACCACCAACCCATTTCTCGAACCATTGGCATTGGTGTCAGAATCGCTGACCACCAACGCATTTTTCGAGGCTCGTTGAATTTTCGCATAATGCTGGGCACCGGGCAATAGAATCGCTATCCCCATCTTGGTCCCAATATTCCAACTTCATGGAGTATTTACTATCATTGCACTTGTCACATTATGGTTTCTTGATCATGTCACAATTGTCAACCTATGTTCAACAACACTAGGTTCATCTTGCCAAGCCCAACCTATGTTCAATGACACTAGGTTCATATTGCCATGTCCAACCTATGTTCAACAACACTAGGTTCATATTGCCATATCCAATCTATGTTCAACAACACTAGGTTCATATTGCCATTTCCAACCTATGTTCAACAACACTAGGTTCATATTGCCATTTCCAACTTATGTTCAACAACACTAGGTTCATGTTGCCATTTCCAACCTATGTTCAACAACACTAGGTTCATATTGCCATGTCCAACCTATGTTCAACAACACTAGGTTCATATTGCCATTTCCAACCTATGTTCAACAACACTAGGTTCTACATTGCATGTTTTCACAATTCAAGGTATATAGAATCATAAATGAATTGAAATCACCTACATGGATGATAAGCCCAAGGCTCAATTCATTCGAATAAACATTCTTGCTAACATGCACCATACAATTTTAGGATTTCATACAACTATGTCATTCACCATAATGGTTATTTTATCCGAGACAAGAAAGTGACCTAATCACTTCGGTGCAACACAAACTCACCTGAAGAGCTTTCTAATTCTTGTGTTCTTTGAGCTCCTAGGTCACCAAGTCTTGAGTTTTTGCTTCAACCCAAGTTTCTACAAGAAAAATGGTTCGTTACTCATTACGAACCCTAATATCATCCCGTTTCATGAAATCAGTCTTCCCACATGATTTCCAAGGACTCAATTGCAAATCCCGAAGGTCTAAATATTTTTAGAACCTCCGATGGCACAAGCCCCAAATCTACCTAGGGTTTGCATGCATGCAAGCCAAACCCTAGATTTCATGGCCAATATTCCACCATTTGTGATCAAGATTGCCTAGGGTTTCCAAAAACCTCATAACAAAGGATTAAATCCAAGGTTTAAACCCTAAATCACAAGAATTCACCTCAACACCTAAACTCCCTAGCTTCTTCTTGCACCAAGAAGCTCCTAATCCACCTTAGAAGCTTTTTCCAAGGTCAAATCCTTCACTTCTCCAAGCTTTGGAGAGATCTCTAGAGAGAGAAAGTGAGGGAGAGGGAGAGGGAAGTGAGGAAGATGAAGAGAAATGAGGGGGAGAGCTTCAGCCCTCATTACATAACTCCCCAACACGCGAAATTACCAAGCTGCCCTTACTGGGCATTCTGCTTCAGCCGGGTCTGGATCCCACGAGCAGGGTCCGGATCCAGAGCGAGCTTCTACCCTGCAGACTACGCAGGCCGGGTCCGGATCCAGAGCGAGCTTCTACCCTGCAGACTACGCAAGCCGGGTCCGGACCCCACAGCCGGGTCCGAAACCCGTGAGCAACTCAGCTCAGAAAACAAGTCGGGTCCGGACCTGGGTGTCCGTGTCCGGACTCTAGCTGTTCCGTAGGATTTCATTGTCTGGACCCCAAGTCTCGGGTCCAGACTCCGAGAGCAACTTAGCTCCATTTTGGCTTTTCCAAAAATTCAAATTTTTGGTTTTCGGGGCTCTAACTCGCACCCAAATGTTCCGGAACCCTCGGAACCAAATTCCACACTAGCCATTATCGGCTTTCTCCGAACTTCATCCAATTCGGTAAAGTTCGGTATAGTGCACCGAAATTCAGAGTACTACATTCCTTCCCCCTTAAAAGAGTTTCGTTCGCGAAACTAAAATCATACCCCAGCTGGTGTAGTGTACCAGATTATTTTTAATATAAAAATAAGTGGAAATAAAAATAGTGTGAGATACTATTTTTATTGAACTTAGAGAAGTAAAATATAAGTTGGAAATGAATTGTGCTGAAATAGAATGAAAACAGAAAATTTAGAATTTTCTGTAAGGAATGGGGCTTATTTTTTTAGCAGAAAATTCACAGTGTCAAAAAATTATAAAAATTTGAGGATATGTCAGAATTATTTTTTTGACGTTAGATTAAAAGTTTCGTGTCATTCCGACACCCGAAAAGTGAAAATAAAATATAACAGCAATCTGCTAGAGGTTTTAGTCGGTAGAGCTTTCGGTGACCAAAAAATGGTCCGAAACGGGATAGTGATAATCACTTTTTTCTGATTAACTTAAACCGAGCATGACTGTCAAATTTGGGTGCAAATGGATATTCAGAAGGTCTGAAACGAAAAGTATCAGATTCTGAATTTGACTAATGTTTATATGCGTAATTCTTTTGGACCTATATGCAATTGTTACATTGCTTAGCCCCTAAGCTGCCAGGGACTCCATTCTCTTATCCACTCCAACCTATACGTAGAGAGAGAGAGAGAGAGAGAGAGAGAGGGAGAGGAAAAGGAAGGGAAAAGAAGAGAAAGAGAAGAAGAAGAAAAATTGAAAGGTTTATTGGGTCGTTTGACGAGTCGATCGAGCCCCCGCGCGCGTTGGATTTTTCCGGCGCTTCGATTGCGAGGTAGTATTTATTATTATAATTTCGAATAGAATTTTTTGGTAGATTTTTAATGTTGGATGGATGTTAAGAGAGGTGGTTTTGATATCTTTGGAAGTTCTAGATAATTCTAAATCAATTAATCGAAAGATTAATCATGAAATTTGGTGTATTCATGTAGAACTTGAACCCTAGGCTTAGAAAATAGAATTTTGTCTCTAAGTGGTTTTGATCTAAATTGATCTTGTAAAACCTTAATTGAAGGTTAATTCGACGCGGTGGACAACTTCGTTTTGGATTACGACGAGGTTTGGCGTCCGATTGAGAGATTTTGCGGAATATGATTCGTTAGGCTTGGGTCGAGGCTTTCGGCGGAGATAAATTACGAAACTTGGTTTTCCGGCCCTAAACGTCGATACGAGGTGGGGGGTGCTAACCGAAGTCGTCGAATTTCATTCTATGTCTAAGTGCCATTAGTTGGTTATGTAGCACTATTATAGCATCATGCATAGTAACTATGGTTGAGAATCATATGAGCTCTTATATAGTTGTTACATGCTCTAGAATAAGCAATGAAACCTATGTTGCATGACACAATGATGCATGTATGTAGCATGACACCAATATGTATATTGCTTGTTGCCAAGATAGAGATATATTATTGCATGAGATAAAGATGGGCATATGCATGTTATGAGAATTCTAGATTTAAATGTGAACTAGAACTTGAACATAGTGGCATTAAGTTGTGTAAATTTTGGGCACTAAAGAGAATTGAGTTAATTGCATATATAGTTTGACATTGAGTGTCAAGCTAGTGTTGAGCATAGCATGACATAAGACTAATTGGAATTTGGTGAGGTCTCTAGATGTTGTCCCACCGGTTGGTTGGAAGGTCCTCAAGTTGGAGGGTAGATCATACTCACATAGTCTGTTGTTGGCTTGTGGAGGTCGCGACTCCTAAGCCGTGAGCTCCGGAGTGTCACGCGAACACGGGTGTGAAGGGCCCCGGGAGCCCTCCCCGGCAGACGGTCATGGTGGCTGGCTAGGAGTGAAAGACCTCTCCCCCACGTGACTTGGTGTGGTGAGTTGTGGCTCGACCTACGGGTGAGCCGGTGCGATTGGGTCCAAGATAAAAGAGACAGTTTAATTGACCATATTGTGTTTTGTACCCTGTGCATTTGTTGCATCTTATGTAGAGAGTGATCATAGTGAGATTACATGTTGTGTGTAGGGTCGATCATGATATTTTTGTGAGTTGGGCTTGGTCTTGTGAGAAGCCCTGATTGGGTCAAGAATGAATTGGGTCAAGAGTGTGTGAGGGACACCGTTGAACATATTAGACCATGACATTCATTCCTTATTGTAAGGCATAGTAGTGCTCATTGTTGCATGTTGTATGTTTTGTAGTGGTAGACTACATATTCAGCTTCTTATATATTGTATTGCTATCTCCTTTTGTATTACTATGCCTTGTTGGACCTAGTGGGAAAGTCGGCGAGGTCGGCGGCCGAACCCACTGGGAACTTCTTTTAGTTATTATCCCACTATTTTGCAGAGCCATCCATTAGCGGAGCAGCACCGGACCGAGGCGTGGGCGTCGCGCCCTAGATAGCAAGGTTACCCTGTGTAGATTACCTTTGTGTATGACATGTAAAAGAAAAGAATGTAAAGCTGTTGTAGAATGTAATATATTCGAGAGCGAAAGATGTAAATTGAGGAAAATATATGTAAAATGTGGATGAATGGAATGTTGTAATAGTTAGTTTACATTCATGCTCTTGTGATATGCCCTCGTGCAAAACTGTGATATGTTATTTTTCCTGGGTGAAATTCATTGTACCTGTTTTGTTTACGCCTTGGGCGGACAGGGAAAACTCTGTCCGTTCGGCGGTCTGTGCGCGTGCCCGAACCGACCAAAGTGGCGGTGCCGGTACGTGACAGCTGGACTCAGCGAAATGGTAAGGAAAACGCTCCCTCATCGAGCTCTCCAATTCCCAAGTGGCTTCACGCTCCTCGTGATTCGTCCAATGTACTTTTACATACAGAATGGAACGATTCCGTAGCCTTTTCTCCTCGTGATCCAAGATGCACAAGGGGAACTCCTCGTAGGTCAAATCCTCTTGAAGTTCCATTGGCACATACTCGAGAACATGCGCTGGGTCATGCACATACTTGCGGAGTGTCAAACACATTGTGTACTCCCGCAAGCTTCGGCGGCAAGGCTAGGCGATATGCCAAAGTCCCCACATGCTCCAAAACCTCGTAAGGTCCAATATACCGGGGACTCAATTTACCCCGAACACCGAAGTGCTTCACCCCTCTTGTAGGTGAAACCTTCAAAAAGACGCAGTCTCCTACCGCGAATTCCAATTCTCGCCGGCGCTTGTCGGCATAGCTCTTTTGTCTCGATTGCGCCACCTTTAAGCGTTCACGTAATAAGCGGACTTTTTCCTCCGCTTCACGTAACACATTCGGTCCTAAGACCCGTCTCTCGCCGACTTCACCCCAATATATTGGAGATCGGCATTTCCTTCCATACAACGCTTCAATGGGTGCCATGCCGAGGCTAGATTGATAACTATTATTATAGGCAAACTCAGCAATCGGCACAAACGTAGGCCACGCACCCTTGAAGTCCAACACGCACGCTCGAAGCATATCCTCCAAAATCTGAATTGTCCTTTTCTATTGACCATCAGTCTGAGGATGAAATGCCGTGCTAAAATCGAGCCGTGTACCCAAATCTTCTTGCAAACTTTTCCAAAAATGCGATGTGAAACGGGGATCTCGATCCGAAATTATTGATGTTGGGACCCCGTACAAACGCACAATTTCATCCAAGTAGACTTGTGCAACCTTGTCCCCCGACCAAGTGGTGTGGATCGGCCAAAAAGTGAGCCGATTTGGTCACGGTCCACCACCACCCAAATTGCAACATGGCCACCCTGCGACCGAGGTAAGCCCACAACAAAATCCATCGCTATGTCTTCCAACTTCCAAACCGGAATGGGCAAACTCTGTAATCTTCCCGCTGGAAAGCGACGTTCGGCCTTCACCTGTTGGCATACTAAACATCGTGCCATGAAGCGCCCAACATCAAGCTTCATCCCCGGCCACCAATAATGCATTTGAGATCTTTATATATTTTGGTGCCGCTCGGATGAATCGCACAGGGAGAAGTGTGAGCTTCTTTCAAAATCTCCCCACGAATGTCCTCATCCTTAGGTACACACAAACGATTTTGAAATTGAATTGTGCCCTCCGAGTCCAAATGGAAGTCATTGGCACGCCCGCCCTCGATATTACTCCGCACCCTTTGGAGTTCCGAATCTGAGGATTGCTTTCCCTTTATTCGCTCCAACAAGGTCGGCCGAATCTCGAGGCTCATAAGTGTAGCAGGGACGTCCGGAGCCACGACCTCCAGGTCAAACTGCCACATTTCCTTAATTAGTTGTGGCTGTACCGTCATTGCCATTGCGAGGTTCTCCACGGACTTCTGACTGAGCGCATCGGTCACCACATTGGCTCTACCCGGGTGGTACAAGATGGTGAGATCGTAATCCTTTAACAATTCCAACCATCTGCGCTGTCTCAAATTCAACTCCTTCTGAGTGAATAAGTACTTTAAACTTTTGTGATCCGTGTACACCTCACAATGCTCCCAAACAAGTAGTGTCTCCACAACTTTACCGCGAAGATCACCGCGACAAGCTCTAAATCATGGGTGGGATAATTCTGCTCATAACTCTTCAGCTGATGAGAGGCATAACCTATCACTTGCCCTTTTTACATAAGCACACACCCAAGACCATGCCGTGACGCTTCACTATATACCACATAGTTCTCCACCGCAATCAGCAAGGCGAGAACCGGAGCCGAAGTCAACCTTTTCTTTAGCTCCTTGAAGCTTCGGTCGTATTCCTCGCTCCAAATGTACTTGGCTCCCTTACAGGTAAGACGGGTTAGTGGACCGGAGATTTTCGAAAATCCTTCCACGAACCGTCGATAGTACCCCGCAAGACTAAGAAAGCTTTGCACCTCGGTGACATTAATCGGTTGAGGCCAATCTTGAATCGCCTCTACTTTCTTAGGGGCCACCGATACTCCACTCTCGGAAATAATGTGACCCAAGAAAGCGACTTCGCGAATACACAATTCACATTTCTTCAATTTCGCGAATAACTTGCACTCCCGAAGAACTTGAGCACAATCCTTAGATGCTCTTTATGTTCCTCATCGCTCCGAGAATACACAAGTATGTCATTGATGAACACTACCACAAATTGATCCAATAGTGGCTTAAACACACGGTTCATCAAATCCATTAACGCCGCCGGGGCATTCGTAAGCCCAAAAGGAATAACCGTGAATTCGTAGTGTCCATACCGCATCCTAAACGCGGTCTTATGCACATCCTCCGGCTTAATCTTCAATTGATGATAACCAGACTGGAAATCTATCTTTGAGTACACTCGCGACCCTTGCAACTGATCGAACAAATCATCAATACGGGGTAACGGTACTTATTCTTGACAGTCACCTTATTTAGCTCACGGTAATCTACACATAACCGTAGTGAACCGTCCTTTTTATGCACAAATAGGATAGGGGCTCCCCAAGGTGGCACACTTGGCTTTTTGAAACCCTTGTCCAACAAATCTTGTAGTTGTGCTTTCAATTCCTTTAGCTCCGCCGGTGCCATTCTATACGGAGCCTTAGAAACCGGTGCTGTCCCCGGGAGTAGGTCTATCACAAACTCAACCTCCTGATCCGGTGGCATTCCGGGCAACTCCGCCGGAAACACATCCGAGAACTCTCGGACCACGGAAATGTCCTCGAGCCCCGAAACCTCTTTTTGTTCTTCCACCATCGTCGCCAAGTAAGCAACGCAACCGCTAGCAATTAACTTTCTTACTTGCGACGTGGATACCATAGTCGCAAAGAGCGAACTCCTACACCCACGATACACGAGTTCCTCTTGACCCGGTTCTCGAAACATCATCACATGGCTCTCACAATCAATAGTAGCGTAATACTTAGAGAGCCAATCCATTTCTAGGATTAAATCATACTCATTCATTCGATTAAACACCAGCAAATCAGCTGGCATAATCCAGTTTCCAATCTTCACTGGGTAATTTAAACATGCCAAGTGCACACAAAAGGTATGTTCTGGTACTTGCACAATCTTTACATGCGTGGCTTCTATAATTTTTATTTTATGCGTAGCAGCAAATGATCTACTAATGAACGAATGCGATGCTCCAGTATCAAATAAGGCTCTGCATCGAATACCATTTACTAGTACAATACCTGCCACGACGTCCTCCAAGGTAGTAGGCTCCTCCACTTGTGAGGCAAACACGCGGCCGCTTGGCGCTGGTTGCTGTCCCTCAACTGGTCTCGGCGGTGGCCCACGGCCAGCAGACATCGCCACGGGTGGGAAGCCCGCAAGCTGTCTCGGCGATGAAAACGTTGACGCCATCGACGGCGCCCGATCATTCCTCTGTGGACAATCTACTCGCATATGCCCCGGCTGCCCGCACTTGAAGCACCGACCCTCACGGTATTCACATTGATTTGGCCTGTGGGGGCTGCTACAAATCGGGCACCGGCCCAAGGGTCGGTTCGGCTGAGACCCTCGAGATCGGGCTTGCGGCTGCGGGTGCTGCGGGTGTCGTTTAGAACTCGGCTGACCACCCGAGCCACCCGAAGGACGTTTCTTTCCCTTGTCCTTTTCTTTTTCAAACAACTCGCGCTCCTCGCGAGCCACGGCATTACCGTGTTCCACCCATAATGCCCGGTACAAAACCTTCGCAAAGGTTTGTAACTTAAAGACGTGGACCGCCCTAAAGATCTCCGGTCGAAGCCCCCGCACGAAGCAATCGACCTTATCCAACTCCCCACGAACAACGTGTGGAACACAGTTGATAATATACGAATATACGAGAATTCCCTCTCGTATTCCCGCACGGTGCGGCTTCCTTGCTTTAGTTTTCGGAACCTTTCCTGAAGTTTCCTCTTCTCACTATCGGGGAAGTAGGCGGAGAACACCAAACCTCGAAACTCGTCCCACGTCGGTGGCGGAAGGCTAGAGGGTAGGTCCCGCCTGATCCCCTTCCACTACACCTTCGCTGATCGCTCCAAACAATGAGCGGCAAGGTGGACTTTATCCCTCTCTAAGGTATACAGGTCCTCGAAGAGTGTCTCCATCGAGTCGATCCATGTCTCCACGACCCACGGATCCACGTTCTCCCTGTCGAAAATAGGCGGGTTGAATTTCTTGAACGTCATGAGGGCCGTCAGTGCGCGCTCCCTCTCCGCATCCACAGCAGCGGGATCGGGCATAACAGCACCCGACTCCGCAGCCACAGTCGGTGGTGCGGGCTGCACCATTGCCGGCGCCGCTGCCACCCCCTCCGCCGCACTCGAAACGGGAGCCGGGGGTGCCCGCTGTTGTTCCTCACTAGCCGCAGCCGCTTGCTGCGCCGGCGATTCCTGGAGCTTCTTGATCTGCTCCTTTTGACGTTGCATGGTTTCAGCCTGCCACTGAACCATACCCATCAATTCAGTCAATTGCTCGCGAAGACGCACGTCCTCGCCCTCCCCGAGTTGCTCGGGGGCCGTGCTCGACTCCTCGAGCCTAGCCCTAGTCGGAGGCTTTTCACGCACCATTGCTTCCTGAAAGCATAACAACCTTGATCAATACATGACATTCAAGGTCATTCATAACATAGCATTTCACGAAAATCAACGTGAACTCAATCTAGGCGAAAGTTACGCAAGGGCTCCTATTCCCCTCACTTGGTTTCATGTTGTCGGCCGCCAACATGAACACCCTCGGTGAAGAATAAGACACACCTTGAATGACCTCTAGTACTCAATCAGAGGCGCACATAACTTGACCCAATCGATTCATCTTTCGCCACCAACAAAGGTCTCGCCACTTCCGAGCCTACACTCCTAGGGTCTTTTCCATCCTAGGGTTTTCATAGGTCCGCCTAGACCGTTTCTACGCTCTGATACCACTTTAGTCTGTCATGCCCCGCCGTGCCTTAACACCAACTAGGTGAGAGGACAACCCGCACGGGCGCGTGCGCCAGACCCGACGAACGGACAGAGTCTCCCCTATCCGCCCAAGGCGTCACAACACAAGCATCAATAAGATGTTCCAACTAGGAACCAAGTACATGAGTTGCACAAGGGAAGCATCACAATAAGAAGTAACAACTTCTATTACATCACATTTGCACATTTGCATGCCAAATTTTTCACTATTCTTTCATTACATCAATTCCATTCAACAAAGTCCAAAACTATGGAATTTATATTTGATTTTCAACCCCTATACTATTTCTGTCCAAAACTTGGGGTACATCTTTACATGAACCAAAACGGGAGGCCGCTAACTATTCAAGCTACGCCCTTGCCTCTCTCCGCCGCGCCGCTAGCGGAAGGATCTGAAAAATGTGGGGTGAGAACTATAAACATAATTCCCAGTGGGTAAGGCTACCCAAGAGAGAAGCTCGACCCACCAGGTCTAAGGAAAGCAACTCAAGTAAAGATTAGTTCACAATTAACCATACATATTACATTTACATTTAAATTTAAACACGAAAGGATGCAACCTATATAAATGATCTATTTCATTTCCTCCTAGGTTCATCACACAAGTTCCTTTTCATTTAAATCATTAGTTTGGCATTGGGGTCAGATTCCCTGCACCACCAACCCATATCTCGAACCATTGGCATTGGTGTCAGAATCGCTGTCCACCAACCCATTCTCGAGCCATTGGCATTGGTGTCAGAATCGCTGACCACCAACCCATTTCTCGATCCATTTGCATTGGTGTTAGAATCGCTGACCACCAACCCATTTCTCGAACCATTGGCATTGGTGTCAGAAGCGGAATTTTCGCATAATGTTGGGCACCGGTGTCACGCCCCGGGCTAGTTCTAGATGCGGAAAAACGTGCCAATTTTTTTTTTTGAAAGCCTAGCCCGCGCCACGTACAGACCCGCCACAAATACAGGGTCCACTGTACACACGGACAGAGCCTCCCCTGTATTTGCACGGCGTACACAACAAACAACAGGATCACAACCACCATTCATTCACCACACAACAATCACATCACAAACATGATTCATACAGCTAACCGTCCTTAAACCTGTATGAATCTAAGCAGGTCCTTAGGCGAAGGATGATGCGATGCACAAACAGCAGATCATTCTAGAAAATGCTCCTTACCCAGAAGCTTTATTTTGAAACCCTAATGTCAAACATTTAAGAATCATTTGAAAACCGTTCTCCACACGAGAACTCTCTTTTAAATCGCAAAAGCCGAACGATCAGAAATCCATTTGAAAACCGTTTTCCACACGGAAACCTTCATTTGAAAGCGCTACCACGAGGGGTAGAAAACCAAGACGTGCGATAAAAGCCACTATGATAGAATAAAAGCATCGACATCCTCACATGGAAACTACACCAAAATCACAAGATCTAAGCATGCAAGACAATCACATATGAATACTAAATAAATCCACAACACATAAGCATGCTAGATAATATCCAAAAGGTAACTGAACCACAATCACATCTAGCTGCAGGATAGGGTAATAACCAAAATCTGGGGAAGTAGCCTCACAAGTCGGAACCTCTAGAGCTACTATCTAGGCGTGCCTCGCAGCGTCCCGACACTCACCACCCTGCTCACCTGAAAACAACAACGAGGGCGGGGGGTGAGAACATGTAAACATGTCTCCCCTCACAGTGGGTACCGCAAGCCGACGAAGGCGATGTGTACACACCGGCACGAGGGTCAACAAAAGCTAGATAAGGTATACAGTAGCACAAGTAAGTATGAGGCTGACATACAACTGAAATAACTATGCTACTGTAAGCAACTAGTATATGCATCAATGGAGATAACCACAAAGTAAACCCAATCCATAACCACCGGGACGCACCCCGGGCACTGTCACAACCTGCTCAACCAACGGCACAAACCTTCTGCACGCAACGCAGCAAGGCTCACGGGTCGGGACCGCTCTCCACGACCCTTTTCCGGAAAAGAAGCCCAAACGGTGGATCAGACCGTTGCCATACGTGAGGCGCTAGGGAGCTGTGACGATCGATGCGTATGCTCAATCCACAGAACGGCAACAAGCCGAGAAGCAACCAATAACCCACAACTAGGATCGCTCGGAACAATAGGCGATCACCACCGACCAACTGGGTCGTCTCAAGAACCATGCAAACCACGACTACTCTACTATCCAAGCACGCATATAAGTAGAGTCAACAGGAGTCAAGTGAACTAATAACTGAAATGCAAGAGAAGGGATAGAAAGGTATCACCGTAGTCCACTGAACCGACTCCGGATCGAAGTACCCACCTGTCGAAAGATCAAGTCTAACACCGACGGCTCTCGGGAACCGTGACAGGACCTACGAAAGACTCACAGGGTCAAGGTCCACCAAGTCGACGCTAAACACAAAGCTCTCACATCCCGAAACCGACGGATCGCCCGGAAAACCCACCGGGGCGATCCCGAAACCACACTAAGCCCCCAGAGGGGTACCAAACAGCCAACCAAGTCCCTCGCTGTCCCCGAACACACAAAACCAAGTGACGGGACAGCGAGCACAAGCTCGGGGTGCCACGACCACAAACGCACCCGAAAAGGCTTCCCGGGTTCCCGAAAAAGTGCTGAATTGGCATCGGAACCCCTCGTCACTCATCCGCTGTCCTCGAAACTTTGGGACAGCGATGAGGAACAGCCAACAAGGCTAAACGACGAAGCCAAGTCACCTGCGAGAACAGCGAGTGAGTCGCACAACTAGAAACGCACGTTTCGCCGATTATTTCATCGAAAAACGCGTCGGAAACGAATCCGAAACTCCGCGAAGGGCGAGAGGGTTGGACAACCAGTCCACAGGGCCCCGAGGACCATACCCTTTCTGCCCACAGCGTCGCAACGCTGCCACAAACGCCAAAGTCCACAAACAAGCGACAATTATAAACATACAAGCACTAAACAAAGCCGTTCGAGCAAACCGTACATCCGCACGACCTTCCGCAAGCACCAGCGGATAGGTAACGGTGTCACGGAGACCGTGCTCACAGCCCCACTGCGACAGGAACAGTCGCCGGCTCAAACAAGCCATAAAAACAGCAAAACGTACAATGCAAAAGCTCGACATCAGCCGAACAGCACAAAGGCTCACCCAAACTGAAAACTAAGGTGAGCATGATGATCAGCGCATCGCTGCGATCATCGTGCTCACCTTCCCAAGCTTCGGGAGGCAACATGGAGCTCAAACACAAGAGTACGACCAAAAACCATCAAAACAAGACCCCGGCCGGAGCAACCAGCTCCGGTCGGCTGTCGGCCGGCATGCACGGCCAGCGGCGGCCAGGGTCGGCAGAGGAGGTGGCAAGGAAGAGGGGGCTCACCTCAGACGGCGGTGGGAAGCGGCGGCGGCGGCGCGGGGAGGAAGCCCACTCTCGGGTTGGCTAGGGCATGGCGGCGCGGCAACGGATGGCGGCGGCGGCCGGTGGCGACGCGAGCACCGGGAAGAGGGGCCCGCCGGATGTCGGTCTGCTGGTGACCACGACAAAAAGGACCGACGACAGCGGCGGCGGAGCAACCTTCAGCCGCGGCTGCCCAAGATGCCCTAGCCGAGCCCGCGGCGGCAGCGGCGGCGCTCCGGCGGCACGGCGACGGCCGGGGAGGGATGGACCGGCGGCGGCGGTCCCGAGGGTGGCGGCGCGCACCCCCTTCGAGGCGGCGGGAGGCGGCGGCGGCTCGGCCTCCAGCTGCTCCTGCCCGCAAGCAAGCAGCAAGCAGGAGCCGCAGCCGCGCAGGCGGCGCGGCGGCGCACCGGCGGCACGGGGGCGGCCGGGGGAAGGAGGCGGCGGCGGCGGCGGCGCTCCTGACGCCGGCGGGAGGTCGCTGCGGCGACGGGAGGCGGCGGCGGCTCGGATCTCAAGCCACTGCCCGCACTCCCCAGCAGCAACCAGCTGCGGCGGCGGCGGCTCTCCGGCGGCACGGCGACGGTCGGGAAAGAAGGGGGCGGCGCCGGAGAACCCGAGGGTGACGATGCTCACCCTCACAGCCATCGGGAGGCGGCGGCGGCGCGGGCCCACCAAGCTCGGCCCGCAGCTTCACAAGCAGGAGCTGCAGCAGCTCCGGCGGCCCACGGCGGCGACTCCCGGCGGCGGCGCACGACTCCGGCAGTCGTGCCACCTCAGGGGAAGCCCATGCATGGGTTTCCCCTGGGTGCACACCGCAGGGAAGAAGAAGAATAAGAAGAAAAGAAAAAAGAGGAGGGAGAGGTTGGCCGAGGTTGCTCCGGCCAGAGGATGGCCGGCGGCGACCGGCCGAGCTCGGGGAGAAAGTTGAGGGGCAGGAGGAGCTGGTGCTCACCTCAGGGAGCTGAGGAGGAGAGAGGAAGAGAGGGTTTCTCAACCACACTCTCACACACACACACAAACTCACTAATACACTAAGCACAATTGCATTCAAGCCCTCCAAACCTCGCGAATTGCTCCTCAGTCCCTCACAGCAGGAACAAAAAGCCCAGACACCCCTCCACAAGCAATCTCACGCAAAAGGGTGCGAGAAACAAGGTCCAGATCGCGAAACCAAAAATGTACCATTTTACCTCTCAGCGAAGAAAATGGAAGATCTCTCAATCCGTCCGTCGCATGTCGACGCGGATCACGCCATCGCGTTCAGCACTGCCGAGACATCGAATCTACCATTTTGGATTGTCAGGATCAAACTCCGGATCGCGCCGTTAAGCCGTTCTCTCTCCGCGACAAAAAAACTCAAAAACCCTAAAATCCAAATAAAACCACTTATATACATATATATATATATAAATACCCGTATATATATACGTATACAGATCAAAAACACAGTATCAGGGGAGAGGAACACAGATTCCAAATTTCCAAAAAAATTCGAAATCTCACAACCGGGCAATAGAATCTCTATCCCCATCTTGGTCCCAATATTCCAACTTCATGGAGTATTTACTATCATTGCACTTGTCACGTTATGGTTTCTTGATCATGTCACAATTGTCAACCTATGTTCAACAACACTAGGTTCATCTTGCCAAGCCCAACCTATGTTCAATGACACTAGGTTCATATTGCCATGTCCAACTTATATTCAACAACACTAGGTTCATATTGCCATGTCCAACCTATGTTCAACAACACTAGGTTCATATTGACATGTCCAACCTATGTTCAACAACACTAGGTTCATATTGCCATTTCCAATCTATGTTTAACAATACTAGGTTCATATTGCCATTTCCAACCTATGTTCAACAACACTAGGTTCATATTGCCATGTCCAACCTATGTTCAACAACACTAGGTTCATATTGCCATTTCCAACCTATGTTCAACAACACTAGGTTTTACATTGCATGTTTTCACAATTCAAGGTATATAGAATCATAAATGAATTGAAATCACCTACATGCATGATAAGCCCAAGGCTCAATTCATTCAAATAAGCATTCTTGCTAACATGCACCATACAATTCTTGGGTTTCATACAACTATGTCATTCACCATAATGGTTATTTTACCCTAGACAAGGAAGTGACCTAATCACTTCGATGCAACACAAACCCACCTCAAGAGCTTCCTAATTCTTGTGTTCTTTGAGCTCCTAGGTCACCAAGTCTTGAGTTCTTGCTTCAACCCAAGCTTCTACAAGAAAAATGGTTCGTTACTCATTACGAACCCTAATATCATCCCGTTTCAGGAAATCAAGTGTTCCCACATGATTTCCAAGGCCTCAATTACAAATCCCGAAGGTCTAAATATATTTAGAACCTCCCATGGCACAAGCCCCAAATCTATGGTTTGTATGCATGCAAGCCAAACCTTAAATTTTATGGCCAATCTTCCACCATTTGTGGTCAAGATTGCCTAGGGTTTCTAAAAACCTCATAACAAAGGATTAAATCCAAGGTTTGAACCCTAAATCACAAGAACTCACCTCAACACCCAAGCTCCCTAGCTTCTTCTTGTACCAAGAAGCTCCTAATCCATCTTAGAAGCTTTTTCCAAGGTCAAATCCTTCACTTCTCCAAGCTTTGGAGAGATCTCTAGAGAGAGAAAGTGAGGAAGAGGGAGAGGGAAGTGAGGAAGATGAAGAGAAATGAGGGGGAGAGCTTCAGCCCTCATTACATAACTCCCCACTATGCAAAATTACCAAACTGCCCTTACTGGGCATTCTGCTTCAGCTGGGTCCGGATCCCACGAGCAGGGTCCGGATCCGGAGCTAGCTTCCACCCTGCAGACTATGCAGGCCGGGTCCGGACCCCACAGCTAGGTCCGGAACCCGTGAGCAACTCAGCTAAGAAAACAGGTCGGGTCCGGACCTGGGTTTCCGGGTCCGGACTTTAGCTGTTCCACAGGATTTCATTGTCCGGACCCATGTCTCGGGTCCGGACCCCGAGAGCAACTTACCTCCAGTTTGGTTTTTCCAAAAATTCTAATTTGTAGTTTTTGGGGCTTTAACTCGCACCCAAACGTTCCGAAACCCTCGGAATCCAATTCCACACTATCCATTATCAGCTTTCTCCGAACTTCATCCAATTCGGTAAAGTTCGGTATAGCGCACCGGAATTCAGAGTACTACACCCACCCTCTGTCTCTCTTTCTCTAGATCTTTCTCTCTCTCTCTGTGGCCCTCCCCGAGATCTCCGCATGCCGCCGTGTCACGCCCTGCCGTACCTCAACACCAAGTAGGTGGAAGGACAAACCGTACGAGCGCGTGTCCCAGACTCGCCGAACAGACAGAGTCTCCCCTACCCGCCCAAGGCGTCACAACACAAGCATTTCCACGATGTTCCAACTAGGAACGGAGTACAAGAGTTGCACAAGAAAAGCATCAACATAAAGAAGTTCTACTTCTATTACAACACATTTACACATTTATACATGCCAAAATTTTCTTTCCCATCATTCCTATTCCATACATCAAGTTTCAAAACTATGGAATTACAAGTTGTATACATTTAATAAAATACTCCTATGCTACCATTGTCCAAAACTCGGGATACAACTACACATAACACCAAAATGGAAGTGCCGCTATCTGCAGAGCCAAACCCTTGCCTCGCTCCGCCGCCTCACTCGCGGAAGGACCTGAAAAACGTGGGGTGAGAACCCAGTGGGTAAGGCCACCCAAGAGAGAAGCTCGACCCACCAGGTCCAAAGAAACACCATAAGCATAAGTTAGATTTCAATTAACTATGCATACAAATATTTACATGCTTGTAAATAAACATAAAGGATGCATCCAAATAAAATGACAACTTTCATTCTCTCATAGGTTCATCCTATATATCACATTGTCCAAGTTCAACTACTTTTCATTTATTTATGGTGTCGGAATCGCTGCATCACTAATTTGGTTCTCAACCAAAGCGGAATCGCCGCAAGTATTGGGCACCGGACAATGGAATCGCCATCCCCATCATGGTCCCAACCTCCAAGGAGTGAAATCGTCATCTCCTTCTTCGGGTAGCGAAATCGCCGCATACCCGGAATAGCGAAATCGCCACTTACCTTAATGTTTTCACTTTACACAATATAGTGTTGGGCACCGAGCAATGAAATCGCCATCCTCATCATGGTCCCAACCTCCAAGGAGTGAAATCGTCATCTTCTTATTCGGGTAGCAAAATCGCCGCATACCCGGGATAGCGAAATCGTCGCATACCCCAATTCGTCTCCGCCATCACGTGGCTCGGGTAGCGAAATCGTCGCATACTCGGGGTAGCGAAATCGTTGCATACCCCATCATTATTCACATTTCACACTTGCCAACCTGAGTTCAATGGCTCTAGATTCAAGTCACCAAGTCTCACCTATGTTCAATGACACTTGGTTTACTTTACATTCTCAACCTAGGTTCCCTGACACTAGGTTCCAATTTCATGTTTCAACCTATGTTCAATGACACTAGGTTCCAATCTCATGTTCCAACCTATGTTCAATGACACTAGGTTCCAATCTCATGTTCCAACCTATGTTCAATGACACTAGGTTCCATTTGCACTTCTCAACCTATGTCCCACAACACTAGGTTATAATTCATATATGCAATCACATAACAAGTATAACTAATAATGAAATACTTGAATTCATAACATGCAAGATGAGCCCATTGCTCAATTCATCATGATTCTCATTTTGCCAACATGCAAAGTTTAGGGTTACATACTTTTACACCATTTAAATTTCAAATGGTTATTTATCCTAGACATGGAAGTGATCTAATCATTTCGGTAAACACAAACCCACCTCAAGAGCTCCCAAGTCTTGAATTCCTTAAGCTCCTAGGTCACTAAGCCTTGAGTTCTTGCTTCAACCCAAGCTTCTACAAGAAAATGGTTCGTTACTCATTACGAACCCATAAATCAACTCGATACTTGAAATCAATTATTCTAACATAATTTCCTATGCCTCAATTGCAATTCCCGAAGGTCCAAATATTTTTTGAACCTTCCATGGCAAAAGCCCTCATTTCACCTAGGTTTCACATGCATGCATGTAGAACCCCGAAATTTCTTGGCCAATCCCCACATTTTGTGGATCCCCCCCCCCCCCCAACACCTGCACCGTTAATGCAACATGTGGGAATCGAACCCGTGCCACTGTCTCTGATACCACTTGTGGATCGTCAGCGCTAACCAACTATCCCAAAAGCACGTGCTGATAGGAAGGACACACCCATCACACTTAAGGGCTCAGCCATAGTGCTCGTGGGCTTCGACTTGACTCAACCCACCTAGACGTTGGGTCTATTGTTGGGCCTCTTGCCGTTGGGTCTCTTGTGGATCACACCCCCACTCAACTTATTAGGCTCACCCAACTCAACTTATTTGTCTCCTGGGCCTATTGTCACGGGGCAGGAAGTTGGACCTATTTTAGCCAAATAATAAATAGCCAACAATAACAAGTATAACTAATAATGAAATACTTGAATTCATTAACATGCAAGATGAGCCCAAATGGCTCAATTCATCATGATTCTCATTTTGCCAACATGCAAATTCTAGGGTTACATACTTTTACACCATTTAAATTTCAAATGGTTATTTACCCTAGACATGGAAGTGATCTAATCACTTCGGTAAACACAAACCCACCTCAAGAGCTCCCAAGTCTTGAATTCCTTGAGCTCCTAGGTCACTAAGCCTTGAGTTCTTGCTTCAACCCAAGCTTCTACAAGAAAATGGTTCGTTACTCATTAAGAACCTATAAATCAACTCGATACTTGAAATCAATTGTTCTAACATGATTTCCTATGCCTCAATTACAATTCTCGAAGGTCCAAATATTTTTAGAACCTTCCATGGCAAAAGTTCTCATTTCACCTAGGTTTTACATGCATGCATGTAGAACCCCGAAATTTCTTGGCCAATCTCCATATTTTTTGGATTAGATTTCCTAGGGTCTCCAAAAACCTCAAAATACTAGATAAATTCTAAGGTTTGAACCCCAATCATGAGGAACTCACCTTAGCCACGAGTTTCCCAAGCTTCTTCTTGCACCAAGAAGCTTCTTCTCCACTTTGGAAACCTTTTCCAAGCTCATTCCACCATTTTCTCGAAGCTTTGGAGAGATCTCTAGAGAGAGAAAGTGAGGGAGAGAGAGAGGAGAAGTAGAGGAGGAAGAAAATAAGAAGGAAAAGGTGTCTCAGCCTTTCATACACCCCCACTCATGTGAAAAGACCAAACTAGCCCCCTCACATATCACTACACACAGCCAGCCAAAGCTGGCATCTCGCAGCTCTGCATTCCGTTATGAGCACTGGAATACCGGAATACGGGCGTCTATTCCGGTATCAACAGGCAATTCCGCAAAACCCGAGAGCTGGATTTCCAGATTTCCCACTGCATTCTGGTATCTCACAATCCATACCGGAACTAATTACATCCATACCGGAATCAACACATCCATACCGAAATCAAGTGAGTTTATTCCGCTTTCAACACTTGATTCCGCAGAACCCAAGAGCTGGATTTTCATCTCAACCACGCCATTCCGGTATCAACACCTCCATACCAGAATGAGCCGCGAAATTCTGCAGTTTGGCAGATTTGACTTTTTGAAGTCCGTTTTCACGCCTTACTTGCGCCGAAAATACTTGTATAAGTCCCAAACTTGGCCGGAGCTACTCACATAGCCTCTCATGCCACTTTCCACCAGAATTCTATAATTTGTAGAAGTTCGGTACAACACACAGAAGTTCAGTGTACTTGTAGTACCCCTGGGGCTTAACTGACGGAATACTGCAGTATCCTAGACCGTTCGACACTTCTGGAGAGGGTCGAGACAAGTCGTAGTCGTTTCGGCGCAAAATAGACGCGAAAACAGACTCGGAGCACCGAAGTAAGCCGAAACTGAAGTTTTGGGCGTTTGGAACTTTAGGGCGCCCGGAAGTGAGGTTTTGGGCCCCCAGATGTTGAGTGCTCGTTCTCTGAACTGCTAAGTCATTTCGAATCCATGTTCGGGCGCCCTGAAAGTGAGTCCGAAAATTTGTCTCATGAGTATCGATTCGTTGGACATGTGTGAGGTGGTAGGTGAGCTCCGTCGGACCAGGTTAGGGCGCACCGGACCGTGGGCGGAGAGTCCGAAGTACTGGGCTTGTGCAGACTGGAAGAACCTGGCGCCCACTTCTTTGGTTTCGGGCGCCCGAATGTTAAGTTTTCTGCTGTGGGACAGGTTAGCAGCATTTCTGTTCTTGAGGCCAATTGCACCGAAACCCTTTGTCTATAAAAGTTGTGGACGACCCCCCTGAGGCATTTTTCTCCCCTTCTTCATGGTAAACTTGGGATATTTGCAGTTTAGCCCCTCAAATCATTCAAATTCCATCTATTTTCATTGAAGACCTTGGATCCCTGCAGAACAGCAGTGTCGACTTGTGGTGTTTCTGCTCGTGTGCAGTGTGGGAGTGCCCAAATCCTACGAAACTTGGTTTGTTGGATTGTGGACTCATAGAGGAAGACGTGAAATCCTTCCAATTTCAATTTGGACAGGTATGTATGTTGTAGTTGCTGTTTTACTGGACCCCTTATGTTCTTGAGCTGAAACTTGGGTTTTTCCTTTGATCTTATGGATCCAAATCTTTTGGGAGCTGGATTTTCAAAGTGAAGATTGGTCTTTCCTCATCCCTTGCTGGTTTGGAGGTTCTTTCCACCTGAATTGAGGATTCAAAGGTGAGTTCTAGCTCAGATTTTGAGTACTTAGCTTAAGTGCTGAATTTTTGGACCTTTGATGGATTTATTGGATTTTTTAATCCAGATTTTTGTGAGAAGCCTTGGAGAGGATTTGGATTGTTCCATCACTGTATTTGAGAGGTTTGTGACCCTTTTTCATGGGCTAGATTCGTTGAAATTTCAGAATTCATGCTTGAAGTGTTATTTACTAAGTTGCTGGAATTTCTGGATGCAGTGCAGGAGGGTCCAGAAGTGGGTCTGAATCAGTGAGTGGACTTTTTGGACATCGAGTCGATCTCCGTTTTTGCTAAAATTTGGAGGGTTTGTTCTTGAGCCCCTTCTGGTGAGTTGGGTAAAATTTCATTGCATTTGGACTTAGAATTTAGATTTTATTGCATGTTGAATCCTTGTTGGTCGTGCTGCCAGGCTGCAGTTCTGGGCTGATGTTCTGGGCGCCCAAAACTTGAGCAGGTGGGTCCAAATCTTGAGTTGGCAGTTTTGAGCCCGATTTCAGCCGGTGTTGTTTGGAGGCCTTCCACTCGACTCCTAGCCCTTGTTGGATAGCGTTTGAGGTGGGTTAATGTTACCGAAATCGTCGAATTTCCTCCTAAGTTGTAGAGAGTGCAGCATGTTGTTTTATTACCTGTTTAATCATGTTAGTAGCTCGAATTCATGAATTTGCATGTATTTATATGAAATCTGAATTTGGAGTATAAATTGATAATTTATAGACATGACTTTACATGTTGAACTGGAAATTGACTTAGGAGAAAACTTGTGAACCTACAACCGTCACTTTTCGAACAATTATCAGATTTAGCTCTAGGAGCCGTTTCTGTTCTTGTATCACCACTGTTAGTGCGAGGTGGATACATAGTTTGTTGTTGGACGAGTTTACGCTCGTGCTGGGATGCCGAGCTTGTATTTACAGCAGGGATAGGCTGTTTTGTATTACCGGGTGCCGTCGGGGTTGACGGTGGACCCAGATCCTTATTTTAGCTTCTGTTTGTGCTGAAGGCCCGTGAGCTTGGAGTCTTTGACCCATTTGACCCCTTTCTGTTTGATTATAGCCTACCGGAGCCTGTTTGTGCTCGACAGAGATACGCTTTTAACTCTGTTGGGTAGCTCCCCCGAGTGCCGCTCCGGAGTGAGGCCTCTCACGCGTTGATGTCGCTGCAGATTAGTTGGATCTGATACTTGGACCAGCTACCCTTTTTGGTAGTGTGCGGTGTGGCTAGGCAGTTGGCTGGACGAGCCTTATTGGGCGGTTTCGTTAGATTGGGTCAGGGGTGACTATTCACTTTGGTGATGCATATTTGAGTGTTTGACTTGGATAGTGGTAGGGTAGTGGCATTACAGCTGTAGAGTTTATTCCAGCTTACTTTGTTGTTCGTTACCTACCAGCTATACTGTTAGTCTCGTAGACTTAGTGGGTGGACCGTTGAGGTCGGTAGTGGTACCCACTGAGGACTATTTCTTTTGATAGTAGTTCTCACACCCTTTGTTGCCACCTTTTTCTTGCAGAGCCTTCGACTGTTGCGGCTGCTGCTCTTGTTCCTGCGGATCGAGGTAAGGGAGTCGCGAGTTAGATCCCTACCATTCCCTGTTGTTCCTAGAGGAGGACCCTACTGGAGATAGTTCTTTTTGAGTTGTGCCATGTACATATAGTGTGGACTGGTTGTTCCTTTGAGGTGGACTTGTACCTATTTTTGAATTCTATATGTACATGTGGCTTTTGTTCTTTTAGTATGTTTCTATTTCAGCTCTATATCTCTTGTAGTTGCTTATATGCTTGTTTACAGGTTAGCTATCGCTTCGTATACATAGAAAATTCTATGTATACGGCGGATCTGTTGGCGAGCCCGGGAAAACGAGTAATCCGGGGCGTGACAGTACTACACGCCGCCTGCCGTCGCCACCTTCCTGCCGCCTGTCGCCACCCTCCTGCCGCATGTCGCTTCCCCATCCTATGTCTCTTTCTCTCTCTTTCTCTCTCTCTCTCTCTCTCTCTCTCTCTCTCTCTCTCTCTCTCTCTCCCTCCCACCCTATAGCTTTCTCTCTTTTTCATTCTGCCCCCCTCCTCGAGCTTCTCTGTCGGTGCCACCGCTGTCGCTGCCGCCGCACTCATCATCTCTCCCTCTTTCACTCTTCTTTTCTCTCCACCTTCCCCCAACCTCCAAAGCTCTCTCTCTCTCTCTCTCTCTTTGTATCCTCTTCTCTGTGCCCTCTTCTCTTTGTGCCCCCTCTCTCTCTCTGCCCCCCTCTTTGTGGGCCCCCAGAGCCCTCTCTCTCACACACACCCCTCTCCAGATCCCCCTCCCTCTCTCTCTCTCTTTGTCATCAACTCCCTCTTCCCCTCCAAAACCCTCTATCGACACAGAATTCGTGCCGGCCTTATCTGTAAAATAGTAATTTCATCATTCACCCATCCCCTTTATTGTATGTTATAGATGTCACCTAATAAAATATTGTGTATAAAAATTCTTACATCTTGTTATTTGTAAATGCCCAATAGCTATTTAAAGTTTTTAGAGATTTTTTATAGATAGAGACAATTAACCTATTTATGTTTTATAATGTTGTTTATGTTCGAACATTATGTTTGGTAAATGTGTTTCCTATTGTATCGATTGGGAGGAAAATTTAGTTGTAATCGATAATATACCACAATATATTGGTGGCCGTAAAGAATTGATTGGCATCTGACGCGATATCACATTTGAGGATTTTGAGACGAAAATATATAAGATTTCTAACTACGATCAAGCGGAAGCCCGTATCTTCGCATAACAGTTCGATGTCCAATAGAAGCTAAAAATGACAATTACTTGTCATATCAAGTGACAATGCAATTGTAGGCGTGATGAGTTTTTTTCCGTTCCATAGTTGCATAAAAGTACATGTGGAGAAGCATGTATTGACAACATAAGATCATCCAACCTCTGTTAACTATACGAGAATGCTCAATAGTGATTAAAAAGGAATTATGTCGATCGCGAACGAATTCCTATATCAAGGTATAGAGCAATGATCTTTAAAATTGTTTTTCATAATTCCTCCTTCATTAGCCTCTGCGAGAAATTAATAACTTCGACTTTTAAGTGTTACAGAGAGTTTGAAGCCCTAGTGAGTGCATTATTACGATATACTATCGTGGATCCACTGCAATAAGTTTATGATTTAGCTGCATTTAATCTACAACATTCATTTAAATCATGCTAATTAATTTATTTAACAACGTTACTTGATAATTGTCGCTACATTTAATAATTTAGCAGCAATTTACTATTAATATTGCAAAATGTGATAAATTAGCAGTATAAATTAGTGAATGTCACTAAAGTTTCCAGCATTTCATAAACAATAATAGTAAATGTAACAGATTATCATTATTTATTGCTACATGCCATCACTAATCAATGTATAATTGTAAATAAATCCCATTTTGTACTTGTACTATGACAAAGTTGTTAAGGATTTTATATTGGCATATTTCGTGATTTGCATCGGAGTCTTGAAGGGTTCGGTTTGTGTTGTCGACGGTCGAAAAATCCAAAATTCTGAGAAGTACTCAAGGATATCGCGATGCTCAGGTATGATTTAGATGTTCTCATGGTGATTCATATGGATTTATAGCATTAGAATCATATAAGTGATGACTAGTGGATTAGAAGTGATTTTTGAAACTTTTGATTCTATTTTATATTGAGTTCCGGTACTAGATTTTAGTTCCTCAAAACCATATTGAAAAACCAAATTTTGTATATTGAGTACCGGAACCCAATAATGAGTTCCTCAAAATCCGAAAGTAGCAATTCTGGAAATTGAATTGTGTACCGGTACCACATTTTAGTACTGATACTGATACGAGTTGTTCTGGTACTGAAACTCCTGGGTACTAGAACATAAGGTATTAAATCTGCCGGTGTGTTATTGTGTACCGGTACCCAGCTTCGTGTACCGGTACTCAATGTGCAGATTTCCTAAATCTATTCTAATCCGACTCGAATTGATTCTAAAGTCTATAAATACAATGTTAGGATTCTCTATGATGTTGAATGTCACGCCCCGGGCTAGCTTAATTGCGGAAAACGGGTCAAAAATTTTTTTTTGAAAAGCCTAGCCCGTACGGCGTACAGACCCGCCACAAATACAGATTCCTCTGTCTATGCGGACAGAGTCTCCCCTGTATTTGCACGGCGTACCATCGACATACAACAGGATCACAATCACACTTTCATTCACCAGTCCATATACACAATTATTTGAATACAGTAGTAGCCAAAAGAACAAAGATCACTTGAAAAATATTTTTATTTAAAAACGAACTACCTCGAAGGGTAGGAGACATCATTTGCAAATCCAATAAAACCATTCTGAGTCATTTATTAAAACATTCGTACGGTGTTAGGAAAACAATAACCACTGAACCACAATAAGTCTAAGTGCATAAAAGTAAAGGGGAAGGGACTAAACCAACTATACTAATCGGGACCGAAAGATCGATCGTCCACCGCGCCTCACGCACCGTCCCGACTCCCACCTCCCAAGTCACCTGAAAAATGGTGGTGGGGGGATGAGAACATGAAAACATGTCTCTCCCTCCCAGTGGGTACCGCAAGCCGACGAAGGCCGGGCACACACTGGCAGACAGAAAACTGAAAGGAAGATAATACAGTAGCAATGCAAGTAAGTAGAGAACGAAACAAATATACTAGTGCTACTGTAAATGTAATGCATCAACAAATGAATACAACAAATATACCCAATCTAAACATGCCATAACAGTCCGCAGACCTCAGGCCCATGCCAATCCTACTCTGCCTGCATATAAGTGCCCCACTGAGCTCACGGGTCGGACGTACGACCACTTTTCCGGAAAAGAACACCCTCTTGCGGGGATCAACCGCTGGTGTTCACGAAATGCGCAAGAGTAATGGCGATCAATGCAAGTATGACCAATAACTGTTGGCAACCAGCCAAATAATCCACCCCTCCGGGTATACCGACCGTATAGGTCATCAGACAACCGTGTCAAGAAACCGACCAAGAAGGTCACGAGAACATCAACTCAGATACAGATATAATCATATCTACTCTACAGCTAGAACAAGTAAGGAATGCAAGTAGAGATCACAAGGTGTCGGCTCAACTCATCACATATACTCATATAAGGAAACAAAAAGGAAAGGGTAGAAGGAACGTCACCGAGCATGCACCACTAGACCAACTTCGGATCGAAGTACCCACATGTAACGATCGCGTCGAAATCCGGAACGCACTGCGAATCAACCGGACCTACCACAGGTGCACCGAGTCAAGGACAAATCACAAATGACTCAAACAAGACACAAACACACAACCCACAAATCCCGAGACTCGGTTTCCCAAAACCGATCTCCGTAAATCGCCGAAAGTCCCGAAATCGCACCGGGATGTCCCCGGGAGACACGAACAGTGCCAAAAGGTACCGACTCGCTCCATGAGTCGACCGCTGACCCGGAACACATCCATTTGTATGTTCCGACAGCGAACATAAGCTCGAACATCATATAAATTAGTATTGGACCATCGTTCCAATCCAGGTTCCGGGAAGTGACGATTTCGGCACCGGAACCCACTGCCGCTCAACGGACGTCTCCGAACACACGAGACGGCCCCGACAACCAGCCAACAAGGCTTAGCGGCAAACCCAAATGCATTCAAACAGTGTCGGATGAACTCCGAACTACAATCGCGTTCCGCCGACGACTTTCGTCGGGAAAAGCTTCGAAAACTCTTTTTCGGATGAACGAAGGGCAGCGGACCTTGGACAATTAGTCCACAGGTCACGCGTAGCGTGAACACACTGCCCACAGCGACTAAATTACATCGAAGCCTCTAAACATGCAGCTATTTGCTTAATAACATGCAACATAACAATGTTATGCGTCGTTACCTCGATCCAAGCGTCATCGAGGCCCGCCGAGACACACCCTGCTAGGTCTCAACACGGCAGAGGCCGTGTTCGCTGTCCGGAGCACAGAGAACGGCCCAGGAGCGCATAGGAGCGACTAGGACCTCAACCGGTAAGGCGGTCCGGGATCGACATTGGGGAACTTGCTGTTTTGAGCTTCGCTGACTGCGAAATAGGTGAGCACGGAGGTACTCGGCGCCTCGGGAGGGCCGTGCTCACTAGCGGGGTCGACGGAGGTGGCCCGGATGGCTGTAACGGCAAGACGGCGTAAATCAGGCCCAGCTCGGGCTGAACCCGAGAGCAGGGTGGTGAGCTCCGGCCGGCAGCGGCCTCAGCGGCGGCCGAGCCGGCGGGAGGAGGGTTTGGCCGGCCGGGGACAACCAGCCGCGGTGTCCACCGGCGGCGGGAAGCAGGGCCGGCGGCGGACGGCGATGCCCTACCCGCGGAGAGGCAAAGTTAGGGCAGCCCGGATCTGGCCAACGGCGGCTCCGGCGACGGCGTGGCAACAGCAGGGATATGCGGACGTCTGGGGGACTCCGGCGTGGGAGTGGCTTCCGACGGGAGGCGGCGGCGGCAGAGTTGGAGCAACACAAGCCCGCACGGTTTCAGGCCGGGTTCATCTTCCTTCTCCGGCCATGGCGAGGGTCGGGGCTCCACGGGGCAACGACGGCGGGTCGGTGGAGGCCGGAGGGAGGCAGCGAAGGCGGGTCTGGGCGGCGGCGGCGCGAGGGGAAGAGGCTGGAGTTGCCTCGGCCCACCCGAGCAGATCCAGACCCAGCCGCAGCCGCGGCGGCCCACCGCGCGAGCAGCGGCGACGACGACCGTCGGGAGGTGAGCAGCGCGTACTGGAGAGGGAGAAGGGTCGGCTAGGTCGGCTGGGAGGGGAATGGGGGTGGCTAGGGTTAGGGTTTCCATAAGCAAACCCTAAACCACGTATATATACTACTTGCCGTTTTGCGCGTGGGTCCACCAAAACCAAATATTTCTCGATGGATCCTTCACAGCACGTACAATTCGTGCGTAGGTACCTCCCAGCCAAGTTTAATGCAATTTGGTACATAAAATATTGGCACTTTTCTCGAAATAACAAAAATGACATTTAGACCCTTCCTCGGTAAACGCGCGATATCTTGCTAACCGTCCGTCGGATTTCTGAACGAACTGTGCCAACACGTTTAGCACTGATGAATCATCAAACTCACGATTTTGTTTCGTTCGATTAGGTTGTCGATTCACGACGAACTCATCCTCTTTCTGATTTATCTATACATCAATTGCTTAACAGTCGATAATCGCTTTTAAATCCTCTCGATTAGCGAACTCACGACCAAAGTCCATCGTCACCAACTTTATTTCACAGATAGGTCCTTATCCGAGGGTTCACACGCAAAGCGGAGCTTCGGTAAGCTTTGCATCGCCAACACAATGAAGAATAAAAGTCCATTTTTCGATAAGATCCAATTTTCTCGAAAACCGTGCATCAAATCCAAAATCTATTAGTGCCGTCGAGTCCAAAATAGTTGGACAGTTGAAAACGAGCTATTGGACCACTATGAACGGAGTCCGATACACTCCGAAAACCAACTCTAATCATCGGTCTCTCCGAAAAACCAGAGTTACTATTCACTTAAGTGAATATCGTAAATCGCGTAACTCTTTGATTTTAAATCATTTTCTCCCGAAACTTGACGAGTGATTATGTAATTAAAATACACACAAAAACATCATCAACGGAGAGTTAAATTAGGCAGTAAAAATCTCAGTCCTTACATCATTCCCCCTTTAAAAGAAGTTTCGTCCCCGAAACTTAACCACATACCCACCATAATCAAATTCGAACATTACCTTTGGGTATTGATCAATTGCATTCCTCGAATAAATGTGGACAACGTTCCCGCATAACAGTCTCAAGCTCCCAAGTCGCTTCGCGCTTCTCATGATTAGCCCGTTGTATTTTCACATACGGAATTCTCCGGTTCCGCAATTGCTTCTCCTTACATGCCCATATCCGCATCGGAGCCTCATCGTAGGTCAAATTCTCCCGAAGCTGAATAGTCGTCGGACTGATGACATGGGACGGATCAGAAATATACTTCCGAAGCATGGACACGTGGAAGAGATCATGTACTTGGGCGAGACTCGGAGGTAGAGCCAATCTGTACGCCACCGGACCAACGCGTTCCCAGATCTCAAACGGTCCCACATATCTCGGGCTAAATAAGCTTACTCCTTAAACCGAACCGTTTGATCCCTCTGGACGGTGAAATCTTGAGTAAAACTAGAACATGCTCGCCGACCTGAAACTCCAGGTCACGACGCCGATGGTCCGCGTAGCTCTTCTGCCGACTCTGTACAGTCAACAACCGCTCTCAGGCAATGCGAATCTTCGCCTCAGCATCCACCACCAAGTCCGGCCCGATTACGCGGCGTTCTCCGACGTCGTCCTAACTGATAGGGGACCAACATCGACGCCCATATAAAGCCTCATACGATGCCATCCCAATGCTCGTCTGATGACTGTTGTTATAGGAGATCTCCACCAGTGACAGGTACTTGTACTACCCATCGCCATAATCCAGGGCGCATGCACATAGCATGTCCTCAAGAGTCTGAATAACTCGCTAAGACAGTCCGTCGCTCTGGGGATGGAAAGTCGTACTGAAGTTCAGCTTCATACCCAAAGCTTGATGTACACTCTTCCAAAACTAGGACAATAACTCCCTACTCAGAAATTCAAGGTCCACCCAACACTGGTCCACGTAGCAGTAGTTAACTTAACTGCATCAAATGTTCGTGTAGAACAATCCCGGGACAATACCATAAGTCTGGAGTATATTTTCGGAGGTCGAAACGACGCACTCTGATTAGCTAACTTCTTCTATCAGTTCGCCACGAGCGAAATGCATCGTTGTCCTAACACTCACCTCGGAGACCACAGTCTCCCATCAGTTTAGAATACAACGGAACGAAATCAAACCCTTAGCTTCAAAAACCCACTAGCGATATTACGATATTCCTTGGTCGAAGACCAAACCATGCGCCTAGACCAACAGGTCTAAGGCTCACACAACTAGTTGAGCTCGACAAGTAAGCCAGCTACCGGTACATGCGGTTCAACATAAAAATCCACGTGTCCGCCACTTGGCAAAATAGGGTTGCCAATCGCAACTAGTCATCAAAGCCATCAGTGATGCTCAACATCTATCTCCACGAAACCCGATTGCTGAAATCCGCATGGGACCAGCGATTCAATGTTCTATACCACATCTGATACCTGTCTCAACGAGACCCAGATGCATCAATCATCAAGTGACCAGAAGAGCAATCCGCTCTAATAAAATTTGTGTTTAACCTTGTCATGTACCTTGTATTCAAACACCTGCATTTACTTCTGAGCCAAAGGCCAAGCTCAGTCCATGTGCCCAGCATAGTTCACATCTTCTAGCAATGCAATATAGATTGCAACTGAAAGCGCATTACTTAACACGTCCCTCAACTATGCGAGACCTGGCTACTGGCTAGTATACGACCAGACCAACATCAAAGTACGTACCATTGGAGAGTTTAACTCATCACTTTACATAACCTTGCCTAGGCTAACTCAGAATACACTGCGTGGTCGGAGATGACCACGACTCAAACCTTCGCACGAGATCATCCATAAAGGTCACCTACATGGACGCACAATATCCCAATCAAAATACTCCCAAAAAAAAGGGTAGGGCATTTCGTCATAACTTTTGACAATACGTTGTCTGCAGCCAACGCATTTATCAAAAGAAAAGCGAAATACCGTAGATCCATCTCCAAAGCCATGTTGGAGAAGTGACACCAGCACGAAATCATCCCATATCACCATGCTGCACAAGAGTGCACCATGACACTAATAAATATCGACTAGGGAAGCCGATATTCAGGAACGAGATCAACCATCGAGCCAACTCCCTAGGAGTTCTATGGCTCCAACAACAGGAAAGGAACTATCTACGACATAGAGTCGCCAACTGCACAAGCTAGAGGCGATCAACAACTCGACTTTCGAGCCTTACACAATTCCACAAATTACCCTTAAGGTATTCCAACTATCCTATAGAGCTTCATCCTCTATGCCATAAACATACATACACCATGTGCCTTCCCATACCACATTGATTTAGGTGTTGGGATCGCCTCACACCACGCGTACTCCACAAAAAATCCGACATTGAGCTAAGTCAAAACCAATCCTGGCTTACGCCAATAGGCGCAAAGATCACGAAAGATCAAAACAGTTATACTGGCAAATCCACCAACAGTATATTTAAACATCACTCAAGCGAGAAAGATCTTCTAAGCTCGCTACGCATCACGAACCTCCTTCACTTTCAGGAGTCAGGCGAATTCTCGTTCATATGCTCACATGAAATTTATTACCTTGCCTGAAGCTCAAAGAGGAATCCAATAACAACCTTGATATCATCCAACCAATCTAAAGATTGGGTCGATCTAACAACTTATTAGATGAAAGGGGAAAACCCCATAAACTATCATCAAGTAGACACCACGGGCATACCAACCTGCTAAAGAAGTTCTACTCATACCGCAACCGCACGAGCGGTCGGCGAACAAACCTCGGGCCGCACACCAGCAGCCCACGCAATACATGCGGTCAAACCTGCATAAATCATCATCTCCACAGAGATGCCTGCAATCGTACATAAGCTCCAAATAGGGAGGGGTAGGCACTATAGCCATACTCACAGAGCCTGAGGAAACAATATCCGCATTGTAGTCGTCCAAGCGATTGCACTTCAATCGCGAGCTGTACTCACACAGCTCCATCAACTGTCGCGGCTGTAACCGCACACTGTATCGTCTCCATAGAGATGCTCACGGTGGACCTCGTGCTCTACGTGGAAGGTGGGGCCAGGAAATTACGGCTCAGCCGTCAGCTAAGGCCCAACAGATGTCACTGCCTGGAACCTCAATATCAACATCTTTCCCGAGTGGTTTTACCAAGTGCACATCACCCTACCACTCAATATCTGTTTGGTAATCCGCCACCATTCCCAGTAGAGACACAAGTCTGCATCGCAACTGCAAAACAAACACGGGGTAACAAAACAACAATAAACCTCGAGTTAATAAAACTCGACCAACTTACCGGGACACAATCCCACAACCCGTGCTCTCACGTGCTTATAAGCCTTAGGTCTTCCTAGGGTCATCCTAACCAGTGGTTCAGTTAGATACCTTGTGAATGTAGTTGTGATTGTTCATGCTCTGATACCATCTTAATCTGTCACACCCCGGGCTAGCTTAATTGCGGAAAACGGGTCAGATTTTTTTTTTGAAAAGCCTAGCCCGTACGGCGTACAGACCCGCCACAAATACAGATTCCTCTGTTTATGCGGACAGAGTCTCCCCTGTATTTGCACGGCGTACCATCGACATACAACAGGATCACAATCACACTTTCATTCACCAGTCCACATACACAATTATTTGAATACAGTAGTAGCCAAAAGAACAAAGATCACTTGAAAAGTATTTTTATTTAAAAACGAACTACCTCGAAGGGTAGGAGACATCATTTGCAAATCCAATAAAACCATTCTGAGTCATTTATTAAAACGTTCGTACGGTGTTAGGAAAACAATAACCACTGAACCACAATAAGTCTAAGTGCATAAAAGTAAAGGGGAAGGGACTAAACCAACTATACTAATCGGGACCGAAAGATCGATCGTCCACCGCGCCTCACGCACCGTCCCGACTCCCACCTTCCAAGTCACCTGAAAAATGGTGGTGGGGGGATGAGAACATGTAAACATGTCTCTCCCTCCCAGTGGGTACCGCAAGCCTACGAAAGCCGGGCACACACTGGCAGACAGAAAACTGAAAGGAAGATAATACAGTAGCAATGCAAGTAAGTAGAGAACGAAACAAATATACTAGTGCTACTGTAAATGTAATGCATCAACAAATGAATACAACAAATATACCCAATCTAAACATGCCATAACGGCCCGCAGACCTCAGGCCCATGCCACTCCTACTCTGCCTGCATATAAGTGCCCCACTGAGCTCACGGGTCGGACGTACGACCACTTTTCCGGAAAAGAACACCCTCTTGCGGGGATCAACCGCTGGTGTTCGCGAAATGCGCAAGAGTAATGGCGATCAATGCAAGTATGACCAATAACTGTTGGCAACCAGCCAAATAATCCACCCCTCCGGGTATACCGACTTTATAGGTCATCAGACAACCGTGTCAAGAAACCGACCAAGAAGGTCACGAGAACATCAACTCAGATACAAATATAATCATATCTACTCTACTGCTAGAACAAGTAAGGAATGCAAGTAGAGATCACAAGGTGCCGGCTCAACTCATCACATATACTCACATAAGGAAACGAAAAGGAAAGGGTAGAAGGAACGTCACCGAGCATGCACCACTAGACCAACTTCGGATCGAAGTACCCACATGTAACGATCGCGTCGGAATCCGGAACGCACTGCGAATCAACCGGACCTACCACAGGTGCACCGAGTCAAGGACAAATCACAAATGACTCAAACAAGACACAAACACACAACCCACAAATCCCGAGACTCGGTTTCCCAAAACCGATCTCCGTAAATCGCCGAAAGTCCCGAAATCGCACCGGGATGTCCCCGGGACACACGAACAGTCCCAAAAGGTACCGACTCGCTCCATGAGTCGACCGCTGACCGGGAACACATCCATTTGTATGTTCCGACAGCGAACATAAGCTCGAACATCATATAAATTAGTATTGGACCATCGTTCCAATCCAGGTTCCCGAAAGTGACGATTTCGGCACCGGAACCCACTGCCGCTCACCGGACGTCTCCGAACACACGAGACGGCCCCGACAACCAGTAGCGGCAAACCCAAATGCATTCAAACAGTGTCAGATGAACTCCGAACTACAATCGCGTTCCGTCGACGACTTTCGTCGGGAAAAGCTCCGAAAACTCTTTTTCGGATGAACGAAGGGCAGCGGACCCTGGACAATTAGCCCACAGGTCACGCGTAGCGTGAACACGCTGCCCACAGCGACTAAATTGCATCAAAGCCCCTAAACATGCAGCTATTTGCATAATAACATGCAACATAACAATGTTATGCGTCGTTACCTCGATCCAAGCGTCATCGAGGCCCGCCGAGACACACCCTGCTAGGTCTCAACACGGTAGCGGCCGTGCTCACTGTCCGGAGCATAGAGAACGACCCAGGAGCGCATAGGAGCGACTAGGACCTCAACCGGTAAGGCGGTCCGGGATCGACATTGGGGAACTTGCTGTTTTGAGCTTCGCTGACAGCGAAATAGGTGAGCACGGAGGTACTCGGCGCCTCGGGAGGGCCGTGCTCACCAGCGGGGTCGACGGAGGTGGCCCGGATGGCTGGAACGGCAAGACGGCGTAAATCAGGCCCAGCTCGGGCTGAACCCGAGAGCAGGGTGGTGAGCTCTGGCCGGCAGCGGCCTCAGCGGCGGCCGAGCCGGCGGGAGGAGGGTGTGGCCGGCCGGGGACAACCAGCCGCGGTGTCCACCGGCGGCGGGAAGCAGGGCCGGCGGAGGACGGCGATGCCCTAGCCGCGGAGATGCAAAGTTAGGGCAGCCCGGATCTGGCCAACGGCGGCTCCGGCGACGGCGTGGCAACAGCAGGGATATGCGGACGTCTGGGGGACTCCGGCGTGGGAGTGGCTTCCGACGGGAGGCGGCGGCGGCGGAGTTGGAGCAACACAAGCCCGCACGGTTTCAAGCCGGGTTCATCTTCCTTCTCCGGCCACGGCGAGGGTCGGGGCTCCACGGGGCAACGACGGCGGGTCGGTGGAGGCCGGAGGGAGGCAGCGAAGGCGGGTCTGGGCGGCGGCGGCGCGAGGGGAAGAGGCTGGAGTTGCCTCGGCCCACCCGAGCAGATCCAGACCCAGCCGCAGCCGCGGTGGCCCACCGCGCGAGCAGCGGCGACGGCGACCGTCGGGAGGTGAGATGCGCGTACTGGAGAGGGAGAAGGGTCGGCTAAGTCGGCTGGGAGGGGAATGGGGGTGGCTAGGGTTAGGGTTTCCATAAGCAAACCCTAAACCACGTATATATACTACTTGCCGTTTTGCGCGTGGGTCCACCAAAACCAAATATTTCTCGATGGATCCTTCACAGCACGTACAATTCGCGCGTAGGTACCTCCCAGCCAAGTTTCATGCAATTTGGTACATAAAATATTGGCACTTTTCTCGAAATACCAAAAATGACATTTAGACCCTTCCTCGATAAACGGGCGATATCTTGCTATCCGTCCGTCTGATTTCTGAACGGACTGTGCCAACGCGTTCAGCACTGATGAATCATCAAACTCACGATTTTGTTTCATTCGATTAAGTTGTCGATTCGCGACGAACTCATCCTCTTTCTGATTTATCTATACATCAATTGCTTAATGGTCGATAATCGCTTTTAAATCCTCTCGATTAGCGAACTCGCGACCAAAGTCCATCGTCACCAACTTTATTTCACAGATAGGTCCCTATCCGAGGGTTCACATGCAAAGCGGAGCTTCGGTAAGCTTTGCATCGCCAACACAATGAAGAATAAAAGTCCATTTTTTGATAAGATCCAATTTTCTCGAAAATCGTGCATCAAATCCAAAATCTATTAGTGCCGTCGAGTCCAAAATAGTCGGACTGTTGAAAACGAGCTATTGGACCACTATGAACGGAGTCCGATACACTCCGAAAACCAACTCTAATCATCGGTCTCTCCGAAAAACCAGAGTTACTATTCACTTAAGTGAATATCGTAAATCGCGTAACTCTTTGATTTTAAATCATTTTCTCCCGAAACTTGACGAGTGATTATGTAATTAAAATACACACAAAAACATCATCAACGGAGAGTTAAATTAGGCAGTAAAAATCTCAGTCCTTACATTGAAGCACTCAGAATTCAAGAGAGAGCAACCCTATAGGCTAGATTTTTTGTTCAAAATCTTTCTCCACCAAATAGCCTCTTAGGTCAATTCGAGATTACGTAATTCCAACATGTATATATGAATTGATCTATGATTTGCCTAGAGATCTTTTCTCTTGTTCTTTAACGGTACCCTAAGCAAGAAATCACCATAGAAACAGTGTTTCGCTCTTATTGAGTGGCGTCGTGGATTCGGCATGATCGTGACGGTTTGTGGATTCGAATCGTTGGTGCTCGAGGATTCGAGTGGCGTCCGTGGATTCGGACGTGGGGCATGGACAACCCAGCGGCATGCGCGAGATTCGTAGGAGATAAAAGAGAGGTTGAGTCCTTGGAGTCGGTAATCGCCTTATAATCTTTTATTCTTAGTGGATTATTTTTCGCTTGTTGGTCCCGTGGATTTTTCTCCAAGTTGGAGTTTATCCACATAAATCTCGGTGTGCTGATTTTTATTTTTTGCATTTATTTTTATTGCATCGAGTTTGTGGTTTGGCCGTCATACCTATTCACCCCACTCTATGTATTAAATACGTTCTATATAGATCCTTGGGGTCCCCATAACTTACAAGTGGTATTAGAGCGGGATCTAGATTTTTCTATTATGGCTGAGGGTGGTAACATTAATCGACCTCCGCTCTTTGATGGCACAAATTATGCTTATTGGATGGTTTGCATGAGAGCTTTTCTAATAGCCATTGACGAGCGGGTTTGGCAATCTATTGAGTTTCGATAGAAACATCCTACCGAAAAGGTCGATAATGTTGACATTCCAAAACCTCGGAATAAATGGAGTAAGAAAGAGATTGATTTATTTTCTTACAATGGTAGAAGAATTAATGCCTTATATAATGCTTTAAATCAAACCAAGTTCTCACGCGTCTCGGTATGTGAGACGGCGAAGGAGATATGGGATACTCTCTAAGTTACACATGAAGAAACTAGCTTAGTAAAGGTTCAAAAACTCCATATGCTAACAAGCAAATTTGATTCTATTCACATGGAGGAACATGAGACCTTTACTAAGTATTATACTCGTCTTCAAGACATAGATAATACATGCGCAAACTTGGGAGAGAAAATTTTAGAATCCAAGGTTGTAAGAAAATTTTTGAGAACTCTTCCCGAAAGATTTCATCCGGAGGTTGCGGCCATTGAAACAATGAAACACCCGGATGATTTAAAAGTTGAGGAATTAGTAGGTGCTTTACAAACATATGAGATGACTTTTCGTACTAATCAATCTTCTTCCAAAGCTTCTTCTAAAAGTACAGGTGTTGCACTTAAATCTACGAAGGAGGAAGATGAAGACTCGGATTTCGATGAAGAAATTTTGCTTGCCGATTTTGAACATCAATTAGCACTTCTCACGAAGAAATTTCATTGGAATTTTCGGAAGAACAAATCCAACAAAGCCTCTTCAACGAAACAAAAAACTTCTTTTAAAGGATCTTCAGATTCTAAATTCTCTAAAGAAAAGAAACTTGCAAAATCTTCTGAAGAGAAGGATGATTTTGAAGGAAAAATCCTATGTTACAAATGTAAAGATTACGGTCATATTTCAACGGATTGTCCCACTAAGAAATCATACAAAAAGAAGGCTTTGCAAGCTAGAACTTGGGACGATTCTACGTCTGAAGAATCGACCTCGAGTGAAGAGGAGAAGAATAATGTTTCTTTATACGTCTATACCTCCCTCTTCGGCTTTTTGTTTGTCCTTAATTATTTCTTACTCTTTTGTTTCTCCCTCCTTGCATGAAACATCGACGGACGGTGACGACGAGAGTGAGGGGGAGTTGGATGATGATAACTTAGCTGCTGCGTACAATCAACTACTTATTGAATCTAAGAAGTTGGCTAAGTTGAATAAAAAGCTGAAGAAGCGTCTGCTTGAGCTCGAGAATAAAAATAGCGCATTGAAGACTGCGACTAAAGCTCTTGAGGAGGAAAGGGAGTTGACATTGACAAATAATAAGATCCTCCAAGAGAAGCTAGACCAATCAGAATCAACCGTTAAATCACATCAAGAAAAGATTGGTTTTCTAGAAAAGCAATATGAAGAAATTCATTCATCCAACCAAGTTTTGACTAAATAAGTCCATCAACTTAAATCCGACATTCAAAATTTTTCCTATGGATCGAAAAAGCTAGATCATATACTCGGATTTGATCAAACAAACAAACTTGGACTTGTATATGAAAGGACATATGTTGAGAAGGTTAAAAATTTAACATCTAAAGTCTCAACACACTTGAAAAAAAAAGTATGCCATAGATGTGGAATCAAATGTCACATTAAGAAGACGTGCCCTAGAAAAGGAAAGAAACATCTAGCAGCATCTTCTAAACATCTATCGGCATCTTCAAATACGCGACAACCTTCATAGATTCAAGAGAAACATCAACTAAGTCAGGTATCAAAAATCAATCCGAAGTCTAAGCCACAACAAAAAGTCCCTACAAAGCCGAATGCCAAGTGGAGACCCAAGATTGTTCAAAAGTCAAAACAAACGGTACCGAACATAAACAAATCAAGACATCCATCAATCCGACAAGTTTGTGTTCGAAAATGTGATATCTTTTCTTGTCTTAAATCTTATTTGTTTTAACTTTAGTGTAGTGCTTTGGTTGGTTTTTATTTCATATCTTTTGATCATTGCATTACATATTTAGGTTTTCATTATTTTGTTTGTTTTCGCATAATTTTTGTTTGGTATTTTTTGTGGATCATTGGATGATTAAACATTAATAGTGCCTTGGACATCTATAATAAACATTCATTCATTCTAGTTAATTTCATATTAATTATCAGTTTTACTCCATTTTATTATTCTTGAAGATAATTTATCATAGGAGTTTTTAATACTTATATTCATCAAATTTAGGTAATCATGTGTAATCTCTAGGAACTTAACTATCTCGGTTGTGTGTGTTGAATTTGATGAATAGTTATTCGCTAATGAACTAAAATTTGTCAATTTTTTTTCAAATACGAGATTGCTTAGTTAAGGGGGAATTATTATAATATAAAAAAATAAAAAAATTGCTCCTAAGGTTTGAAAGATGTGGAAAGAGTTACATCCCAAAGGGAGTGTGAAAACGACCACCACATGTAGGAAAGAGTTACCACCCCGGTCGTCCGGTAAGTGTGTGTAGATATTAAATGCATAACCGAAAAGGTAGAAAAAGTGTGCATAGCTTAAAATTTTTTCGGAGTTATAAGGTGGTATATTGAAAAGATGCTCAAAGAACCATCTCCGGTCCATTATTTGCATAGTCTCAAATTTGAATGTTCATGCGATAAATTTATAATATTTTTGGTGAATCTTTATAGGTCATCTTCATAATCCGTTACATCTTGATAGTTTTTAAGCCTTTAGATTATTTTTGATGACTTAATTTTGACGTATATATGGAATAAGAAATTTTATAGTATTTTATTTGCATCATGATAATTTTGGAGCACTGTCAACAGATCATACTAATAGAACAAAAGCCATCTGTACATATAGGATCCAAAATACAACAGTTCCTCCAAAGCCAAAATAGATACAAATCCATCTCTCACAGGAACAACAAGTTCACACTACATGTACATGGCACAACCCAAAATAAAACTCTCTCTAGTAGGGTCCTCCTCAAGGAAAAACTGAGAATTGTAGAGATCTAGCTCGCGACTCCCTTACCTCGATCTGCAGGAACAGAAGCAGTAGCTGTAACAGTCGAAGGCTCTGCAAGAAAAGGTGGCAACAATGGGTGTGAGAACTATTATCAAAAGAAGTAGTCCTCAGTGGGTACCACTACCGACCTCAACGGTCCACCCACTAAGTCTACGAGACTAACAGTATAGATGGTAGGTAAAGAAACAATAAAGTAAGCTGGAATAAACTCTACAGCTGTAATACCACTACCCTACCACTATCCAAGTCATACTCTCAAAGTATATGCATCACTAATGTGAATAATCACTCCTGACCCCATCTAACGGAACCGCCCAAAAAGGCTCGTCCAGCCAAAAGCCTAGCCACACCGCACACTACCAAAAGGTAGCCGGTCCAACAATCATATCCACTAATCTGCAGCGACATCAATGCATGAGAGGCCTCACTCCGGAGCGGCACTCGGGGGAGCTACCCAACCGAGTTAATAAGCGTATCTCTGTCGAGCACAATCAGGCTCCGGCAGGCTATAATCAAATAAAAATGGGTCAAATAGGTCAAAGACTCTAAGCTCACGTGCCCTCAGCACAAACTGATACTAAAATAAAAATCTGGGTCCACCGTCAACCCCGACGGCACCCGGCAATACAAAACAGCCTAACCCTGCTGTATATACAAGCTCGGCATCTCAGCATGAGCGTAAACTCGTTCTACAACAATCTAAGTATCCACCTCGCACTAACAACGGTGATACAAGAACAGAAACGGCTCCTAAAGCTAAATCTGATAACAGTTTCGAAAAGTGACGGTTGTAGGTTCACGAGTTTTCTCCTAAGTCAAATCTCAGTTCAGCATGTAAATCATGACTATAAATTATTAATTTATACTCCAAATTCAGATTTCATATAAACACATACAAATTCATGAATTCGAGCTACTAACATGGAAAATCAGATAATAAAACAACATGCTGCACTCTCTACAACTTAGGAAGAATTCCGAAACTTTCGGCAACATCAACCCACCTCTAAAGCTATCCAACCACGGTTAGAAGTAGAGTGGAAGGCCTCCAAACAAAACCAGATGAAACCGGGCTCAAACCAGCCAAAATCAGGATTCGGTTGCAGCACTTCTGGGCGCCCAGAACCTGAGCCCAGAACTGCAGCCTGGCAGCACAACATGAAGAGATTCAACATGCGATAAAATCCGATTCCATGGTCCAAATGCAGTAAAAATTCACCCAACTCAACAGGAGAGGTTCAAGAATAATCCCACATATTTTCAGCCAAAACGGAGTTCGATTCGATCTCCAAAAAGCCTCCACAAGCAGTCAGACCCACTTCTGGATGCCCAGATTCTGCATCCAGAAGTTTAGCAACATGGCAAAAAGCACATCAAGCTTAATTCCGGGAATTCTAACAAGTCTAGCCCAGGGAATAGGGTCACAAACCTCACAAATACAGTGATGGATCAATCCAAATCTTCGCCAAAGCTTCCAACAAAGATCTGGATTAAAAAATCCAAGAAACTCATCAAAAACCTACAATTTCAGCACTTAAGCTTAAATCTCTAAATCTGAACTAAAACTCACCTTTGAACTCTCAAAACCAGATGAAAATAACTTCCAAACCAGCAGGGGATGAGGGAAAACCAATCCTCACTTCAAAAATCCTGCTCCATAGAGATTTGGATCCATAATATCAAAGGGAAACCCAAATTTCAGTTCAAGAACACAAGGGGTCCAGTAAAACAATAACTGCAGCGTACATACCTGTCCAAATTACGATTAGAAGGATCCCACACCTTCCTCTACGAGTCCACAATCTAACAAACTAAGTTTCGTGGAATTTGGGCACTCCTAGACTACACACGAGCAGAAACGCCACAAGCCGACGCTGCAGTTTTGCAGGAATCCAAAGTCTTCAATGGGGAATATGCAAATTTGGGATTTTGGAGAATTGGAGGGTTTCCCAAGCTTAGATATGAGTTCACTGTGAAGGAGGGGAGAAAAGAGCCTCAGGGGGTCGTCCCCAATCTTTTATAGAAGTATAGGTTGGATGAAAAAAACCCCAAGAACAACTGTTGCTAACCTGCAACTTGCTGAAAATCCAACATTCGGGCGCCCATAACCCAATAACTGGGCGCCTAGATCTTCCAGCCTGCACAGTACAGCCCTCGAATTCTCCACCTCGCGGTCTGGTGTGCCCTAACGTGGTCCGACGGAACTCACCTACCACCTCACACGTGTTAAAAGGATCGATATTCACGAGGTAAACATTCGGACTCACTTTCCGGGCACCCTAAAATTGGATCGGAAATGACTCAGTAACAGCACTAAGATTCGGGCGCCCTAAACCCAACTTTCGGGCGCCCGAAACTACCAAACGTCCAAAACTTCAGTTTTGGCTTATTTCGGTGCTCCGAGTCTATTTTCGCGTCTATTTTGCGCCAAAACGACTCCGACTCGTCCCGATATTCTCCAGAAGTGTCGAACAGTCTTGGATACTACAGTCATTTCGTCAGTTAGGCCCCAGGGGTACTACATCCTTGCCCTCTACGAAAAGTTTCGTCCTCGAAACTGAAACTCATACCTCAAATAGAAAACTCGAAAAGGTAGGGATAGGATTCCCGCATCACCGTCTCCGGCTCCCAAGTCGCCTCACGCTCCTCGTGATTACTCCACTGCACTTTCACGTACGGTATGATCCGGTTGCGCAATTCTTTCGTCTCGCGAGCAAGAATCTGCACCGGTCGCTCCTCATACCTCAGGTCCTCAGCCAACTCAAGTGGGGTGAAGTCAATCACGTGGGAGGGGTCGAACACATATCTCCTCAGGGCCGAGACATGAAACACATCGTGGGCTCCGAAAAGTCGCGGTGGTAGGGCAACCCTGTATGCTACCGGCCCCACTCGCTCTAACACCTCGAACGGGCCAATGAACCGTGGACTAAGCTTTCCACAAACACCAAATCGGCGAATCCCTCTGGACGACGAGACTTTCAGGAATACATGATCTCCAACCTGGAACTCCAAGTCTCGTCTCCTAATGTCTGTATAGCTCCTCTGTCGACTCTGGGCGGTCTCAAGACGTCGTCGAACCATCTTGACCTTTTCTTCCGCTTCCAACAGGATGTCAGGACCCAAGGTCTTCTTCTCACCCACATCACAACAATGCAAGGGCGATCGACACTTGCGTCCATACAATACCTCAAACGGAGCCATCTGGATGCTCGTTTGATAGCTGTTGTTGTACGCAAACTCAACCAGTCCTAAGTGTCGATGCCACCCTCCACCAAAGTCTAGGACACATGCTCTCAACATGTCCTCCAGAGTCTGAATGGTCTGCTCAGACTGACCATCGGTCTGTGAATGAAATGTCGTGCTAAATCGAAGCTGAGTACCCAGTTCTGTCTGTAGACTTCTCCAAAACTGCGAGACGAACAGTGGGTCTCGATCCGACACAATCGAGGTAGGCACTCCATGCAACCTCACTATCTCATCCAAATATAACTGAGCAAGTCTATTCCTGGACCAAGTAGTCTGCACTGGTAAGAAGTGGACAGACTTGGTCAGTCTGTCCACTATCACCCAAATGGCATCAAAATCAGCCTGCGTCCTCGGTAATCCCACGACAAAGTCCATGGCGATCTGGTCCCACTTCCACTCAGGTATTAGGAGACTCTGAAGCTTGCCAGCAGGTACTTGGTGCTCCGCCTTTACCTGTTGACAATTCAAACACTAAGCCACAAATCTTCCAATATGCCGCTTCATTCCATTCCACCAATAGTGTACCTTTAAATCCTTATACATCTTGGTTCCACTGGGGTGAACCGTATAAGGCGAGTATTGAGCCTCTCTCAAAATCTCCTCTCGGATCTCAGAATTCGTAGGCACACACAGTTGGTTCCTGTACCGCAGTACTCCCGAACTATCAACACTAAAGTCCCCTGTTCATCCACTGGCAATCTGATCTCGAATCCTTATCAAATAGAGGTCCACACTCTGTTTCTCCCGGATCCCATCCAACAAAGTGGGCTGCAAAACCAAAGACATAAGTTTTGCAGTAGCCCCGGGGGACACCACCTCAAGCCCAAGCCGCCTCAACTCCTTCTGTAATGGCGCCTGCTGAGTGATCATCATACTAAGGCTCTACACTGATCTCCTGCTCAACGCATCTGCCACTACATTCGCCTTGCCGGGGTGATACTGGATGGTAATATCATAATCCTTCAACAACTCTAACCACCGGCATTGCCTCAGGTTCAATTCCTTTTGAGAGAACAGATACTTGAGACTTTTATGATCCATAAAAATCTCACAGTGCTCACCATACAAGTAATACCGCCACAGCTTCAGTGCAAACACCACAACTGCCAGCTCCAAATCATGCGTAGGGTAATTCTTCTCGTAATCCTTCAATTGCAGGGAGGCATAGGCAATTACCCTACCATGTTGCATCAACACACATCCCAAGCCACTGTGTGATGCTTCACTATAAATCACGAATCCTTCCCCTATAACTGGAAGGGTAAGAATGAGAGCATACATCTGTCTCTCCTTCAACTCCTCAAAGCTACGCTGGCACTCTAAACTCCAAACAAATCTAATCCCCTTCCTCGTTAGACGAGTGAGGGGTGTGGAGAGCTTCGCAAAGCCTTCCACAAACCGATGGTAATATCCAACCAATCCAAGAAAACTCATCACCTCGGTAACCGTCGTCGGTCTGGGCCAATCCCGAACAGCATCAATCTTCTGCGGGTCCACCGCCACTCCAGTGGCTGAAATCACATGGCCCAAAAAACTACCTCTCGCAGCCAGAACTCGCACTTCTTCAACTTGGTATACAACTTCTTCTCCCTCAGAAGTTGCAGCACTATCCTCAAGTGCTCCTCATGCTCAGCATCACTCCGAGAGTAGATCAGGATATCATCAATAAACACCACCACAAATCGGTCCAAGAATGGCTTAAACACTCGATTCATCAAATCCATAAATGCGGCAGGGGCATTAGCCAATCCAAACGGCATCACCGTAAACTCATAATGCCCGTACCGGGTTCTAAAAGTCGTTTTGGGAATATCCTCGGCCTTCACCTTCAATTCGTGGTAACCGGACTGCAAATCAATCTTCGAGAAGACACAAGATCCTTGCAGCTGATCAAACAGATCATCAATGCGCGGCAAAGGATACTTGTTCTTGATGGTCACTTTTATTCAACTCTCGATAATCCACACACAGTCTAAGTGAACAATCCTTCTTCTTCACGAATAACACTGGTGCTCCCCAAGGCGATACACTGGGTCTCACAAACTCTTTATCCATTAAATCCTGAAGCTGCGCCTTAAGCTCTCTCAGCTCAGCCGGTGCCATTCGGTAGGGTGCCTCCGAGATTGGCGCAGTTTCTAGGACTACGTCAATCACAAACTCGACCTCCCTGTCTGGAGGCATAGCAGTCAACTCAGGGGGAAACACGTCCAGAAACTCACGGACTATGGAGATGTCCTCGAGTCCCGGTGCCACCGTAGGCACCTCTACAACAGTCACCAGGAATGCAGCACATCCTCGACTCATCATCTGTCTCGCTCGTGCCGACGAAATCTATGTCGCGAACAATGTGCTCCTGCAGCCTCTATATACGTACTCCTCCTGGCCTGGCTCGCGAAACGTCACGGTCCTCTCGCCGCAGTTGATCGTCGCGAAATAGCGTGCCGGCCAATCCATGCCGAGCACCACATCAAAATCCTGCAATCGCCCCAAGACCAATAGGTCTGCGGGCATCACCCAAGGTCCAAGCTGCACTGGACAAGCCTAACAACACTCCTCCACAAGAAAAATATGCTCGAAAATCTGCACCTCTCGTGCATGTGGTAATGGCCCTATCACTAGTCCATGCAGTGATGCAAATGCTCGACTAATAAATGAATATAATGCACCGGTATCAAATAATGCACGAGCTCTAATGCCAGAAATTAAAATGATACCTGCCACCACATGATCTGCTGCCGTGGAGTCCTCAACCTGAGCCGCAAAGACCCTGCCGCTCTGCGCCTGATGTCGCCACTCAACCGGGCGTGGCACTGAAGCCCGGTCTGTCTGGCTATGAGTTGGTAGAGCTCCATAGACCTGCTGATAAGCTGGGGGTGCCGATGCTATCGATGGTGCTAGCGATGCTGCTCGGGGACAAGCTGCCCGCAGATGTCCTGGCTGACCACACCCAAAACACCGGCCCTCTCGCTGCTCGCACTGCCTAGGCCAATGTGGTCCTCCACAGATGACACATCTCGGTGCTTCCCTTTGCTGTCGTCCCTGCTGACGGGATCCACCAGACCTCTGTCGCCCTGAAAGCCCACGACCCTGAGAACGTGATCGTGGAGGCCTCGACGGACGTCTGCCGCTGGTATGTCCTCCGTCGTCGGGAGCTGGGCGTTTTCTATCCAGACCTTGACTCAGTGCGGCCGCCCGCTCTCTCGTCGTGAAGGCTCCTCGCTCGACCCATAGTGCCTGCTCGATCGACGCATCCAAGGTCTGCAACCTCTGCGCCTGAACTAAAACAAAGATCTCCTGTCTCAATCCCTGCTCGAACAAGTAAACCTTGTGAGCCTCATCTCTCGCTGCAAATGGGACACAGTTCAGGAGTCTGGTGAACTCTCGAGTATACTCCTACACTATGCGATCTTCCTGTAGTAGATTCTTCAGATCCTCCTCGAGTTTTTTCTTCACGTTGTTTGGGAAATAGGACCCGTACAACATCCCGCAAAACTCGTCCCAACTCAACCGCAGTGCATCCAGCGACCTACTCTGTCTCGCCCTCCTCCACCAGATACGTGCATCACCCGTCAAGCAATGAACTGCCAAGTGAACCTGCTCCTGCTCTGGTATGAAGAGATCCTGGAATAACTTCTCCATCTCACCCACCCAGGCCTCCACCACCCATGGCTCGGTGTGGCTACCATCAAAGCGAGGCGGATCAAACCGGCAAAAACGAGCCAGCCTCTCAGTCATCCGCTCTTGCTCAGCCTCTGACATCTGTCCACCTGACCGCGAAGCATTGCCAATCGGCGCAGCCGAAACTGCCGCTGATGGGGGTGCGGCTGTAGCTGGAACATCCACTGGAGTAGAAGAAGGTGGCTCATGCGACTCCGTCGCTCTGGGTGCTGCACTCGACTGATGAGTAAAAGTATCACACACCCTCTGCAATAGTGCACCCTGCTGCCTAGATGACTCAGCTAGGGCAGCCAACTTCTCTCTCAAATCTGGGGGTACACTAGGTCTCGCCTACTCTGGCACCTCAGAAGGCACGGGGGTAGCCCGCGTCGGGGGTCGACCTCGTTGTCGGGGAGACGTCATGACCACCTGCACAACACACACATCAGTCACAAAACACAAACAACTCTTGACCCAATCAAGCAAAAGTCTAGAAGGTCGCCTCTTTTCCTCCACTACTTGACGTCGTCAGCAGCCAATGCAAGTTCGCAGCAGGAAAGGACACATGCCTTCGATCACTCCCTCCACTTAAGGATGAGTTCAACAGTCAAATCGATGACTTTCGCAGCAAGTCACGTCCCTCACGTCTTGCATTCCTAGGGTCTGCCAAAGCCTAGGGTTTACTAAGTCCCAACGACCTATTCCTAAGCTCCGATACCAACTTAATCTGTCACGCCCCGGATTACACGTTTTCCCGGGCTCGTCAATAGATCCGCCGTATACATAGAATTTTCCATTTATACGAAGCGATAGATAACCTGTAAACAATGCATACAAGCAACTACAAGAGATATAGAGCTGAAAATAAGATCATACTAATAGAACAAAAGCCATCTGTACATATAGGATCCAAAATACAACAGTTCCTCCAAAGCCAAAATAGATACAAATCCATCTCTCGCGGGAACAACAAGTTCACACTACATGTACATGGCACAACCCGAAATAAAACTATCTCCAGTAGGACCCTCCTCTAGGAAAAACTGAGAATGGTAGGGATCTAGCTCGCGACTTCCTTACCTCGATCCGCAGGAACAGAAGCAGCAGCCGCAACAGTCGAAGGCTCTGCAAGAAAAGGTGACAACAATGGGTGTGAGAACTACTATAAAAAAAAGTAGTCCTCAGTGGGTACCACTACCGACCTCAACAGTCCACCTACTAAGTCTACGAGACTAACAGTATAGCTGGTAGGTAAAGAAACAATAAAGTAAGCTGGAATAAACTCTACAGCTGTAATGCCACTACCCTACCACAATCCAAGTCATACTCTCAAAGTATATGCATCACTAATGTGAATAATCACTCCTGACCCTATCTAACGAAACCGCCCAAAAAGGCTCGTCCAGCCAAAAGCCTAGCCACACCGCACACTACCAAAAGGTAGCCGGTCCAACAATCATATCCACTAATCAGCAGCGACATCAACGCATGAGAGGCCTCACTCCGGAGCGGCACTCGAGGGAGCTACCCAACCGAGTTAATAAGCGTATCTCTGTCGAGTACAATCAGGCTCCGGCAGGCTATAATCAAATAAAAAGGGGTCAAATGGGTCAAAGACTCCAAGCTCACGTGCCCTCAGCACAAACTGATACTAAAATAAAAATCTGGGTCCACCGTCAACCCCGACGGCACCCGGCAATACAAAATAGCCTAACCCTGCTGTATATACAAGCTCGGCATCTCAGCATGAGCGTAAACTCGTCCTACAACAATCTAAGTATCCACCTCGCACTAACAACGGTGATACAAGAACAGAAACGGCTCCTAAAGCTAAATCTGATAACAGTTTCAAAAAGTGACGGTTGTAGGTTCACGAGTTTTCTCCTAAGTCAAATCCCAGTTCAGCATGTAAATCATGACTATAAATTATTAATTTATGCTCCAAATTTAGATTTCATATAAACACATACAAATTCATGAATTCGAGCTACTAACATGAAAAATCTGATAATAAAACAACATGCTGCACTCTCTACAACTTAGGAGGAATTTCGAAACTTTCGGCAACATCAACCCACCTCTAAAGCTATCCAACCACGGTTAGAAGTCGAGTGGAAGGCCTCCAAACAAAATCAGATGAAACCGGGCTCAAACCAGCCAAAATCAGGATTCGGTTGCAGCACTTCTGGGCGCCCAGAACCTGAGCCCAGAACTGCAGCCTGGCAGCACAACATGCAGAGATTCAACATGCGATAAAATCCGATTCCAGGGTCCAAATGGAGTAAAATTTAACCCAACTCACCAGGAGAGGTTCAAGAATAATCCCACATATTTTCAGCCAAAACGGAGTTCGATTCGATCTCCAAAAAGCCTCCACAAGCAGTCAGACCCACTTCTGGATGCCCAGATTCTGCATCCAGAAGTTTAGCAACATGGCAAAAAGCACATCAAGCTTAATTCCGGGAATTCCAACAAGTCTAGCCCAGGGAATAGGGTCACAAACCTCGCAAATACAGTGATGGATCAATCCAAATCTTCCCCAAAGCTTCCAACAAAGATATGGATTCAAAAATCCAAGAAACTCATCAAAAACCTACAATTTCAGCACTTAAGCTTAAATCTCTAAATCTGAACTAAAACTCACCTTTGAACTCTCAAAACCAGATGAAAATAACTTCCAAACCAGCAGGGGATGAGGGAAAACCAATCCTCACTTCAAAAATCCAGCTCCATAGAGATTTGGATCCATAAGATCAAAGGGAAACCCAAATTTCAGTTCAAGAACAGAAGGGGTCCAGTAAAACAATAACTGCAGCGTACATACCTGTCCAAATTACGATTGGAAGGATCCCACACCTTCCTCTACGAGTCCACAATCCAAAAAACTAAGTTTCGTGGAATTTGGACACTCCTATACTACACACGAGCAGAAACGCCACAAGTCGACGCTGCTGTTCTGCAGGAATCCAAAGCCTTCAATGGGGAATATGCAAATTTGGGATTTTGGAGAATTGGAGGGTTTCCCAAGCTTAGATCTGAGTTCACTGTGAAGGAGGGGAGAAAAGAACCTCAGGGGGTCGTCCCCAATCTTTTATAGAAGTATAGGTTGGATGAAAAAAACCCCAAGAACAACTGTTGCTAACCTGCAACTTGCTGAAAATCCAACATTCGGGCGCACATAACCCAATAACTGGGCGCCTAGATCTTCTAGCCTGCACAGTACAGCCCTCGGATTCTCCACCTCGCGGTCTGGTGTGCCCTAACGTGGTCCGGCGGAACTCACCTACCACCTCACACGTGTCAAAAGGATCGATATTCACGAGGTAAACATTCGGACTCACTTTCTGGGCGCCCTAAAACTGGATCCGAAATGACTCAGTAACAGCACTAAGATTCGGGCGCCCTAAACCCAACTTTCAGGCGCCCTAAACTGCCAAACCTCCAAAACTTTAGTTTTGGCTTATTACGGTGCTCCGAGTCCGTTTTCGCATCTATTTTGCGCCAAAACGACTCCGACTCGTCCCAACATTCTCCAGAACTGTCGAACAGTCTAGGATACTGCAGTCATTTCGTCAATTAGGCCCCAGGGGTACTACAAGCACAATTCTTAATTTTTGTAAAATTATCATGGATCGAATGATCTGAGGTACTGTGTACCGGTACGAAATCAGGGTACCAGAACACGGGATACCGGTACTAAAATCGAGTTCTGCAAAACCCGAACGTTTGAAAACTGAACTTTGTATTGAGTACCGGTACGCGAGATCAAGTACCAGTGCAAGATCTGCGGAACAGTCATTTTAATACTGGTATGAGAGTTTTATTTTCACACCAATCATTTTAAAAACTCTCCCTTTCTCTCTCTAAAAGGTTTCTATCCTTCTTCTCGCCCCGATCCTTAGTTTTTCAGCATCGATCTGTAAGTTTTCTTCTCGCATCTCTCATTTTCATCTTCAAAACCCTAGTTTTTCAGGTTTTTAATAGTTTTTGTTGGGTTAAGTAGAGATCGTTGTTTTTGTTGAAATTTCTTGCTGATTTTTACTTTAATTGAAGTTAGTTACATGCATGCCTGATTCTTGTGCACTTAGATTCGTAAGTAATGCAGTATCTATTGTGAATTTAAGATCTATAGCATGTTCTTATGTAGATTTTTGGGATTTTTCTTTTGGTAAGCCATTTGTATGTAATAACTTGCTTGAATTTGTTAGAAATAGTGTTTTTATACATTTCAAATTGATTAGAAAACCTTTTACACTATTTTGCAAGGCTCGTGAGATTGTGAATGTGTTAATGCATTTCCATGTTTCACATCTTACTCAAGGCAATGGCTTTCTCGGTTCTTCTTGCTCTTATAGTGTTAATGGCCTCTGGTGGAGGTCGTGGTCGTGGTCGTGGTCGTGGACGGAAGAGTTCTTCCAAGAGGACACGCATCGAATAAGACACTACAAGTACTGAATTCGAAGAAACTGAATCCGAAACTGAGGCTAGCACTAGGAAGGGAAAAGGAAAAGCACCAGAGTCCTTCAGGAAAAAGAAAGGTGCTACCTCACCTCCTCGACAAAGCATAGGCAGCCCGATTATTAGAGAACCAAGTTCAAGTGAGCATGAACGAAGGACTAAGCGAGCCGCCGAATGTGAGTCGGTTGGTGCTAGAAGGCAAAAGGCGTTTGCGAGCAGAACTTGCATAGAGGAGCGATATGTGAACTTTAGTGAACTCACAAAGAAAGTTCCAGAATTTGGACAACTGACGCAACGAGCTCCTATTAAAGCAGTTGGAAGAGTCAAGCACGTGCACCTTTTTTTGTTGAGATCATTCGAGAATTCTACATGCGTGGAAAGGTTCTTGCTGAGGATCCCGAGACAAGGGATTATAAATTTAAAATGTCGGTTCGAGGGAAAAGGATAGTCGTGACACCGGACACTATTGGTGCAATTTTTGGACTGCATGTGATTACGACTGGTCGGGACTATCTTCATGGCTCGATTCAACATTCTACACACTAGAACACAGTGGTAAATGCCATATGCAAGCCAAGGACATGGACAAATCGCTTGTATGTTGATTCAAAGGATTTGAGGCCGGAGTTTCATATACTCTCCTTGCTAATCTGCTATAATATGTTGCCGACCATTAGGACCAAGAGAATTCATTGGGATCGTCTTGTTCTTCTCTATCTTCTTGGTCATCCAGCACAAGCTGAGGATTTGAACATAAATATTCCTTTCTTGATGTGGCAAAAGATGGCTCATGTGATTCCAGCCTGGGGACAACGTGAGTTAGTTCCATTTCCTATTTTGATCACGAGAATCTTGAAAGATAATAGGGTAGATATCACGTGCAACAAATATGATTATGGCCTGGGTCCCATAGACGGAGTCACTTTGGCGAAGTCGATTAGCACGTTAAAGACATATCAACAAGTCAAGGCTTACACCACAACCACTTCTGGTTCGATAGCTCGTCCAGCAGAACGAGAGGGATCTTTCAGCTCAGGGGAAGTGGTTACTGTAGAATAACTTCATCATAAAGTTTGATCTATAAGAAAACGGGTTGAACAAGGCTTCAAAAAGATGGAGGATAGGTTTAAAAAGTTGGAGGATAGCATGAAGAAAATATTGGAGATTCTTCGGTGCCGACCCGACGATGTTATTACCAGCGGCGCTGGACCAAGTTCATCACATGCTGTCGAGCCATCTACTGCTGAGAAAGGAGCACATGGAGATGACGAAGAAGAAGAAGATAATGACGACGACGGAGATGATGAGTGATGTTTAGCTTTCTCCTCTACACTTTAGTTTATCTATCTTATTTTTCTTGTAGACAGTAACCACTATCTACTATGTTTTGGTCCTTTAACTATGAACTAACTGCTACTCTTTATTGTAGTATGTTTTCTCTCTATTGCTTGTTTTCTTTTTGGCAATTTTTGGCAAAAGGGGAAAAGAATTGGCAGGAATTTTGAAGTATTTGAAGAGAAGGAGATGCACAATTTGATGAACAAATGGGCAATTTGAAGAGGAGGAGATGCACAATTTGATGAACAAAGGGGGAGAGGATACTTTTGAAAGATGAAGGAGACACTTCAAGTCGGTGAAGTTGTGTGGATGATGAAGACGAAAGGATTTTTCTAACTTGACACTTCTAACTTACGTATCTATGTTTTTGGGTTGGAGTTTATATGACTATTGTAGGTATTTTTGAAGACTTCAAGACTCTACGTCCTAAGTTATAGAGTTCGTCTTAGGCGTTCATGTGTAATTTTGTTTTTATTTGGATCTTACACGCGAGGGATTTGATGTTTTGGTGTTGACATTGAATTTTGTTTTTTTTTTGTTTAGTAAGCTTTGAGGGTTTTATTTTGGGTTTTGTCATGAAATTGCCAAATGGGGAGATTCTTATTTTATATTGGCATATTTCGTGATTGAGTCGGAGTCTTGAAGGGTTCGGTTTGTGTTGTCGACGGTTGAAGAATCCAAGATATCGAAAAGTATTCAAGAATGTCTCACAGGTTGAATCACAATGCTCAGCTATGATTTAGACGTTTTTATGGTGATTCATATGGATTTATGGCATTAGAATCATATAAATGATGACTAGTGGATTAGAAGTGATTTATGAAACTTTTGATTCATTTATAATAATATTTTATATTGAGTTCCAGTACTAGATTTTAGTTCCTCAAAACAAGATTGAAAAACCTGATTTTGTATATTGAATATCGGAACCCAATATTGAGTTTCTCAAAACCCGAAAGTAGCAATTCTGAAAATTGCATTATGTACCGGTTCCACATTTTAGTACCGGTATTGATACAAGTTTTTCCGGTATTGAAACTCTTGGGTACCGGAACACACGGTATTAAATTTGCCGGTGCGTTATTGTATACCGGTACCGAGCTTCGTGTACCGATACTCAATGTGCAGATTTCCTAAATCTACTCTAATCCGACTCGAATTGATTCTAAAATCTATAAACACAATGTTAGGGTTCTCTATGACGTTGAAGTACTCAGAATTCGTGAGAGAGCAACCTTAGAGGCTAGGTTTTTCGTTCAAAAACTTTCTCCACCAAATAGCCTCTTAGGTTAATTCGAGATTACGCAATTCCAACATGTATATGTCGAATTGATCTATGATTTGCTTAGAGATCTTTTCTCTGATTCTTTAACGATATTCTAAGCAAGGAATCACCATAGAAACAGTGCTTCACTCTTATTGAGTGGCGTCGTGGATTCGGCATGATCGTGACGGTTCGTGGATTCGAATCGTCGGTGCTCGAGGATTCGAGTGGCGTCCGTGGATTCGGATGTGGGGCGTGGCTTCGTAGGTGATAAAAGAGAGGTTGAGTAATCACCTTATAATCTTTTATTCTTAGTGAATTATTTTTCGCGTGTTGGTCCCGTGGGTTTTTCTCCAAGTTAGAGTTTTCCCACATAAATCTCGGTGTGCTGGTTTTTATTTTTCGCATTTATTTTTATTGCATCGAGTTTGTGGTTTTGCCGTCATACCTATTCACCTCCCTCTAGGTATTAGATACGTTCTAGATAGATCCTTGGGGTTCCTATAACTTACCAAAGTTCACTAACTCACAACAAAAAAAAGATTCCTTTGTTGTGTGCACATGGTTTATTTCAATTATGGAAATAATTTTTAATTTGAATTAATTCTTAAATATATTTAAAAATTGTACATCATTTAATTTATTATTTAAATTAATTAAAATTTATCTGAATAATTACTCTATTACCGCAATTAACAACTTAACTTAAAATTTTAAAAATTTTATCAAACTCATAATTGATTTCACCAAATTTGATAAGTTAAATCACATTTAGAAATATGATTCTCCATACAAATTAGTACATCTCATGAACTCAAGGTGGTCGCTACAAATATACAAGTACACCTCGCACAACAAAAACAAAAAAAACGATGCCTCAGGTCCACCACTAAGCAACTCGGTAGTATGCACTAGCTAGACTTGACTCCCTTGCCGTGGTCCCTATCCTCTCTCACTGTGGAAGGCTCTGAAAAAGAAACAATCAACCAATGGGGGTGAGAAATGTTAAACAATAGTTCTTAGTGGGTAAGCTGCCGAGAGAAGCGAAATACACCACTAGGTTAATTGAGGCATCTTATAATAAATTGTTGAAATGAAAAGCTGGAATGTAATAACTGAAATAAAATTGGTCATGTATACAAATGTGTCATAGCTAACATGTATGTCCAACTATTATGTTTGCATCAACTAGTTGTGATGTACAATATCAAGTTTGATTAACTTTTACCCAATCGTCGGGGACTTACACATGGTAATGTCTCGACTTGTGCCGTGCCTAATGGTCCTGTGGTAGTCAACATTCCTTCTCTAGGAATGAGCCTCCACCACGACGTCCCACTTCGGCGCCCAATCCCGCATGGGCGAGTATGTTGTCACGATGGCTAAACTGTAATACTTGGCATTTCGAGGAGTTTCTGGACTTGGAGAAATTCGGGCACCCGGAACTTAGGAAGTGGACGCCCGAATGTTCCGGAGCCAGTGGACGTTTTGGATGGGTCCGAAAGTGGCTGACAGGATTTCGGATCTGGATGCAGGAACCGGACTCCCGGATTTGGCTTGTGACGTGGAGAGCCACGTGTCGCGTTGCTGGACACGTGTCGACCGTCGGAGACACGCCGCCCCACCGCCTGCCGACCACCGCCGACCGACTGGACGCCAGTTGACACCTAGCGTTTTGGATTTTCGGACGCCCGGAAGTTGGATTCGGGCACCAGAAAGTGGAGCCTTTGGGAGCCTATAAATAGGTGAGTCCCTGGTTACTTGAGCACATTTCTACTTCATGGATTCTACTTTCTAGAGAGAGAAAGCTAGGTTAAGGGCCATGTGTTGGCATTAGTTGTGATCTAGCTTGTTGTCATGCCCCGGATTACTCGTTTCCCCGGGCTCGCCAATAGATCCGCCGTATACATAGATTTTTCTATGTATACGAAACGATAGCTAACCTGTAAACAAATATACAAGCAATTACAAGAGATATAGAGCTGAAATAAAACATACTAATAACAAAAGTCACCTGTACATATAGGATCCAAAATACAACAGTCCCTCCAAAACCAAAATAGGAACAAATCCACTTTATATGTACATGGCTCAACTCAAAAGAGACTATCTCCAGTAGGGTCCTCCTCTAGGAACAACAGGGATAGGTAGGGATCTAGCTCGCGACTCCCTTACCTCGATCCGCAAGAACAAGAGCAGCAGCCGCAACAGACGAAGGCTCTGCAAGAAAAGGTGGCAACAATGGGTGTGAGAACTACTATCAAAAGAAGTAGTCCTCAGTGGGTACCAATACCGACCTCAACGGTCCACCCACTAAGTCTACGAGACTAACAGTATAGCTGGTAGGTAAAGAACAACAAGGTAAGCTGGAATAAACTCTACAACTGTAATGCCACTACCCTACCACTATCCAAGTCAAACTCTCAAGTAAGCATCACCAAAGTGAAAAAGTCACCCCTGACCCAATCTAACGGAACCGCCCAAACTGGCTCGTCCAGCCAACTGCCTAGCCACACCGCACACTACCAAAAAGGGTAGCCGGTCCAAAATCAGATCCAACTAATCTGCAGCGACATCAACGCAAAAGAGGCCTCACTCCGGAGCGGCACTCGGGGGAGCTACCCAACCGAGTTAGTACGCGTATCTCTGTCGAGCACAATCAGGCTCCGGCAGGCTATAATCAAATGGCAAGGGGTCAAAATGGGTCAAAGACTCCAAGCTCACGTGCCCTCACCACAAACAGAAGCTAAAACAAGAGTCTGGGTCCACCGTCAACCCCGACGGCACCCGGTAATACAAAACAGCCTAATCCTGCTGTAAATACAAACTCGGCATCCCAGCACGAGCGTAAACTCGCCCTACAACAAACTAAATCTGATAACAGCGGTGATACAAGAACAGAAACGGCTCCTAGAGCTAAATCTGATAATAGTTCGAAAAGTGACGGTTGTAGGTTCACGAGTTTTCTCCTAAGTCAATTCCCAGTTCAGCATGTAAAGTCATGTCTATAAATTATCAATTTATGCTCCAAATTCAGATTTCATATAAATACATGCAAATTCATGAATTCGAGCTACTAACATGATTAAATAGATAATAAAACAGCATGCTGCACTCTCTACAACTTAGGAGGAAATCCGGCGATTTCGGTAACATTAACCCACCTCAAACGCTATCCAACAAGGCTAGGAGTCGAGTGGAAGGCCTCCAAACAACACCTGCTGAAATCGGGCTCAAAACTACAACCTCGATATTCGGACCCACCTGCTCAAGTTCTGGGCGCCCAGAACATCAGCCCAGAACTGCAGCCTGGCAGCACGACCAACATGGATTCAACATGCGATAAAATCCAAATCTTAAGTCCAAATGCAGTGAAACTTTGCCCAACTCACCAGAAGGGGTTCAAGAACAAACCCTCCAAATTTCAGCCAAAACGGAGCTCGACTCGATGTCCAAAATGCCTAAACACTGATTCGGACCCACATCTGGACCCTCCTGCACATGCATCTAGAAATTCCAGCAACTAAGCAAATAGCACTCTAAGCATGAATTCTGGAATTCCAACGAATCTAGCCCATGGAAAAGGGTGACAAACCTCTCAAATACAGATGGAACAACCCAAATCCTCTCCAAGGTTCCTCACAAAGATCTGGATTAAAAAATCCAAGAAATCCATCAAATGTCCAAAAATTCAGCACTTAAGCTAATTACTCAAAATCTGAGCTATAACTCACCTTTAAATCCTCAATTCAGGTGGAAGGAACCTCCAAACCAGCAAGGAATGAGGAAGGACCAATCTTCACTTCGAAATTCCAGCTCCCAAGAGATTTGGATCCAAAAGATCAAAGGAAAACCCAAGTTTCAGCTCAAGAACACAAGGGGTCCAGTAAAATAGCAACTGTAGCATACATACCTGTCCAAACTACGATTGAAAGGATTCCACGTCTTCCTCTATGAGTTCTCTATCCAACGAACCACATTTCGTGGAATTTGGACACTCCCACACTGCACACGAGCAAGAACACCACAGGTCGACGTTGTAGTTCTGCAGGAATCCACGGTCTTCAATGGAGAAAGGTGGAATTTGGGAGGAATTGGAGGCTTTCCTTGCAAAAATCCAAGTTCACCATGAAGAGGGGAGCAAAGAATCTAAGGGGGGTCGTCCACAACTTTTATAGACCAAAGGTTAGGATAAAATGGACCTCAAGAACAACATGCTGCTAACCTGTTTCTCAGCAGGAAAAACCCACATTCGGGCACCCGAAACCCAAGAAGTGGGCGCCCGGTTCTTCAGCCTGCACAAGTCCAGAACTTCGGACTCTCGGCCCACTGTCCGGTGCACCCTATCTTGGTCCGGCGGAACTCACCTACCATCCAACACGTGTCAAACAGATCGATACTCACGAGGTAGATTTCCGGATCCACTTTTCGGGCGCCCGATCCTGGATCCGAAATGACTTACAGTTTCAGAAAACGAGCACTCAACATCTGGGCGCCCAAAACACGACTTCCAGGCGCCCTAAAGCTCCAAACGCCCAAAACTTCAGTTTTGGGTTGCTTCGTTGCTCCGAGTCCGTTTTCGCGTCTATTTGGCGCCGAAACGACTCCGAGTTGTCTCGACCTTCTCCATAAGTGTCGAACAGTCTAGAATACTGCAGTCATTCCGTCAGTTAGGCCCCAGGGGTACTACATCCTTCCCCCCTACGAAAAGTTTCGTCCTCGAAACTTAAACTCATATCTCAAGAAGGCAGCTCGAAAAGGTAGGGATAGGATTCCTGCATCACCGTCTCCGGCTCCCAAGTCGCCTCACGCTCCTCGTGATTACTCCACTGCACTTTCACGTACGGTATGACTCGGTTGCGCAATTCTTTCGTCTCACGAGCAAGAATCCGCACTTGTCGCTCCTCGTACCGCAGGTCCTCAGCCAACTCAAGTGGAGTGAAGTCAATCACATGGGAGGGATCGAACACATATCTCCTCAGGGCCCAGACATGAAACACATTGTGGACCCCAGAAAGTCGCGGTGAAAGGGCAATCCTGTACGCTACCGGCCCCACTCGCTCTAACACCTCGAACGGGCCAACAAACCGTGGACTGAGCTTTCCACGAACTCTAAAACGGTGAATTCCTCTGGACGGCGAGACTTTCAGAAACACATGATCTCCAATCTGGAACTCCAAGTCTCGTCTCCTAGTATCCGCATAGCTCCTCTGTCGACTCTGGGCGGTCTCAAGACGTCGTCGAACCATCTTGACCTTTTCTTCCGCTTCCAACAGGATGTCAGGACCCAAAGTCTTCCTCTAACCCACATCACTACAAAGCAAGGGCGAACGACACTTGCGTCCATACAATGCCTCAAACGGAGCCATCTGGATGCTCGCTTGATAGCTATTGTTGTACGCAAACTCAACCAGTCCTAAGTGTCGATGCCACCTTCCACCAAAGTCTAGGACACATGCTCTCAACATGTCCTCCAAAGTCTAATGGTCCGCTCAGACTGACCATCGGTCTGTGGATGAAAAGCCGTGCTAAACCGCAGCTGAGTACCCAGTGCTGTCTGAAGACTCCTCCAAAACTGCGAGACGAACCGTGTGTCTCGATCCGACACAATCGAGGTAGGCACTCCATGCAACCTCACTATCTCGTCCAAATATAACTGAGCGAGTCTGTCCCTGGACCAAGTAGTCTGCATTGGTAAGAAGTGGGCAGATTTGGTCAGTCTGTCCACTATCACCCAAATGGCGTCGAAACCAGCCTGCGTCCTCGATAATCCTACGACAAAGTCCATGGCGATCTGGTCCCACTTCCACTCGGGTATTGGGAGACTCTGAAGCTTGCCAGCAGGTACTCGGTGCTCCACCTTTACTTGTTGACAAGTCAAACACTGATCCAAAAATCTCCCAATATGCCGCTTCATTCCATTCCACTAGAAGTGTGCCTTCAAGTCCTTATACATCTTGGTTCCACCGGGGTGAACCGTATAAGGCGAATAATGAGCCTCTCTCAAAATCTCCTCTCGGATCTCTAAATCCATAAGCACACACAGTCGGTCCCGGTACCGCAGTACTCCCGAACTGTCAACACCAAAATCCCCTGTTTGCCCGCTGGCAATCTGATCTCGAATCCTCATCAAATAGGGGTCCACAATCTGTTTCTCTCGGATCCTATCCAGCAGAGTGGGTTGCAAAACCAAGGACATAAGTTTTGCAGTAACCCCAGGGGATACCACCTCAAGCTCAAGCCGCCTCAACTCCTCAAGTAACGGCGCCTGCTGAGTGATCAACATACTAAGGCTCTGCAATGATCTCCTGCTCAACGCATCCGCCACTACGTTCGCCTTGCCGGGGTGATACTGGATGGTAATATCATAATCCTTCAACAACTCTAACCACCGGCGTTGCCTCAGGTTCAATTTCTTCTGAGTGAAAAGATATTTGAGACTTTTATGATCCGTGAAAATTTCACAGTGCTCACCATACAAGTAGTGCAGCCACAGCTTCAGTGCAAACACTACAGCTGCCAGCTCCAAATCATGCGTAGGATAATTCTTCTCATAATCCTTCAATTGCCGGGAGGCATATGCAATTTGTAGTGAACCGAATTTTTGTATACCTCCCCGAGCTTAAGTCAAGTTGGATGAATTGTGGATTTGATGAGTTCTATGTTGGGTTCCGAGAGCATCGGAACGATTAGAAGAGGTATCGGTGAAACTTGGAGAAAGTTGGGAGAAAATGAAAACTTTTGAGGAATGATTGTACCTCGAGATCTAATGGTTTTTATAAGGAAAAATTATAAATCTCCGACTTTGAAAGTGTCCCATATGTGTAAGAGGAGTTTCGGTTGTGTTGGATTTGATTTGGAAAGAAAACGGAATGAAAATCAGAGTTTTGTAGTGAAAATGAGAAGAAATAAAAAGGTTGAAATTACTGTTCATCGTGTCCGGGTCCAGACCCCAGATCTGAGGTCCGGACTCCAGCTGCGAAATGCTGAAATTTGCATACGGGTTCCGAACCTTGATGCAGGGTCCGGACCCTGCACTGTTTGGAGGTTATAAAAAGGCCCCAATAGCTCTCTCCTCTCATTTTCCTCACCCCACACGCATGAGAGAAGGGGGAAACCCTTCTCTCTTCCTCTCTAACACCTCTCTCTCCCTCTCTCTTGCAACCTCTCCACCAAAGAGGAGATTGGAGTTGGAGGAGATGAAGCTTGCTTGGTGGTGAAGCAAGCTCTCCAATGGTGGATCAAACTTGGGGAGCTCGCGACCCGAGGTGAGTTCCTCGGACTAGGGTTTAGGGTTTGGATTAAATCCTTTGAAAATGATATTTTTGGAAGTCCTAGATGATTCTAAACTAGTTTGATTAAGAATTCACCATGAATTTTGGGATTCTCTTGTAGAACATGAAACCTAGGGTTAGAATTGGGGTTTTTGTCCCTAATGCGTTTTGATCTAAATTGATTTTGTAAAACCTTAATTGAAGGGTAAATCGACGCGTTGGGCAACTTGGATTGGAGCCCCTACGAGCCTACGGCGTTCAATTGGGAAAAATTGCCGTTTTGCCTTCGTTAGGCTTGGGTCGAGGCTTTTCGGCGGAGATAAATCGCGACGCTTGGTTTCCTAGCCCTAGACACCAAAATGAGGTGGGTGTGCTCTCTGAAATGGCTGGATTTCTCCCTATGTCTAAATCTACTCTTTGAGCATATTTGTATATATGTATGAAATTCTTATTCCAGAAACTTGCATGCCTCCTATGATATATGAGAATGATTGTGATTGAGAACTTGGTACTTGGATGCATGAGGATTGGGTCATTGGACATTGAAAACCCTATGAATGCAATGAACTAGAATGTGAACTTAGAAAACATTGTGAAACATTGGTGGCATCTTGACTACTTGTCTGGACATAGAAAACAAAGTGTGGACATTGGAACAAAGTGAAATACTAGGTGACCTTGTGAGTCTAAACATGAACCTAGTGATAGACATATGGATTGGGTATCCTATTGTGCATGTAGAAAACATGAACATTGTTTGATATGAGTTTAGTAGACTATCGAGTATATGTGGGTTTGTTGCCGTAGTTGCACAGGATTTGTGATGAGCAAGCGAGGGATTGAAATAGATCCTCTGGACCATGCTAGGGATTGGTAGATCCCCGTGTGTTGTTACCCTAGTCAGTAGGGTGTCCTCGGGTTGAGAGGGCTGGATCGCACTCACATTGTCTGTTCGGCTTGTTGGTGTTCGCGCCACCACAAGCAGTGAGCTCCGGAGTCGTCACACCTATGGGTTGAGGGTTATCTCCCCAGCAGACGGCCCTAGATGGTTGAGGGACTATCTCTCTGCGGGCCCTAGTATTGTGAGTTTGGCTTGACCTTCGGGTGAGCCGGTAAGATTGGGTCAAAGAGGAAAGAGACAAGTTGATTGACCATATTGTACCCTATGCTACTTCCATTGTTGCATCTTATGTAGAGAGTGAGCATAGTGAGATCACGGGTTGTGTGTGGGGTCGATCATGATATTCTTGTGAGTTGGGCTTGGTCTTGTGAGAAGCCCCGATTGGGTCATGAATGAATTGGGTCAAGAGTGTGTGAGGGACACTGTTGAACATATAAAATCATAACATTCATTCCTTATTGTAAGGCATAATAGTAGTCATTGTTGCATGTTGTATGTTTAGTAGTGGTAGACTACACATTCAGTTGCTTATATATATCGCATTGCTATCTCCTTTCGTATTACTATGCCTTATTGGACCTAGTGGGAAAGTCGGCAAGGTCAGCGGCCGAACCCACTGGGAACTTCTTTTAGTTCTCACCCCCTGTTGTTGCAGAGCCACCATTAGCGGAGCGGCACCGGACCGAGGCGTGGGCATCGCGCCCTAGATAGCAGGGTTACCAAGTGTAGGTCACCCGTGTACAGATAAAGATTGTAAATGCATGTTGTAAATAAATGTAAATGTAATTGAGAGCGAAGTTGTATATTTTGAGAAAGATGGCATGTATTATGTATTAAAGTTGAAAAGTGTATGTAAACGTGTATGATCCAATGTTGTAATAGTTAGGTTTACATTCTCGCTCTTGTGATATGCCCTCATGCAATTCATGCATGTTGATTGTTTGTCCTGGACAAAACTCTATGTACATGATGTTGTTGAGCCTTGGACGGACAGGGGAGGCTCTGTCCGTTCGGCGATCTGTGCGCGCGCCCGGACCGACCAAAGTGGCGGTTGCGAGGCGTGACACAATTACCCTACCATGCTGCATCAACACACATCCCAAGCCACTGTGTGATGCATCACTATAAATCACGAATCCTTCCCCCATAACTGGAAGGGTAAGGATGGGAGCAGACATCAGCCTCTCCTTCAGCTCCTCAAAGCTACTTTAGCACTCAGCACTCCAAACAAATCTAATCCCCTTCCTCGTCAGATGAGTGAGGGGTGTGGAGAGCTTCGCAAAGCATTCCACAAATCGACGGTAATATCCAGCTAACCCGAGAAAACTTCCCACCTCGGTAACCGTCGTCGGTCTGGGCCAATCCCGCACAGTCTCAATCTTCTGCGGGTCGACCGCCACTCCAGTGGCTGAAATCACATGGCCCAAGAAAGCTACCTCTCGAAACCAGAACTCGCACTTCTTCAACTTGGCATACAACTTCTTCTCCCTCATAAGTTGCAGCACTATCCTCAAGTGCTCCTCATGCTCAGCATCACTCCGAGAGTAGATCAGAATATCATCAATAAACACTACCACAAACCGGTCCAAGAACGGCTTAAACACTCGATTCATCAAATCCATAAACGCGGTGGGGGCATTAGTCAATCCAAACGGCATCACCGTAAATTCATAATGCCTGTACCGGGTCCTAAAAGCCGTCTTGGGAATATCCTCGGCCTTCACCTTCAATTGGTGGTAACCGGACTGCAAATCAATCTTCGAGAAGACATAAGTGAAAGATAGGGGGTGCCCTAGGATCTATCTAGAGTATATCAATGTCACGCCCCGGGCCCTAGGGAGAGCCTACCAGGCACGTGCACAGACCCGCCGTGTACCTCAAAACAACACAATGTACACAAGGCGTCTATAACAACAACAACAAGAAGAATAAGGAATACATCCTATACAAGGTGATCAGAGCGAGAATATAATTCTACATCTAAAACAGGATCAACACAACTAAAATCTCAAGATATACAATAAATATTATACATTTTAGCAATACTAGGAGATCACTCTCTAGAAACAACTATACACCTTTCATACAAAATACAATGAAAGGACACCACGGTATGTCTACAACAACATCGTAGAGGCTTTAGCTAGCTGCTAACCCCTCGCCACGATCCCAAGCCTCTCCTGCTGCGGAAGGCTCTGAAACAAAAACCCAACAACAATGGGGGTGAGAACTATTAAACAATAGTTCCCAGTGGGTAAGCCGCCGAGAGTGGCGAATTACACCGCTAGGTCAACTGAGGCAAGATAGTATAAGCTGAAACATAAAGCATAAAGCATTAAATGCTAAACAGATAGTTCTACTACTATCATGCCTCCAAATGAAATGAATCATCTACATGAACATGAACAAGCTTTGTTGTCATAAGCTCAACATTTAATTTCACAGTTTACATGCATGTTAAATTTATGCTATATTTATAGGTTAAAAAGAATCTTTCTATTCTTATCATCATAATATCATGCCTCTATACTAATCATCATGAGTATAGGATAGTGTCACTATGGATGCCCATGCAAATAATGACTAAAACAAATGTCCAACTATGATACATGCATCCAAAAGGTGCCAAGCTAAGTAATACCACCAAATAACAACTCACTACTATGTCCCTACACTACATGCGTATGCATCAACTAACTGTGATGTGCTAGGACCAGTTTACTTAGCTTTTACCCAATCCACGAGGGACTTACACAAGGTAACGTCCCGACTTGTGCCATGCCTAATGGCTCTGTGGTAGTCACCACCCTCAAGCTAAGGATGAGCCTCGCCCACGGCGGTTCCATTTCGGCACTCTACATCGCACGGCGACCTACGATTGCAAAGACCAACTCCGGAGTGTCAGCTTGTGGGGCGCGACCCTCACAAGCAAGCGCGGAAGAGCCCAAAGGCACAAGCCATAATCAACCACAATGTCATGCTCGTCATGTCTCTAACATGGAATAACCAACCAATATCCAAAGGGGTCTAACACTATGTCATAATGTCAACCTTGTTGTTCACCTAAGTGAAATATAATATGCTTAGCCTCACACTATGTCAAAATATGCCAATTCATGTTTACTACATTCGATAGCCCATATGCTAATTGTCAACAATGTCATGTTGTTCTCAAATTGTCCGTTGGTATGTACCTACCAATATGCCCATGTCTCTAACATGTAAATGTTTACCTCTCGGTTTACTAAGTTCATAAACCATGCATTATTCCAATGCTACAATTCATGCATTCTACGAATGCCATGACAATGCATCCTACGATGCCGACAAGACCATAACCATGCCATGCATGAGCTACAACAACCTCTACTACATAGAGTATAAATGTCACGCCCCGGATTACTCGTTTCCCCGGGCTCGCCAACAGATCCGCCGTATACATAGACTTTTCTATGTATACGAAGCGATAGCTAACCTGTAACAAACATACAAGCCACTACAAGAGATATATAGAGCTGAAAATAAAGCATACTAATAACCAAAGCCACCTGTACATATAGAGTCCAAAATACAACATGTCCACCACAACCAAAATAGGTACAAGTCCACAGTATATGTACATGGCACAACACCAAAAAGAAACTATCTCCGGTAGGGTCCTCCTCTAGGAACAACAGGGACAGGTAGGGATCTAGCTCGCGACTCCCTTACCTCGATCCGCGGAAACAGGTGCAGCAGCCGCAACAGAAGAAGGCTCTGCAAAAAGGGTGGCAACAACGGGTGTGAGAACTACTATCAAAAGAAGTAGTTCTCAGTGGGTACCGATACCGACCTCAACGGTCCACCCACTAAGTCTACGAGACTAACAGTATAGCTGGTAGGTAAAGAACAACAAAGTAAGCTGGAATAAACTCTACAGCTATCATGCCACTACCCTACCACTATCCAAGTCAACCCTCAAGTAAACATCACCAAAGTGAAAAGTCATCCCTGACCCAATCTATCGGAACCGCCCGAATGGGCTCGTCCAGCCAACTGCCTAGCCACACCGCACACTACCAATAGGGTAGCCGGTCCAGAACAGAACTAGCGGTCTGTAGCGACATCAACGCAAAAGAGGCCTCACTCCGGAGCGGCACTCGGGGGAGCTACCCAGCCGAGTTAGTACGCGTATCTCTGTCGAGCACAAACAGGCTCCGGCAGGCGAAATCGAAGAACAAAAGGGTCAAAAGGGGTCAAAGACTCTAAGCTCACGTGCCCTCAGCACAAACAGAAGCTAAAACAAGAGTCTGGGTCCACCGTCAGCCCCGACGGCACCCGGCAACACTAAACAGCCTAACCCTGCTGTAAATACAAGCTCGGCATCCCAGCACAAGCGTAAACCCGTCCTACAGCGAACTAAGTATCCACATCGCACTAACAGCGGTGATACAAGAACAGAAACGGCTCCTAGAGCTAAATCTGATAACAGTTCGAAAAGTGACGGTTGTATGTTCGCAAGTTTTCTCCTAAGTCAATTCCCAGTTCAGCATGTAAAATCATGTCAAATAAATAATCTACTCATGCTCCAAATTCAGATTTCATAATAAACATGCAAATTCATGAATTCGAGCTACTAACAGATAAATAAATAGCATGCTGCACTCTCTACAACTTAGGAGGAAATCCGACGATTTCGGCAACATCAACCCACCTCAAAGCTATCCAACAACGGCTAGGAGTCGAGTGGAAGGGCTCCAAACAACGCCGGCTGAAACCGGACTCGAATCTGCAACTTCAGGATTCGGACCCACCTGCGCACAGATCTGGGCGCCCAGAAAATCAGCCCAGAAATGCAGCCTGGCAGCACGACCCACATGCAATCAACATGCGATAAAATCCAATTCCTAAGTCCAAATGCAGTGAAATTTGGCTCAACTCACCAGCACAGGTTCAAGAACAAGCCCTCCAAATTTCAGCCAAATCGGAGATCGACTCGATGCCCAAAAGGTCCATGCACTGAACCGGATTCACTATTGGACCCTCCTGCACATGGATCCGAAAATTCCAGCACTTGAGCAAAACTCAAAAACAGCAAAATCTCAGGGATTCCAACGAATCTAGCTCATAGAAAGGGGTCACAAACCTCTCAAAAACAGTGATGGGGCTACCCAAAGCCTCTCCAAAGATCCTCACAAGATCTGGATCTAAAAATCCAAGAAATTCGATAAATGACCCAAAATCAGCACTTAAGCAAAATCTCCAAAATCTGAGCTAGAACTCACCTTTGAATCCTCAATTCAGGTGAGAAGGGGCTCCAAACCAGCAAGGAAAGTGGAAGGATCAATCCACACTTCGAAAATCCAGCTCCCAAGAGATCGGATCCAAAGATCAAAGGAAAAACCCAAGTTTCAGCTCAAGAACACGAGGGGTCCAGTAAAACAACAACTGTAGCTTACATACCTGTCCAAATCGCGATTGGAAGGATCCCACTTCTTCCTCTGCGAGTCCTCTATCCAGCAAACCAAGTTTCGTTGGATTTGGATACTCCTACACCGCACACGAGCCAAAACACTCCAGGTCGACGCTGCAGTTCCAGCAGGAAACCGAGATCATCAATGGAGGAAGATGAAATTGGGGAAGAAGGGAGGTTCTCCTTGCTAGCTCCGAGCTCAGGATGAAGAGGAAGGAAAAGAGCCTCAGGGGAGGCCATCCACATCTTTTATAGACCTCTGGATTGGTGCAATGAGCCTCAAGAACAAAAACCACTATGCTGTCCCTCAGCAGAATTCTGCACATCCGGGCGCCCGAAACTCCAAAACTTCAGTTTTGGCTTATTTCGGCGCTCCGAGTCCGTTTTCGCGTCTATTTGACGTCGAAACGACTCCGACCTGTCTCGACCTTCTCCAGAAGTGTCGAACAGTCTAAGGTACTACAGTCATTCCGTCAGTTAGGCCCCAGGGGTACTACACTCTCCCCCCCTACGGAAAGTTTCGTCCTCGAAACTTAAACTCAAACTCATACCTCAAGAAGGCAGCTCGAACAGGTAGGGATAGGATTCCCGCATCACCGTCTCCAGCTCCCAAGTCGCCTCACGCTCCTCGTGATTACTCCACTGCACTTTCACGTACGGTATGACTCGGTTGCGCAATTCTTTCGTCTCGCGAGCAAGAATCCGCACCGGTCGCTCCTCGTACTGCAGGTCCTCAGCCAACTCGAGTGGAGTGAAGTCAATCACGTGGGAGGGGTCGAACACATATCTCCTCAGGGCCGAGACATGGAACACATCGTGGACTCCAGAAAGTCGCGGTGGAAGGGCAATCCTGTACGCTACCGGCCCCACTCGCTCTAATACCTCGAACGGGCCAACAAACCGTGGACTGAGCTTTCCACGAACTCCAAAACGGCGAATTCCTCTGGACGGCGAGACTTTCAAAAACACATGATCTCCAATCTGGAACTCCAAGTCTCGTCTCCTAGTATCCGCATAGCTCCTCTGTCGACTCTGGGCGGTCTCAAGACGTCGTCGAACCATCTTGACCTTCTCTTCCGCTTCCAACAGGATATCGGGACCCAAAGTCCTCCTCTCACCCACATCGCTCCAATGCAAGGGCGAACGACACTTGCGTCCATACAATGCTTCAAACGGAGCCATCTGGATGCTCGCTTGATAGCTATTGTTGTACGCAAACTCAACCAGTCCTAAGTGTCGATGCCACCCTCCACCAAAGTCTAGGACACATGCTCTCAACATGTCCTCCAAAGTCTGAATGGTCCGCTCAGACTGACCATCTGTCTGTGGATGAAAAAAAGCCGTGCTGAACCGCAGCTGAGTACCCAGTGCTGTCTGAAGACTCCTCCAAAACTGTGAGATGAACCGTGTGTCTCGATCTGACACAATCGAGGCAGGCACTCCATGCAGTCTCACTATCTCGTCCAAATATAGCTGAGCGAGTCTATCCCTGGACCAAGTAGTCTGCACTGGTAAGAAGTGGGCAGACTTGGTCAGTCTGTCCACTATCACCCAAATAGCATCGAAACCAGCCTGCGACCTCGGTAATCCCACGACAAAGTCCATGGCGATCTGGTCCCACTTCCACTCGGGTATTGGGAGACTCTGAAGCTTGCCAGCAGGTACTCGGTGCTCCGCCTTTACCTGTTGACAAGTCAAACACTGAGCCACAAATCTCCCAATATGCCGCTTCATTCCATTCCACCAGAAGTGTGCCTTCAAGTCCTTATACATCTTGGTTCCACCGGGGTGAACCGTATAAGGTGAGTAATGAGCCTCTCTCAAAATCTCCTCTCGGATCTCTGAATCCATAGGCACACACAGTCGGTCCCTGTACCGCAGTACTCCCGAACTGTCAACACTAAAATCCCCTGTCTGTCCACTAACAATCTGATCTCGAATCCTCGTCAAATAGGGGTCCGCACTCTGTTTCTCTCGGATCCTATCCAACAGAGTGGGTTGCAAAACCAAAGACATAAGTTTTGCCGTAACCCCAGGGGATACCACCTCAAGCTCAAGCCGCCTCAACTCCTCAAGTAATGGCGCCTGCCGAGTGATCGTCATACTAAGGCTCTGCACTGATCTCCTGCTCAACGCATCTGCCACTACATTCGCCTTGCCGGGGTGATACTGGATGGCAATATCATAGTCCTTCAACAACTCTAACCACCGGCGTTGCCTCAGGTTCAATTCCTTCTGAGTGAACAGATACTTGAGACTTTTATGATCCGTGAAAATCTCACAGTGCTCACCATACAGATAATGCCGCCACAGCTTCAGTGCAAACACTACAGCTGCCAGCTCCAAATCATGCGTAGGGTAATTCTTCTCGTGATCCTTTAATTGCCGGGAGGCATAGGCAATTACCCTACCATGCTGCATCAACACACAACCCAAACCACTGTGTGACGCATCACTATAAATCACAAATCCTTCCCCCATAACTGGAAGGGTAAGGACGGGAGCAGACATCAGCCTCTCCTTCAGCTCCTCAAAGCTACGCTGGCACTCATCAGTCCACACAAATCTAATCCCCTTCCTCGTCAGACGAGTGAGGGGTGTGGAGAGCTTCGCAAAGCCTTCCACGAATCGACGGTAATATCCAGCTAACCCGAGAAAACTCCTCACCTCGGTAACCGTCGTCGGTCTAGGCCAATCCCGCACGGTCTCAATCTTCTGCGGGTCCACCGCCACTCCAGTGGCTGAAATCACATGGCCCAAGAAAGCTACCTCTCGAAGCCAGAACTCGCACTTCTTCAACTTGGCATACAACTTCTTCTCTCTCAGAAGTTGCAGCACAATCCTCAAGTGCTCCTCATGCTCAGCATCACTCCGAGAGTAGATCAGGATATCATCAATAAACACCACTACAAATCGGTCCAAGAACGGCTTAAACACTCGATTCATCAAATCCATAAACGCGGCAGGGGCATTAGTCAATCCAAACGGCATCACCGTAAACTCATAATGCCCGTACCGAGTCCTAAAAGCCGTCTTAGGAATATCCTCGGCCTTCACCTTCAATTGGTGGTAACCAGACTGTAAGTCAATCTTCGAGAAGACACAAGATCCTTGCAGCTGATCAAACAGATCATCAATGCGCGGCAAAGGATACCTGTTCTTGATGGTCACTTTATTCAACTCTCGATAATCCACACAAAGTCTAAGTGAACCATCCTTCTTCCTCACGAATAACACCGGCGCTCCCCAAGGCGATACGCTGGGTCTCACAAATCCTTTATCCATCAAATCCTGAAGTTGCGCCTTAAGCTCTCTCAGCTCAGCCGGTGCCATTCGGTAGGGTGTCTTTGAGATTGGCGTAGTTCCAGGGACTACATCAATCACAAACTCGACCTCCCTGTCCGGTGGCATCTCAGTCAACTCCGGGGGAAACACGTCCGGGAACCCGCGGACTACAGAGATGTCCTCGAGCTCCGGTGCCACCGTAGATACCTCAACAACAGTCGCCAGAAATGCCGTGCATCCTCGACTCATCATCTGTCTCGCTCGTGCCGACGAAATCCACGTCGCGAACAAAGTACTCCTGCAGCCTCGATACACGTACTCCTCCTGGTCCGGCTCGCGAAACGTCACGGTCCTCTCGCCGCAGTCGATCGTCGCGAAGTAGCGCGCCAGCCAATCCATGCCAAGTACCACATCAAAATCCTGCAATCGCCCCAAGACCAACAGGTCTGCGGGCATCACCCACGGTCCAAGCTGCACAGGGCAAGCTCGACAACAGTCCTCCACACGTAAAACGTGCTCGGGAACCTGCACCTCTCGTGCACACGGTAACGGCCCTATCACTAGCCCATGCAAGGATGCGAATGCTCGACTAACAAAAGAATGTGATGCACCGGTATCAAATAATGCACGAGCTCTAATGCCAGAAATCAAAATGATACCTGCCACCACATGGTCAGCCGCTGTGGAGTCCTCCAGTTGAGCCGCAAAGACTCTGCCGCTCTGCGCCTGCTGTCGCCGCTCACCCTGGCGTGGTACAGAAGCCCGATCCATCTGGCTGTGACTCGGTGGAGCTCCATAGGTCTGCTGATGAACTGGGGGTGCCGATGCGATCGATGGTACAGGCGACGCTGCTCGGGGACACGCTGCTCGCAGATGTCCGGACTGACCACACCCATAACACCGGCCCTCTCGCTGCTCGCACTGCCTAGGCCAATGTGGTCCTCCGCAGATGACACATCTCTGTGCTCCCCTCTCTGCTGACGTCCCTGCTGACGGGATCCACCAGACCTCTGCCGCCCCGAAAACCCACGACCCTGAGAATGTGATCGTGGAGGTCTCGGCGGGCGTCTGCCGCTGGTCTGTCCTCCGTCCTCCTCCGGAGTCGGGCGCTTCCTATCCAAACCCTGACTCGAAGTGGCAGCCCGCTCACTCGCTGTCAAGGCTCCACGCTCCACCCAAAGCGCCTGCTCAATCGACGCATCCAAGGTCTGCAACCTCTGCGCCTGGACTAGAACAAATATCTCATGTCTCAATCCTCGCTCGAACAGATAAACTCTGTGAGCCTCATCCCTCGCTGCGAAAGGAACACAGTTCAGGAGTCTGGTAAACTCCCGGGTATACTCCTGCACTGTGCGATCTCCCTGAAGCAAACTCTTCAAATCCTCCTCGAGTTTCTGCTTCACGCTGTTAGGGAAATAGGACCCATACAGCATCCCGCAGAACTCGGTCCAACTCAACTGCAGCGCATCCAGCGACCTGCTCGATCTCGTCCTCGTCCACCAAATGCGTGCATCACCTGACAGGCAGTGAACTGCCAAGTGAACTCGCTCCCGCTCTGGTACAAAGAGATCCTCGAACAGCTTCTCCATCTCGCCTACCCAGGCCTCCACCACCCATGGCTCGGTGTGGCTACCATCAAAACGAGGGGGATCAAACCGGCAAAAACGAGCCAGTCTCTCAGTCATCCGCTCCTGCTCAGCCTCCGACATCTGTCCACCTGACCGGGAAGTGTCGCCAACCGGTGCGGCCCGAACTGCCGCTGCTGGGGGTACGGTCGCAGCTGGAACGTCCTCTGGAACAGCAGGAGGTGGCTCCTGCGGCTCCGTCGCTCTAGGTGCTGCACTCCACGTCTGGGTAATGGTCTCACACATCCTCTGCAAGAGCGCACTCTGCTGCCTAGCTGACTCAGCTAGCGCACTCAACTGATCGCACACATCAGGGGGTGCACTAGGTCCCGCCTGCTCAGGCACCAGGAGGCGCGGGGGTAGCCCGCGTCGGGGGTCGACCTCGGTGTCGGGGAGGCGTCATGCACACCTCCGCAACACACAGATCAGTCAACACACAAACAACTCAAGACCCAATCATGCGAAAGTCTAGAAGGTCGTCTCTTTTCCCTCGTTGCTTGACGTCGTCTGCAGCCAACGCAAGTTCACGACAGGAAAGGACACACGCCTTCGATCACTCCCTCCACTTAAGGATGAGTTCAACAGTCAAATCGATGACTTTCGCGGCAAGTCACGTCTCTCACGTCTTGCATTCCTAAGGTCTGCCATAGCCTAGGGTTTACTAAGTCCCAACGACCTATTCCTAAGCTCTGATACCAACTTAATCTGTCACGCCCCGGATTACTCGTTTCCCCGGGCTCGCCAACAGATCCGCCGTATACATAGACTTTTCTATGTATACGAAGCGATAGCTAACCTGTAACAAACATACAAGCCACTACAAGAGATATATAGAGCTGAAAATAAAGCATACTAATAACCAAAGCCACCTGTACATATAGAGTCCAAAATACAACATGTCCACCACAACCAAAATAGGTACAAGTCCACAGTATATGTACATGGCACAACACCAAAAAGAAACTATCTCCGGTAGGGTCCTCCTCTAGGAACAACAGGGACAGGTAGGGATCTAGCTCGCGACTCCCTTACCTCGATCCGCGGAAACAGGTGCAGCAGCCGCAACAGAAGAAGGCTCTGCAAAAAGGGTGGCAACAACGGGTGTGAGAACTACTATCAAAAGAAGTAGTTCTCAGTGGGTACCGATACCGACCTCAACGGTCCACCCACTAAGTCTACGAGACTAACAGTATAGCTGGTAGGTAAAGAACAACAAAGTAAGCTGGAATAAACTCTACAGCTATCATGCCACTACCCTACCACTATCCAAGTCAACCCTCAAGTAAACATCACCAAAGTGAAAAGTCATCCCTGACCCAATCTATCGGAACCGCCCGAATGGGCTCGTCCAGCCAACTGCCTAGCCACACCGCACACTACCAATAGGGTAGCCGGTCCAGAACAGAACTAGCGGTCTGTAGCGACATCAACGCAAAAGAGGCCTCACTCCGGAGCGGCACTCGGGGGAGCTACCCAGCCGAGTTAGTACGCGTATCTCTGTCGAGCACAAACAGGCTCCGGCAGGCGAAATCGAAGAACAAAAGGGTCAAAAGGGGTCAAAGACTCTAAGCTCACGTGCCCTCAGCACAAACAGAAGCTAAAACAAGAGTCTGGGTCCACCGTCAGCCCCGACGGCACCCGGCAACACTAAACAGCCTAACCCTGCTGCTGTAAATACAAGCTCGGCATCCCAGCACAAGCGTAAACCCGTCCTACAGCGAACTAAGTATCCACATCGCACTAACAGCGGTGATACAAGAACAGAAACGGCTCCTAGAGCTAAATCTGATAACAGTTCGAAAAGTGACGGTTGTATGTTCGCAAGTTTTCTCCTAAGTCAATTCCCAGTTCAGCATGTAAAATCATGTCAAATAAATAATCTACTCATGCTCCAAATTCAGATTTCATAATAAACATGCAAATTCATGAATTCGAGCTACTAACAGATAAATAAATAGCATGCTGCTGCACTCTCTACAACTTAGGAGGAAATCCGACGATTTCGGCAACATCAACCCACCTCAAAGCTATCCAACAACGGCTAGGAGTCGAGTGGAAGGGCTCCAAACAACGCCGGCTGAAACCGGACTCGAATCTGCAACTTCAGGATTCGGACCCACCTGCGCACAGATCTGGGCGCCCAGAAAATCAGCCCAGAAATGCAGCCTGGCAGCACGACCCACATGCAATCAACATGCGATAAAATCCAATTCCTAAGTCCAAATGCAGTGAAATTTGGCTCAACTCACCAGCACAGGTTCAAGAACAAGCCCTCCAAATTTCAGCCAAATCGGAGATCGACTCGATGCCCAAAAGGTCCATGCACTGAACCGGATTCACTATTGACCCTCCTGCACATGGATCCGAAAATTCCAGCACTTGAGCAAAACTCAAAAACAGCAAAATCTCAGGGATTCCAACGAATCTAGCTCATAGAAAGGGGTCACAAACCTCTCAAAAACAGTGATGGGGCTACCCAAAGCCTCTCCAAAGATCCTCACAAGATCTGGATCTAAAAATCCAAGAAATTCGATAAATGACCCAAAATCAGCACTTAAGCAAAATCTCCAAAATCTGAGCTAGAACTCACCTTTGAATCCTCAATTCAGGTGAGAAGGGGCTCCAAACCAGCAAGGAAAGTGGAAGGATCAATCCACACTTCGAAAATCCAGCTCCCAAGAGATCGGATCCAAAGATCAAAGGAAAAACCCAAGTTTCAGCTCAAGAACACGAGGGGTCCAGTAAAACAACAACTGTAGCTTACATACCTGTCCAAATCGCGATTGGAAGGATCCCACTTCTTCCTCTGCGAGTCCTCTATCCAGCAAACCAAGTTTCGTTGGATTGGATACTCCTACACCGCACACGAGCCAAAACACTCCAGGTCGACGCTGCAGTTCCAGCAGGAAACCGAGATCATCAATGGAGGAAGATGAAATTGGGGAAGAAGGGAGGTTCTCCTTGCTAGCTCCGAGCTCAGGATGAAGAGGAAGGAAAAGAGCCTCAGGGGAGGCCATCCACATCTTTTATAGACCTCTGGATTGGTGCAATGAGCCTCAAGAACAAAAACCACTATGCTGTCCCTCAGCAGAATTCTGCACATCCGGGCGCCCGAAACTCCAAAACTTCAGTTTTGGCTTATTTCGGCGCTCCGAGTCCGTTTTCGCGTCTATTTGACGTCGAAACGACTCCGACCTGTCTCGACCTTCTCCAGAAGTGTCGAACAGTCTAAGGTACTACAGTCATTCCGTCAGTTAGGCCCCAGGGGTACTACAATAAAGCTATCATGCAAGTATTTAATTAACCAATTGAACTCATGTTTAACCCATTACAATCATCCAATACAAATAGAATCCCTTTCCTCATATCTTAAACATGGAATCATTTCCACGACCAAAAGGTCGAGCCCAAAGTCAACGATGCCCGTCAAAGTTGCTCACCTAGATGAGGTGCAACAACTTACCTTGCATTAGCCATATCTTCTCTTTTCTCTATACAAGCATACTTTGGTATGCGAAGAGAGTTTACTAATCCATTAACCAAGTAGTGTCTCATATGACACTTCTTTCTAGCATGCATATTATCCTCATAATACCATATTATATGGAATTTGTACTTTTCATACACAACATATATATGTCCCATGCAATTACAACTTTCATATCATGAACTCTACCACATAGAGTATGCAATTCTCATATATGCTATACATATATCATGATCCCAATATTTCTATCATGTCATAATAAGCATGATTATGCAACAATTCAACTCTAAAATATTAGAGGAGACATAGGGGGAGTTCACCCATTTCGGTGAGGTCAGATCCACCGGAAAACCGTCGAAACCTCGCAGTACTTCAAAACGAAGTTGTCCCCCGAGCTTCTCATACCCTAAGATAATTTTTCAAGGGGTTACAAGTTTCGAACGAACAATTTCGAAAACTACCAAAATCTATGAGGTAAATGGGTGAAAAATATCTTGAGCAAGTAAAACTTGTTCTAAGTCCAAATTGAGGTTAGGGATCTTCAAATCCAACCTACAACAACATTCTACACCCATCAATTCCACCTCAAGAGCTCACAATCACGAAACCCTAAATAAAACCCTAGTTTTTCATGAAACTAGGTTTTCATGCTAATCACAAGCAAAAATCACAAATAGAGGTTGTAAATGGATTTACTAATCTCAAATCAAGCTCCCAACCAAGCTCAATCATGCTAGGGTTGAAGCTAAGCCCACCAACAAGCTCTCCTCATAAGCCACGAGCTCCCTCCAAGCCTAGGAGTCCACCTCCATGGAGAAAATGGAGAGAAAGGAGATCAAAACCACCCTTCAAGGGTTGGGGAGCAAGAAAATCTAGAGAGAGAGAGGGGAAAACCTACCTTTCTTTCTCCTCGAACCTCAGCCAAACAGCAACATGAGGGGTGAAGGGTTACTTAACCCTAAGCACAAAATCCACATAGACCCCTCAAAATGCCAAAATTGCAAAACTGCACAAAATGCACTCTGCAGCACTGTGTACCGGTATACGCATATGCATACTGGTATACTGGACAAATTTTGCAAAACCCGAGCCTCGGCCAACAAACCGCGCAACAGCATTCCGGTATGCCACTTCTCAATACCGGTACAAATCGCTTCAGTACCGGTATGCGAAAATCAGTACCGGTATGCCAGCCTATTCCGGTATCAGTTGCCGAATTCCGCAGAACCCGAGAGCTGCGCACAACTATTTCTCACTGGATTCCGGTATACCAAAACCAGATACCGGTATACAATTGCAAAATTTGCACTTTTGCAGATTCTGACTTCCGGAGTCCGTTTTCGCACTTTCCAAGTCCCGAAAATACTCCGAAGCTCACCAAACTCAACCCAAAACTCCAAAATAGCATAAGGCACTATTCTCTCACTGGAACTCCGTAATTTGCTAAAGTTCAGTGTACTACATACTCCCTTCCTAAAAAGGAGTTTCGTCCGCGAAACTACGGATCAACAATCAACAACAAACAGCAAAACCAACGGGAATACAACATCGCCCTCGCAGTGAAGCCTCCAGCTCTCACACCAAGCATCGCGCCCAAGATGTTGCTCCAAAGCATCTTGTAGTAGGAATAGTGATAATCCCAGATTCCTACATTCCACAAGTCCAATCCACAACATGCTCCTTGGAGTTTAGATCTTCATATAGCTCTAAGAAAACGACATCCATCATCGGGGTAGAATTCAAATACTTGCTCGGAGCGTCAAAACACATCATATACCTTTAACAGATTTGAAGTAAAAACAGCTCGACATGCCACTAGGCCCATTTGCCTCAGGGTCTCAAATAATCCAAAGAATCTGAAACTTAGATTCCTCATACACAAAGCTCTTGGATTTCCTTAGCCAAGCATCACACTCAGATCATCAGATTCAGGTGTCCAAAATCCTATCTCTCACCGAGAATCATCCAATGGCTCAAATTCCTAAGCGATAGAGCTAGATGCCCTATGCAATCACACAAATTTCTAAGGTATACTTGCGCAAAATTTCCTCAATCCAACTCAGGTGAATAGTTACTCCTATTCACAACCTCTCAACAATCATCACGTCTAGCTTGGAAGCGAGACAATCCAATTCCGGAGCCTCCGGTAATCCTCTATCCAAACCAGGTAGATAGCCTTTACATAGCATATCTCATAAATCCTGTTATCACAGGTACAACTTGTCAGTTCCACCGCCAAGGCACTTTCTGACAGTCCACTAGGAATTCATCAGCCGCTGCATTCTTGATCTCAATTGCACCATTTACCAGTCGGGATCAAGGCTAACTCCTGTGATCCGATCCAAGGGTAGATATCAAATCATATTACTCATCTCATCGATATCTCTAGAACACCACTCTTAGTAGCTTCTTTTGCCGTCCCCAACGGTCTCCACGTCTCTTGCCCTTATCAAGGTACGATCCGCATTCTCAAAACATTTCTCGAGGTCGACTGCCAACTGGATCGACAAACCCTCCAGTTGCTTAATCCTCTCGTCTGCCGGCGCAAAGCCTCAACTTGGAGTAACATCATAATTGATCGCTGCTCCACCGTGCTTGCTGAAATTGCCAGTTGTTCTCTCAACTTCAGGGTCTCACCAAATCCGGAGGATGCAGAAGTCCCGTCTCGGCTGTCTCGGCCGCTATCGAGTGCGTCGTTCGCCACTCAAGCTGCAACAAGCAAAACATGCGCAAGTGAAACACCCCACGCCAACGCATCCCCACACAAGACTATAACCCCAATCATGCGAAAGTAATGAAGTGGTCTCACGCCCCGGGCCCTAGGGAGAGCCTACCAGGCACGTGCACAGACCCGCCGTGTACCTCAAAACAACACAATGTACACAAGGCGTCTACAACAACAACAATCAAGTAGAATAAGGAATACATCCTAAACAAGGTGATCAGAGCGAGAACATAATTCTACAACTAAAACAAGATCAACACAACTAAAATCTCAAGATATACAATAAAATTATACATCTTAACAATACTAGAAGATCACTCTCTAGAAAATAACTATACACCTTTCATACAAAATACAATAAAAGGTATCCAGGGTATGTCTATAACAACATCGTAGAGGCTCTAACTAGCTGCTAACCCCTCGCCACGATCCCAAGCCTCTTCTGCTGCGGAAAGCTCTGAAACAAAAACCCAACAACAATGGGGGTGAGAACTATTAAACAATAGTTCCCAGTGGGTAAGCCGCCGAGAGTGGCGAATTACACCGCTAGGTCAACTGAGGCAAGATAGTATAAGCTGAAACATAAAGCATAAAGCATTAAATGCTAAACAGATAGTTCTACTACTATCATGCCTCCAAATGAAATGAATCATCTACATGAACATGAACAAGCTTAGTTAACATAAGCTCAACATTTAATTTCACAGTTTACATGCATGTCAAATTTATGCTATGTTTATAGGTTAAAAAGAATCTTTCTATTCTTATCATCATAATATCATGCCTCTATACTAATCATCATGAGTATAGGATAGTGTCACTATGGATGCCCATGCAAATAATGACTAAAATAAATGTCCAACTATGATACATGCATCCAAAAGGTGCCAAGCTAAGTAATACCACCAAATAACAACTCACTATTATGTCCCTACACTACATGTGTATGCATCAACTAACTGTGATGTGCTAGGACCAGTTTACTTAGCTTTTACCCAATCCACGAGGGACTTACACAAGGTAACGTCCCGGCTTGTGCCATGCCTAATGGCTCCGTGGTAGTCACCACCCTCACGCTAAGGATGACCCTCGCCCACGGCGGTTCCATTTCGGCACTCTACATCGCACGGCGACCTACGATCGCAAAGACCAACTCTGGAGTGTCAGCTTGTGGGGCGCGACCCTCACAAGCAAGCGCGGAAGAGCCCAAAGGCACAAGTCATAATCAACCACAATGTCATGCTCGTCATGTCTCTAACATGGAATAGCCAACCAATGTCCAAATGATCTAACATTATGTCATAATGTCAACCTATTTATTCACCTAAGTGAAACATAATATGTTTAACCTCACAATATGTCAAAAATATGTCATATCATGTTTACTACATTCAATAGCCAAGATGCTAAATGTCAACAATATCATGATGTTCTCAAATTGTCCGTTGGTAAGTCCCTACCAATATGTCCATGTCTCTAACATGTAAATGTTCATCTCTCAGTTTACTAAGTTCATAAACCATGCATTATTCTAATGCCATATATCATGCATTCTACAAATGCCATATCCATGCATTATTCAAATGCCATATATCATGCATTCTACAAATGCCAAATCCATGCATTCTACGATGCTAAAACACTAAATCCATGCCATGCATGAGCTACAACAACCTCTACTACATAGAGTATAAAGCTGTCATGCAAGTATTCAATTAACCAAGAACTTATGTTTAACCAATTGCCATTATTAGTGCAAATAGAATTCCATTCCTCATGTCTTAAACATGGAATCAATCCATGACCAAAAGGTCGAGCCCAAAGCCAACGATGCCCGTCAAAGTTGCTCACCTAGATGAGGTGTAACAACTTATCTTGCATTCGACATGTCCTCTCTTTTCTCTATACAAGCATACTTTAGTATGCGAAGAGAATTCACTAGATCAACAACCAAATAGTGTCTCATATGACACTCCTTTCTAACATACATAACTTAATTAGCATTTCCTAATGCATCAGTGCACTATTAGTGCAAATGCCCTAGCATGCATGTTATTCTCATAATGCCACACAATATGTACTATGCATTTTTCATACATAACACATATGTCTCATGCAATCACAATTTTTCTCATGTCATAATTATCATAATTATGCATCTAATTAATCCTATAACAAGATAGGAGACATAGGGGGAGTTCACCCATTTCGGTGAGGTCAGACCCACCGGATAACCGTCGAAACCTCGCAGTACTTCGAAACGGAGTTGTCCCCCGAGCTTCTCATACCCTAAGATAATTTTCCAAGGGGTTAAAAGCTTCGAACGAACAATTTCGAAAACCACCAAAATCTATGAGGTAAATGGGTGAAAAAATATCTTGAGCAAGTAAAACTTGTTCTAAGTCCAAATTGAGGTTAGGGATCTTCAAATCCAACCTACAACAACATTCTACACCCATCAATTCCACCTCAAGAGCTCCCAATCAAGAAACCCTAACTAAAACCCTAGTTTTCATGAAACTAGGTTTTCATCCCAAATCCAAGCAAAAATCACAAATAGAGGTTGTAAAAGAGTTTACTAACCTCAAATCAAGCTTCCAGCCAAGCTCAAACATGCTAGGGTTGAAGCTAAGCCCACCAACAAGCTCTCCTCACAAGCCACAAGCTCCCTCCAAGCCTAGAAGTCCACCTCCATGGAGAAAATGGAGAGAAAGGAGATCAAAACCATGATCTAGAGGGTTGGGAGCAAGAAAATCTAGAGAGAGAGAGAGAGAAAACTCACCTCCACCCCAAGTTCATCCTCAGCCAACAATGGCTGTGAATGAAGGTGAAAGGGTACTTAACCCAATGCAACAAAATCCACTTAGGCCCCTCAAAAAGCCAAAATTGTAAAACTGCACAAAATGCACTCTGCAGCACTGTGTACCGGTATGCGCATGAGTATACCGGTATACTGCACAAATTTTGCAAAACCCGAGCCTCGGCCAACAAGCTGCGCAACCGCATTCCGGTATGCTGCTTTTCAGTACCGGTACAAATCACTTCAGTACCCGTACGCCGAAATCAGTACCGGTATGCCAGCGCATTCCGGTATCAGCTGCCGAATTTCGCAGAACCCGAGAGCTGCGCACAACCAGTTCTTCACTGGATTCTGGTATCCCAAGCCAGATACCGGTATGCAATTGCAAAATCTGCACTTTTGCAGATTTTGACTTCCGGAGTCCGTTTTCGCACTTTCCAAGTCCCGAAAATACTCCGAAGCTCACCAAACTCAACCCAAAACTCCAGAATAGCACAAGCCACTATTCTCTCACTAGAACTCCACAATTTGCTAAAGTTCAGTGTACTACAAGTGGACTCCCACTATTCCCCGATATCACGTTGTCGGCCGCCAACGTGACCCTCCAAGGGTATAGAAGTGGTTCACTCCGATCTAACTCCAACACTTTTGGAGCTTTAGAATTGACCAAATCATAATACTTTCGCCAATATGTCACAAGAGATCCCGTCTCTCACGTTCCTATTCCTTATCGTCCAACCTGCCTAAGGTTTACTAGGTCCACTAAGACTCAACCCTAGGCTCTGATACCACAATAATCTGTCACGCCCCGGGCCTTAGGGAGAGCCTACCAGGCACGTGCACAGACCCGCCGTGTACCTCAAAACAACACAATGTACACAAGGCGTCTATAACAACAACAACAACAACAAGAATAAGGAATACATCCTATACAAGGTGATCAGAGCGAGAACATAATTCTACATCTAAAACAGGATCAACACAACTAAAATCTCAAGATATACAATAAATATTATACATCTTAGCAATACTAGGAGATCACTCTCTAGAAACAACTATACACCTTTCATACAAAATACAATGAAATGACACCATGGTATGTCTACAACAACATCGTAGAGGCTCTAGCTAGCTGCTAACCCCTCGCAACGATCCCAAGCCTCTCCTGCTGCGGAAGGCTCTGAAACAAAAACCCAACAACAATAGGGGTGAGAACTATTAAACAATAGTTCCCAGTGGGTAAGCCGCCGAGAGTGGCGAATTACACCGCTAGGTCAACTGAGGCAAGATAGTATAAGCAGAAACATAAAGCATAAAGCATTAAATGCTAAACAGATAGTTCTACTACTATCATGCCTCCAAATGAAATGAATCATCTACATGAACATGGACAAGCTTTGTTGTCATAAGCTCAACATTTAATTTCACAGTTTACATGCATGTCAAATTTATGCTATGTTTATAGGTTAAAAAAAATCTTTCTATTCTTATCATCATAATATCATGCCTCTATACTAATCATCATGAGTATAGGATAATGTCACTATGGATGCCCATGCAAATAATGACTAAAACAAATGTCCAACTATGATACATGCATCCAAAAGGTGCCGAGCTAAGTAATACCACCAAATAACAACTCACTACTATGTCCCTACACTACATGTGTATGCATCAACTAACTGTGATGTGCTAGGACCAGTTTACTTAGCTTTTACCCAATCCACGAGGGACTTACACAAGGTAACGTCCCGACTTGTGCCATGCCTAATGGCTCCGTGGTAGTCACCACCCTCACGCTAAGGATGAGCCTCGCCCACGGCGGTTCCATTTCGGCACTCTACATCGCACGGCAACCTACGATCGCAAAGACCAACTCTGGAGTGTCAGCTTGTGGGGCGCGACCCTCACAAGAAAGCGCGGAAGAGCCTAAAGGCACAAGCCATAATCAACCACAATGTCATGCTCGTTATGTCTCTAACATGGAATAGCCAACCAATGTCCAAAGGGGTCTAACACTATGTCATAATGTCAACCTTGTTGTTCACCTATGTGAAATATAATATGCTTAGCCTCACACTATGTCAAAACATGCCAATTCATGTTTACTACATTCGATAGCCCATAAGCTAATTGTCAACAATGTCATGTTGTTCTCAAATTGTCCGTTGGTATGTCCCTACCAATATGCCCATGTCTCTAACATGTAAATGTTTACCTCTCGGTTTACTAAGTTCATAAACCATGCATTATTCGAATGCTACAATTCATGCATTCTACGAATGCCAAGACAATGCATCCTACGATGCTAACAAGACCATATCCATGCCATGCATGAGCTACAACAACCTCTACTACATAGAGTATAAAGCTATCATGCAAGTATTTAATTAACCAATTGAACTCATGTTTAACCCATTACAATTATCAAATACAAATAGAATCCCTTTCCTCATGTCTTAAACATGGAATCATTTCCACGACCAAAAGGTCGAGCCCAAAGTCAACGATGCCCGTCAAAGTTGCTCACCTAGATGAGGTACAACAACTTACCTTGCATTAGCCATATCTTCTCTTTTCTCTATACAAGCATACTTTGGTATGCGAAGAGAGTTTACTAATCCATTAACCAAGTAGTGTCTCATATGACACTTCTTTCTAGCATGCATATTATCCTCATAATACCATATTATATGGAATTTGTACTTTTCATACACAACATATATATGTCCCATGTAATTACAACTTTCATATCATAAACTCTACCACATAGAGTATGCAATTCTCATATATGCTATACATATATCATGATCCCAATATTTCTATCATGTCATAATAAGCATGATTATGCAACAATTCAACTCTAAAATATTAGAGGAGACATAGGGGGAGTTCACCCATTTCGGTGAGGTCAGACCTACCGGAAAACCGTCGAAATCTCGCAGTACTTCAAAACGAAGTTGTCCCCCAAGCTTCTCATACCCTAAGATAATTTTCAAAGGGGTTACAAGTTTCGAACGAACAATTTCGAAAACTACCAAAATCTATGAGGTAAATGGGTGAAAAATACCTTGAGCAAGTAAAACTTGTTCTAAGTCCAAATTGAGGTTAGGGATCTTCAAATCCAACCTACAACAACATTCTACACCCATCAATTCCACCTCAAGAGCTCACAATCACGAAACCCTAAATAAAACCCTAGTTTTTCATGAAACTAGGTTTTCATGCTAATCACAAGCAAAAATTACAAATAGAGGTTGTAAAAGGATTTACTAACCTCAAATCAAGCTCCCAACCAAGCTCAATCATGCTAGGGTTGAAGCTAAGCCCACCAACAAGCTCTCGTCATAAACCACGAGCTCCCTCCAAGCCTAGGAGTCCACCTCGATGGAGAAAATGGAGAGAAAGGAGATCAAAACCACCCTTCAAGGGTTGGGGAGCAAGAAAATCTAGAGAGAGAGGGGAAAACCTACCTTTCTTTCTCCTCCAACCTCAGCCAAAACAGCAACATGAGGGGTGAAGGGTTACTTAACCCTAAGCACAAAATCCACATAGACCCCTCAAAAAGCCAAAATTGTAAAACTGCACAAAATGCACTCTGCAGCACTGTGTATCGGTATACGCATATGCATACCGGTATACTGCACAAATTTTGCAAAACCCGAGCCTCGGCCAACAAGCCGCACAACAGCATTCTGGTATGCCACTTCTCAATACCGGTACAAATCGCTTCAGTACCGGTATGCGAAAATCAGTACCGGTATGCCAGCCTATTCCGGTATCAGTTGCCGAATTCCGCAGAACCCGAGAGCTGCGCACAACTATTTCTCATTGGATTCCGGTATACCAAAACCAGATACCGGTATACAAATGCAAAATCTGCACTTTTGCAGATTTTGACTTTCGGAGTCCGTTTTCGCACTTTCCAAGTCCCGAAAATACTCCGAAGCTCACCAAACTCAACCCAAAATTCCAGAATAGCATAAGGCACTATTCTCTCACTGGAATTCCGCAATTTGCTAAAGTTCAGTGTACTACAATCAATCACCAAGAGGGGGGTGAATAGGTGTATAAACAAAAATCACAAATCTCAATTCGATAAAGTAATGCGGAAAATAAAATCAGCACACCGAGATTTACGTGGGAAACTCTACCTTGGAGAAAAACCCACGGGACCAACACGCGAAAAACCACTAAGAGTAAAGAATTACAAGGTGATTACCGACTCCACGGACTTAACCTCTCCCTTCTCTTCAGCGGATCACGCACACCAACGGGTTGTCCACGGCCCACGTCCGAATCCACGAACGCCACGCCTCGAATCCACGAGACGCCTTACTTCGAATCCTCGAAGCCCTCTACACGTCGAATCCACGACGCCCACCCGAATCCACGAGCGCACTCCGTCCGGAGCAAGAATAATAAGGTTGATGACAATTTATTGCTTAGAATATCATGAAAAATCTGTGGGAATAATCTCTAAGCAATTCTCAAATTGATTCTAAAAGAATATTAGGAATTAGGGCAACATGAATCAATTTGAGAGAAGCTTGATGTAGAAGATGAGGAAAACGGTTACCTACAAGCTTTTAGGATTTCTAAAAGATAATCTATGCTTAACCACGTTTTAGAGACACCCCCACATCTTATTTATAGGTTTAGAAGCAATCTGAAATAGATTAGGATTAAAAACAGATTTTGGAAAGGTTTGAAAGCAAACCGATTTCGACTAGGATTGAAAAACTGATTTTAAAAAGGTTTGGAATCAAATTAGGATTGCTAAAATGATTTTAAGAAATCTATCATCTTATTTAAAGGTTTGGGAGACATTAGAATTAGAGTAGGATTGAAAAAATAACTTTCCAAAAATTCGCGACGGGTCGGGGTCCGGACCTTGGATTGCGGGGTCCGGACTCTGAAACGTTTCAGCTTTTCATTGTCCGGACCGCAGCCATCAGGGTCCGGACCCGGTTTACGAAATAGCCTGACAGGCTTACGGGTTCCGGACCGCAGCTCCCAGGGTCTGGACCCCGTAGCATGAATTTTTTCGATTCGTTTATAAATCATTAAAAAACTATTCTAATGTCTTCCAAACACTTGTAAATGTTCATAAATCATCATCAAGATTATTTAAACTTACCAAGCATCGTGAATTCATACGTTGAGTCTGCGAGTCTTCATTCTTCGTCTCTTCTTCTTTGAACCTTCAAGACTCCGACTCACTTCACGAAATATGCCAATATAAAATCCGTAACAATCTCCCCCTTTGGCAATTTCGTGACAAAACCCAAAATTACATAAAACACTCACGATGCTCATCTCTCCAAAATTGAAATTTATTGCCATCACCAAAACAATGAACTTCTCACGTGAAAGATCCAGATAAAATTCAAAATTACAATTTTGTAACTCCTAAAAACAAACTCTATAACTTAGACAAACATGGAGTCTTGAAGTCTTGAAAAACCTGCAAAAAATTTTCATTCTCCACGAACAAAGTTAGTAGAAAAAATATATCTAAATCTCTACCCCTTTGTTCATGCGTCTAAGTTCATCACCTCTCTCCTCCTTTTTGTCAAAAATTGCCAAAAGAAAACACCCAAAAATAGAGAGAGTTGAAAGAAATTAAATAAAACACAAGTTCAAAACATTTTTCAATTTTGAAACCACTTGTGATAAAAACGTCAAACATTGTTAGTGCATGAGGAGTATAAATTCACATTGACTTTTTTCAATCCCTATTAATTTCATAAGAATTAAGAACTTTACTACACAATCACCATAATGTAGATAAAATATTACACGATTCCTTAATTCATATAAACTTTAAAATCAAGTCATCAAAAATAATCTAAAGGCTCAAAAGCTATCAAGATGTAAACGGATTATGAAGATGACTTAAGGGATTCATCAAAGAGACAGAAATTGTCGCATAAACGTTCAAAATTGAGATAAAAGAAACATCGCACAGGGGGTGGCTCTTTGAGCATCTTTCATGTATGTGGACCACCTTATAACTCCGAAAAATAAAATTTATGACATTTTTTCTTTTGCATGCTTTTGCACTTAAATATATATTTTTTTCGGATATGCAATTCAATTCATGTGGTAGCTGCACACACTAACTGGATGACCGGGGTGGTAGCTCTTTCCTCCATGTGGTGGTAATTTTCACACTCCTTTTAAGGATGCAACTCTTTCCACATCTTTCAAATCATATGAGCATTTTTTTAATATAATAATTACTCCCCTCGCTTAAGCAATCTCTTAGTTGAAAGAACATGTGACAAATTTTAGTCCATAAGAGAATGACTATTCATCAAATTCAACACACACAACCGAGATAGGTTAAGCTCCTAGAGATTACACAAGATTACCTAAATTTGATGAATATAAGTATTAAGAATTCTCATAATAAATTATCTTCAAATATAATGAAAATAAAGTAAAATCGATAATTAATATGAGATTAATTAGGAGTGAATGAAAGTGAATATATTGATGTTCAAAGCACTATTTAATGTTCTAATCATTCAAAGAATCTAAAAATCGTAACAATGAAAGCACCAAAACGTGTAATACAATGAACAAAAAATATGCAATAGAAACCGACCAAAGCACTACACGAAGTCAAAACAAATTAAAACTTTAGAGAAGGAAAGATATCACCTTTCCGGACCCAAACTTGTCGGATTGTTGGTTGTCTTGATTTGTTGACATTGGGCACGATTTGTTTTAACTTTTGATCAACCGTGGGTCTCACCATCGCATTCCGCTTTTGAGGATTTGATTGTTGTGGCTTTGACTTTCGGTTGACCTTGGGTACTCGACCTTTTTGATGTTTCTTTTGAAACCATGAAGGTTGTCGAGTGATGGAAGATGCCAATAGATGTTTAGAAGATGCCACTTGAGTTTTCTTTTTAAGGCATGTCTTCTTGATATGTCCTTTCTTTCCACATCTATGGCATGTTTTCTCTTTTATATTTGTTGAGACTTTGGGTGCTGATTTTTTAACCTTCTCAACATGTTTTCGCTCATATCCAAGTCCAAGTTTATCCGTTTGACCCAATCCGAGCATACTATCAAGCTTTTTCGAACCGGAGGAGAATTTTTGTATGTCGGACTTGAGTTCATGGACTTGTTTAGTCAAGACTTGGTTAGAAGTAAGAGTTTCCTTGACTTGATATTCTAGAAAACCAATCTTCTCTCGGTAGGATTTGATCGTTATCTCCGATTGGTCTAGCTTCTCTTGGTGGATTTTGTTGTTCTTCAACATCGGCTCCCTTTCCTCCGCAAGAGCTTTAGTTGTTGCTTTCAAGCTTTTGTTTTCGTCTTCAATTTCTAGTAAGCGCGTCCTCAACTTTTTGTTATGCTTAGCCATTTTCCTTGATTCATCAAGAAGTTGTTGGTATGCCTCGGCTAAGCCCTCATCATCCGACTCTCCCTCACTCGAGCCATCGTCGCTCGACGTTTCATGCAAAGAAGGAGAAATCATATCATTAGAAATAGGGGGTGCCCTAGGATCTATCTAGAGTATATCATTAGAAATAGATGATAAACAAAAAATCGATGAGGAAGGTAAAGAAGTATGAGAGCATAAAGCTATAGCATCATTCTTTTCCTCTTCACTTGAGGTCGATTCATCCGAAGTAGAATCATCCCAAGTTTTTGCTTGCAAAGCCTTATTTTTATAGGATTTCTTAGTGGGACAATCCGTAGAAATATGGTCGTAGCCTCTACATTTGTAGCATTGGATTTCCCCCTCAAGCTCATCCTTTTTTTTAGAGGACTTTGCAAGTTTCTTCTCTTTAGAGGATTTAGAATTTGAAGATCCTTTAGAAAAAGATTTGGATGTAGATCGATTTGTCTTGTTCTTCCGAAATTCCGACGAAATTTCTTCGTGAGACGCACTAGTTGTTGTTCAAAGTTGGCAAGTGAAATATCTTCGTCGGAATCCGAGTCGTTGTCTTCCTCTTTTGTAGATTTGAGTGCAACACCTGTACTTTTAGAGAAAGACTTGGAAGAAGATTGATTAGTAGGAAAAGTCATTTCATAAGTTTGAAGAGCACCTTGTCATGCCCCGGGCTAGTTTAAATGCGGAAAAACGGGTCAATTTTTTTTTTTTTTTTTTTTTTTTGAAAGTCTAGCCCGCGTAGTGAACAAACCCGCCACAAATACAGGCACCTCTGTCTACACGGACAGAGTCTCCCCTGTATTTGCACGGCGTACCAACAACATGCAACAGGATCACAATCACACATACATTCACTATAATCCACATAATATAACAAAGAGTATATTCCATCCAGCTATTCCTACATGCCTGTAAGCACACCTTAGGCGCAGGATGATGCAATGCACAGTACAGCAAACATCCTATTAAAATTGCTTCCCACTCGAAAGCTTTATTTTCGAATTCTAATATGCATTCAAAGAAAACCATAAAAACCTTTTAAAGCTGTTCCTACACGGAACTTCGTTTTGAAAACCAGCTACCACGAAGGGTAGACACCCACACGAAGAAATCCAACAATTGCGAATAGAAGAAGCCGAATTCGAAATCTCATGCACAAAGGAAAACATCATCCATACAATTCATGATTATTCAACATCCACAGAGATCGTCTAAACTGAACCAGTTTGTTTATTTCAAATCTAAAGCAGGTAAAGGGATAACCGGGTGAGGATCACTAATGCTGACTAGCTAGCTCGTCCTCACATCGCGCCACGACATGGCTCCTCGCCCGAGCCACCTGAAAAGCAGGGTGTGAGAAACCACAACGAGGTTTCTCAGTGGGTACAACCGAGCCACAGGGGCATGTCGTATTCACTGAGAAACAAAGAAGGTACAATACTAGGATAACAAAGGAACTACAGTAGCTGCAAGAGATAAAATCAGATATATATAAAGGAAGCTACTGTACAAATGCTAAGCTGTAATGCCTCAAAGGTAAACCACCAAAGTAAATACCCAATCTGGAGTGCCTGTCAATTGGTCTGAAGACCCCAGGCTTGCCTGTCACAACTTACACCCGATCTAACTCATGCGCCCAATGGACGACCCATCCGGATAGTACACACCTGATCGGTGGCCAAACCGATCTGGTGTCATGAATACACGCTGTGTAGTGACTAAATCATGTAAATGCTCAATACGAAATCCGACAAGAAGCCGGTGCCTGGCCGAAGCCACATCTGAAGGCGTAAAGCGCCGAAGCTGATCAAACAGATCGAAACACACGACAAGGTGGTCAGTGTGTTTCCAGGACAAGTAGTCCACCGATAGTCCAAATATAATGCTACTCTACGTGTCCATACTCTCAGAGATAATCAACGAGTAAAGGGGATATGAATAACTGAATGCAACGACATGTAGAGTAATAATAAATGCTATAACAACTGAGAGGTGGGAACGGTGGTACCGACTACTCCGTAGGCTCACCCACCTGTCGTATGCGCGTCGGGAACCTGGACTCGAAGTAGACCAACCGGACCGGGCAGAGGAGGCTAGGGCACGGCTGGCGGCGGTTCTCCGGCGGACTCACCGGCGGCAAGGGGTTACTGCCGGTCAGGGGAGGTCGGCGCGTGCGGTGGCCGACGGCGGGAGGCGGCCAGAGGCGGCGGCGGTGGTGCCCTAGCTCGGTTTTTACTCCAGGCCGAGCCTTCGCTTCCCGGCGATCGGCGGCTCCGGCGAAGGTCCCGTCGGCAGACGACGGATGCGGAAGGGCCAAGGAGGTCGGTGCTCCGGTTAGTCGACGACGTAGGGCGGCGGTGGTGGCGCTAGCACAAACCGAGCCCGCACGGTTTTAGGGCTCGGTTTCTAACGCTCCAGCGGCCACGACGGCGCCCGAGGTACTCTGAGGCGACGGCGGCGGGTTGTCTGAGGCCGGAGGAGAGCGGCCTAACAGATCTTGGGAGGTGGCAACGCGGGGAGAGGGGACCACCGCCGTTCTGGCCAGATCTGCACCAGATCTGGTGCAGGCTGCTTCCGACGGCCGCGGCGGCGCGCAGGGACGGTGGCGGCGGCAGCAGGGGTTGGCCGGAGCTCGGGGCGCCGTAGGGATGAAGCCCGTTGCTTGGTTTCTCCCCCTCGGGTTGGTCCCTGGCAGAGATGGAGAGGGAGGAAGTGAGGATGGTGGTGTTGCCGGGGTTGCACCCTCTGCCGGCCGGGAACAGGGTCGCCGGCGGCGACAGTCGCGTGCAGAGGGAGGAGCCGGAGGTGGGGATGTCGGCTGGGTGGCTGTGGAGGGAGGAAGGGGCCTAGGGTTAGGGTTTTGTGTAGAGAAAACCCTAGGACCACATGTATATACAAGTTGACAATTGCAACTTAGCCCACCTACGCCAACTATTATCAGATGGGTCCCTCACAGCGCGTGTATTTTGCGCGCAGGTACCCCCCTGTCCAATGTCGTGCAATTCGGTACATAAAATATAGGGGGTTTTCTTGAAATACCAAAAATGACATTTTAACCCTTCCTCGGAAAACGTGCTATATCTTACGATCCGTCCGTTAGATTTTCGAACGGATTGCGCCAGCGTGATGAGCACTGCCGAGGCATCGAACTCACGATTTTGTTTTATCCGATTTGATTGCCGATTCGCAGATCGATAGACCCCTTTGCCGTTCACCTTTTTAATTACAATTTGGTCCCTCAACCATCAAGTAGGCTTTTCTCGGAAACCGTGCGTCAGATCCAAATTCCGTCAGTGCCATCGAGTCCAGAATAATCGGACAGTCGAAAACGAGCTATTGGACCAATATGAACGGAGTCCGATACACTTCGAAAGCCATCTCTAATCATCGGCTTATCCGGAAAACCAGAATTACTATTCACTTAAGTGAATTTTCGAAATCGCGTAACTCTTTCATTTTAAATTATTTTCTCCCGAAACTTGACGAGTGATTATGTAATTAAAATACACACATAAACATCGTCAACGAAGAGTTAAATTGCATAGGAAAATTCTCGGTCTTTACATCATTCCCCCCTTAAAAGAAGTTTCGTCCCCGAAACTTGATTACATTTACCCCTCAAATAAATGTGGATGACGTTCCCGCATTGTCGATTCAAGCTCCCATGTCGCTTCACGCTCCTCGTGATTAGCCCATTGAACTTTAACGTACGGAATGCTCCGGTTCCGTAGTTGCTTCTCTTCACGTGCCAATATCCGCGTCGGAGTCTCATCATAAGTCAGATCCTCCCGCAGCTGGATAGTCGTCGGGCTGATGACGTGGGATGGATCCGAAACATACTTTCGAAGCATGGACACGTGGAAGACATCGTGTACTTGGGCGAGACTCGGGGGTAGAGCCAACCGGTACGCCACTGGACCAACGCGCTCCCAGATCTCAAACGGTCCCACATATCTCGGGCTAAGCTTGCCCCTCAAACCGAACCGTTTGATCCCTCTGGACGGTGAAACCTTGAGCAGAACATGCTCGCCGACCTGAAACTCCAGGTCACGACGCCGATGGTCCGCGTAGCTCTTCTGTCGGCTCTGTGCAGTCAGCAATCGTTCTCTAGCAATGCGAATCTTTGCCTCAGCATCCACTACCAAGTCTGGCCCGATTACTCGGCGTTCACCAACGTCGTCCCAGGAGATGGGGGACCGACATCGACGCCCATACAATGCCTCAGACGGTGCCATCCCGATGCTCGCCTGATGACTATTATTATAGGCGAACTCCACCAGCGACAGGTACTTGTACCACCCATCGCCATAATCCAGGACGCATGCACGCAGCATATCCTCGAGAGTCTGAATAACTCGCTCAGACTGTCCGTCGCTCTGCGGATGGAACGCTGTACTGAAATTCAGCTTCGTACCGAGGGCCTGCTGAATACTTCTCTAGAACTGTGATACGAAGCGGGTGTCCCGATCAGACACGATTGATACTGGCACACCATGAAGTCGAACAATCTCGTCGATGTAAAGCTGTGCCAGGCGATCGCGGGACCACGTGGTACGTATTGGCAGGAAATGAGCCGACTTCGTCAATCGATCCACGACGACCCAGATCGCGTCGTGACCGTGCTGAGAGTGCGGCAGTCCCGTGACGAAGTCCATAGTGATCTGCTCCCACTTCCATACAGGGATCGGAAGTGGTTGCAGTTTTCCTGCAGGTCGCTGATGCTCGGCCTTCACCTGCTGACAGACCAAGCACTGGGCCACGTGCTGAGCCACATCGAGTTTCATTCCAGGCCACCAGAAATTCTGTTTCAGATCGCGGTACATCTTAGTTCCGCCCGGATGAACAGTGTACGGGGACCGGTGAGCCTCGGACAAGATGTCCTTCCTTAGCTCGGTGTCGGCAGGTATACACCACCGGCCCCGAAAACGAAGAGATCCGTCAGGGTGGATAGTAAAATCCCCATCCTTGTCTGGCTCGATATCCGCCCGTACCTTCTGTAAGTGCGGGTCACTCTGCTGTCCGAGTATGATCCGCTCAAATAAAGTCAGTTGCACCACTAAGGTCATCAATTGGGCAGTGGCTCCAGTGGGTATAGCCTCTAGCTCGAGGCAACGGAACTCCTCCACGAGTTGATCTTGCTTTGGAATCAGGAAGGATAAATCAGCTGAAGTCTGTTTCCGGCTCAAGGCATCTGCCACCACATTCGCCTTTCCCGGATGGTATTGGATCGACAGATCGTAGTCCTTTAGGAGTTCGAGCCACCGTCTTTGCCTGAGGTTCAACTCCTTCTGGGTGAAGAGGTATTTCAAGCTCTGGTGATCGGTGAAAACCTCGCAGTGTGCCCCATAGAGATAGTGTCTCCATAGCTTGAGGGCAAATACTACTGCCGTGAGCTCCAGATCATGCGTTGGATAATTCTTTTCATAGTCCTTCAGCTGACGAGACGCATAGGCAATGACCCGATCCTGCTGCATAAGTACGCATCCCAACCCTATCCTCGAGGCATCGCAAAAAACCACGAAGTCCTCACCAGGATGCGGGAGAGTAAGAACGGGTGCGCGGGTCAATCGATCCTTCAGCGCCTCAAAGCTCTCCTGACACTGAGGTGTCCACAAGAATTTCTGTCCTTTCCTGGTTAGTCGATTCAGCGGCACGGCGATTTTGGCGAAGCCTTCCACAAAACGCCGATAATACCCTGCTAGACCAAGAAAACTCCGGACCTCTGCGACGTTGGTAGGTCGAGGCCAGTCAGTAACTGACGCTACTTTTCTCGGGTCTACGGCGATACCCGATTGAGTAACAATATGCCCCAAGAAAGACACCTCGCGGAGCCAGAACTCACATTTCTTGAGTTTGGCGTAGAGCTTGTGCTCTCGAAGGACATGAAGGATTTGTCGAAGGTGACTCTCATGCTCTTCGTCGCTCCGCGAGTAGATCAATATGTCGTCAATGAAGACCACGACAAACTGATCCAAATAGGGCCGGAAGATCCGATTCATCATGTCCATGAATGCCGCAGGGGCGTTAGTAAGTCCGAAAGGCATCACGGTGAACTCGTAATGACCGTAACGAGTCCGGAATGCTGTCTTGGGTACGTCTTCGGTTCGGATCTTCAGCTGATGATACCCCGATTGAAGATCGATCTTCGAATAGACAGAAGATCCCTGAAGCTGATCGAATAGATCATCAATACGAGGCAAGGGGTACTTATTCTTCACTGTGATCTTATTAAGCTCCCGATAGTCTATGCAGAGTCGTAGACTACCGTCCTTCTTCTTGACAAAAAGGACAGGGGCACCCCAAGGGGATACACTGGGTCGAATGAAACCCTTATCCAGGAGATCCTCAAGCTGAGCTTTAAGCACTTTTAATTCGGCGAAGGCCATCCGATAGGGAGCCTTCGAGATCGGTGTAGAGCCGGGGGTTAACCCGACGAAAAACTCGATCTCCCGATCAGGAGGCATCCCAGGTAGCTCTGCCGGAAAGATATCAGGGAACTCCCGAACTACCGGGATCTCCTCCAACGCAGGTGCCCGACGATTGCTCACATCAACGGAAGCCAAATAGGCGACGCATCCGTCTAACATAAGTCTCTTGGCCCTAGATGCAGAGATAGTCATAGCGAAAAAGGAGCTCTTACATGCACGGTAGACGAACTCCTCCTCGCCAGGCACCACAAAAGATACAGTCCTCCGCTCGCAGTCGATGGTGGCGTGGTGCCTGGTGAGCCATTCCATCCCAAGCACCACATCGAACTCTTTGATCGGCAGCAAGACCAGGTTTGCCAGGAATACTCGGTCGTCCAAAACAATAGGGCATGATACGAGGCACCTATCAGCATCCAGGAGAATCCCTGGCGTCTCTACTCGTAGTGCCGTAGGTAATATGCTCGAATGAAAACCATGGTCACGTGCAAAAGGATGCGGAATAAACGAGTGAGAAGCACCAGTATCGAAGAGAGTGCGAGCTCGAATGCCATAAACGGAAATTATACCTGCAACGACGTTGCCCGGTTGATCCTCCTCCTGCTGCGTCATAGCATAGACGCGTCCACCAGTAGCCTGGCGCGCCCCCTCCTCCTGGCGATGCGTAGGGGAACGCCCAGGGGCGGAAGATGTCGCGCCACCCCGATTCTGCCGTGGGGCGGCAGGAGTAGATGCGGCGGTCGATGCAGTACCAGAACCACTGGTGCAGTTTGCCTTGAGATGTCCCGATTGCCCACAACGATAGCAGCGGTTGTGGCGTTGTGGGCACTCAGAGGCATTGTGGGACTTCCCACAGAAGATGCAGCTTCCCCTGTTTTGCCTCCGAAATGCAGCAGGAGCGCTCCTCGCCCCCGAATGAGACCTGGTGTGTTTGGGTGGCCGCCTATCACCAGATTGGCCACCCCTATGATTCTCCTGAGGGCGCTTCTTGTCCTTGCCCTTGTCGATCCTCTCGCGCTCCGCGCGCATGACAACGGCACCGCGCTCCACCAGAGTAGCACGGTCCACATTCTTTCGGAACGTCTTCAGCTCCGCCTGCTGCACAAGGTGGTAAATGTTCGGTCGAAGGCCGTCCACGAACATCCTGCACTTGTGCTTCTCGTTGCGAACCACGAAGGGAATGCAGTTGAGCAATCGGGAGAACTCCCGTTCGTACTCCGCCACAGTCCTGTTGCCCTGGCGGAGATTCTTGAGATCGTCTTCGAGCTTCTGTTTAACGCTCTCTGAGAAGTACGCATCGAAGAGTTTCTCCTTGAATTTGTCCCAAGAAGGGAAAGGATCGTTCACTGCTCGATCTGGTCGCACGCCTTTCCACCAGACTCGAGCCGGGCCCACTAGGCAATGGGCCGCCAATGGAACCCGCTCGTGATCCTCGATGAACAGGTCCTCGAACAACTTCTCCATGGTGTCCACCCACTCCTCCACGACCACCGGGTCCGTGGCATCGCCCCGGAATTGAGGCGGGTCGTAGCGGGTGAACTCCGCCAGATTCGCCTTCGCCTTGGCTCGTCCCACTGTCGGCGGATCCTCGGCATCTACTGAAGTAGAGGTCGGGGTGTGCACGGTGGTAGCGCCAGTCGCCCCGACCGCTGCAGGTACTGCGCCAGTGGCAGTCTCCATAGTGGCAGTCTGTGTCGTCGTCGTAACGACCTCAGGCGGTACGATAGTAGTTGCTGCTGGAGCCGTAGCTGTATCCGGTGTGGCATCTACGGTCTGATCCGTAGTGGCTCCCATGGCCTGAGCTGGAGGTGGGGCAGGGACAGCAGCAGTGGCAGTCTGCTGCTGTAATATCTGCTGCATCATCCCTGACATGGCCGTCATTTGGCCCGTCATGGCCAACATCTGCTCCTCAAGCCTCCGGGTGCGCTCATCGTCACCCCGCTGCTCGGAGCCTGCCTGATCGCTACCCCCACTCCCAGCACCAGTACGGGTACGTGCCATATCCTGTACCACACCCAACACAGCAAATGAGCAAATAAATCACTATCATATGATTAACGGTCCTTGGAAATAAATCCCGTATACCCGCGCTCGCACGCACCTATAGTCCTAAGGTCTCCCTAAGGTCAACCTAACCAATGGTTCAGTTAGACAGCTTGTGATTATAGTTGTGATTGTTCATGCTCTGATACCATCTTAATCTGTCACGCCTCGGGCTAGTTTAAATGCGGAAAAATGGGTCAATTTTTTTTTTTTTTTAAAAAAAAAGTCTAGCCCGCGTAGTGAACAGACCCACCACAAATACAGGCACCTCTGTCTACACGGACAGAGTCTCCCCTGTATTTGCACGGCGTACCAACAACATGCAACAGGATCACAATCACACATACATTCACTATAATCCACATAATATAACACAGAGTATATTCCATCCAGCTATTCCTACATGCCTCTAAGCACACCTTAGGCGCAGGATGATGCAATGCACAGTACAGCAAACATCCTATTAAAATTGCTTCCCACTCGAAAGCTTTATTTTCGAATTCTAATATGCATTCAAAGAAAACCATAAAAACCTTTTAAAGCTGTTCCTACACGGAACTTCGTTTTGAAAACCAGCTACCACGAAGGGTAGACACCCACACGAAGAAATCCAACAATTGCGAATAGAAGAAGCCGAATTCGAAATCTCATGCACAAAGGAAAACATCATCCATACAATTCATGATTATTCAACATCCACAGAGATCGTCTAAACTGAACCAGTTTGTGTATTTCAAATCTAAAGCAGGTAAAGGGATAACCGGGTGAGGATCACTAATGCTGACTAGCTAGCTCGTCCTCACATCGCGCCACGACCTGGCTCCTCGCCCGAGCCACCTGAAAAGCAGGGTGTGAGAAACCACAACGAGGTTTCTCAGTGGGTACAACCGAGCCATAGGGGCATGTCGTATTCACTGAGAAACAAAGAAGGTACAATACTAGGATAACAAAGGAACTACAGTAGCTGCAAGAGATAAAATCAGATATATATAAAGGAAGCTACTGTACAAATGCTAAGCTGTAATGCCTCAAAGGTAAACCACCAAAGTAAATACCCAATCTGGAGTGCCTGCCAATTGGTCTGAAGACCCCAGGCTTGCCTGTCACAACTTACACCCAATCTAACTCATGCGCCCAATGGACGACCCATCCGGATAGTACACCGCTGATCGGTGGCCAAACCGATCTGGTGTCATGAATACACGCTGTGTAGTGACTAAATCATGTAAATGCTCAATACGAAATCCGACAAGAAGCCGGTGCCTGGCCGAAGCCACATCTGAAGGCGTAAAGCGCCGAAGCTGATCAAACAGATCGAAACACACGACAAGGTGGTCAGTGTGTTTCCAGGACAAGTAGTCCACAGATAGTCCAAATATAATGCTACTCTACGTGTCCATACTCTCAGAGATAATCAACGAGTAAAGGGGATATGAATAACTGAATGCAACGACATGTAGAGTAATAATAAATGCTATAACAACTGAGAGGTGGGAACAGTGGTACCAACTACTCCGTAGGCTCACCCACCTGTCGTATGCGCGTCGGGAACCTGGACGCGAAGTAGACCAACCGGACCGGGCAGAGGAGGCTAGGGCACGGCCGGCGGCGGTTCTCCGGCGGACTCACCGGCGGCAAGGGGTTGCTGCCGGTCAGGGGAGGTCGGCGCGTGCGGTGGCCGACGGCGGGAGGCGGCCAGAGGCGGCGGCGGTGGTGCCCTAGCTCGGTTTTTACTCCAGGCCGAGCCTTCGCTTCCCGGCGATCGGCGGCTCTGGCGAAGGTCCCGTCGGCAGACGACGGATGCGGAAGGGCCAAGGAGGTCGGTGCTCCGGTTAGTCGACGACGTAGGGCGGCGGTGGTGGCGCTAGCACAAACCGAGCCCGCACGGTTTTAGGGCTCGGTTTCTAACGCTCCAGCGGCCACGACGGCGCCCGAGGTACTCTGAGGCGACGGCGGCGGGTTGTCTGAGGCCGGAGGAGAGCGGCCTAACAGATCTTGGGAGGTGGCAACGCGGGGAGAGGGGACCACCGCCGTTCTGGCCAGATCTGCACCAAATCTGGTGCAGGCTGCTTCCGGCGGCCGCGGCGGCGAGCTGGGACGGTGGCGGCGGCAGCAGGGGTTGGCCGGAGCTCGGGGCGCCGTAGGGATGAAGCCCGTTGCTTGGTTTCTCCCCCTCGGGTTGGTCCCTGGCAGAGATGGAGAGGGAGGAAGTGAGGATGGTGGTGTTGCCGGGGTTGCACCCTCTGCCGGCCGGGAACAGGGTCGCCGGCGGCGGCAGTCGCGTGCAGAGGGAGGAGCCGGAGGTGGGGATGTAGGCTGGGTGGCTGTGGAGGGAGGAAGGGGCCTAGGGTTAGGGTTTTGTGTAGAGAAAACCCTAGGACCACATGTATATACAAGTTGACAATTGCAACTTAGCCCACCTACGCCAACTATTATCAGATGGGTCCCTCACAGCGCGTGTATTTTGCGCGCAGGTACCCCCCTGTCCAATGTCGTGCAATTCGGTACATAAAATATAGGGGGTTTTCTTGAAATACCAAAAATGACATTTTAACCCTTCCTCGGAAAACGTGCTATATCTTACGATCCGTCCGTTAGATTTTCGAACGGATTGCGCCAGCGCGATGAGCACTGCCGAGGCATCGAACTCACGATTTTGTTTTATCCGATTTGATTGCCGATTCGCAGATCGATAGACCCCTTTGCCGTTCACCTTTTTAATTACAATTTGGTCCCTCAACCATCAAGTAGGCTTTTCTCGGAAACCGTGCGTCAGATCCAAATTTCGTTAGTGCCATCGAGTCCAGAATAATCGGACAGTCGAAAACGAGCTATTGGACCAATATGAACGAAGTCCGATACACTTCGAAAGCCATCTCTAATCATCGGCTTATCCGGAAAACCAGAATTACTATTCACTTAAGTGAATTTTCGAAATCGCTTAACTCTTTCATTTTAAATTATTTTCTCCCGAAACTTGACGAGTGATTATGTAATTAAAATACACACATAAACATCGTCAACGAAGAGTTAAATTGCATAGGAAAATTCTCGGTCTTTACACACCTACTACTTCTTCTACTTTCATATCATCCGGATGATTAATCGTTTCAATAGCTGCTACCTTAGCCCTAAAACGCTCCGGAAGTGTTCGAAGGATTTTTCTGACGACCTTAGATTCCGGGATCTTCTCTCCCAAATTCGCACACGTGTTTATGATATCTTGAAGTCTAGTATAATACTCAATAAAGGATTCATGCTCCTCCATACGAATCGAGTCAAATTGACTAGTAAGCATTTGGAGCTTTTGAATTTTTACTAGACTTGTACCCTCGTGTGTAACTTGTAGAGTATCCCAAATCTCTTTAGCCGTATCACACGCAGAAACAAGTGTGAACTCAGTAGGGGAAAGAGCATTAAATAATGCATTAATTCCTTTCCCATTAAAAGATGAAGCTTCATTATCATCCTTCGACCACTTATTCCGTGGCTTAGGTACAGTCGTGTTATTAACCACTTCGGTTGGATGTTTCCACCCGAATTCCACGGCTTGCCATACTCGCTCATCAATTGCGATGAGGAAGGCTCTCATCCGGACTTTCCAATAGGCGTAATTGGTTCCATCAAATAACGGTGGCCTATTTATATTACCTCATTCACCCATTATGAAAGATAAAACCTAGATCCCTCTCTGATACCAATTGTAAGATAGGGGGTGCCCCAGGATCTATCTAGAGTATATCAATCACCTAGAGGGGGGTGAATAGGTGTATAAACAAAAATCACAAATCTCAATTCGATAAAGTAATGCGGAAAATAAAATCAGCACACCGAGATTTATGTGGGAAACTCCACGTTGGAGAAAAACCCACGGGACCAACACGCGAAAAAACAATCCACTAAGAGTAAAGAATTACAAGGTGAATACCGACTCCACGGACTTAACCTCTCCCTTCTCTTCAGCGGATCATGCGCACCAACGGGTTGTCCACGGCCCACGTCCGAATCCACGAACGCCACGCCTCGAATCCACGAGACGCCTCACTTCGAATCATCAAAGCCCTCTACACGTGGAATCCACGACGCCCACCCGAATCCACGAGCGCACTCCGTCCGGAGCAAGAATAATAAGGTTGATGACGATTTATTGCTTAGAGTATCATGAAATATCTGTGGGAATAATCTCTAAGCAATTCTCAAATTGATTCTAAAAGAATATTAGGAATTAGGGCAACATGAATCAATTTGAGAGAAGCTTGATGTAGAAGATGAGGAAAACGGTTACCTACAAGCTTTTAGGGTTTCTAAAAGATAATCTATGCTTAACCACGTTTTAGAGACACCCCCACATCTTATTTATAGGTTTAGAAGCAATCCGAAATAGATTAGAATTAAAAACAGATTTTGGAAAGGTTTGAAAGCAAACCGATTTCGACTAGGATTGAAAAACTGATTTTAAAAAGGTTTGGAATCAAATTAGGATTGCTAAAATGATTTTAAGAAATCTATCATCTTATTTAAAGGTTTGGGAGACATTAGAATTAGAGTAGGATTGAAAAAATAACTTTCCAAAAATTCGCGACGGGTCGGGGTCCGGACCTTGGATTGCGGGGTCCGGACTTTGAAATGTTTCTGTTTTTCGTTGTCCGGACCGCAGCCATCAGGGTCCGGACCCGGTTAACGAAATAGCCTGACAGGCTTACGGGTTCCGGACCGCAGCTCCCAGGGTCTGGACCCCGTAGCATGAATTTTTCCGATTCGTTTATAAATCATTAAAAACCTATTTTAATGTCTTCCAAACACTTGTAAATGTTCATAAATCATTATCAAGATTATTTAAACTTACCAAGCATCGTGAATTCATACGTTGAGTCTGCGAGTCTTCATTCTTCGTCTCTTCTTCTTTGAACCTTCAAGACTCCGACTCACATCACGAAATATGTCAATATAAAATCTGTAACAATAAATTCCTTGCAGCTGATCAAACAGATCATCAATGCGCGGCAAAGGATACCTGTTCTTGATGGTCACTTTATTCAACTCTCGATAATCCACGCAAAGTCTAAGTGAACCATCATTCTTCTTCACGAATAACACCGGCGCTCCCCAAGGCGATACACTGGGTCTCACAAACCCCTTATCTATCAAATCCTGAAGCTGCGCCTTAAGCTCTCTCAGCTCAGCTTCTGGGACTACGTCAATCACAAACTCGACCTCCCTGTCTGGTGGCATCGTAGTCAACTCTGGGGGAAACACGTCCGGGAACTCGCGGACTACAGAAATGTCCTCGAGCTCTGGTGCCACCGCAGATACCTCAATAACAGTCGTCAGAAATGCAGTACATCCTCAACTCATCATCTGTCTCGCTCGTGCCGACGAAATCCACGTCGCGAACAAAATGCTCCTGCAGCCTCGATACACGTACTCATCCTGGCCTGGCTCGCGAAACATCACGGTCCTCTCGCCGCAGTCGATCGTCGCGAAGTAGCGGGCCAGCCAATCCATGCCGAGCACCACATCAAAATCCTGCAATCGCCCCAAGACCAACAGGTCTGCGGGCATCACCCAAGGTCCAAGCTGCACTGGGCAAGCTCGACAACACTCCTCCACAAGCAACACGTGCTCGGGAATCTGCACCTCTCGTGCACAAGGTAATGACCCTATCACTAGCCCATGCAAGGATGCAAATGCTCGACTAATAAAAGAATGCGATGCACCGGTATCAAATAATGCACGAGCTCTAATGCCAGAAATTAAAATGATACCTGCCACCACATGATCAGTTGCCGTGGAGTCCTCCAGTTGAGCCGCAAAGACTCTGCCGCTCTGCGCCTGCTGTCGCCGCTCACCTGGGTAAGGTACAGAAGTCCTATCCATCTGGCTATGAGTCGGTGGAACTCCATAGGTCTGCTGATGAACTGGGGGTGTCGATGCGATCGATGGTACAAGCGACGCTGCTCGGGGACAAGCTGCCCGCAGATGTCTGGACTGACCACACCCAAAACACCGGCCCTCTCGCTGCTCGCACTGCCTAGGCCAATGTGGTCCTCCGCAGATGACACATCTCGGTGCACCCCTCTACTGCCGTCCCTGCTGACCAGATCCACCAGACCTCTATCGTCCCGAAAACCCACGACCCAATGAACGTGATCGTGGAGGTCTCGGCGGGCGTCTGCCGCTGGTCTGTCCTCCGTCCTCTGGAGCCGGGCGTTTTCTATCCAAACCTTGACTTAGTGTGGCCGCCCGCTCACTCGCCGTCAAAGCTCCTCGCTCCACCCAAAGCGCCTGCTCGATCGACGCATCCAAGGTCTGCAACCTCTGCGCCTGAACTAAAACAAAGATCTCATGTCTCAATCCTCGCTCGAACAAGTAAACCCTGTGAGCCTCATCTCTCGCTGCAAAAGAAACACAGTTCAGGAGTCTGGTAAACTCTCGGGTATACTCCTGCACTGTGCGATCACCCTGGAGTAAATTCTTCAGATCTTCCTCGAGTTTCTGCTTCACGCAGTTAGGGAAATAGGACCCATACAGCATCCAGCAGAACTCGGCCCAACTCAACCGCAGCGCATCCAGCGACCTACTCGATCTCGTCCTCGTCCACTAGATGCGTGCATCACCCGTCAAGCAGTGAACCGCCAAACGGACCTGCTCCCGCTCTGGTATGAAGAGATCCTCGAACAACTTCTCCATCTCGCCTACCCAGGCCTCCACCACCCATGGCTCGGTGTGGCTACCATCAAAACGAGGTGGATCAAACCGGCAAAAATGAGGCAGTCTCTCAATCATCCGCTCCTGCTCGGCCTCTGACATCTGTCTACCTGACCGTGAAGTGTCGCCCACCGGTGCGGCCAGAACTGCCGCTGCTGGGGGTACGGCTGCAGCTGGAACATCAGCTGGAATAGTTGGAAGTGGCTCCTGCGACTCCGTCGCTCTAGGTGCTGCACTCGACGTGTGAGTAAAGGTATCACACATCCTCCGCAGTAGTGCACCCTGCTGCCTAGATGACTCGGCTAGCGCAGCCAACTGCTCACTCAAATCAAAGGGTGTACTAGGTCTCGCCTGCTCTGGCACCTCAGATGGCACGGGGGTAGCCCGCGTCGGGGGTCGACCTCGGTGTCGAGGAGGCGTCATGCTCACCTGCGCAACACGCAGATCAGTCAGCAACCACAAACAACTCAAGACCCAATCAAGCGAAAGTCTAGAAAGTCGCCTCTTTTCCCTCGCTGCTTGACGTCGTCTACAGCCAGCGCAAGTTCGTGACAGGAAAGGACACACGCCTTCGATCACTCCCTCCACTTAAGGATGAGTTCAACGTTCAAATCGATGACTTTCGCAGCAAGTCACGTCTCTCACGTCTTGTATTCCTAGGGTCTGCCAAAGACTGGGGTTTACTAATTCCCAACGACCTATTCCTAAGCTCTGATACCAACTTAATATGTCACGCCCCGGATTACTCGTTCCCCGGGCTCGCCAACAGATCCGCCGTATACATAGATTTTTCTATGTATACGAAGCGATAGCTAACCTGTAAACAAATATACAAGCAACTACAAGAGATATAGAGCTGAAATAAAACTTACTAATAACAAAAGCCACCTGTACATATAGGATCCAAAATACAACAGTCCCTCTAAAACCAAAATAGGAACAAATCCACTTTATATGTACATGGCTCAACTCAAAAGAGACTATCTCCAGTAGGGTCCTCCTCTAGGAACAATAGGGACAGGTAGGGATCTAGCTCGCGACTCCCTTACCTCGATCCGTAGGAACAAGAGCACCAGCCGCAACAGACGAAGGCTCTGCAAGAAAAGGTGGCAACAATGGGTGTGAGAACTACTATCAAAAGAAGTAGTCCTCAGTGGGTACCAATACCGACCTCAACGGTCCACCCACTAAGTCTACGAGACTAACAGTATAGCTAGTAGGTAAAGAACAACAAGGTAAACTGGAATAAACTCTACAGCTGTAATGCCACTACCCTACCACTATCCAAGTCAAACTCTCAAGTAAGCATCACCAAAGTGAAAAAGTCACCCCTGACCCAATCTAACGGAACCGCCCAAACAGGCTCGTCCAGCTAACTGCCTAGCCACACCGCATACTACCAAAAAGGGTAGCCGGTCCAAAATTAGATCCAACTAATCTGCAGCGACATCAACGCAAAAGAGGCCTCACTCCGGAGCGGCACTCGGGGGAGCTACCCAACGGAGTTAGTACGCGTATCTCTGTCGAGCACAATCAGGCTCCGACAGGCTATAATCAAATGGAAAGGGGTCAAAATGGGTCAAAGACTCCAAGCTCACGTGCCCTCAGCACAAACAGAAGCTAAAACAAGAGTCTGGGTCCACCGTCAACCCCGACGGCACCCGGTAATACAAAACAGCCTAACCCTGCTGTAAATACAAGCTCGGCATCCCAGCACGAGCGTAAACTCGCCCAACAACAAACTAATTATCCACCTCGCACTAACAGCGGTGATACAAGAACAGAAATGGCTCCTAGAGCTAAATCTGATAATAGTTCGAAAAGTGACGGTTGTAGGTTCACGAGTTTTCTTCTAAGTCAATTCCCAGTTCAGCATGTAAAGTCATGTCTATAAATTATCAATTTATGCTCCAAATTCAGATTTCATATAAATACATGCAAATTCATGAATTCGAGCTACTAACATGATTAAACAGATAATAAAACAGCATGCTGCACTCTCTACAACTTAGGAGGAAATCCGGCGATTTCGGTAACATTAACCCACCTCAAACGCTATCCAACAAGGCTAGGAGTCGAGTGGAAGGCCTCCAAACAACACCGGCTGAAATTGGGCTCAAAACTGCAACCTCGAGATTCGGACCCACCTGCTCATGTTCTGGGCGCCCAGAACATCAGCCCAGAACTGCAGCCTGGCAGCACGACCAATATGGATTCAACATGCGATAAATTCCAAATCTTAAGTCCAAATGCAGTGAAACTTTGCCCAACTCATTAGCAGGGGTTCAAGAACAAACCCTCCAAATTTCAGCCAAAACGGAGCTCGACTCGATGTCCAAAATGCCTAAACACTGATTCGGACCCACATCTGGACCCTCCTGCACATGCATCCAGAAATTCCAGCAACTAAGCAAATAGCACTCTAAGCATGAATTCTGAAATTCCAACGAATCTAGCCCATGGAAAAGGGTCACAAACCTCTCAAATACAGTGATGGAACAACCCAAATCCTCTCCAAGGTTCCTTACAAAGATCTGGATTCAAAAATCCAAAAAATCCATCAAATGTCCAAAAATTCAGCACTTAAGATAATTACTCAAAATCTGAGCTATAACTCACCTTTAAATCCTCAATTCAGGTGAAAGGAACCTCCAAACCAGCAACGAATGAGGAAGGACCAATCTTCACTTCAAAATTCCAGCTCCCAAGAGATTTGGATCCAAAAGATCAAAGGGAAACCCAAGTTTCAGCTCAAGAACACAAGGGGTCCAGTAAAACAGCAACTGTAGCATACATACCTGTCCAAACTGCGATTGGAAGGATTCCACGTCTTCCTCTATGAGCCCTCTATCCAACAAATCACGTTTCGTGGGATTTGGACACTCCCACAGTGCACACAAGCAAGAACACCACAGGTCGATGTTGAAGTTCTGCAGGAATCCAAGGTCTTCAATGGAGAAAGGTGGAATTTGGGAGGAATTGGAGGCTTTCCTTGCAAAAATCCAAGTTGAAGAGGGGAGAAGAGAACCTCAAGGGGGTCGTCCACAACTTTTATAGACCAAAGGTTAGGGTAAAATGGACCTCAAGAACAACATGCTGCTAACCTGTTTCTCAGCAGGAAAAACCCACATTCGGGCGCCCGAAACCCAAGAAGTGGGCGCCCGGTTCTTCAGCCTGCACTGGAAGATAGGGGGTAGCCCAAGGATCTATATAGAGTATATCAATCACCTAGAGGGGGGTGAATAGGTGTATAAACAAAAATCACAAATCTCAATGCGATAAAGTAATGCGGAAAATAAAATCAGCACACCGAGATTTACGTGGGAAACTCCACCTTGGAGAAAAACCCATTGGACCAACACGCGAAAACACAATCCACTAAGAGTAAAGAATTACAAGGTGATTACCGACTCCACGGACTTAACCTCTCCCTTCTCTTCAGCGGATCACGCGCACCAACGGGTTGTCCACGCCCCACGTCCGAATCCACGAACGCCACGCCTCGAATCCACGAGACGCCTCACTTCGAATCCTCGAAGCCCTCTACACGTCGAATCCACGACGCCCACCCGAATCCACGAGCGCACTCCGTCCGGAGCAAGAATAATGTTGATGACGATTTATTGCTTAGAATATCATGAAAGATCTGTGGGAATAATCTCTAAGCAATTCTCAAATTGATTCTAAAAGAATATTAGGAATTAGGGCAACATGAATCAATTTGAGAGAAGCTTGATGTAGAAGATGAGGAAAACGGTTACCTACAAGCTTCTAGGGTTTCTAAAAGATAATCTATGCTTAACCACGTTTTAGAGACACCCCCACATCTTATTTATAGGTTTAGAAGCAATCCGAACTAGATTAGGATTAAAAACAGCTTTTAGAAAGGTTTGAAAGCAAACCGATTTCGACTAGGATTGAAAAACTGATTTTAAAAAGATTTGGAATCAAATAAGGATTGCAAAAATGATTTTAAGAAATCTACCATCTTATTTATAGGTTTGGGAGACATTAGAATCAGAGTAGGATTGAAAAAATAACTTTCCAAAAATTCGCGACGGGTCGGGGTCCGGACCTTGGATTGCAGGGTCCGGACCTTGGATTGCAGGGACCGGACTCTGAGACGTTTCAGCTTTTCATTGTCCGGACTGCAGCCATCAGGGTCCGCACCCGCTTTGCGAAACAGCCTGGGGTGCGGACCTCAGCCCTCAGGGTCCGGACCTCCGCCCTCAGGGTCCGGACCTCATCCCTCAGGGTCCGGACCCTCCCTGCGTGACAGCCAGGGAGGCGTACGGGTTCCGGACCACACCTCAGGGTCCGGATCCTAGAAGTTGAAAATCTCATTTTTTATTTTTTAAATCAATTTTTATCTATTCTAATATCTTCCAAACACTTGTAAATGTTCATAAATCATCATCAAGATTATTTAAACTTACCAAGCATCGTGAATTCATACGTTGTGTCTTCGAGTCTTCAATCTTCGTCTTTTCTTCTTTAAACCTTCAAGACTCCGACTCACTTCACGAAATATGCCAATATAAAATCCGTAACAATCTCCCCCTTTGGCAATTTCGTGACAAAACCCAAAATTACATAAAACACTCACGATGCTTATCTCTCCAAAAAAAATGAAATTCATTGCCATCACCAAAACAATGAACTTCTCACGTGAAAGATCCAAATAAAAATCGAAAATTACAATTTTATAACTCCTAAACAAACTCTATGACTTAGACACATTTGGAGTCTTGAAGTCTTAAAAGATCTGCAAAAAATTTGCATTCTCCATGAACAAAGTTAGTAAAAAAAAAATATATCAAAATCTCTCCCCTTTGTTTATGCGTCTAAGTTATCATTATCTCTCCCCCTTTTTGTCAAAAATTGCCAAAAGAAAAATACCCAAAAATAGAGAGAGTTGAAAGAAATTAAATAAAACACAAGTTCAAAACATTTTTCAATTTTGAAACGACTTGTGATAAAAACGTCAAACATTGTTAGTGCATGAGGAGTATAAATTCACATTTACTTCTTTCAATCCCTATTAATTTCATAAGAATTAAGAACTTTACTACACAATTATCATAATGTAGATAAAATATTACACGATTCCTTAATTCATATAAACTTCAAATTCAAGTCATCAAAAATAATCTAAAGGCTCAAAAGCTATCAAGATGTAAACGGATTATGAAGATGACTTAAGGGATTCATCAAAGAGACAGAAATTGTCGCATAAACGTTCAAAATTGAGATAAAACAAACATCGCACAGGGGGTGGCTCTTTAAACATCTTTCATGTATGTGGACCACCTTATAACTCCGAAAAATAAAATTTGTGACATTTTTCCTTTTGCATTCTTTTGCACTTATATATATATATATATATTTTCGGATATGCATTTCAATTCTCATGTGGTAGCTGCACACACTAACCGGACGACCGGGGTGGTAGCTCTTTCCTCCATGTGGTGGTAGTTTTCACACTCCTTTAAAGAATGTAACTCTTTCCACATCTTTCAAGCATGTAATAACATTTTTAAATAATACTCCCCCTTGCTCTATCAATCTCTTAGTTGAAAGAACATGTGACAAATTTTAGTCTATAAGAGAATGACTATTTATCAAATTCAACACACACAACCGAGATAGGTTAAGCTCCTTGAGATTACACAAGATTACCTAAATTTGATGAATATAAGTATTAAGAATTCTCATAATAAATTATCTTCAAATATAATAAAAATAAAGTAAAACCGATAATTAATATGAGATTAATTAGGAGTGAATGAAAGTGAACATATTGATATTCAATGCACTATTTAATGTACTAATCATTCAAAGAATCTAAATATCGTAACAATGAAAGCACCAAAACGTGTAATGTAATGAACAAAAGATATGCAATAAAAACCGATCAAAGCACTACACTAAGACAAAACAAATTAAGACTTTAGAGAAGGAAAGATATCACCTTTCCGAACCCAAACTTGTCGGATTGTTGGTTATCTTGATTTGTTGACATTGGGCACGGTTTGTTTTGACTTTTGATCAACCGTGGGTCTCACCATCGCATTCCGCTTTTGAGGATTTGATTGTTGTGGCTTTGACTTTCGGTTGACCTTGGGTACTCGACCTTTTTAATGTTGCTTTTGAAACCGTGAAGGTTGTCGAGTGTTGGAAGATGCCGATAGATGTTTAGAAGATGCCACTTGAGTTTTCTTTTTAAGGCATGTCTTCTTGATATGTCCTTTCTTTCCGCATCTATGGTATACTTTCTCTTTTACACTTGTTGAGACTTTGGGAATAGAATTTTTTACCGTCTCAACAAATGTCCGCTCATATCCAAGTCCAAGTTTGCTTGTTTGACCCAATCCAAGCATATCATCAAGTTTCTTTGAACCGGAGGAGAATTTTTGTATGTCGGAATTGAGTTGATGGACTTGTTTGGTCAAAACTTGGTTGGATGCATAAATTTCCTTATATTGTAGTTCTAGAAAACCAACATTTTCTTGATGCGATTTGATCGTTATCTCCGATTGGTCTAGCTTCTCTTGGAGGATCTTATTACTTGGTAGAATTTGTTCCCTTTCCTCCACAAGAGCTTTAGATGACTCTTTCAATTCAATGTTCTCACTTTCAAGCTCTAATATTTGCCTCATTAGCTTATTGTTAAGCTTAGCCATCTTTTTCGATTCAATAAGTAGTTGATTGTATGCAACGGCTAAGTCTTCATCATCGAACTCCTCCTCACTCGCGCCATCATCGCTCGATGTACCATGCACAGAGGAAGAAGCAAAAGGGTTAGCAATAATAGATGATAAACAAAAAGCAGAAGGAAAAGAAGAAACGTGTGAAAATAAGGCAATAGCATCATTGGTTTCTTCTTCACTAGAACTCGAATCATTGGAAGTAGAGACATCCCAAGTTCTAGCTTGTAGCGCCTTCTTTTTATAGGATTTCTTAGTGGAACAATCCGTGGCGATATGGCCATAGCCTCGACACTTGTAACATTGGATTTCCCCCTCAAATTTATGGGCTCAGGCGGGAGTGTCGACAGGTTTTTTTAAGGCAAACCTTTAGAGATCGGGTGATCTTCTCTTCCCAGAGTTAGCAGAGGTAGGGATGGGGGAGGGGGGGGGGGGGGGAGAGATAGGGGGGGTAAAAGATTTCAGGAACGCTCCAGGGAAGGGGGATCAAATTGACTCGAAGCATCTGGAAGGGTTTGAACTTTTAGGAGGGGGGGGGTCCCCTGGATGCGTAGGGGGGGGTAGGGGATTCGGAAGCTCGGGAGAGACGTTTGCACACACACGTTGGAGGTGTGTGAGAAGAACAATCGGTTTTGGTTTGGGCATTAATTAGCCGAGGGAGCATGAGGGGGAGCGTACGCCAGGAAAAGATGGATCATCATTTTAATAGATGAGACCTCGATGGATTCCGCGGGACTTACACGGTACAGTGAGCGGCGATGGGAAGCCTCGGGGGAAGGGAGGGTACGATCCAGAGAGGGATCAGAGGGTGGCATGGGTGCCCTGAGGGGGGAGGTAGGGGAAAGAAGGTGGGGGAATTGGGGGAAGCGGGAGTAGGAGGGGAGAGAGGACTTTCCATTAGGGAGTCGGGGCGTTAGTTGTTCCATCAGAGGGATAGGAAGGGGGCCTAAGGAGGGGGGGAATTAGGGGGAGGGATCCGCTGTCACCGGTCATTAAGGGAAGAAGAAATAGCAGAGATCCCGGGATACGCAATTGAAAGTGGGGAGTTGCCCTAGGAGTCCCAGTTTGGAGGGAGTTAGTAATCGGAGCACTAAGGGTCGGGGCGGGGAGGGAAGGTGTATTGGGGGCGGGGGTAGGGAAAATCACTGGGGACTGGGGGGAAAGGGCGGAAGGAGGGAAGGGGAGAAGGTGTGAAGAGAGGAAGAAAAGGGTCGGCGACACCGAGGGGAGGGTAGGGTAGGGGGCGTGGGTACGAGAGGGGGGGACCAGAGCCTGAGGTGGAGACAAATTACGGAGGACTGTGCCGGCTCACTGCCTACGCACTGAAGTGACACGAGAGCGAAGGCATTCAGAGTAAAGAACAATTCAGGCAATCATGAAACAGGAGGTGACGCAACCGACTCCAGGAGGCGAGAAGCGGGAGGGGAAGGAAAAGGGGGGGAGATCAGGATTCTCTCGCAGCAGAGGGGGTATCACTTAGTAGGATCCCTTAATTCGGGGATGGACCGAGGGGGAAAAAAAGAGCGGGGGGGGGGAGAGTCGATGGAGCGGGAAAAGCCAGGGAAGAGACGGATTTAGAGGAAGTGAGGAGGGGCGGGGAGGGCAGGGCAAGTGAGAGAATTCTTAGCTTATGAGGCCCACATCGGAGGAAGAGAGGAAGGAATTCTAGGAGGGCCGAACAGGGAGTGGGATTACCAGAGGGACGCGAGGGAGGAAGGGACAGGGGGGGAGAAGGTGAGAGGGGGGGGGGGGGAGCGTGGTGAGCAGAGGAGCAGTAGCCCCGCAGGAGGGACTGAGAGAAGGGGGGGGTGAGGAGGAGTCGGAGGGCAGAAGGTGAGGTAGTGGCGGGGAAGAGAGGGGAGGGGACAGAGGGATGAGAACAGAAGAGAGGGTGCAGTGGGGGGGAGGGGGGGGAACCTGAGGGGTAGGGGGGGACTGGGGGGGGGACGGTGGGGGATGGGGGGGGAAAGGGCGCGGGAGGGGGGGGGGGGCGCGGGGAGCTTTGGGGGGGGGGAGAGGGGGTAGGGATTGTGAGGGGAGGAAGGGGGAAAAAAAGCGGGGGGGGCGGAGGGCTGGTGGGGGCGGGGGGTGGGCGGACGAGGGAGGGAAGGGTGGGAGTGGGGGGTTTGGGAGTGGGGAGGGGGGAGGAGGGGGGGGTTGTGGTCGAGTTTTAGGGGGGGGGGGGGCTGGGGGGTGGCCATGGGGGGTGGGGGGAGGGGAGGAGGTGAGTGGCGGGAAGGGGAGAGTGTGTGGTTGAGAAGGGCACAGGTTCCTAGGAGGCCCAGGTTGGGCGAGGTGCTGGGGATAGAGAACGTGCCTGAGGAGTAAGGAGAGGGTGGAGTGGAGAGGAGCTACTCAGAGGTGAGGGAGAGAGTAGGGAATGGAGAGGAGTTGAGAGGATTAATGTCGAGGCTCCCTCAGACTACATATATACGGGCGAGGAGGTAATGCGAGTTTAGGAGGAGTAACTGCGTTGCATGGTGAGGTCCATATGTTCATACCCCTCCCACTCCGACAACTGGGGTTGGCGAGGGGCTCCGGGATGCACCTGGCGCAAACAGATGGTACGCGAGTGCTGTTGTGATGAACGTCTGGCTATGTGAGGATTATGTATAGTGCGGGACGGAACCTTGCTAGACGCGAACTTTGTTACTCGAGAGGCAGTATTGACGATTGTGGTTACACGTCTGGATGTCCCGGGACCGAGTCAGTAGTCAGGCGTCTTGGGACATTGCCTCAGGTGCTGACCATAGGAGGCCAAGAACGGGCTTCCGACGACCTTCAGTCCAGTGGCTAGTCACATGGAGGTTAGCTTGGGAGGGGTAGAGATCTTTATTATAATTGATCAACTAATATACGTTCGATAATGTCTTCCATAGCGACTTGAATCGTGGTCATGTGCCTTCAAAGACTTATTTAAACTTCTCCGTTAGCATTTGTGGACTGCAATCGGAGCGTGAGGGCGCGCTCTTAGGTGTCATGCGCAAGCGCTACAGTGTGTATCGTGATTCTGTCAGTCCGAGTGACTGAAAGGGATTCGACTCTACATTCAGGTCGTGTACATTATGCTCCAATATAAATTCGCGTAGGCACGGGAGTTGTATGTTCCAAGCGCGATGACTCCGACGATGAGCGGTCTGAATTAGTGCCAACCTAGATTGAGAACCATATTGCACATGGTTTAGTCTCACCGGAGAGTCTGGGATGCTGTACCCATTCACTACTCTCTTAGTGGACTTTGCAAGCTACCGAGAGTTTGGGGGGTCTTCGGTAATACGCTCCTTAAGGTAGTGTAGGTCATCCTGTTCTGCGTCATTCGACATCAGTAGGAGGATCTCCGGACGCGTTTCTCTATCGTCATTAGTTGAGAAAGGATCGTAACAATTGGGATTCTATCAGTTCTGCATGTACCTACAGCTACATCTTCCTTACGTCGATCGGTCCTTAGATATTCGTTAGGCAGTGTTTTCTAGAGGCCTTCTGAGATTTTTGGTCACATCTGACTCAATCTCGTTGTTAACTCTGAGATAGCGGTTTTCAAACTCATCGGCCTCTGTGAGTATTTCAGCATTTGTAGTATGTAAGACGGAATTATTGATTTCTGACACTGAGAAGCTTATCCTGCACTCTTCATGTCTCTTCGCCTTCATTCGTCTTCCTTATGTCACTATTTGCCAAGTCTGGCCTTGCTCTCGGTGCTAGATTCTGAAACTTGGGTTTACTGAACAAAAATCTCTTTTCGAGCTCTTCATGTCTCTTCTCTTCTCTTCTTCTTCTCTATTTTCTCTTTCTTTCTTTCTTTCTCTCTTTCTTTCTCCTCTCTCTTTTCTCTCTCCTTCTTCTCTTCTTCTCTTCTCTCTCTCTTCTGGACTTTTTTTGCTCTTCTTTCTTCTTCTTCTCTTTCTTTCTTCTTCTCTTTCTTTCTCTCTCTTCCTACTACTTCCTTCATCTCTCCTTTTTCTCCTTCTCTCTTCTATCTTTCTCTCTTCTTTTCTTCATTTTCTTTCTTCTCTTTCTATCTTCTCTCTCTCATCTTCTCTCTTCCTCTTTCTCCTTCTCTCTTTCTTTCTTTTCCTTCTTCCTTCTTCTTCCTTTCCTCTCTCTTCTCCACTTCTTTCTTCTTCTCTCTTCTCTCTCCACTTCCTTCCTTTTACTTCCTTCTCGCCTCTTCTCTCTCTCCTCTTCTCTCTTCTTCTTCTTTCTCTTTCTTCTTTCTTCTCTCTCTTCTTTCCTTCGTCTTTCTTCTCTCTTTCCTCTCTTCTCTTTTCCTTTTTTCTTCTTCCTCTTCTCTCTTTTCTATCCTTCTCCTCTCTTTCTTCTCTCTTCTCTTTCTCTTCTCTCTTCTTTCTCTCGATCCTCTCTTCTTCTTCCTCTTCTTTTCTCTTCTTCTTCTTCCTCTCTTCTCTACTTCTTCTTCTTCTCTGTCCTCTCTCTTCCTTTTTCTTCTTCTTTCCTCTATTGTCTTCTTTCTTCTCTGGCATTTCTTTCTCTCTCTCCTCCTCTTTTTCTTTCTTCTTTTCTTCCTTCTCATCTTTCTTTCTTTTATCTTCTCTTCTCTCTTCTTCTCTTTTCTTCTTCTCTCTTCTTTTTCTTCTTCCACTTTCTTTCTTTCTTTCTCTTCTTATTCTTTTCTTCTCCTTTCTTTTCTCTTCTTCTCTTCTCAACTTCTTTTCTTCTCTTTCTCTCTTTCTTTCGCTTCTCCATCTTTTGTTACTTTTCTTTTCCTCTTCTCTTTCTTTCTTCTTCCTCTCTCTTCTTCTCTCCTCTTTTCATCTTCTTCCTTCTTTCTTTTCTCTTCTTCTCTCTCTTCATTTCTCTTTCCCTTTTCCACGCCTCTCTTTCCTCTCTTTCTTCCCTTCTCTTCTTTTTCTTCTCTTTCTTCTTCCTTCTCTCTTTCTTCTTTTCTCCTTCTTCTCTTCTCTCTTCCTCTTTCTCTTTCTCTCTTCTTCTCTCTCTCTCCCTCTCTACTGTCTATTCCATCCTCTTTTCTTTTCTTCCACTCTCTCCTCTTTCTCTTCTTTTCTCTTTCTCCTTCTCTCCTTCTTCTCTTTCTCTTTCTTTCTTCCTCTCTTTCTTTCCTCTCTCTCTTTCTTTCTCTCTCTGCTCTCTCTTCTCTGTTTCTTTCTCTCCTTACTTTTCTTTTTCTTGCTCTTCTCTTTTCTTTTTCTTCTTTCTCTTTCTTTTCTTCTTCTCTCTCTCTTCTTCTCTTTCTTCTTCTTTCTCTTCTTTCTTTCTCTTTCTCCCTCCTTTTCTTTCTCTTTCTTCTTCTCTTTTCTCTTCTTTCCTTCTTTACTTTCTCTTCTCTCTTTCTTATCTCTCCTCTTCTTCTCTTCCTTTCTCTTCTCTTCTCTTTCTCTCAATCTTCCTTTTTTTCTTCTACTTTCTTGTCTTACTTCTCTCTTTCTTTTTCTCTATGCTTTTCTCTTTCTCTTCTTCTCTTCTGCTCTCTCTCATCTTTCTTCTTTCTCTCTCTCCCTCTTCTTTTCCTCTCTTCTCTTTTCTTCTCCTTCTTCTCCTTTCTCTCTCTTTTTCTTTCATTTCTTTTTTCTTTCTTCTCCTTTCTTCTTTTCTATTTCTTTTTCTTTCTTCCTCTTTTCTCTCTCCTCTCTTCTTTGTTCTTCTCCTTTTTCTTTCTCTTCTTTTTCTGTCTTTCTCTTCTTTTCTCTCTTTCTTCGCTTTTCCTTCTTTCTCTTCTTTTCTTTTTTTCTTTCTCTCTCTCTCCTCTTTTCTTCTCTTTCTTTTCTTTCTCTCTCTTTCTCTCTTCTTCTTTCTCTCTCCTTTCTCTCTCTGATCTCTTTTCTTTCTCTCTTTCTCTTATCTTCCTCTCTCTTACTTCTTTTCTTCTCTTTCTCTTCTTCTTCTCTTTTCTTCTTTCTGTTCTTTATTTCTCCTCTTCTCTTCTCTTCTTCTTCTTCCATCTTCTTCCTTCTTCTCTTCTTCTCTTTTTCTTTTCCGTCTCCTTTCTTTTCTCTCTTCTCTTCTTCTTCTCTTCTCTTCTTCTTTTCTTCTTTCTTCTTCTCGTTTTTCTTCCTTTCTCTTCTCTCTCTCTTTTTCTTTCTTTGGTCTTCTCCTCTTCTTTCTCTTCTTCTCTTGCTTCTCTCTTTCTACTCTTTTTCTTTCTTTCTTCTTTCCTTCTTCATCTCTTTCCTTCTCTTTCTTTCTCTTCTCTTTCTTCTTCTCTCTTTCTTCTTCCTCTCTTCTTCTTTCTTTGTCTCTTTCTTCTTTCTTCTAACTTCTCTTCTTTCTTTCTCTCTTACTCTTCTTCTCTCGGTTAGCCTTTCTACTCTTCTCTCTCCTTTCTTCTCTTCTTTTCTTTCTTCTCTTTTTTGTTCTTCTTGGCTTTTCTTCTTCTTCTTACTCCTACTTCGATTCTTTTCTTTATCTTCTCTTTTTTTTCTTTTTTCTTTCTCTCTTCTCTCTCTCTTTCTCTTCTTTTTCTTCCTTTTCTCTCTCTTCTTTCCTTCTCTCTCTTCTTTCTCCTTCTTCTTTTGTTCTTTCCTCTTCTCTTTCTCTCCCTCTCTGTCTTCTTCTTCTCTTCTTCTTTTGTTATCTTTCTCTCTTTCTCTTTTCTTCTATACTCACTTCTTTTTTTTTGTTCTTCTTGCTCTTTCTCTTCTTCTTCTTCTTTTTTCTCTCTTCTTTTGGCAGCTTCTTTTTTTTTCCTCTCTTGTCTTCTTTTCTCTTCTCTTGTCTTTACTTCTATTTTTCTCTTTCTCTTTTTCTTCTTTGTTTACTGTTTCTTTCTCACTCTTCCTCTTCTCTTCAATGGAGGTGTCTTTTTTCTTTGGGTGGCTTCTCTCTTGCTTCTCTTTCTTTCTTCTTTTTTACTCTTCTTTTCTCCTCTTCTGTCTTCTTGCGTCTCTGGATTTCTTCTCTTTTAGATCTTCTTTTCTTTCTTTTCTTTCTTCTAACTTTCTTCTTCCTTCAGCTTTTCTTCTTTTCTCTCCCTCTCTCTCTCCTTTCTCTCTGTCTCTTGTCCTCTTTGATCTTCTTTCTTTTTCTTTTCTCTTTTTCTCTTTCCTTTTCTTTCTCTCCTTCTCTTCTCTCTTCTCTCTTTCTTTGTTCTTCTTCTTTTCTTTCTTCTACTTTTTCTGTTTCGTTCTTCCTTCTCTCTTCTTTCTTCCTTCTCTTCTTTTCTTTTTTCTTCTTGCCTTTTTTATTCTCTCTCTTTTTTTCCTTTTCTTCTTTTCTTTCTTCTCTTCTCTTTTCTCTTTCTTCTCTCTCTTTCTCTTTCTCTCCTCTCTCTGTCTCTCTTCTTCTTTGCGTCTTCTCTCTTTTCTCTTCTTTCTTTTTTTCTCTTCTTCTCTCCTTCCGTTTTTCTCTCTCTCTTCTTTTCTCCTCTTCTTTCACCTCTCTCTTTCATTTTTCTTTTTCTTCTCTTTCTGTTCTTCTCTTCTTAACTCTCGGACTCTACCTCTCTGTTCCTTTCTTCTTCGCCCTTCTCTCTTTCCCTTCTTTTTCTTTCTTCTCTTCTTCTTCTTTCTTCCTCTCCTCGTCTTCCTTTCTCTCTTCTTTCTACTTCTCTTCTTTTTCTCTTCCTTCTCTCTTCTGAATTCTTCTTTAAAAACTTTTCTCTCTTCTCTTCTTCTCATTTCTTTCTCTTTCTTTCTCTTTTCTCTTTATTCTTTCTTCTTCTCTTCTTCTCTTCTCTTTACTCTCTCTTTTCTTTTCTTTTCTACTCTTTCTTCTTCTTCTTTCTTCTTTCTTCTAGTCTTCTTGCTTTTCCTTTTCTCTCCCTTCTTCTTTCTTTTTTTTTTCTTCTCTGATTCTTCTCTTCTCTTCTTTTCTTCTCTTCTTTCTTTTTTCTCTTCCTTCTTTCTTTCTTTCCTTTCTTTCTTTTTCTTCACTCTTTTTCTTTCTTCTTTCTCTCCTTTCTTCTTTTCTCCTCGTTCTCTTTTCCTCTTCTCCTCTTTCCCTTTTCTTTTCTTCTCTCCTTCTTTTCTCCAATCTCTTCTCTTCCTTCCTTCTTTCTCTTCTTTTCTTTTCTTCTTTCCTTCTTTCTTCTTCCTTCTTTCTCTCTTTCTTCTTCTCTTTCTTCTCTCTTTTCTCCTCTCTTTCTTCTTTTCTTCTCTTCTTCCTTCTCTCTGACCCCTTTTCTCTCTTCTCTCTCTTCTCTCTTCTTCTTCTCTCCTCTAACTCTTTCTTCTTTCTTTCTTTCTTCTTTTTCTTCTCCTTTCTTCTAAGCTCTTCTTTCTTCTTATTTCTCTCTTTTTCTTTCTTCTCTCTTTCTTTTTCTTCTTCTTTCTTCTCATTCTTTCTTTTTCTCTCTCTCTTGCTCTACTTCCCTTCTTTTCCTTTCTTCTTCTTCTGTCTCTTCCTTCTGTCCTCCTTTCCTTTTCTACCTTCTCTTTCTACTTTACTTTCTTCTCTCTCCCCTCTCTTCTCTCTCCCCCTCTCCCTCCTCTTCTCTCCTTCTCTCCCTTTCTCTCTCTCTCTTCCCCCCCTCTCCTCCTTCTTCTCTCTTTTTCTCTTCCTCTCCTTCTTCTCTCTCTTATCTCTCTTTCTCTCTCTTCTATCTTCTCCCCTCCCCTCTTTTTCTCTTTCCCCTATCTCTCCCCTCTTCCTTCCTCTTTCCTCTCTCCCTCCCCCCCCTCCTCCTTTCTCCCCTCTCTTCTTTTCCCCCCCCCTTTCCCCACCTCCCCTCCTCTCTCCCTTACCTCTCTCCTCCCTCCCCCCCTCCCCCTCCCCCTCCCTCCCTCCCCCCCCCCCCCCTCCCCTCCCTTTCTCCCCCTCTCTCTCCTTTCCCTCTCTTTCTTCCCTCCTCCCTTCTTCCTTCCCCCTCCCTCTTTCTCCTCCCCCCTCTCTTCCCTCTCCCTCCCTCCCCCCTCTCCTCTTCCCCTCCCCCCCCTTCTCTCTCTTCTCCACTCTCCCCTCTCCCCCTCCTCCCTTCCTTTCTCTCCCTCCTCCTCCCCCTCTCTCTTTCCCTTCTCTCTCCCCTCCCTCTCCCCCCTCTTTCTCCTCTCCTTCTCCTCTCTCTCCTCTCTTCCCTCCCCCCCTTCTCCCCCTCCCTCCCTCTTCCCCTCCTCTCACTTCTTCTCCTTCTTTCTCTCTCCTTCTTCTTCCTCTCTCCTCTCCTCCCCCCTTCCTCCTTCTTCCTCTCCCAGTTGAAATTATGAGGTTAGGTTCCTTTTCCAGCCTTTAATTGGATGTCACTCACTTACCTTCTATTTAACATCTCTATCTCTCTTTCAGACCTTGCTTACCTTTTGCTAAAAACCCGTACAGGCCATCTAAAAAAAGAATTCTTCCCAATAATCACTGGAGTCCGATTGTACTTTCCTAAAATTTTACTCTCATTGTACTCCAGTCTTATTTCATGCACTCTTAACTCTCTTCTCGACGTATCATTTTCCTGATTCTCCTTACAACTTTTCTATTCTTCCTCGTCTCTATACTTTCAGTTCTTACACAAAATATTTTTACTCTTCTACTAACTTTTTCCTTTATTTAACCGCTACTTTAGGGTGACTAGCAAACACAGATCATGTGTTACTTCTTCCTTTTTCCCTTCTATTTTTTTCTTTCTTTATATACATTTGATTTATTTTGTTTTCGTATACGAGTATCTCTATCTTCTTTATTACATTCCTATTAGAAGATTGGTAACTAAACTTTTCAAGTGTGTCCAAGGCTTGCGATTTTTTCTCTTACCGAAAGGGGCTTTGACAAAGAGAAATCAAGACTCGACTTGCTCTTTTATACTAATCACTTCCTTTTTCTTTTTTTTCGTTTTTTTTTCCAAGTGCTTTAAAATTTTTTCACTTCCACTCTTAAGATTAACAGTATAAATTTATTTCCTTCTATCTTGATGTTTGCTTCACTTTCTGGTAGTTTTAGCTTGGTCACATTCTTACTTCTCTACTAGGAGCATGAACGTTAGACTCATATGACAAAGGTTCTTCTATCCTGCAATATCCATACTTCTTTTTACAAATGAAGTGGAGGCAAGCGAGCTTCACATATTTTGGACATAGACTGTATCTCTCTCTAATTGAACATTTTTTACAGAGGCTATTCTTCTTTTTTTTTTTTTCATTCTCTCCCCTACTCTTTCTCACAAGTTTAGAGAATACAATTCCAAAATGATAGGGGTCCTATGCTGATCTTGAAACTTTTCATTTTGGCTTACAACCAGGAAGAAACTATGCAACCTAGTCCATAAGTTGGCATTAGGAACCGTGAGGTTGTTTACAACTTTTCATTGAGGGAGCACATGGGCTCAGTACACTTACTGTATGCTTCGGAATACTAGGTATTTCATATATAATATTTTATACTTTGAGGAGATGCTGGCTTGTCATGTTAAACTCTAAGTCTTTACTTTTCTTATAGGTTGATGGAACTCATGTGAGTACATAACCCTAGTCTATTAACAATCGGTTCTGAACGTTATTTGGAAGACATGTCACCTAGTGTTACTCAAAACATGGCTTTTTAATGGCTTCTCTTCTGAAGATGGTTTGAACCCCTACTTTCATTTCATCTCAGGTTGGAAATCATATGGTATCAAACCTAGGTTCTTTGAACCACTGAGGTATTAAATAACTATCGATGTCTCCTTACAAACCTCTGCTTTCTAAGATTCGAGAACTAATTTATCTTGATTCCTAGAGTATCATCCTGTGAAACTTACTTGAGAAAAACTTTTCTTTACTACTTCCTTGTGCTACCTTCTTTTCAACTTTCATCTATCTCTTAACTCCTTTATTTATTTCTCTCTTGACCTATCAGAATTTTGTAAACTGCATTCCACTGTGATAACCATCTTTACTAGTTCTCGAATACATTAGTCATCACTTGCTTTGTCATCCTCGTTGCTAACTTCTACTTCGATTTCCATTATCTCCAAATGCCATTGCATTTGTGAATATTCGGGTAGTTTTTTCCCAAACTAATCGCATGTTTCGCGACTTGTTTTCGCCCGTATCAATCTTTTTATCATTTACCTCTCTTTGTAATTGCTTTTTTAATTTCTTCTACACTGTCCTTCTTATCACCGCAACATATCTTTCAGTACTTCTCTCGTTTTCGCTTTCTTCTATAAATCTTACTATAGACCTCTCTATGTCTAACTTGTCTCTTTTCTTTATCATTTCTGTTTCTTTTAGTCTTCTTTTTGGCTAACCTTTCCTTGTGCTTACTTTATGTCTCTTTGACTGACCCTTGATTTTACTTCTACTCACAGAGTACTTAACTACTTTTTGTTTCTTATCATGATCTACTTCTTGTCTGTATCTGACTACTTTTCACTCTTTGTATTCTGGCTCTTTCTAATAACTTCTCTACTGTCTTCTTCGTTTACTTCGATCTCAGTTCTTCTCATGCCCCTTCTGCTGTCTTGAAGTCCCCTCCCTTATCCTGCTCTCTCTTCCTTGTTGACTCTCACTTCCTCTGACTTCTTTTACCTACTCTCCTTTCCCTCTTCTTATTTTACTCCTTCCTTCACTATACTCTCTTGACCGTCAACTGCTCTTCTCTCCTATTTTCATCTCTTGACTACCTCTCTCTTATTCCCCCGGTCTATTTCTCCTTACCATAACCTAAATCACACTATTATTGATAACACTTTCTGACCTTACAATCTATTCTTTTTCTTCTCTTCACTCTTTCAGGTGTTCAGTCTCTTCATTATCTCTTCTATCCTAAACACACTTCTACTCTCTTCTACTCTTGCTCTCCCCCCAACTCTATTACTATCTCTACTTACTCTTCAACACTTCTCATTCCCATCTTAATTTCTTACAATCTCCTCTCACTTCTATCTCTTATTCTCTTACGCATTCTGTACCCCTGGCTATCATATTTCATTTCTTATCTTATTATGTTTATATCTTTACAAAGTCTTCTCTAAAGATTCCTAATACGATCCTCGCCTATTGGTGTGCCCTAATCTAACTTTTATGCTTATTGGGGTTCTTCTTTGGAGCCTTCTACTCGAGCTACTCATTCTTTACTCTTCTATCCTCCCCTCTATCCCTCTCTTGGGTTCGATGTGTCTTATTTTAGTTACACCTCTTTTTTCTCTATTGTCTTTACTTACGTTTCCTCACTTCTCATCGTTACTTCTACACTCTGTGTTATCTACCCTTCTCACGATCTCCGCTTCATCTATTTCTTTTGTATCTTTCATAATTGATTCTTCATCTCTCGGCATTATGCTTCTTCTTATGCACCTGCTCTCGAGTAAACCTTATCACTCTCTCTCATTGTATCAACTACAACAACACAATCGCTCATCACTCCAACATTCTTGTAACTTTTGACTTTCACCGCTGAGCTTACAGGGTTCATTACTCTCTCAGATTCGCCGACTTTCTTCTCGTTTTTGCCATAATAGAGATTCTCTACCCCTGATCTTTTCCTTTGATAGTATTTGCTTTTCATTTATTCTAAAACTTATGTAACTATTCTCACTTAGTTTTGGACTCCTCAACCTTCTTTCTGACTCTGGCCATAGAATTTATTTCTCTACTACTCTCTAAACCCAATTTCTGAATCTTATTTTCTATTCCTCTAACTTTCTTATCTGTTTGGATTCTTTTCTAACGATCTTGATCACTCTCCTCCATCATCCTTTACTTCTCTTAAAGTCTTTGACCTTTCTTTTATCGTTATCATCATATTTCTATTTCATCCCTCTGTTTAGCCTTTCTCCTTATTCCATCTCTTTTCTCTTCTCTCTCTTCTTCCCGTGCGGTTATCCTTCCACCTAGTTGGTTTTTAAAGGCCCGACGGGCGTGACAGACTGAGGTGTATCTGAGCATAAAAAAATGGGTCCTAGATCGGACCTAAGAAAACTCTAGGATGAAAAGACGCCTAGGATTGTAGTTCTCGTGATTGACGAGATCTTTGATGGGCGAAAGGTAAGTGATTGGTTAGGTCCTTATGCTCTAGTTGAAATAGAGGTAGATTCGAGGTGTGTCCTTATTCTTCAACCAAGTGTGTTTGTGTTGGCGGCCGACCAACATAAACCAAGTTGAGGGGAATAAGAACCATTGCGTGACTTTCGCCTAGATCTGTTCACGTTATTTTTCGTGAAAACGTTAAGTTATGAATGACATGAGTGACATGAAATGAACCAAGTCGTTGTATTTTCAGAGATAAAGGTACGTGGAAACGGCCCTCCTACGAGGGCTGGACTCGTAGAATCGAAGCGCGTCTGCTCCCGAACACCTCGGGGAGGCGAGAACTAGGATTGAAAAACTGATTTTAAAAAGGTTTGGAATCAAATTAGGATTGCTAAAAGATTATAAGGAATCTACCATCTTATTTACAGGTTTGGGGGACATTAGAATCAGAGTAGGATTGAGAAAATAACTTTCCAAAACTTCACGACGGGTCGGGGTCCGGACCTTGGATTGCCGGGTCCAGACCCTGAAACATTCCCGCGTTTCATTGTCAGGACCGCAACCATCAGGGTCCGGACCCTCCCTGCGTGACAGCCAGGGAGGCGTACGGGATCCGGACCTCACCTCAGGGTCCGGATCCTGGAAGTTGGAAAACTTATTTTTTATATTTTAAAACAATATTTATCTATTCTAATGTCTTCCAAACACTTGTAAATGTTTATAAATCATCATCAAGATTATTTAAACTTACCAAGCATCGTGAATTCATACGTTGAGTCTTCGAGTCTTCAATCTTCGTCTTTTCTTGTTTGAACCTTCAACACTCCGATTCACTTCACGAAATATGCCAATATAAAATCCGTAACAGCGACGTCCTTGCCTCGATCCCTTGCCTCTCCCGCAGTGGAAGGCTCTGAAATAAAAACAACAAACCCCAGGGGATGAGAACTATTATTAAATAGTTCCCAGTGGGTAAGCTGCCGAGAGGAGCGGGATACACCACTAGGTCAACTGAGGCAAAAGTAGGATTAGTATAAAAGTATGCGTACATTTAAAAGTTCTACACTACTATGCCTCTACCATAAAGTTATGAACATGTAAATATTCCATGCATGATCATGATACAATGCATGTAATCCTCTACTCATATACATGTGTAAATATGCAATATTTACGCTACACATATCTAATGCCATCATCTCACTATATGCTATGTCATGTCCACAACCACATGTAATATAGATACCCAATCCATAGGGGACGATGTTGTCCCGCTTGTGCCGTGCCTAATGGCCCCGTGGTAGTCAGCATTCTCTCACTAGAATGAGACTCTCCCCCAACGGCGATCCACTTCGGCGCCCAAACCTGCACGGGCGATCAATGTCGCAAGGCTAACTCCGGAGTGCCGGCTTGTAGGGAGCGACCCTCACAAGCATGTGCGAATGAGCACAAATGGCCAACAAGCATAATCAACTACATAAGTGTCACGTTCATCATGTCTATAACATGGAATGCCAAGTAGTGACCAAGAGTCCAACACTATGTCATAATGTCCACTTGTTATACACCTAAGTAATATGCAACATACTTAGTTTAACATTCTCAAAGGTTTGTCATATACCATGACTAATGCTACTAAGAGCCAATATATAAGCATCATGAATGAATCTCATATTCTACTATACATCTAGTATCCCACATGATGTTTCACTTATCCAACATGCATTTCTACATATAACAAGATGAAATGCTACAAAACCATTACATAAGTTTATTCCATGCATGTTATCAACCCCTACAAGGCACATGCAATTATTATGAATGACACCTATATGTCATGATTCCAACAATGTCATAATGCTACCTTTAGCATGTAAATGCACAATTTAGAGCTTTTAAACCAAACCGAAGATATATGGGGATTTCACCCATTTCGGTGAGGTCAAACCCACCGGAACTCCTTCGAGACCTCGCAGTACGTCGAAGCGGAGTTGTCCCCTCGATTTCTAGCACCCTAAAGAAAATTCCTAGGGGGTCACAAGTGTCGAACGAACACTTTCGAAAATCGACATATACAAGAGGGAAAAAAAGGTGAAAATTATCTTAGACCAAGAAATACTTGTCCAAATCCTAATTCGAAGTTAGGAGGCTTCAAATCCAACCTAACATAACATTCTACACCCATCAATTCCCATCCAAAAGCCTAGAATCAAGAAACCCCAAAATAAACCCTAGGTTTACCATTTCAAGGTTTCATCAACAATAATCCAAATAAACCACAAAAGAGGGTTCACAAGAGTGTTACTCACCTCTTTTGAGCTCCAATCTAGGTCCAAAGAAGTTAGGGTGTAAAGACCGAGATTTTTACTATGCAATTTAACTCTCCGTTGACGATGTTTATGTGTGTATTTTAATTACATAATCACTCGTCAAGTTTCGGGAGAAAATGATTTAAAATGAAAGAGTTACGCGATTTCGAAAATTCACTTAAGTGAATAGTAACTCTGGTTTTCCGGATAAGCCGATGATTAGAGATGGCTTTCGGAGTGTATTGGACTTCGTTCATAGTGATCCAATAGCTCGTTTTCGACTGTCCGATTATTCTGGGCTCGATGGCACTAACGGAATTTAGATCTGACACACGGTTTTCGAGAAAAGCCTACTTGATGGTTGAGGGACCAAATCATAATTAAAAATGTGAACGGTAAAGGGGTCTATTGATCTGCAAATCGGCAATCAAATCGAACGAAACAAAATCGTGAGTTCAATGTCTTGGCAGTGCTGATCGTGCTGGCACAATCCGTTCGAAAATCCGACGGACGGATCTCAAGATATAATGAATTTTCCGAGGAAGGGTCAAAAAGTCATTGTTGGTATTATAAGAAAATTGCTGATATTTTATGTACCAAATTGCACGACATTGGACCGGGAGGTACCTGCGCGTAAAATACACGTGCTGTGAGGGACTTAACTGACGATTGTCGGCATTGGTGGGCTATGTTGCAATTTACCAACTAGTATATATAGGTTGTTTTAGGGTTTTCTCTACACAAACCCTAACCCTAGACCACGTCCTCCCTCCACAGCCACCCAGCCGACATCCCCACCCCCTGCTCCTCCCTCTGCGCGCAACTGCCGCCGCCGGCGACCCTTTTTCCGGCCGGCAGAGGGTGCAACCCCGGCATCACACCATTCTCCTCCCTCTGTCCATCTCTGCCAGGGACCAACCCGAGGGAAACCACATCTTCGGGCTCCCTCCATGCGGCGTCCCCGGACCCCCGACGAGCCTCTGGCCGGTCGTCGCCGTCCCTGCGCGCCGCCGCGGCCGCTGTGAACAGACTGCACCCAGTCCTGCACAGATCTGGCCGGATCTGCGTGGGTTTCCTCTCCCCGCGTCGCCGCCGTCCTAGAACGTTTGGACTACCCTCCTCCGGCCTCAGGCGACCCGCCGCCGCCGTCCCTGGGAGCCCCGGCCATCGCCGTGGCCGCTGGATCTGAGTGACCCGAGCCCGGACCGAGCGGGCTCGATCTGTTCCAGCGCCGCCACCGCCGCCTCCCACCGCCGGCTACTGTGTGCGGCGACCTCCCCCGGCCGGCCGCACCTGCCTTCCGCCGGCGCGCCCACCGCCGTGCCGCCGCCGGCCGTGCCCTAGCTCCCTCTGCCCGGTAAGCCTTCTTTGTGCAGTCTGTGCATAAAACTAAGTTCGGATTAATGTTCCGATGACCCGGAGGCTGTTCCGATGCCTCCGGAGGTGAGCACGGCGATCATCTGTCAGCACCGAACGTGATGCTCACCTCCATTCTGGACAATGCCGCCCGGATCTGCTGAATAAGCGAAATCAGCGTACGATGCGCATTAATTGCTGAAGTTCGCGTCGCACCCGCGTGCTCCACAGTGCCCGACTGTGCTCCGAATTGTGAGCACGGCCTCCGGCATGTCGAGACCTTGCAGCACGTGTCTCAGCCGACCCCGGAGATGCTCTGTCTGTCGTAACGACCCATCGTGTCCGTTAAATCACATAAAATAATAGGATTTTATGAAAGTATGAGGACTTTTATGCAATTATGCACTTCGGGGCTACTGTGGGCAGTACGTGTGGGTGCCGGGTGACCTCTGGACTAATTGTCCAAGGTCTGATGTCTCTCGCGGAAATCGAACGTCGATTTTCGGTGCGTTTTCCGACGAAATTCGTCGGCTGAACGTGGTTTTCCACTCGTAGACTTTTCGACACGACTCATATGACTCGTGGGCTGCCGCTGAGCCTTGTTGGCTGGTTGTCTCGGCCGTCTCGTGTATCCGGAGACGCCCGGTGAACGGCAGTGGGTTCCGGTGTCGAAAACGACACTTTCGGGAACCCGGATCGGAACGATTGTCCGACGATGATCGTTTCGATGTTTGATCTTGTGCTTGCTGCCAAGACACCCAAACGGATGTGTTTTGGGGCAGCAGTTGACTCGTGGAACGAGTCGGTATCTTTCGGGACTGTTCGTGTGTCCCGGGGACGTCCCGGTGCGATTTTGGGACTTCCGGTGTTGTTCGGAGATCGGTTTCGGGAAAACCGAGTCTCGGGTTTTGGGGATTGTGTGAGATGCATTAGTAGAGTCCTTTGGGACATGTCTCTGACTCGTGGACCTATCGTAGGTCCGGTTGATCTGCTTCGCGTCCAGGTTCCCGACGCGAGTACGACAGGTGGGTGAGCCTACGGAGTAGTCGGTATCACTATTCCCTGTCCCTTCTTTGATATAGCTCTACATGTCGATTCCTTCTTTACAGCATTCGTTCATACTTACCTTACTTGCATAGTATATTTGTGGTCATGGACATGTAGAGCAGGATTATGCATTGATGATTTGTGGACTTCTTGTCCAGGCAACACATCGACTCTCTTGTCGTGTGTTTCGATCTGTTGTGGCTTCGGCCAGGTACCGGCCTCTTGCCGGCTTGGATTTGATCTGTTTGATCAGGATGCGGCGTTCCTTTCGCCTGTGGCTTCGGCCAGGTATCGGCTTCTTGCCGACTTTGATTTGATCTGTTGATCAGGATGCGGCGTTCCTTTCGCCCGTGGCTTCGGCCAGATATCGGCTTCTTGCCGGCTTTTTCTTGAGCATATTGCATGACCAGTCACGGCACGGCATTTATTCATGACACCATGTCGGTTTGGCCACCGACAAAGGGTGTACTATCCGGATAGGTCGACTTGCGGGTGCATGAATGGATCGAATGCGGATGAGTGCGGATGAGTGACGGATACGCCTGAGGTCTGCGGACCAACATGGTGGGATACTGATTGGGTATTTTGAGTTTTCATTCCATTGATGCATATGCAGTTCAGTTTTCCTGTACAGTAGCGTTTTGATTATTTATTCTGTTCATACTGACACAGCTACTGTAAATCTCGGATTATATTGCTATCATATATCCTTTGTTTCTCAGTGATTACGACATGCCCCTGTGGTTCAGTTGTACCCACTGGGAAATCTCGTTGTGGTTTCTCACTCCCCATTTTTCAGGTGGCATGGGCGAGGAGTCAGTTCGTGCTACGATGCGAGGACGATCTAGCTAGACTGCATTAGCGGTCCCTACCCGGTTATCTCCTTACTTGTATTAGTCTTAGAACTAATTAAAATGGTTCAGTTAGATGATCAATATTGAATGCTTATGACTTGTACGAGATGATGACTTATTATGCATGAGATTGGGTTTTAGTTTTGATTATTAGCATCTGATTCGGATTTCTTCGTGTGGGTGTCTATCCTTCGCGGTAGCTGGTTTTAAAAATGAAGTTCCGTGTGGGAACGGCTTTAAAAGGTTTTCTTGGATTTCTTTAATGCTTATTAGAGTTTGAAAATAAAGCTTTCGAGTGGGAAGAACTTTTATTAGGATGCTTGTTGTACTGTGCATTGCATCATCCTTCGCTTAAGGAGTGCTTAGAGGCATGTAGGGATAGCTGAATGCAAATATACTCTATGGTTGTATTGTGTGGATTATCGTGAATGTAAGTGTGATTGTGATCCTGTTGTATGTTGTTGGTACGCCGTGCAAATACAGGGGAGACTCTGTCCGTGTAGACAGAGGTGCCTGTATTTGTGGCGGGTCTGTTCACTGTGCGGGCTAGACTTTCAAAAAAAAAAAATTTGACCCGTTTTCCGCAACTCTGACTTTTAAAAGATATAAAGATTTTTATTAAACCAGCCCGGGGCGGGACATAGGGTTGGAGATAAACCTCAAACAAGCTCTCTTCTCCACCTCCAAGTTCCTCCAAGGGTAAGCTTAGCAAGCTTGAGTGCAAGGGAGAAGAGAAAAGAGATCAAATCCTTGGTTCCATAACCTTGGAAGCAAGAAATCTAGAGAGAGAAAGGGAAAGAAACCCTACCTTTCTTCTCCAAGTCCTCAGCACAATGAGGGCTGTGAGGGGGTGTGAAGGGTTAAGTTACACGTTGTAACAATTGCCCTAACACCCCTCCAAAACCTAACATTTGCAAACTGCATAAAATTGCAGTTTCTGCATTGTATACCGGTATGCGTATGGGCGTACCGGTATCCGGCCAGAAATCCCGCAAACCCGAGCCTCGGCCAAAGTGGCCACGCAGCAGTGTTCCGGTATGCAACTCCCAGTACCGGAACAAAAGACTTCAGTACCGGTACGTGCATTTCAGTACCGGTATACCATCACATTCCGGTATCTGCTGCCGGATTCCGCAGAACCCGAGAGCTGCGCAAACCAGTCTCTCACTGGATTCCGGTATCCCAAAACCACATACCGGTATGCAATGTCAAAACTGCAGTTTTTGCAGATTTTGACTTCCGGAGTTCGTTTTCGCACTTTTTAGATCCCGAAAACACTCCCAAGCTCTCGAAACACAGCCAAAACCTCCAGATTAGTATAAAGTACTAATCTTACACTAGAAACTTGCAATTTGCTAAAGTTCAGTGTACTACATTAGGGAAGGAGAAAATCTAGAGAGAGAGAGTGAAGAAGCTCACCTCCTTCCTCCAAGCCTCAGCAACACTAGGCAACAAGAGAGGGTTGAGGGGATATATTACATGATGTAACAATATCCCCTAAGGCCCCTCAAAACTCAGAAATTATCAAAACTGCACGAAATCTGATTCTGCAGCACTGCGTACCGGTACACGAATTGGCGTACCGGTACTAATTAAATCAGTACCCGTATCCCAAAACTAGTACCCGAATGCAATACAAATTCTGCACCTTTTGCAGAATTTGATCTCCGGAGTCCGTTTTCGCCCTTTTTAAGCCACGAAAATACCTCAAAGCTCTCCAAACTCAACCCAAACCTCCAGAATAGTATAAGGCACTATTCTCTCACTAGAACTCCGCAATTTGCTAAAGTTCAGTGTGCTACATTCTCCCCTCCTAAAAAGGAGTTTCGTCCGCGAAACTATGGATCAACAACCAACAAACAAACAGCAAATCTGAAGGAGATAAGAACATCGCCCTCGCAGTGAAGCCTCCAGCTCTCACAATGCATCGCATCCAAGATGTTGCTCCAAAGCACCTTGTAGTAGGAATAGTGATAATTTCAAATTCCTACATTCCACAAGTCCAATCCACAACAACAGCTCCTTGAAGTTTAGGTCTTCTTGTAGCTTTAACGAAGCGACATCCACCATCGGGCTAGGATTCGAACACTTACTTGGAACGTCGCTAGCTGAAACGCACCATTTACCTCCAACAGATCTGAGGTAAAACAAGTCAATACGCCACTTGGCCCATTCGCCTCAGGGTCTCGAACAATCCAATGAATCTAGGGCTTAGATTCCTCATACGCACAACTCTTGGATTTCCTTAGCCAAGTATCACAATCAGATCATCTGATTCAGGTGCCAAATTCTATCTCTCACCGAGAATCATCCATTTGACTCAAATTCCAAAACGATAGAGCTAGACGCTCTACGCAGTCGCACAATTTACCAGGGTATACTTGCGCGAAGTTTCCTCAATCCAACCCAGGTGAATAGCTACTCCTATTCATAATCTCCCAACAATCATCATATCTAGCTTGGAAGCGAGATAATCCAATTCCGGAGCCTCCGGTAATCCTCCTCTATCCATACAAGGGTAGATAGCCTTCACTACTTGCCCTCGGGAAGAAAACATTCGGTCCTCGCTTGTTGTTACATCCAATATTATACTAAAACTTTCCAGCGATGACTTCAATCCTGCCACAAGTGTGACACATCTGGTCTATACACCATCTTCAATGCCGCTCATACGCATCACATGTGTTGCTCAAAGAGCTTCACTTAGCATGCCCACTCAATCCTGTTATCTACAGGCACAACTTGTCGGTTCCACAGCTGAGGCATCTTTCGACCATCCACATGGAATTCATCAGCCGCTGCACTCGTGACCTTGATTGCACCATTCACAAGTCGGGATCAAGGCTAACTTCCGTGATCCGATCCAAAGGATAGATATCAATTTATGTTACCCATCTCATTGATATCTCTAGTACACCAACCTCTAACCTGTCTTCACTGCTTCAACTCATTTTCCTGAGTGAAGAGACATCTCAAACATTCAGATATGGGTGCACTTCACACCACTAACTATACATAAAATTGCCATAGTTTCTAAGTAAATGCTATGGCGGCCAATTCCAATTCACAAATTGGCGATTCCTCTTGCATTCCCTCAATTGCTGAAAGGTCAGCCCTACCTTTCTATTTCACACCAAAGCGCAACTCAGTCCGCGGAGAGAAACATAACTACAAAGCACATAACCCGCCTTCAGGGTAACCAAGGTTGGCGGTTGTCAACCACACCAACGATTCCAAGAAACTTCTCTCACACATATCTTTTCAAAAGGTTTAATCCCTTTATGTGTGAGTCAAGTGAAGGGAGTAGGCAACTTAGTAATCTCCCCATAATTATCCATAACATCCAATCAAACTAGAAAGTTTGAACTTTGATTACATCCGCTTGTCCAAATCAACTATGGATGGCTTGATTCCTTGAGATCTCCAATCATATCCACTTTAGCATCAACTGCCAAGGGATGCTAGTCCTCACAACCGAATTAGCACGTCTTCAACTTGAAGCACTTGCAGTCCTCATTCAAAGGAATCTTCATGGTCTCCATCACTTTATGGCTTCCAAAGTGTCGGCACATACAGCGATAAGAATACCCTCAAGGGTCAGAGAATACAACACACAAGAGCATCAACAGCTCGAATGACATCACGACAATTTCGTAATGTCTACACCGAGTGAACAAGTTACCCTCGGTCCAAACTCAAACTCAATCCAACGAGAGTAGTACTCAGATTACAACTAACCTCGAGTAAATCCAGAATTCATGGAGCTGATCAGACATATCAACAGATCTCGGCTACGGGTACATATCCTTGATCGTGACCTTACCGAGTTCACGATAGTCGACCCACAGTCGAAAGGACCCGTCCACACAAAATAAATGAGATCGATGCTCCACAAGAGAAAATACTAGGCAAAAGAGGTCTCCAGACCAAGCCTTCGGTTCTCACCACTCAACCGGGATTGCACAAGCAACTCCCTCACAAGAGACATCCTCACTTTTGAGGATTCTCAACTCTCACCAAAGATGCTGGCCTAAAGGCCACGCGCCCACTCAGCCAACAAATAGGCTTGGGCGGGTGAAACAATCATCGCAAATAGCGAACCTTCACGCCCTCTGAAAGCACTATTCCGTGTCCAGGTTCCCAAGACACTACAGCTTGGCTCACTCAATCATCGGTAATCCGATACCCGAAGAGCCAGCCCAAGTTCAAATCAGAACTATACGCTCTCAGCCAAACAAAGCCAATCGCTTCGTTGGCGCACAGAAACATCCAATCCTAATGGAGTACAAGAACAGTACTCCCAAGTCCAAACAATTAGGACCAACTCGTTCTGCAAGCAACAAGGAATGAGTCCCTGCCATGCATTCGGCAAACAGCCGATCCAAAACTACAATCAACGCAATCATAACAAACAACAAACTAGCTCCAAAACCACGAGCTACGAACAACCTCCATCGTCGCTGCATCATCCTCCGCCTGTCAAACAGGAATGCCTTCAACCGGTGCCAGCCGCGCGAAATCGATACCAATATTGTCGACACTGTTCTCCTCAGACACTCCAACTGGGAATGGCCCACCTGGCCACGAAGAGAGCACCCGCCTCCACAACAAAGGCATCATCGGGTACATGCGGACTCCACCGCTCACACATCATAATAGTTGATGACGATTTGACGTCCCTCTTTCATCCTGCTAAAGATCCACATTCTCGAGATCAATTTCTCTTTGAACACCTTGATTGTCCTCTTACATTAGACTTGCCACTCTTAGTAGCTTCTTTTGTCGTCCCAACGGTCTCCACGTCTCTTGCCCTTATCAAGGTGCGATCCGCATTCTCATAAAATTTCTTGAGGTCGGTTGCCAACTGGATTGACAAATCCTCTAGTCGCTTAATCCTCTCGTCTGCCGGCGCAAAGCCTCAACTTGGAGTAACAATGAAAATGTCTGCCGCTCCACCATGCTCGCTATAATCGCTAGCTGTCCTCTCAACTTCAGGATCTCACCAAATCCGGAGGATGCAGGGTTCCCGTCTCGACTGCCTCGGACGCTATCAAGTGCGTCATCCACAACTCAAGCTGCAACAAACACAACATGCGCAGGTAAAACACCCCACGCCAACGCATTCCCACACAAAATTATAACCACAATCATGCGAAAGTAATGAAGTGGACTCCCACTATTCCCCGATGTCACGTTGTCGGCCGCCAACGTGACCCTCCAAGGGTATAGAAGTGGTTCACTCCGATCTAACTCCAACACTTTTGGAGCTTTAGAAATGACCCAATCATAATACTTTCGCCAATATGTCACAAGACATCCCGTCTCTCACGTTCCTATTCCTTATCGTCCAACCTGCCTAAGGTTTACTAGGTCCACTAAGACTCAACCCTAGGCTCTGATACCAAAATAATCTGTCACGCCCCGGGCCCTAGTGGGAGCCTACCAGGCACGTGCACAGACCCGCCGTGTACACCAAAACAACACACAATGTACACAAGGCGTCTATGACAACAACAACAATCAAGTAGTAGAAGGAATACATCCTAAACAAGATGATCAGAGCGAGACCATAATTCTACCACTAAAACAAGATGACATAAAGCCACAATCTCAGGATATACAATAAAATTATACATCTTATGAGCTAACAGATCAACCAACTAACACAACTATACACCTTTCATACAAAATAAAAGAAAGGCATCAAGGGTGTCACGCCCCGGGTTACCTCATCCCAGGCGCATGACCAGATCCGCCGCATACACAGTATCTCTACCGTGTATACGAAGCGATACAACATCCACAACAAACACACAGAGCTAAAGGTATCAACAGAGCTGCTATATAATATATCAAAAGATCACTGTACATACATCATCCATAACTCTCACATATAACTCTCATATACAACACTGATATCACAATCATACTGTATGTACAGACTCAACCATCTAACCAAAAATGGGTATACCTCTAGCCAAGTATCCGGGGAATAGCTCTACCCGACGGTCTCCTTTCCGCGCTCAGTATGCACAACTGGGGAAGAAGACTCTGCAAAAAGATGTCACCAATGGGTGTGAGAACTACTATCAATCAAGTAGTCCTCAGTGGGTACCGCCACCAGCCTCAGCGGTCTGCCCACTAAGTCCTCAATCTCAAGAGATATGTATAGAGCAATAAAAGAGTAGGAGATATACTACCACTACTATGCACAAAACTCAACTGTCAGTATGAATACCAATGAACTGAATATACCAAATGAGGACTATCATACATAATACAATACCTGTGAACCAGCTAGTACAGGAACCCCATCTGTACCTAGCTCTCGCCATACAATACCTCTCAATACAATACCATACCTGCGGCCTGATCCCGCTCAACACAATAGGGAGCTGCTCAACACAATAGGGAGCCCAACTAGGACAGGAACACCATCTGTCACTAGTTCCTCGTACAATCCTCTGTACGGAACATGCCAACTCTAGAGTGGTACTCATGGGAGCGACCCAACCGAGCAAAGTACAACCATAGTATACGCCAAGCACCCGCAGGTATATGATCGACACGACTGGGTCAACAAAGGATCAAGTGTCCTCGGCACCTCAAAGAATAGTCAACAAGTAAGACCCAATCCACTGTGCCCTCGGCACCACAAAGGATAATCAACAAGTGTGACACAATCAATGCTCTCACAAAGAATCACGTGCCCTTGGCACAATCAATGCTCCAGTGCTCACAATCAATCTCAACTCTACCACAAAGAGGAGGTACAATAACATAGCACGAGCCACAACATGATCACCTACACTACATGTACAACAACTGGTACAAGGAATCAACAGGATAGGTGTAGGTCCAATCATGCAACAAGGATACAAAGAAATGCATGCTCATATATATATCATTAGCACATCTAAGATCATAACATGCCCATGCGGTCTATAAATCAGTCTCAATCTAACATGGCATTTCTAACATAATCTTAGCATGGCATACTATCATAATCCCAATATCATAATCCAATATCCACATATCATAATCCAATCATCATATCATGCTAACATAATCCAAACAACATCATATCATATTATGCTAACATGAGATAAAACACGTAGGAGGAAATCCACTGAATATGGCAAACATCAACCCACCTGAAAAGCTAATCCAACCACGGTGGGGAAAGAACAGTATCCTCAGATCCAACCCTCCAGGATAACGACTCCGGCAGCACCCCGATCTGTCAAAACCTCCAAGGAAACTGCTAACTCCAGCAGAATAACAGCTTGGCACCAGATCAGATCAGCAGGATAGAGGAGAACAAGCTAGATCACAAACTAATGCCAACTCATGGCCCTTACTCTAGCTTTCTCCCTCTAGAAACGTAATCACGAAGTGGAAATGCACTAAAAACCATCAGGGACTCGCCTATTTATAGGCTGCCAAAAGTCCACATTCGGGCGCCCACTTCCTAACTTCCGGGCGTCCGGAAACCCTGCCGTACAGGTGTCGTCGTGCGGTCAAGCGGTCGGTCGGCGGTCAGCAGGCAGTGGGGCGGCGTGTCTCCGACGATCGACACGTGTCCTGCGTCGCGACACGTGGCTCTCCACGTCATAGCCAAAACCGGATCCTCAATCCGGGCGTCCGAATCATGCGCCCAGATCCACAACTCGTCGGCCACAACCGGATCATCCACAAAGTGCAACAGGGTCCACATCGTTCGGGCGTCCACTTCGCCACTTCCGGGCGCCCGAATCCCTCAAAGTCCGCAAACCCTAAATCATAAAAATTTCCGAGTACTACAAAGGGTCCATCTAAAACATCATCGTCGCGGCTCTAGCTAGCTGCTAACCCCTCGCCACGATCCCAAGCCTCTCCCGCTGCGGAAGGCTCTGAAACAAAAACCCAACAACCATGGGGGTGAGAACTATTAAACAATAGTTCCCAGTGGGTAAGCCGCCGACAGTGGCGAAATACACCTCTAGGTCAACTGAGGCAAAAGTAGGATTAGTAATAAAGCATGATTAACATATAAAGGTTCTACTCTACTATGCCTCTAACATTAAGTTATAAAACATGATCATGTTACAAAGCATGTAAACATTCTACTCATATACGTGTAAATATGCCATGATCAACTACACATGTTCTAATATCATAAACTCACTATATGTCAAGTTTACTATTACACATATGACTTGTCTCCAACTACAAGTATGAAATGTATAACCGACTTCCCACTACAAGTATGAACTATATGACTTGTTCCCAACTATATGTATGTTAAGTTCACTAACCACAAATGTGCCAAGTCATGTCAATGTCTCACTACATGTAATGCCACAAGGTCACAACCCACTACTATGTCCATCTGCTACATCTATATGCATCGATTAATTATAGTGTCAAATGTCACATTCCTCATAATATTTCCTACCATAAAGGACTTCTCAAGTCTCGGCTTGTGCCGTGCCTAATGGCCCCGTGGTAGTCAACATTCTCTCGCTAGGATGAGCCTCCCCCACGGCAATCCACTTCGGCGCCCATATAACCTGCACATAGGCGATCAAACGTCGCAAAAGGCCCACTCCGGAGTGCCGGCTTTTAGGAAGCGACCCTCACAAGCATGTGCAAATGAGCACAATGGCATTAACAAGCATAGTCAACAGCATAGGAAATACGTTCGTCATGTCTAAAACATGGAATCACAACATCGACTCGAGGGTCGGAATCATAATACATAAGTCACACTTATTCTCAAATCACATGTGGGTATATTTCTACCAATATGTAACATGTCTCTAACATGCAAGTGGTTACATCTCACTCTACCAATAGGAATGGACCTACGTCTCATTCATGACCCCAACGGGTTACTATCATATGCTATAACCAAAGCCATACTCAATGCATTGTACTAATGCTATTTTCGATGCATTCTACAAATGCCATAATCCATGCATTATTCTAATGCCACAATTCATGCATTCTACAATGCTATAACAATGCATTCTACGATGCCAACAAGACCATAATCCATGACATGCATGAGCTACATAAACCTCTACTACATAGAGTATAAAAGTCATCATGCAAGTATTTATTTCTTATTATCAAAGTGATGGTATACAAATACCACTTACATTACCGATAAGAAAACTCTTACCTCATGTCTTAAACATGGAATACCAATCAACGACCCGAGGGTCTAGCACTATGTCATAAGATCAACCTTGTTGTTCTTCTAAGTGAAGTGTAACATACTTAGCCTCTCACTATGTCAAGAACATGCCGGGTGTCATATTTTCTTCTACCCATAGTAAGTATGTCATATATCATGCTCATTTCTACCAATAACCGATATGCTAGTGTCCCCAAGTCCACTTTCCATCAAGTACTTCATATGTTGTTTAATCATTCCAACATGCATTTCTACAATATCATAATTTGCAATGCCATCTTACCACAACTTTTCATAATATGCCATGCATAAACTCAATCATGAACTCTACTATATAGAGCATGCAAATCTCATATATGCTATACATATATCATGATTCTAAAATTTCTATCATGTCATAATAAGCATGAGTATGCATCAATTCAACTCTAAAATATTAGAGAAGACATAGGGGGAGTTCACCTATTTCTGTGAGGTCAGACCCACCGGAAATCCATCGAGACCTCGCAGTACTTTAAAATAAAGTTGTCCCTCGAGCTTCACATAACTTAAGATAATTTTCCAAGGGGTTAGGGGCTTCGAACAAGCTCACCACGAAATTCACCAAAATTCATGAAGAAAATAGGTGAATAATATCTTAATCCAAGAAAAGCTTGTGCAAACTCCAAATCAACACATTGGAGCTTCAAATCCAACCTACAAGAGTGTTCTACACTCATCAATTTAGCCCCAAGAGCTCACAATCAAGAAACCCTAACAATAACCCTAGTTTTTATGAAACTAGATTTCCATGCAAATCTCAAGTAAAAATCACAAATAGAGGTTGTAAAAGGATTTACTAACCTCAAATCAAGCTCCCAACCAAGCTCATACATGCTAGGGTTGAAGCTAAGTCCTCCAACAAGCTCATCTCATCCATCCCGAGCTCCCCTCAAAGCCAAGAAGCAAGCTCCATGAAGAAAATGGAGAAAAAGGAGATCAATCCATGCTTTAGAGGGTTAGGGAAGGAGAAAATCTAGAGAGAGAGAGAGTGAAGAAGCTCACCTCCTTCCTCCAAGCCTCAACAACACTGGGCAACAAGAGAGGGTTGAGGGGATATATTACATGATGTAACAATATCCCCTAAGGCCCCTCAAAACTCAGAAATTACTAAAACTGCACGAAATCTGATTCTGCAGCACTGCGTACCGGTACACGAATTGGCGTACCGGTACTAACTAAATCAGTACCCGTATCCCAAAACCAGTACCCGAATGCAATACAAATTCTGCACCTTTTGCAGAATTTGATCTCCGGAGTCCGTTTTCGCCCTTTTTAAGCCACGAAAACATCTCAAAGCTCTCCAAACTCAACCCAAACCTCCAGAATAGTATAAGGCACTATTCTCTCACTAGAATTCCGTAATTTGCTAAAGTTCAGTGTGCTACACACTCTTTGGTGGTTGGGACAATGTTGGGGATGGCGATTCCATTGCCCGGTGCCCAATACTATGCGGCGATTCCGCATGAGTTTGCTAAGTGGGTTGGTGGAGTGGCAATTCCAACACCAATGCCATAGCAAGGCGGCGATTCCGCAAGAGTTTGCTAAGTGGGTTGGTGGAGTGGCGATTCCAACACCAATGCCATAGCAAGGCGGTGATTCCGCAAGAGTTTGCTAAGTGGGTTGGTGGAGTGGCGATTCCAATACCAATGCCATAGCAAGGCGGCGATTCCGCAAGAGTTTGCTAAGTGGGTTGGTGGAGTGGCGATTCCAACACCAATGCCATAGCAAGGCGGCGATTCCGCATATGTGAGAAATCATGTTGGTGGAGCGGCGATTCCGACACCAATGACAAATGAAAAGTGAATGAACGTGGGTAATGTAATATATGGGATGGACCTAGGAGAAAATGAAAGTCATCATTTATTTGGTTGCATCTATTATGTTTATTTACAAGCATGTAAATATATCTATGCATAGTTAAATTGTAATCTAACATATGCTTGTGTTGTTTCTTTGGACCTGGTGGGTTGAGCTTCTCTATTGGGTGGCCTTACCCACTGGGAACTATGTTTATAGTTCTCACCCCATATTTTTCAGGTCCTTCCGCGAGTGAGGCGGCGGAGTGAGGCAAGGGTTTGGCATCGTAGATAGCGGCCCCCTTTCCCTTTTGACTATGTACTTAAATATACCCCAAATTTTGGACATTAAATGCATAGGGGTTATGTAAATGCAAAGAACTTGTAAATTTCATATTTTCGGAACTTGATGTATGGAATAGAAGTGAATGAAAGGAAAATTTTGGCATGTATAATTGTGCAAATGTGTTGTAATAGAAGTAGAAATTTCTTATGTTGATGCTTCCTTGTGCACTCTTGTACTCTATTCCTGTTTGGAATAATGCATGAATACAGGTGTTGTGACGCCTTGGGCGGATAGGGGAAACTCTGTCCGTTCGGCGGGTCTGGGTCATGCGCCCGTGCGGTTTATCCTTTCCACCTAGTTGGTGTTAAATGCCCGGCGGGGCGTGACAGACTAAGGTGGTATTAGAGCGTAGAAACGGTCTAAGTGGACCTAAGAAACCCTAGGATGGAAAGACTATAAGAACCTAGGCTCGTGAGTGACGAGACTTGTTGACTTGTGGCGAAAGTTGAATTGATTGGGTCAAGTTGTGCATGCCTCTAATTGAATGTTAGAGGTAGATTCAAGGTATGTCTTTATTCTCAGCCGAGGGTGTTCATGTTGGCGGCCGACAATATGAAACCAAGTGAGGAGAATAAGCGCCCTTGAGTGACTTTTGCCTAGATTGGGTTCACGTTTGTTTTCGTGAAAAGTTGTATTGTGGACGACCTTGAGTGTCATGCTATTGACCACGGTCGTTGTGTTTTCAGGAGACAATGGTGCGTGATAAGCCTCCAACACGGGCTAGGCCCGAGGAGTCGAGCGCGGCCCCCGAGCAATCCGGGGTAGGCGAGGACATAGGTCTTCGCGAGCAGTTGACCGAGTTGATGGGCGTGGTTCGGCGACAAGCCGAGTCCATGCAGCGACAGGAGGAGCAAATTAAAAAGCTCCAGGATGAGGTGGCGTAGCAAGCGGCTGCGACTAGGGAGGAGAGATCGAGCGCGCCTCCGGTCCCTGCTTCAAGTCCGGCAGAGGAGGTGGCAGCGGCGCCAGCTGTGGCGCCACCCGCACCACCGATTATGGCTGCAGGGTCGGGTGCTCCTATGCCTGATCCCGCGGCGGGGGATGCAGAGAGGGAGTGCGCACTTGCGGCTCTCGTGACGTTTAAAAAGTTCAACCTGCCGACCTTCGACGGGGAGAACGTGGATCCATGGGTCGTGGAGATGTGGATCGATACGATAGAGCGGCGTGATAATTAGACTCTCGAATGGCCAAGGTGTTGGACCAGTTGTAGTCGTTGACAGAATAAGTTGACGATGCAAAGTGTTGGGACAGGGTAATAGAGTGATACCCTGTGGATCCTTGTGTGAATCGAGGGAGTCTGCCCGAATGCAATTCGTGTGGTGGTGGACCATTTGACTAGTTGGTTCATTCTTGTCGGATCCACACCACGAGGATGAAAGGTAGTCCTGACCTCAGAGGAAACCTAGTAGCATTTATAGGGTTCGTCGTCTATTGATGACGGTTGACGATGACACGGACCCGATGAAAAAAAAAAAAGTTTTCGGGCGATTGTCGGTTGAATGGAAATGTATGCGGTAGATGACCGCAATTTCTTGAAAATGCCACCCGAGCAGGGGGTGATGCTGGAGTGAAGTTCGAGGCAAGATAAATCCTCGATGTGCCGAACTGTGAGAAGTATTGGAGCGTGTAGGGTCGTTACATATCGACTTGCGCTGCCACCGACTTGCGAGAGTTCATAATGTATTTCATGTAATCACATTCCGCAAGCATGATCGTGATCAAACCCACATCCTTCGTTATGAGCCGCTTGAGCAATCACGAAAAGCGTGAAGCAGCTAAAGAGTGGGAGAACGCAATGATACCCTCATTTACTCGACAAGTTGAGTTGATGTGTGATCTTAGTTTCGCGGACAAAACTTCTTTTAAGGAGGGAGGAATGTAGTGAACCGAAATTTGGTGTACCAGACTGAACTTCGGCCAATTGGACAAAATCCAATTGAGAAGTGAGTTAAACATGTTTAGAATTGAGTTCCGAGGATTTCGGAATGATAAGAAGTGGGTTTGATGAGATTTGGTTGTGTTGGATTTGATTTGGAGAGAAAACGAAATGAAAATCGGAGTTTTAGAGCGAAAATAAGAAGAAAATAAAAAAGGCTGAAAACACTGTTCACAGTGTCCGGGTCCGGACCCTGGGGTTGGGATCCGGACCCTAGCTGCGAAAATGCTGAAATTTCTCACGGGTTCCGGACCCGGGATGCAAGGTCCGGACCCCACGGACCCAGAAGCTCCAGAATGAGGGTATTTTGGTAATTTTGACTGAGGGCTTTTTGAGGGGAGCCCTCTCCACTTTCTTCTCTATACGGACACACACACACATTGAGAGAGAGAGAGAGAGTGCTCTCCCTCTCCCTCACATTCTCCTCTCCCTCTCTCTAGTTCTTCCCCAAACATTGGGATTTGGTGGAGATCAAGCTTGGGAAGCTTGTAAGAGCGTCGGATCGAGCCCTAGCGCACGTGGCGGCTTGGGGAGCTTCGGATCCGAGGTAAGTTTTTGAACTCTATGGTTAGATTTTTGATAAATCCTTTAGATTTGAGGTTTTTGAGTTTCCTAGATATTTCTACACTATTTTAATCAAGGATTCTCCATAAATTTTGGAGTGTTCTTAGAGAAATTAGAAAACCTAGGTGAAAATAGGATTTTTGAATTTGAAGGGTTTAAAAATTGTTTGAACCCGAACCATAGTTGGAGGTTGGTAGAACACGTAGGACAACTCGATTTCGAGTGATTCCAAGAAATAAAATTATTTTGAGTTCGACTCGGAGTAACGAATTCTTCTTGTATTATAAGGCAAGAAACTTAGAGATTCAAAGTGTATCGGCCCGATTGCAAGTGTCTACAAGCAATTGGGGTATCATAAGGTGGGTTTGTGTTGCACCGAAATGATTAGGTCACTTTCATATCTAGGGTAAAATAACCATCATGAAAAATGGTATAGTTGCATGAAGCCCTAAAATTGAAATGCGCATGTTGGCCAGAATGATTGTTTAAGTGATTTGAGCCATGGGCTCACCTTGCATGTAGGTGAAATTAAGTATTTCTTAATCCTACATACTTGAGACATGTCGCATGTATGATAACCTAGTATGCCTAAGTGACATATAGGTAGTTGAACAAGTATGTACATGAACCGTTGACAATTGGACATCATGATTCATGGAACATGATTAGTTATGGGATAACTTGCACCAAATTGTGTGTAGTTGTAATTCTCTAGTGATAAAAGAATGTGTGACTTGTGAATTTAGTAAACCTAGTGTCATTGAACATAAGTTGAAATGTGCATGTTGGTATAAAGGACTTGTGAAATGAAATTGAGCTATGTGCTCATTTTGCATATATGTGGAATTATGTGTTTCATGTTCATACTTCATGAAAGAAGGTTGCATGTGTGAGAATCTTGAAAACCTAAGTGATAAATAGGTGGATAAACAAGTACATGCATGAATTATTTCCTAAATTGATATCATGATTCTTGGAACATAATTTGCAAGTGAATTGTGTACTTAGAAAACATAGTGTCATTGAACATAGGTTAGAAATGATGATGTAAACCTAGTGTCATTGAACATAGGTTGTGAATGTTGACATGAACCGTGTGTGACTAAGTGGGAGGTGTGCGGCGATTTCGCTACCCACGGGTATTGATGGCGGTAACCCTGACACCAATGCCAAGTGCTCTAAAAGTGGGTTGGTGGGCGGTAACCCTGACACCAATGCCAAGTGCTCTAAAAGTGGGTTGGTGGGCGGTAACCCTGACACCAATGCCAAGTGCTCTAAATGTGGGTTGGTGGGCGGTAACCCTGACACCAATGCCAAGTGCTCTAAATGTGGGTTGGTGGGCGGTAACCCTGACACCAATGCCAAGTGCTCCAAAGTGGGTTGGTGGGCGGCGATTCCGACACCAATGCCAAGGATTCTAAAAACGACACCAATGCCAAAAGAACGACATAATTGGAATTGAATGATGGAACTTGTGGAATGAACCTAGGAGAAAATGAAAGATATCATTTATATAGGTTGCATCCATTCATGTTTAAATTTAAGCATGTAATTGTAATTTTGCATGATTAATTATGAGCTAACCTATGCATGTTGTTTTCTTTGGACCTGGTGGGTTGAGCTTCTCCCTTGGGTGGCCTTACCCACTGGGAACTATGTTTATAGTTCTCACCCCCATGATTTTCAGGTCCATCCGCGAGTGAGGCGGCGAAGACAGGCAAGGGTGTGGTATAGTAGATAGCGGCCCCTCCCTGTTTTGGTTTCGTATAGAAGTTATACCCGGAACTTTTGGTCAAGTAAAGTATAAGGGTTATGCAAAATTTGGTGTAGTTAAATGTAACTACCTTTGGAAAATTGGATATAATGAATGTAAAGAAAAAAAAAAATCGGCATGTATAAATGTGTAAATGTGATGTAATAAAAGTAGTTACTTTTTTATTTGATGCTTTCCTTGTGCAACTCATGTACTCGGTTCCTATTTGGAACATTGTATTGATACATGTTTTGTGACGCCTTGGGCAGATAGGAGAAACTCTGTCCGTTCGGCGGGTCTGTGCGCGTGCCGGGACCGACCAAATTGGTGGTCTCGGGGCGTGACACAAACGCTCTATAGGTTTTAACGAAAATCAATTCTTCAAACTAAAATTAATTATGTAGAAATTATGTTTTCAGAATCTAGGCCAAATAGGCATAGAACTTCTTCTTTAGAGTTTATTAGAAGCCTGGACAACAAAAAGTTACTTTACAAAAAGGTTTAAGGAAGTTGAGGTGAGTTTTTCATATTTTGATGAATTTTTTGGGATTTCGAAATGGTAATTTTTGAAGATTTTAATTAGGTTAGAAAATCATTTTTAGGTTGAATTAGGAGTCTCGGGTGCTCAAAATAAAGTTACAAAAATGTTTGACTAGCTAAGTTGGGAAGAGAAATGATACAGTAATTTATTTTATAAAAAATAAAAAAGTTCTTAACCGTTGATCAATAAAGGGTAAAGGTGTCATTTTAACATGTAGCAGGTTAAAAGGAAACTTTATATCGAGAGTATTTTGATTGATATCCCAAATTATGCAATAATTTAAGATTAAATTAAGGATATGATTGATATCCCTAATTTAGGCGTTAATTTTGCACTAATTTAGGCATTAATTTTAGGAATTTTAGAATTTCTCTAATTTAGGCATTAATTTAAATTTTAGGAATTTTAGAAATAATACTATTTCTAAATATGTTGAATTTAAATATTAAATATTAAATATTTAAATTCAAAAAATTAAATTTAAATTAGAGGAATTTTGTAATTATTATTTAAAAAAATTAATGTGAGTAAATATTTAAATTCAACATATTTAATATGTTTAAGAAATTTTTAAATTTTTCTAGTTTAGACATTAATTTTGTATCACTAACTTAAAAAAAATTTGAATGTAGGTAAAAAAATTTAAATTCAACATATGTAATATGTGAAAAAAAAATTAAAATTTTTCTAATTTAGACATTAATTAATTTTGTATTTGTCACGCCCCGTCGGACCTTTAACACCAACTAGGTGGAAAGGATAACCGCACGGGCGCACGCCGAAAGGATAGAGTCTCCTCTACCCGCCCAAGGCGCCACAACACAAGCATATCCACGATATTCCAACTAGGAACGGAGTACAAGAGTTGCACAAGGAAAGCATCAACATAAAGAAGTTCTACTTCTATTACATCACATTTGCACATTTATACATGTCTAATTTTTTTTCTTTTCTTTCATTCATATTCTATACATCAAGTTCCAAAACTATGGAATTTACAAGTTGCATACATTTAATAAAAACCCATATGCTATCATTGTCCAAAACTAGGGGTACAACTCTATGTAACACCAAAATGGAAGGACCGCTATCTACAGAGCCAAACCCTTACCTCGCTCCGCCGCCTCACTCGCGGAAGGATCTGAAAAACGTGGGGTGAGAACTATAAACATAGTTCCCAGTGGGTAAGGCCACCCAAGAGAGAAGCTCGACCCACCAGGTCCAAAGAAACTCCATAAGCATAAGTTAGATCTCAAATAACTATGCATACAAATATTTACATGCTTGTAAATAAACATAAAGGATGCAACCAAATAAAATGTCAACTTTCATTTTCTCCTAGGTTCATCCTATATCTCATGTTGACCAAGTTCAACTACTTGTCATTTATTTATGGTATCGGAGTCGCCGCATCACCATAATGGTTCTCAACCAAAGCGGAATCGCCGCAAGTGTTGGGCACCGGGCAATGGAATCGCCATCCCCATCATGGTCCCAACCTCCAAGGAGTGAAATTGTCATCTCCTTCTTCGGGTAGTGAAATCGTCGCATACCCGGGAAAGCGAAATCGTCGCGTACCCCGTTCCATCACCGCCATCACGTGGCACGGGTAGCGAAATCGTCCCGTACCCGGGATAGCGAAATCGTCGCGTACCCCAATCCATCACCACCAACACGTGGCACGGGTAGCGAAATCGTCGCGTACCCGGCATAGCGAAATCGTCGCATACCCCAATCCATCACCGCCAACACGTTGCACGGGTAGCGAAATCGTCGCATACCCGGGATAGCGAAATCGTCGCGTACCCCAATATTCACATTTCACACTTGCCAACCTAAGTCCAATGGCCCTAGGTTCAAGTCACCAAGTCTCACCTATGTTCAATGACACTATGTTTACTTTACATTCTCTACCTAGGTTCCGTGACACTATGTTCCAATTTCATGTTCCAACCTATGTTCAATGACACTAGGTTCCAATCTCTTGTTCCAACCTATGTTCAATGACACTAGGTTCCATTCTCATGTTCCAACCTATGTTCAATGACACTAGGTTCCATTTGCACTTTTCAACCTATGTTCCTAAACACTAGGTTCTAATTCATACATACAATCACATAACAAGTATAGATAATAAGGATATACTTGAATTCATTAACATGCAAGATGAGCCCATGGCTTAATTTATCATGATTCTCATTTTGCCAACATGCAAATTCTAGGGTTACACACTTTCACACCATTTTATTTTCAAATGGTTATTTATCCTAGACATGAAAGTGATCTAATCACTTCGGTAAACACAAACCCACCTCAAGAGCTTCCAATTTCTTGAATTCTTTGAGCTCCTAAGTCTTCAAGCCTAGAGTTCTTGCTTTAACCCAAACTTCTACAAGAAAATGGTTCGTTACTCATTACGAACCCATAAATCAACTCGATACTTGAAATCAATTGTTCTAACATGATTTCCTATGCCTCAATTATAATTCCCGAAGGTCCAAATATTTTTAGAACCTCCCATGGCAAAAACCCTCATTTCACCTAGGTTTCACATGCATGCATATAGAACCCCGAAATTTCTTGGCCAATCTCCACGTTTTGTGGTTTAAATTGCCTAGGGTTTCCAAAAACCTCAAAATACTAGATCAATTCCAAGGTTTGAACCCAAATCATGAGGAACTCACCTTAGCCACGAGTTCCCCAAGCTCCTACTTGCACCAAGAAGCCTCTTCTCCACTTTGGAAATCTTTTCCAAGCTCAATCCACTCTTTTCTCCAAACTTTGGAGAGATCTCTAGAGAGAGAAAGTGAGAGAGATAGAGAGGAGAAGTAGAGGAGGAAGAAAATGAAAAGAGGAGGTTGTCTCAGCCCTTCATATACCCCTACACATGTGAAAATACCATTTTACCCCCCTCACATTTCACTACACACAGCCACCCAAAGCTGGCATTTCGCAATACTGCATTCCGGTACCCACACTGGCGTACCGGTATACGAGTGTTAGTTCCGGTATGCCGCGAGGAATTCCGCAAAATCCGAGAGCTGAATTTTCAGATTCTGCCATCGCATTTCGGTTCCGGTATGTCACACTCCATACCGGAACTAATCGCTTCAGTACCGGTATGGACACATCCATACCGGAATCCACTGCAGACTTAACAAGTTTGGCAGTTTTGACTTTTCGAAGTCCGTTTTCGCGCCTCATTTGCGCCGAAAACACTCGCACAAGCTCCAAACATGGCCGAAGCCACACTCATAGCCTCTCATGCCACTTTCCCACCGGAACTCCACAATTTATAGAAGTTCGGTACGACACACTGAAGTTCAGTGTACTACAGTATCACTATTTAAAAAAATGTCACGCCCCGCCTTCCCTTTAACACCAACTAGGTGGAAAGGATAACCGCACGGGCGCATGCCCCAGACCCGCCGAACGGATAGAGCCTCTTCTACCCGCCCAAGGCGTCACAACACAAGCTTATCCACGAGGTTCCAACTAGGAACGGAGTACAAGAGTTGCACAAGGAAAGCATCAACATAAAGAAGTTCTACTTCTATTACATCACATTGCACATTTATACATGCCTAAATTTTCTTTTCTTTCTTTTCATTCCATACACCATGTTCCAAAACTATGGAATACATAAGTTTCATACATGTAATGGAAATCCCCTATACTATCCAAGTCCAAGACTAGGGGTACAACTCTATGTATCACCAAAATAGAAGGGCCGCTATCTAAAGAGCTAAATCCTTGCCTCGCTCCACCGCCTCACTCGCGGAAGGACCTGAAAAACATGGGGTGAGAACTATAAACATAGTTCCCAGTGGGTAAGGCCACCCAAGAGAGAAGCTCGACCCACCAGGTCCAAAGAAACACCATATGCATAAGTTAGATCACAAATAACTATGCAAGAAATATTTACATGCTTGTAAATAAACATAAAGGATGCAACCAAATGAAATGTAAATTATCATTCTCTCCTAGGTTCATCCTATATTTCACATTGACCAAGTTCAACTACTTGTCATTTACTTATGGTTTCGGAATCGCCGTCTCACCATAATAGTTCCAACATTCAAGGAGTGAACTCGTCACCTCCTAGTTCGAGTAGCGAACTCGTCGCATACTCGGGATAACAAAATCGTCGCATACCCCATCTGAACACCGCCATCACATGGCATGGGTAGCGAACTCGTCGCATACCCGGGATAGCAACCTCGTCGCACATCCCATTTCAACACCGCCATCACATGGCATGGGTAGCGAACTCGTCGCATACCCGGGATAGCAACCTCGTCGCACATCCCGTTTCAACACCGCCAACTCATGGCATGGGTAGCGAACTCGTCGCATACCCGGGATAGCAACCTCGTCGCACATCCCGTTTCAACACCGCCAACTCATGGCATGGGTAGCGAACTCGTCGCATACCCGGGATAGCAACCTCGTCGCACATCCCATTTCAACACCGCCAACTCATGGCATGGTAGCGAAATCGTCGCATACCCGGGATAGCAAAATCGTCGCACATCCCGTTGTTCACATTTTACACTTGCCAACCTAAGTCTCACGACCTTAGGTTCAAGTCACTAAGTCTCACCTATGTTCAATAACACTAGGTTTACTTTCTCATTCTCAACCTAGGTTCCATGATTCTAGGTTCCAATCTCATGTCCAACCTATGTTCAATAACACTAGGTTCCAATCTCATGTTCCAACCTATGTTCAATAACACTAGGTTCTATTCATACATGCAACCATATAACAAGTATAGATAATAGAAATATAGTTGAATTCTATAACATGCAATAGGAGCTCATGGCTCTACCTATCATGATTTTTATCTTTGCCAACATGCAAGTTCTAGGGTTCACAACACATACTATTTTATCTTTAAATGGATATTTACCCTAGACATGGAAGTGACCTAATCACTTCGGTAAACACAAACCCACCTCAAGAGCTTCCGAATTCTTGTATTCTTCAAGCCCCTAAGTGTCCAAGCCTTGAGTTCTTGTTTCAACCCAAGCTTCTACAAGAAAACGGTTCGTTACTCGTTATGAACCCTTAATTCAACTCAATACATGAAATCAAGTGTTCTAACATGATTTCCAATGCCTCAATTGCAATTCCCGAAGGTCCAAATATTTTTAGAACCTCCCAAGACAAAAACCCTCATTTAACCTAGGTTTCACATGCATGCATGTAGAACCTCAAAATTTCTTGGCCAATCACATTTTGTGTTTTAGATTGCCTAGGGTTCCCAAAAACCTCATTTCAAAGGATTAAATCCAAGGTTTGAACACAAAACATGAGGAACTAACCTTAACCACGAGTTCCCCAAGCTTCTTCTTGCACCAAGAAGCTTCTTTTCACCTTTGGAAGCCTTTTCCAAGATCAATCCACCCTTTTCTCCATGTTTTGGAGAGATCTCTAGAGAGAAAAAGTGAAGGAGATGGAGAGGAGAAGTGGAGGAGGAAGATGACTGAGAAAGGGGGAGAGGGTCTCAGCTCTTCATACACCCCCAACACATGTGAAAAGACTGTTTTGCCCCTCTCCACAATTAACACCCTCAACCAGCCAAAACTGAAATTTCGTAACACTGTATACCAGTATGTGCATGTGCATACCGGTATACGGGTGTTAGTTCCGGTATACCCCGGAGGATTCCGCAGAACCCGAGAGCTGGGTTTTCGGTTTCGACCATCGCATTCCGGTATACCTCATCACATACCGGTACTAATCACTTCAGTACCGGTATGGAGGTCCACATACTGGTATCCACTGCAGACTTCACAAGTTCAACAGTTTTAATATTTCGAAGTCCGTTTTTGCGCCTCGTTTGCGCCGAAAACACTTCACACCAGTCCCAAACTTGGCCGAAGCCTCACATATAGCCTCTCATGCTATTTTTCCACCGGAACTCCACAATTTGTAGAAGTTCGGTACGATGCACTGAAATTCAGTGTACTACATTCCTCCCCCCTTTAAGAGAGTTTCGACCGCGAAACTAAATCATACCTCAGCTGGACTCAGCGAAGAGGTAAGGAAACCGCTCCTTCATCGAGCTTTCCAATTCCCATGTAGCTTTGCGCTCACCGTGATTCGTCCATTGTACCTTTACATAAGGAATTTCACGGTTTCTCAAACTTTTCACCTTGCGATCCATGATACACAAGGGAAATTCCTCATAAGTCATATTATCGGCACATACTCGAGGATGTGCGCTGGGTCATACATATACTTGCGGAGCGTCGATACATGGAACACATTGTGTATCCCCGCAAGTTTCGGAGGAAAAGCTAGCCGATATGCCACGGATCCCACACGCTCCAAAACCTCATAAGGTCCAATGTAACGGGGACTCAACTTACCCCGAACACCAAATCGTTTCACCCCTCTCATGGGTGACACTTTCAAGAAGACGCGGTCTCCTACCGCGACTTCTAAATCTCGTCGACGTCGATCCGCATAACTCTTTTGTCTAGATTGCGCCGTCGATAAGCGTTCGCGTGCCAAGCGGACATTTTCCTCCGCTTCACGCAACACATCCGGTCCTAAGACCCTTCTCTCGCCGACTTCACTCCAATGAATAGGAGAGCGGCATTTTCTTCCATACAAGGCCTCAAACGGTGCCATACCGATGCTAGATTGATAGCTATTATTGTAAGCAAATTTAGCCATCGGCAAATGAGTAGGCCATGCACCATTGAAGTCCAACACACACGCTCGTAGCATATCCTCCAAAATCTGAATTGTCCTTTCCGATTGACCGTCAGTTTGAGAATGAAATGCCGAACTGAAATCGAGCCGTGTACCCAAAGCTTCTTGCAAGCTTTTCCAAAAATACGATGTGAAACGGGGATCTCGATCTGAAACTATCGAGGTCGGGACCCCGTGCAACCGCATAATCTCGTCCAGGTAGACTTGTGCTAACTTGTCTCCCGACCAAGTGGTGTGGATTGGCAAAAAGTGTGCCGACTTTGACAAACGATCCACCACCACCCAAATCGCGTCGTGGCCACCTAGCGATCGAGGTAGGCCCACAACGAAGTCCATTGCTATGTTCTCCCACTTCCAAACTAGAATGGGTAACCCTTGCAATTTTTTCGCCGGAAAGCAACGCTCGGCCTTCACCTGTTGGCATACTAAGCATTGTGTCACAAAGTGTCCAACATCAAGTTTCATCCCCGGCCACCAATAATATAATTTAAGATCCTTGTACATTTTGGTGCCGCCCGGGTGAATCGCATAGGGAGAAGTATGAGCTTCTTTCAAGATCTCCCCACGAATGTTCTCAACTTTTGGTACGCACAATCGATTTCGGAATCGCATTGCGCCCTTCGAGTCTACATGAAACTCACCGGCGCGCCCGCTCTCGATAGCACCCCGTATCTTTTGGAGTTCCGGATCACCGGATTGCTTTTCTTTTATTTGCTCCAACAAGGTCGGCCACACATCGAGATTCATGAGTCTAGCGGGGACGCCCGGGGCCACGATCTCCAAGTCAAACCGGCCCATTTCCTTGATCAACGGCATTTGTCCCGTCATCTCAATTTCGAAGTTCTCCACGGATTTTCTACTGAGCGCATCGGCCACCACATTGGCTCTACCGGGGTGGTACAAGATGGTTAAGTCGTAATCCTTTATCAACTCCAACCATCACCGCTGCCTCAAATTCAACTCCTTTTGAGTGAATAAGTACTTTAAGCTTTTGTGATCCGTGTAAACCTCACAATGTTCCCCGTACAAATAGTGTCTCCACAACTTAAGTGCGAAGACCACTGCTGCAAGCTCTAGGTCGTGGGTGGGGTAATTCTGCTCATAGCTCTTCAGCTGTCGAGAGGCATATGCTATTACTTGTCCTCTTTGCATAAGCACACACCCAAGACCACGCCGTGATGCATCACTATACACCACAAAGCCCTCCCCCGCAATCGACAAGGCGAGAACCGGAGCCGAAGTCAACCTTTCCTTTAGCTCCTTAAAGCTTTGGTCGCATTCCTCGCTCCAAACATATTTGGCTCCCTTGCGGGTAAGACGCGTTAGTGGACCGGAAATTTTTGAAAATCCCTCCACGAACCGCCGATAGTACCCCGCGAGACCCAAAAAGCTTGGTACTTCCGTGACATTGGTCGGACGAGGCCAATCCTTGATTGCCTCAACTTTCATAGAGTCCACCGATACTCCTTCCGCGGAGATCACATGACCCAAGAAAGCGACCTCACGAATCCAAAATTCGCACTTCTTCAACTTGGCGAACAACTTGTTCTCTCGGAGAACTTGAAGCACAATCTTTAGGTGCTCTTTATGTTCCTCTTCACTTCGAGAGTAAACAAGAATATCATCTATGAACACAACCACAAATTGATCCAATAGTGGTTTGAACACACGGTTCATTAAATCCATGAACGCCGCCGGGGCATTGGTAAGCCTGAAAGGCATAACCGTGAATTCATAGTGTCCATACCGCGTCCTAAATGCGGTCTTATGCACATCCTCCGGTTTGATCTTCAATTGGTGATAACCGGATTGCAAATCAATCTTTGAATACACCTGAGACCCTTGCAACTGATCGAACAAGTCATCAATTCGGGGTAACGGGTACTTATTCTTGACGGTCACTTTATTCAACTCGCGGTAATCTACACATATCCGCAGCGAACCGTCTTTTTTCCGCACAAATAGAATAGGGGCTCCCCAAGGTGACACACTTGGCTTTACGAAACCCTTGTCCATCAAATCTTGCAATTGTGCTTTCAATTCCTTTAGTTCCGTGGGTGCCATCCTGTACGGGGCCTTAGAGATCGGCGCCGTACCCGGGAGCAAATCGATCACGAATTCTATTTCCCGATCCGGTGGCATTCCGGGCAACTCCGTCGGAAACACATCCGGGAACTCTTGGACTATAGGAATGTCCTCGAGCCCCAACACTTCCTTTCGGTCATCCACTACCGTCGCCAAGTAGGCAATGCAACCACTAGCAAAAAGCTTCCTTGCTTGCGACGTGGACACCATTGACGCAAAGAGCGAACTCTTGCACCCACGGTACACAAACTCCTTGTACCCGGGTTCTTTAAACCTCACTGTCCGGCTCTCACAATCAATAGTAGCGTGATATCTCAAGAGCCAATCCATCCCTAGGATCAAATCATACTCGTTCATTCGATTTAACACCAGCAAATTAGCTGGCATGATCCAGTTTTCAACCCTCACGGGGCAGTCTACACACGCGTGATGTACGCAAAAGGTGTGTTCAGGTACTTGCACAGTTTTTGCATGTGTGGCATCTACAATTTCTATTCCATGTGCAATAGCAAATGATCGAGCAATGAATGAATGCGATGCACCAGTATCAAACAAGGCTCTACATCGAATGCCTTTAATTAACACAATATCTGCCACGACGTCATCCTGGGCAGAAGGCTCCTCCACCTGTGAGGCGAATACCCGTCCACTGGGCGCTGGCCGCTGGCCCTCCACTGGTCTCGGCGGCTGAGTACGACCTGCCGACATCGCCGCTGGTGGGATGCCCGCAAGCTGCCTCGGTGGTGCAAATGTCGATGCCGACGACGGTGCTCGGCCATCATCCATCGGGCAGTTGTACCGCATGTGACCCGGCTGTCCGCACTTGTAGCACCGGCCCTCACGATAATCACATTGCTGAGGGTTGTGAGGGCCGCTACAAATCGGGCACTAGGTTGAGGGTCGGTTCCGCCGGGACCCTCGCGATTGGTTTTGCGACTGCGAGTGCTTCGGGGGTCGCTTTGAGCTAGATTGCCCACCCGAGCCACCCGCTGGTCGCTTCTTTTCCTTTTCTTTATCTTTCTCTTTTTCTCTCCCCCAAGACTCGCGCTCCTCACGCGCACATGCATTCCCGTGCTCCACCCAAAGAGCACGGTCCAAGACCTCCGCAAAGGTCTGTAGCTTAAGGGCGTGCACCGCCCGAAAGATCTCCGGTCGAAGTCCGCGCACGAAACAGTCGACCTTGTCCAACTCTCCGCGGACAACGTGCGGTACACAATTAATGAAGTACGAGAACTCCCTCTCGTACTCGCGCACGGTGCGGTTCCCTTGTTTCAACTTACGGAACCTTTCTTGAAGTTTCCTTTTCTCGCTATCGAGGAAGTAGGCGGCAAATACCATACCCCGAAACTCCTCCCATGTCGGTGGCGGAAGGCTAGAGAGTCGATCACGTCGGACTCCCTTCCACCACACCTTCGCCGATCGCTCTAAACAATGAGCGGCGAAGTGCACCTTGTCCCTCTCCAAGGTATACAAATCCTCGAAGAGCGTCTCCAATGCGTCAATCCACGTTTCCACGTCCCATGGATCTACGTTCTCCCCGCTAAAGATAGGCGGGTTGAACTTCTTGAACCTCATGAGAGCCGCAAGTGCGCGCTCTCGCTCCGCATCCTGCATCTCAGAGTCGGGCATAGGAGTACCCGACCCACCGGCTACAATCGGTGATGCCGGTGGCGCCACAGCCGGCGCCGGTGTCACCTCCTCGGCCGGTGCCGAAGCAGAGGCCGGAGGTACTCCCAACCTCTCCTCCCTAATCGCAGCCGCTTGCTGCGCCATCTCGTCATGGAGCTTTTTAATTTGCTCATCCTGTCGCTGCATGGCTTCGGCCTATCGCCGAACTACGCCCATCAACTCGGTCAACTCATTACGAAGACCCGAGTTCTCGCCCTCCCCGAGTTGTTTGGGAGCCGCGCTCGATTCTCCGAGCCCAGCCCTCGTAGGAGGCCGTCCACGTACCATTATCTCCTAAAAATACAACAACTTTGGTCATTTCATGACATTTAAAGTCATTCGCAACACTATACTTCACGAAAATAAACGTGAACCCAATCTAGGCGAAAGTCACACAAGGGTCCTTATTCCCCTCACTTGGTTTCATGTTGTCGGCCGCCAACATGAACACTCTTGGCGAAGAATAAGACACACCTCGAATCTACCTCTATTTCTAACTAGAGGTATAAGGATATAACCCAATCTCTTTTCTTTCGCCACATCAAAGATCTCGTCACTCACGAGCCTACACTCCTAGGGACTTTTCCATCCTAGGATTTCTTAGGTCCACCTAGACCGTTTCTATTCTCTGATACCACCTCAGTCTGTCACGCCCCGCTGGGCCTTAAATAACCAACTAGGTGGAAAGGATAACCGCACGGACGCATGCCCCAGACCCGCCGAACGGATAGAGCCTCTTCTAACCGCCCAAGGCGTCACAACACAAGCTTATCCACGAGGTTCCAACTAGGAACGGAGTACAAGAGTTGCACAAGGAAAGCATCAACATAAAGAAGTTCTACTTCTATTACATCACATTGCACATTTATACATGCCCAAATTTTCTTTTCTTTCTATTCATTCCATACACCATGTTCCGAAACTATGGAATACATAAGTTTCATACATGTAATGGAAATCCCCTATACTATTCAAGTCCAAGACTAGGGGTACAACTCTATATATCACCAAAATGGAAGGGCCGCTATCTAGAGAGCTAAACCCTTGCCTCGCTCCGCCGCCTCACTCGCGGAAGGACCTGAAAAATGTGAGGTGAGAACTATAAACATAGTTCCCAGTGGGTAAGACCACCCAAGAGAGAAACTGTCACGCCCCGGGTTACCTCTTCCCAGGCGCATGACCAGATCCGCCGCATACACAGTATTTCTACCATGTATACGAAGCGAAACAACATCCACAATAAACACACAGAGCTAAAGGTATCAACAGAGCTGCTATATAAATATATCAAAAGATCACTGTACATACATCATCCATAACTCTCACATATAACTCTCATATACAACACTGATATCACAATCACACTGTATGTACAGACTCAACCATCTATCCAAAATGGGTATACTTCTAGCCAAGTATCCGGGGAATAGCTCTACCCGACGGTCTCCTTTCCGCGCTCAGTATGCACAACTGGGGAAGAAGACTCTGCAAAAAGATGTCACCAATGGGTGTGAGAACTACTATCAATCAAGTAGTCCTCAGTGGGTACCGCCACCAGCCTCAGCGGTCTGCCCACTAAGTCCTCAATCTCAAGAGATAAGTATAGAGCAATAAAAGAGTAGGAGATATGCTACCACTACTATGCACAAAGCTCACTGTCAGTATGAATACAAATGAACTGAATATACCAAATGAGGACTATCATACACAATACAATACCTGCGAACCAGCTAGTACAGGAACCCCATCTGTACCTAGCTCTCGCCATACAATACCTCTCAATACCATACCTGCGGCCTGATCCCGCTCAACACAATAGGGAGCTGCTCAACACAATAGGGAGCCCAACTAGGACAGGAACACCATCTGTCACTAGTTCCTCGTACAATCCTCTGTACGGAACATGCCAACTCTAGAGTGGTACTCGTGGGAGCGACCCAACCGAGCAAAGTACAACCATAGTAACGCCAAGCACCAGCAGGTATATGATCGACACGACTGGGTCAACAAAGGATCATGTGCCCTCGGCACCTCAACGGATAGTCAACAAGTAAGACCCAATCAACTCTCACAAAGAACCACGTGCCCTTGGCACAAACAATGCTCCAGTGCTCACAATCATCTCAACTCTACCACAAAGAGGAGGCTCTCAACTCTACCACAAAGAGGAGGTACAACAACATAGCACGAGCCACAACATGATCACCTACACTACATGCACAACAACTGGTACAAGGAATCAACAGAATAGGTGTAGGTCCAATCATGCAACAAGGATTCAAAGAAATGCATGCTCACATACATATCATTAGCACATCTAAGATCATAACAAGCCCATGCAGTCTATAGATCAGTCTCAACCTAACATGGCATCTCTACATAATCTTAGCATGGCATACTATCATAATCCCAATAACATAATCCAATATCCACATATCATAATCCAATCATGCTAACATAATCCAAACAACATCATATCATATTATGCTAACATGAGATAAAACACGTAGGAGGAAGTCCACTGAATCTACAAACATCAACCCACCTCACAAGCTAATCCAACCACGGTGGGGAAAGAACAGTATCCTCAGATCCAACCCTCCAGATAACGCACTCCGGCAGCACCCCGATCTGTCAAAACCTCCAAGGAAACTGCTATCTCCAGCAGAATAACAGCTCAGCACCAGATCAGATCAGCAGAATAGAGGAGAGCAAGCAGGGTTACAAACTATGCCAACATATGGCCCTAAACCCACTTTCTCTCTCTAGAAACAGGGATCTCGGAGTGGAAATGCACCAAAAACCATCAGGGACTCGCCTATTTATAGGCTGCCAAAAGTCCACATTCGGGCGCCCACTTCCCAACTTCCGGGCGTCCGGAAATCCTGCCGTACAGGTGTCGTCGTGTGCTCAAGCGGTCGGTCGACGGTCAGCAGGCGGTGGGGCGGCGTGTCTCCGGCGATCGACACGTGTCCTGCGTCGCGACACGTGGCCTTCCACGTCATGGCCACAACCGGATCCTCAATCCGGGCGTCCGGTTCATGCATCCAGATCCGATTTCCGTCGGCCACAACCGGATCGTCCACAAAGTGCAACCGGGTCCAGAACATTCGGGCGTCCACAACCTCACTTCCGGGCGCCCGAATCCCGCCAAGTCCAGAAACCCTAAATCTCAAAATTTTCCGAGTACTACAGAAGCTCGACCCACCAGGTCCAAAGAAACACCATATGCATAAGTTAGATCACAAATAACTATGCAAGAAATATTTACATGCTTGTAAATAAACATAAAGGATGCAACCAAATGAAATGTAAATTATTATTCCTCCTAGGTTCATCCTATATTTCACATTGACCCAGTTCAACTACTTGTCATTTACTTATGGTTTCGGAATCGCCGTCTCATCATAATAGTTCCAACATTCAAGGAGTGAACTCGTCACCTCCTAGTTCGAGTAGCGAACTCGTCGCATACTCGGGATAGCAAAATCGTCGCATACCCCATCTCAACACCACGATCACATGGCATGGGTAGCGAACTCGTCGCATACCCGGGATAGCAACCTCGTCGCACATCCCATTTCAACACCGCCATCACATGGCATGGGTAGCGAACTCGTCGCATACCCGGGATAGCAACCTCGTCGCACATCCCGTTTCAACACCGCCAACTCATGGCATGTGTAGCGAACTCGTCGCATACCCGGGATAGCAACCTCGTCGCACATCCCGTTTCAACACCGCCAACTCATGGCATGGGTAGCGAACTCGTCGCATACCCGGGATATCAACCTCGTCGCACATCCCGTTTCAACACCGCCAACTCATGGCATGGTAGCGAAATCGTCGCATACCCGGGATAGAAAAATCGTCGCACATCCCGTTGTTCACATTTTACACTTGCCAATCTAAGTCTCATGACCTTAGGTTCAAGTCACTTAGTCTCACCTATGTTCAATAACACTAGGTTTACTTTCTCATTCTCAACCTAGGTTCCATAACTCTAGGTTCCAATCTCATGTCCAACCTATGTTCAATAACACTAGGTTCCAATCTCAAGTTCCAACCTATGTTCAATAACACTAGGTTCTATTCATACATGCAACCATATAACAAGTATAGATAATAGAAATATACTTGAATTCTATAACATGCAATAGGAGCTCATGGCTCTACCTATCATGATTTTTATCTTTGCCAAAATGCAAGTTCTAGGATTCACAACACATACCATTTTATCTTTAAATGAATATTTACCCTAGACATGGAAGTGACCTAATCACTTCGGTAAACACAAACCCACCTCAAGAGCTTCCGAATTCTTGTATTCTTCAAGCCCCTAAGTGTCCAAGCCTTGAGTTCTTGTTTCAACCCAAACTTCTACAAGAAAACGGTTCGTTACTCGTTACGAACCCTTAATTCAACTCAATACACGAAATCAAGTGTTCTAACATGATTTCCAATGCCTCAATTGTAATTCCCGAAGGTCCAAATATTTTTAGAACCTCCCAAGAAAAAAACCCTCATTTAACCTAGGTTTCACATGCATGCATGTAGAACCTCAAAATTTCTTGGCCAATCTCCACATTTTGTGTTTTAGATTGCCTAGGGTTCCCAAAAACCTCATTTCAAATGATTAAATCCAAGGTTTGAACCCAAAACGTGAGGAACTAACCTTAACCACGAGTTTCCCAAGCTTCTTCTTGCACCAAGAAGCTTCTTTTCTCCTTTGGAAGCCTTTTTCAAGATCAATCCACCCTTTTCTCCAAGTTTTGGAGAGATCTCTAGAGAGAGAAAGTGAAGGAGATGGAGAGGAGAAGTGGAGGAGGAAGATGACTGAGAAAGGGGGAGAGGGTCTCAGCCCTTCATACACCCCCAACATATGTGAAAAGACTGTTTTGCCCCTCTCCACAATTAACACCCTCAACCAGCCAAAACTGGAATTTCGTAACACTGTATACCGGTATGTGCATGTGCATACCGGTATACGGGTGTTAGTTCCGGTATACCCCGGAGGATTCCGCAGAACCCGAGAGCTGGGTTTTCGGTTTCGACCATCGCATTCCGGTATATCTCATCACATACCGGTACTAATCACTTCAGTATCGGTATGGAGGTCCACATACCGAAATCCACTGCAGACTTCACAAGTTCAGCAGTTTTAACTTTTCGAAGTCCGTTTCCGCGCCTCATTTGCGCCGAAAATACTTCACACCAGTCCCAAACTTGGCCGAAGCCTCACATATAGCCTCTCATGCTATTTTTCCACCGGAACTCTACAATTTGTAGAAGTTCGGTACGATGCACTGAAATTCAGTGTACTACAAAAAAATTGAATGTGTGTAATTGATTAGGAATATAGAGTATAATTCAAATTTGTTCTTAGAATAAAATTGTATGTGCTAAATTTATTCCAATTTTAATACTATAAATTAATCTTTTAAAATAATGAGATCATGTATCATAATTTAAAATATAAGCTGAAAATAAATTTGAAGGTTATAACCTAAAAAGTATAGAAACCTCCTATAAATCTAAATAGTATAGTGTAATTTAAACTTATTAATGAATAAATTTAGAGTGTATAATTTAAATTTTAAGGTTATATTAAATCTCCACTATAGAGTTTTACTAGATTAAACAAAATTAGGGTTGTAGATAAATTAAATAAATCTATATAGTCGATAAATTAGGACTGTAGATAAATTATATCAATCCCAAAATCAAATCCAAACCCGAAGATCCGAACTCGAAATAATTATTTCTGTTTACTATATTTCAAAATATATTATATTATATCTAAATTTTTTAAATATAAATTCAAGACTATGATGTCAAATAATTTGAAAGTTCCTCATATAAAAATGACGAGATATATGTGGATGGAGAGAAAAGATAGAGAGAGAAAATGAAAACAGAGAGATAAGAGAGATTTAGGTAATATACTGGAGGTAAAATTACTTAATTATTCATGTATTAAAAGATCAAAGTATTTATTTTTGTGGTATCTCGTAACCGGTATCTATCTCTAAGTGACCGGCTATAACAGATCACAACTTAAAAGAAATTAAATCTAAGCCGTAGAATAGAAATAAATGAACGGTATTGAAAAATAGCAAGTATAGAAGCGTTACTCACATAGAAAATACCTCTCGAAATGGGGTTTGATCTCTCATTTGTCTAAAAAATTTCTTTTCTTGAACGTCTAGTCTCGCTTGTTTTGCTTCCTTTTGGTTAAGAATAGTGCACACTATCCTTGGAATAGGTGCATGGGGCATGGTTGGTTAACTATGGCTTAGTAATAGGAAATGTTATCGAAAAAATATTTAATACCCCACCTTTTAGTCTCATACCAAACTGGAATTAATAGAATACACTCTAGTCCCAAAAGAGACGAGTAGAGTTAGTGAACTACACCGGTCCCAAGCATCATCTAGGGACATACATCCAACCATGCCACGGAACATAAAAAAATCCAAAAATCCCACTCCGGGTGGGGACAAATTGATGGTTATATTAATCCATCTGCTTGAAGACGCCAGCATGTAGCTTTCACCTCAAGAAGTGCTTCCTGTTAGTTATATGTCCAAAAATTAATTTGGTGACACTAGCTTAAGAGTATTTATATATTAATTATTTATAATTCATAATATAAGGATAGATATTCTATTCATGTCTATTGTATAGTAGTACAATATTGACGTGAATTGTCGATAGGGTCTTTGTTTGAGAAGACATATTTCTAAAAGTTAAGAATTTGAGATATGTACTTTTCTATACGAAACTCTTTAAATGCTCCTAACCAGAGAAATATTACAGGGACGGTGATATTCCGGATAGGCCGGTATATGTCATATTTCTAATTGAGGTGACGAATCTCAAGTCACTAGTGTAGAGACACTAGAACAATCGTACATGTGCTTGTTAGAGAACAAGTACACTGAGCGTGACCATTTAGTTGAATAGTCATATGGTTCCATACTCGCCAGTGACAATTTTATTGCTACAGTTGTGTGCCTCAGACCTGAGGCGTCATAGTTGCTTCACGTATAGGTTAATACCGTTTGACAGTACTAATACTTAGACTCTAGTCTATGATCGGTACTAATTGGCTATAGTAATTTATACGGAGAGGCATGTGAATGCGCAATAAAAAAACTAACACTCTCAATGATGAGGGAAAACGTCCTATACAGTCTATCGGACTTGATTCGAAAAATTCCTGACCAGAATACATGGTATGTGGAAAGAGTTTCCAACTGTGTTACTATATTGAGTTGATTTCGAATATTCTAATCTTATGGTCGAATAATAAGATTTGGCGAATAACCATGACCTTAGTTCGATTGGGACATTGTATATATATTGGAAGAAATTAATCACACGACAACTGTAAGCGAAAAGGTTGATTCTTCATCACCATTCTGAATTGCCGTGATGTACTTCTAGGTGTCACTCACGGACGGTTTGAGAATATGAATGATTCGAATTGAATTGTTCTTATTTATCGATTAGAAGAGTTTTAATTAAATATCAAAGAGTTTGATGTTGAGCTCCACTGCCGAATGGTAATGAACTTATGTCGTCACACACATTAGGAATTGTGTGTATCCGAATCGTATGGGTAAGAGTCGTTCACTAAAAAATTTAGTGTAAGCGATGAAGATAAGAGAAAGCTTCTTAATTAAATTAGATTTAATTATTCAACTCGGTTATTCATGATAATCCTAATTAGATTAGGATCTTAGGATCAGTTTGAGAATTATGCGCGAGATTTAAATTTATCCCTAATTGGATCGGTGGATAATATTTAATCATAAAAGATACTTAAATGAGATTTAAATATTTAGTAAGTAGTCTTATCGGATAAAAATAAAATTAGATAAGATCTAATTAAATATAGAAAGATTAATATTTATCTCTTGGATTAGAGAATAATTAAATATTCGTAATATCTTATGAAATAAGATTTTAATTGAATTTGATTTAGTTGGATAAGTATGAATATTTAATTATATTGGAGAAAGCAAATCTTAATAGATAAAATTTTATGAAATAGGATTTTATATATACATATATAGATTTATATGTATATACGAGTATGTGAAATATTAAAAAAAAAAATGAGGCGGATTGAGGGCACCTTAATTAAGGTGCCATTAATTAGATGCATAATGGCGTTTGATGTATATACAATAGAGATCAATCTCTCTCCAATTTCTCTCCCGCATGTGTGTTTCTCCTCGATCGACTTCTCTATTCTTCATCGACTAATGAATCATGAAGGGATTGCTAGCACCGTCCAGATGATCCGTGACTCATCCAGTTCGTGAGACGAAGATCGATCGGATATGTGCCGATTCCGTGTGGATACGCATAGAGGCCGGACAAGTGTGCGGCTATACCAGAACCTTAGAGCAAAGATCGAAGTATACAATACCAACCGTACTGTAAATCAAGAAACCTTAACTGGTCCATGGTAAGATCTCTAAACATAAAGAGTTTTGTTTAGATTAATTTTTTGCATAGTAACATGAGAATGATCCGTCGACACTGGATTGATTTATTGATTTTCGGTTTCCATATGTGATATGTAGTTAGTTTCCGAAAAATTTAAAATGTAAAATTATCTTTTGCGCTGTATTTTTTTTTGGTGCCGGTTAATTTCCAACACTTCCAAATTCCTCTTAGAAGTCATTTGGTTGCACATTCCTATGTGCACCTTGCAGGTGCAGTATGTACACGCACGCTGTAGGTGCAGTTTGTATCCGGTTACGCCTGTTTTCCAAGCGCAATACGTGATGTTTCTTAGACTGGAGCGAAACTAAGCTGGGCCGACTGGCTCTAGCCGAGTCTGATTTTGGGTCGGCTTAATGCTGGCCAGCCTGCTCTCGGTGTAAGCCCAAAAATTGTATATATTCTTCAAGCCTGACTGCCTGAGCATTCTCAAAGAAAGAGCAGATTGCAGATGATCCATCAACAGGAAAGCGGTTTGACCAAAGAAATAGAGAGAACCTGGGCCTGGCCCAGATTTTCTCAGGCCTCCAATATCTATCCCTGACCCAGCCCAATAAACGGGGTCGGACGGGCTGAGTATGTAGATCATTTGGAACTTTACGGATCATTAAGTTACACTTTATTTTTGTCATTAAACCACACCAACATATAATATGCTTTTCCGTGTGCAACTTAAATGATGTCCAATTAGAAATACTTTGGTTCCTCTAACCTATTTGGTTTGCATTATTCAGCTTTACTGATTATCTTAACATAACTAGTAATCTGACATCTGTAGTTCAAATTACTACTAATGCTGCATTACTCTATTTGGTTTAATGCAATAATATAATATTGGATTACGGTATATGTAAGATTATTTTGTTTAGTTCATCTTATATATTTCAGTAATCCTCATAATAAAATTTATATTATTTTAAGGGATAATATCTAATATACCCCTAATTTTTTTTGAAATATCTTATATACCCCTACTTTTTTTTTGTTTCAAATATACTCCTTGTATATTTCTCCGTTATTCAAAAATAAACCACTGTTAGTACCTGCTAACTGGGTTGAATTTTTTACCAGAGTCAAAGTACCTAATATGTCCCTAACTTAAGAGCAAAGAAGAAAGTTGGTGACGGTTAAGGGTATGTTTGAAAACGCAGAAAGTCAAAATACTTCTTTTGTCCATAACTGAAGGACAAATAAGTTTATTTGAAGGGGCAATATAGTAATTGCACAGAGATAGTGAGTGTTTCTAACGATTCACTAACATAATTTAACTTTATGGGTATATTTGAAATAACTTGAAATGTTAAAAATATATTTTTAATATTAGCCTTCTAAGATGGGTAAATAAGAAAATCAAAAACCTTTTAGGAGTATATAAGCAATTGCCCCTATTTTTAAAATATCCTTACACACACATTTATTTAAAATTTGAATACAAACTTTGAATTTCAATTTGAATTTAAATTCAGATTTCAAATTTAAATTTATATAGCGAATCAAATTTTAAATTCAAACTCAATTTTGAATTCAAATTCCAAATTTAAATTTAAAAATTTAATTCAAATCTTAAATTTAAATTTAGATTTTAAATTTAAAATTCAAAGTTAAATTTATATTTTAAATTCAAATTTTAGATTAGATTTTTATTTCAAATTTTCATTTCAAAGTTCAAATTCAAACTTCGATTGTGAATTCAAATTTTTTTATTCACATTCGAATTTTGGATCAAAATTCAAATTTAGTTTTTCAAATTTTAATTTTAATTTTAAATTTAAATTTTAATAATCAAATTTTTAAATTCAAATTAATTCAAATCCTAAATTTGAATTTAGATTATGATTTTTTTCATTTTATATTTTATATTTTTGAGTCCAGCTCAAATTCAAATTATCCATTCAGATTTAAAATTGTAGAACGCAGTGGAAGTATGGTTCAGTTCGTTCGTACATTTTTACGGAAGCGATTCGCGCTAGAACGCGATGAGCCCGGATCGAAGAGGTTGATTTACGTGTCCTTTGATCGTCCTCGAAAGTCTTCAATCGCTCCAAACTCGCGGTGGATCGAACTACAAACGAGCACGATCTCTAATCCACCGTTCAAGACCCTCTAGAACAATAGGTTAACGGAGGATGTGATTTCTCTCTATTTTACTTGTCTCGTTTGTTATCATATGAGAGATAGCCCGTATATTTATAAGGAATTCCAAAATCCTAATAGGCAAGCAGGCCGCGTGCGGGCCGCTCAAGGCGGGCCGCATGGGCTCGCAGCCTGCGCACGGGCTCGCAGCCCGCGCGAGGGCCGCACAGCCCGCGCAGGGCGGGCCCCATGGGCTCGCAGCCCGCCCGCAGGGCGGGCCGCACTCGCCCGCAGCCTGCGCGCAGGCCCGCAGCCCGCTCGCAGGGCGGGCTGCACTGGCTCGCAGCCCGCGCACGGGCCCGCAGGCCCCGGTGGCCTGCAGAGGCTGCTGCACCTCCAATTTTTTGTTATTTGTTGCACATTTTTTTTTTCATAAATATTGTGACGATTTTATTGTAATGATTTTATGATGCTTAGATGTAATTTTTGGCATGATATTTTTTGTGTGCATGCTATTCAAGTGGGAGTTTTATTTTGGTAGAGTAATTGTATGTTTTACTCCTAAATATTTTGTGCAACTTAATTAAATAATTAAAATTTGACGTAGGATGTGTGATGTGATTATGAGCATAGCGAAATTTTTCTTTACGCACCTATGATCTAATTTTTAGTTTATTTAATTAGAGATGTGACAAAATTAAATATATGTATCGTGTGCTAAAATTTTAAAATATCTTTTTCTGCGCATTGTGTGAACTTAGTGAGATTAAATGACCTCCAAACAAGTTGTTGCGGATTTGATCAAAGGCGAAAAATTGGATGGTGACAATTATGATATTTGGCACCGTAAAATTCAATATGTTCTCGCCGAATAAGAGGTCCTGGAGAACTTGAGTAATAAAATGGACCAACCCGCAGAGGGTAATAGTGCTCAGGCTCGCCGAGATATGGAAGCCTATAATAATTGGCTTAAAAAGGATCGCATTGCTCGCATCACGTTGCTGAGCGGTATGCAGAATGATCTCTTGTGCGAGTATGAGCAGTACCCGACTGCGTATGACATGTGGGAGGCTCTCAAAACTAAATTTGGTGCGACTTCGGCCACAAGGTTGCGCAGTCTGACTATGCGGTTTGACAGTTATAAGAAGTGCGCCGATCAGACTATGAAACAGCACGTAAGAATAATGTCAAACATGATTCGTGAGTTAAAGTCGGCTGGCAACACCTTGACTGATGAGCAGCAGATCCAAACAATGATTCGCTCACTTTCCAATTCGTGGGAACATATGCGAGTGAATTTGACACATAATGAGAGTGTCAAAACCTTTGAGGACGTGGTGCGACATCTGGAGTTGGAGGAGGAGCACCTTGAGGCTGTTAAAACTCCAACTGCCAATGCTGCTGAGTCAAACTTTCGTAGAACATCTGGGTTCAAGCGAAAGAGGACTAGTGGGCCTCAAAGCCATAGTGGATCTGCGCCAAAGAACGCAAAGAACATCAAAAGAAAGAGAAGCAAACGAGGTGGCAAGAAGGACAAGTCAAAGATGTCCTGTTTCAATTGCAACCAGCTGGGACACTTCGCTCGTGATTGCACTGAGCCGAAGAAGGTAGCCATTAATCCTGATTCTCGCTCTTTTGTTTCTTCTAGTATGTTTGTTGCTGAATCTCTCCCTGTGAGGATTGTAGAATCAGGAGCAACAGACCACGTAGCGAGGGATCGGATGGGATTCGTCGAGTACCGTCGTGTGCCTGCTGGGAGCAGAAGAGTATACATGGGGAACAATTCAAGTGTCGATGTATTAGGCGTTGGTACTTACAAGTTGATCATGTGAGGTGGTCGCACTTTGTACCTTCATGATGTACTTTATGCTCCAGGAATCCGGCGAAACTTGTTTTCTATTCTTGCTATGCTTCAGTTAGGCTTTTCTTTTAGTTTTGAGAATGATGTGGTTAAGATTCATCTTGGAACTGTTTATTATGGTAGAGGTTTTATTTCAGATGTTTTTATGGTTTTGGACATTGATTATAATAATAATAATGATTCGTTTTCCCTGCTATCTTCTATTGAGAATGATCACAATATTTCTGTTAAATGGCATACTCGTCTTGGTCATATTGGGTATGATAGAATGACTAGATTAGTTAGAGATGGGCTGTTGAGCTCGCTCACTAAAGTCGATCTGCCCACTTGTGAATATTGTCTGGCGGGAAAAGCGACTCGAAAACTATTTAATAAAGCTTCTAGGATAGAATTTCCTTTGCAATTGATCCACTCCGACATTTGTGGCCCAATGAGTGTGAGGGCGAGACATGGTGCTTCTTATTTCATCACATTTATAGATGACCATACGCGCTTCGGTCATGTTTATCTGATCTCCCATAGGTCTGAAGCATTGGATTTCTTTAGACGTTACATTAATGAGGTTGAGAATCAGTTAGATATGAAAATTAAAACCTTAAGAACTGATCGAGGCCGCGAGTATCTATCTGAACAATTCAAGAAATTGTGTGATGAAAAGGGAATAATCAGACAGCTGACAATTCCTGAAACTCCGCAGCAAAATGGTGTAGCTGAGAGAAGAAATTGCACCTTGCTCGACATGGTTAGGTCAATGATGGCGCAAGCAAATTTGCCTGTCTCTTTTTGGGGAGACGCATTGTTAACAGCTGCCTACATTCTTAATCGTGTACCCTCCAAGACAGTACCTTCCACCCCTTATGAATTGTGGACAGGCAGGAAACCTAATTTGGAACACTTGCGTCCTTGGGGTTCGGCAGCTTATGTACACGATACTTCTCACAAATATAGGAAGTTGGGTCCTAGAGGGAAGAAGTGTATCTTTATAAGGTACCTTGAACACTCTAAAGGATACGTGTTCATCGGAAAGCAGCCAGATGGAAGTTTGACTGAAATTGAGTCACGAGATGTTGAATTTCTCGAGGAGGATTTTCCTTGTAGAAGTGAGGTCCGAAATGAAACTGAGTTCCATGAGATGGATGACTCTGGTATTGTAGCACACTGAACTTCAGCAAATTACGGAGTTCTAGTGAGAGAATAGTGGCTTATACTATTCTGGAGTTTGAGTTGAGTTTGGTGAGCTTCGGAGCGTTTTCGGGACTTGAAAAGTGCGAAAACGAACTCCGGGAGTCAAAATCTGTAAAAGTGCAGATTTTGCAATTGCATACCGGTATCTAGTTTTGGGATACCGGAATCCAGTGGAAAACTGGATTTTGCGCAGCTCTCGGATTTTGCGGAATCCGGCATGTGATACCGGAAAAGATGCAATGTATACCGGTACTGATGTTTGGTATACCGGTATACTGTTTCGTGGCCTTTTGGCCGAGGCTCGGGTTTTACAATTTTGTGCTGTATACCGGTATGCCTATACGCATACCGGAACACAGTGCAGCAGATTGCAATTTGTGCAGTTTTGTAATTTTGGTCTTTGGAGGGGCTTATGGGGATATTGTTACAACCATTACAACTTACCCCTTCACCCTTCACAGCCCTCATTGTGCTGAGGCTTAGAGAAGGAAAGGTAAGGTTCCTTCCCTCTCTCTCTCTAGATTTCTCTCCCAAACCCTTGAGATCTTGGGATTTGATCTCTTTTCTCTTCTCCTTTTGCTTGTTGCTTGCTGGTGGAGCATTGGGGAAGACTTGCTTGTGTTGAGGAGAGCTTGTTATGGTTTCATCTCCAACCCTAGCTTCTTTGGACCTAGATTGGAGATCAAAAGAGGTGAGTAACTCTCTTGTAAACCCCTTTTTGTGGTTTATTTGGATTATTGTTGATGAAACCTTAGAATGGTAAACCTAGGGTTTATTTTAAGATTTCTTGATTGTGAGCTCTTGAGGTTGAATTGATGGGTGTAGAATGTTGTTGTAGGTTGGATTTGAAGATCCCTAACCTCAATTTGGACTTAGAACAAGTTCTACTTGCTCAAGGTATTTTTCACCCATTTACCTCATAGATTTTTGTGATTTTCGAATTTGTTCGTTCGAAACTTGTAACCCCTTGGAAAATTATCTTAGGGTATGTGAAGCTCGGGGGACAACTTCGTTTTGAAGTACTGCGAGGTTTCGACGGTTTTTCGGTGGGTCTGACCTCACCGAAATGGGTGAACTCCCCCTATGTCTCATATCTTGTTATAGGATTGATTAGATGCATAATTATGATAATTATGGCATGATGGAAGTTGTGATTGCATGGGATATATATGTTGTATATGAAAAGTACATATTCCATATAATATGGCATTATGAGGATAACATGCATGCTAGAATATTTGTACTAGTAGTGTAATGATGCATTATGATATGCTAATTAAGATATGCATGCTAGAAAGGAGTGTCATATGAGACACTACTTGGTTGTTGGATTAGTGAAATCTCTTCGCATACTAAAGTATGCTTGTATAGAGAAAAGAGAGGATATGACAAGGCAAAATAAGTTTGTTGCACCTCATCTAGGTGAACAACTATGACGAGCATTGTTGACATGGAGCTCGACCTTTTGGTCGTTGAACGATTCCATGTTTAAGACATGAGGAAAGGGATTCTTTTGTGTTGATAATTGTAATTGGCTAAATATAAATTTACTTGGTTAAATGAATACTTGCATGATAACTTTTATACTCTATGTAGTAGAGGTTTATGTAGCTCATGCATGTCATGGATTATGGTCTTGTTGGCATCGTAGAATGCATTATTATAGCATTGTAGAATGCATTGAAAGTAGCATTAGTATAATGCATTGAGCATGGCTTTGGTTATAGCATATGATAGTAACCCGTTGGGGTCATGAATGAGACGTAGGTCCATTCCTATTGGTAGAGTGAGATGTAACCACTTGCATGTTAGAGACATGTTACATATTGGTAGAAATATACTCACATGTGATTTGAGAACAACATGATATTGTTGACATTTAGCATATTGGCTATTGAATGTAATAAACATGATATGACATGTTTTGACATAGTGTGAGGTTAAGCATATTATATTTCACTTAGGTGAATAACTAGGTTGACATTGTGACATAGTGTTAGATCCTTTGGGCATTGGTTGGCTATTCCATGTTAGACATGACGAGCGTGACTTTGGCTATTCCATGTCTAGACATGACGAGTATGGTATTATGTGGTTGATTATGCTTGTTTGCCATTGTGCTCATGCGCACATGCTTGTGAGGGTCGCTCCCTACAAGCCGGCACTCCGGAGTTAGCCTATGCGACAGTTATTTCGCTTGCGACAGTTATTTCGCCCGCGCAGTATTGAGACGCCGAAATAGAACCGCCGTGGGCAAGGCTCATCCTTAGCGTGAGGGTGGTGACTACCACGGAGCCATTAGGCATGGCACAAGCCGGGACGTTACCATGTGTAAGTCCCTCGTGGATTGGGTAAAAGCTAAGTAAACTGGTCCTAGTACATCACAGTCGGTTGATGCAAATACATGTAGTGTATGGACATAGTAGTGAGTTGTTATTTGGTGGTATTACTTAGCTTGACACCTTTTGGATGCATGCATCATAGTTGGACATTCGTTTTAGTCATTATTTGCATGAGCATCCATAGTGGCATTATCCTATACTCATGATGATTAGTATAGAGGCATGGTATTATGATGATAACAAAGAAAATCTTTTAACTAGTATCCATGGCATTAATTTGACATGCATGTAAACTGGTGTGATTATATGTTGAGCATATGATAGTAGGAACATATTCATGTTCATGTAGATGATTTAGTCATTGGAGGCATGATAGTTGTAGAACTATTTGTTTTACATTTAATATTTTATGCCTTATGTTTTAGTTATACTATCTTGCCTCAGTTGACCTAGCGGTGTAATTCGCCACTCTCGGCGGCTTACCCACTGGGAACTATTGTTTAACAGTTCTCACCCCCATTATTGTTGGGTTTTTGTTTCAGAGCCTTCCGCAGCATGAGAGGCTTGGGATCGTGGCGAGGGGTTAGCAGCTAGCTAGAGCCTCTACGATGTTGCTATAGACATACCATGGTGTCCTTTCATTGTATTTTGAGTGAAAGGCGTATAGTTATATTGTTGGTTGATCTGTTAATACATAAGATGTATAAATTCTTTTGTATATCTCAAGATTTTAGTTGTGTTGATCTTGTTTCAGTCGTAGAATTATGTTCTCGCTCTGATCACCTTGTTAGGATGGATTCCTCCTTCTACCTGATTGATGTTGTTGTAGACGCCTTGTGTACATTGTGTGTTGTTTTGGGTACACGGCGGGTCTGTGCACGTGCCTGGTAGGCTCTCACTAGGGCCCGGGGCGTGACAGGTATTGGCGCTTCTATTCGCTCAGTTGAAGAAGAGGATACAACTCCAACACCTCCTGGGGATAGTGGGAGCGACTTACTTTTAGAACGGGAGCCTCAACTTCGTAGGAGCACACGTGTGGGTATTCCCCGTCGTCGTTTTGAGATTGAGGAGGAAGCTTTCATGGTTGCTGCTCATGATGATGATGAGCCTAGGTCTTTCCAAGAGGCTCTATCATCACCTACTAATAAGGAATGGTTAGATGCAATGGTAGAGGAAATAGAATCGATGAAGTCAAATCATGTCTGGGACTTGGTTGACTTACCGCCGGGGCGCAAAACTATTGGGAATAAATGGGTTCTCAAGGTTAAGCGCAAGGCAGACGGTTCAATCGATAGGTATAAGGCTCGCCTGGTAGCAAAGGGTTTTACCCAACGAGAAGGCGTTGATTACGAGGAAACCTTCTCTCCTGTTGTAAGGTTTGCTTCGATCCGCCTAATCTTAGCCATTGTCGCGTATATGGATTTGGAACTCTACCAAATGGACGTTAAAACTGCATTTCTTAATGGAGAACTGGATGAGGAGATCTATACGGATCAGCCTGCTGGCTTCACAGTAAAGGGTGAGGAGCATAAAGTTTGCAAGCTCCGACGATCCATCTATGGATTGAAGCAGTCATCCAGACAGTGGTACATTCGAGTTCATCGAGCCATCACTGAAGATGGGTTCACGATGATTGAAGAAGATCATTGTGTGTATGTTAAACGGTCCCAAAAAAAAAATTTCTAATCCTTTCTTTATATGTGGATGACATTCTATTGGCTGGGAATAATAAGGAGATGATTGTCGCCACTCACACGTGGCTGTCCTCCAATTTTGAAATGAAGGACATGGGTGAAGCGAATTATGTGCTCGGAGTCAAGATCCTGCGAGATCGTTCAAAGAAACTTTTAGGTCTGTCTCAAGAGACTTACTTAAGAAAAGTTTTAGAACGATTTCATATGCACAATTGCAAACCCATTGACACTCCTATTGCTAAAGGTGAAAGTCTTAACCTTAAACTGTGCCCTAAAACATCTGAAGAGAAAAACAAGATGAATCGAATTCCATATGCTAATGCGATCGGGAGCCTGATGTATGCTATGATGTATACTCGGCCTGATATATGCTATGCTGTGGGTTTGGTTAGCCGTTTTCAGTCCAATCCGGGATTGGACCACTAGAAGGCTGTTAAGATTAGCACACGTACATTTATATCCTACATTGTTGTAGAACGGATTGATAGTATGTCGCAGGCTGATTGGCCCTCTCACACGGGCAATCATTCTTTTCGGCGCTGTAGAGAGCAAGCGAAAATTGAGGCATTAATGAAAGCCGCCTTGGTTGGCACCAAGATGAGGTCATAAGCGAGACCGCATACGGATAGTCCCACGATTCGTATGGCCTGTACATTAAGAGCCAGATGTGAGCTCACCGTTTGGCGCTTGAGATAGCGAGCAAATGGAGAACTCAGGCTAGACACTCCGGGAGTGACTGAGCTAAGATCCGTATGACATTGAGAAAGACATACGCTCAGTTTGAGATTCTCTGTCATAGCATGTATTTCATACTACATGTGCTAGGCGACCAAATGAAGAAGATGAGTGAATGGATCCCTGCTTCCTCATCGTGTGAGTTCTTATAGACATCATTTTGAGGCGATGTCTCGCATATTTTAGATGCCCTTAGTGACTTTTGACTATGTCATTAGGTGAAAGAATTGATGTTGCTACTTTGGCGTGTTACCTACGGTTATGAGTGATGCGGCTTTACGGGGCATTGCTGGGAAAGCAATCAGTTCTCAACTTAGTGACATGAGGGCTCAAGGAAGATTAGTTGGATTACATTGAGACACTTTGTGTAGTACTCGGAAATTTTCATGAATTAAGGTTTCTGGACTTGGCGGGATTCGGGCGCCCGGAAGTGGTGAAGTGGACGCCCGGAAGTGGTGAAGTGGACGCCCGAAAGATGTGGACCCTGTTGCACTTTGTGGACGATCCGGTTGTGGCCGAAGAGTTGTGGATCTGGGCGCATGATTCGGACGCCCGGAAGAGAATCCGGTTTGAGCTGTTGACGTGGAGAGCCACGTGTCGCGACGCAAGACACGTGTCGATCACCGGAGACACGCCGCCCCACCGCCTGTTGACCGTCGACCGACCGCTTGACCGCACGACGACACCTGTACGGCAGGGTTTCCGGACGCCCGGAAGTGGTGAAGTGGGCGCCCGAATGTGGACTTTTGGCAGCCTATAAATAGGTGAGCCCTGATGGTTTTTGGGGTTATTTCCACTTCGTATGAACCTATTTTCTAGAGAGAGAAAGTGGGTTTAGGGCCATGTGTTGGCATAGTTTGTAACCTAGCTTGCTCTCTTCTACTCTGCTGATCTGATCTGGTGCCAAGCTGTTATTCTGCTGGAGTTAGCAGTTTCCTTGGAGGTTTTGACAGATCGGGGTGCTGCCGGAGTCGTTATCCTGGAGGGTTGGATCTGAGGATACTGTTCTTTCCCCACCGTGGTTGGATTAGCTTTTCAGGTGGGTTGATGTTTGCCAGATTCAGTGGACTTCCTCCTACGTGTTTTATCTCATGTTAGCATAATATGATATGATGTGGTTTGGATTATGTTAGCATGATTGGATTATGATATGTGGATATTGGATTATGATATTGGGATTATGATAGTATGCCATGCTAAGATTATGTTAGAAATGCCATGTTAGATTGAGACTGATTTATAGACCGCATGGGCATGTTATGATCTTAGATGTGCTAATGATATATATATGAGCATGCATTTCTTTGTATTCATGTTGCATGATTTGGACCTACACCTATTCTGTTGATATCCTTTGTACCAGTTGTTGTACATGTAGTGTAGGTGATCATGTTGTGGCTCGTGCTATGTTGTTGTACCTCCTCTTTGTGGTAGAGTCGAGAGCCTCCTCTTGTGATAGAGTTGAGATTGATTGTGAGCACTGGAGCATTGATTGTGCCAAGGGCACGTGGTTCTTTGTGAGAGCATGGATTGGGTCATACTTGTTGATTATCCTTTGCGGTGCCGAGGGCACAGTGGATTGGGTCTTACTTGTTGACTATCCTTTGAGGTGCCGAGGGCACATGATCCTTTGTTGACCCAGTCGTGTCGATCATATACCTGCGGGTGCTTGGCGTATACTATGGTTGTACTTTGCTCGGTTGGGTCTCTCCCACGAGTACCACTCTAGAGTTGGCATGTTCCGTACAGAGGATTGTACGAGGAACTAGTGACAGATGGTGTTCCTGTCCTAGTTGGGCTCCCTATTGTGTTGAGCAGCTCCCTATTGTGTTGAGCGGGATCAGGCCGCAGGTATGGTATTGTATACAGAGGTATTGTATGGCGAGAGCTAGGTACAGATGGGGTTCCTGTACTAGCTGGTTCGCAGGTATTGTATTGTGTATGATAGTCCTCATTTGGTATATTCAGTTTATTGGCATTCATACTGACAGTTGAGCTTTGTGCATAGTAGTGGTAGTATATCTCCTACTCTTTTATTGCTCTATACATATCTCTTGAGATTGAGGACTTAGTGGGCAGACCGCTGAGGCTGGTGGCGGTACCCACTGAGGACTACTTGATTGATAGTAGTTCTCACACCCATTGGTGACATCTTTTTACAGAGTCTTCTTCCCCAGTTGTGCATACTGAGCGCGGAAAGGAGACCGTCGGGTAGAGCTATTCCCCGGATACTTGGCTAGAGGTATACCCATTTTTGGTTAGATGGTTGAGTCTGTACATACAGTATGATTGTGATATCAGTGTTGTATATGAGAGTTATATGTGAGAGTTATGGATGATGTATGTACAGTGATCTTTTGATATATTATATAGCAGCTCTGTTGATACCTTTAGCTCTGTGTGTTTGTTATGGATGTTGTATCGCTTCGTATACACGGTAGAGATACTGTGTATGCGGCGGATCTGGTCATGCGCCTGGGAAGAGGTAACCCGGGGCGTGACACTTTGACTCATTGTCGACAGGTTGTGTCGCTTTAGTATAGCGAAACAATCATGAGTATCGTGTTATGATGTGCACAATAGAGGTTAGCATGCTCTTTGAGGGATTAGAGATGCTGAACCTAATGTAATTCAATGGTCTAGGGCATCACGAGTCTAATATTCTCTTTTGAGGGTTGATGTCTCTATACTGGCCGTATGCGGTTTCTAGTATAGAGTTCCCAAAATACAGGTTGACTCGGCGGTCGCACTGTTCATTTCCCTGTATGAATGGAATCAATAGTAGTGTAATGTTGAGGAAGTGGTTACGATGACATCGATCCCGTTATGTGCGAGTGGGAGATGTTGGCATTCGGTTAAACCGAATCGGGTGCGCCCATAATCGGGCTCGATCCGATGGTTATATGTTGTCTAATTAGGTTAGGATTAATCTCGCTTTTAAATTGGAAAGCTAATTAGAGATAAATTCTAGTCAAATTAGGATAACGTAATATAAACCGATTTGACCTTATCTTTACTTGCCTATTAGGATTTTGGAATTCCTTATAAATATACGGGCTATCTCTCATATAATAACAAACGAGATAGCCCGTATATTTATAAGGAATTCCAAAATCCTAATAGGCAAGTAAAGATAAGGTCAAATCGGTTTATATTACGTTATCCTAATTTGACTAGGATTTATCTCTAATTAGCTTTTCAACTTAAAAGCGAGATTAATCCTAACCTATATAGACAACATATAACCATCGGATCGAGCCCGATCATGGGCGCACCCGATTCGGTTTAACCGAATGCCAACAAAAATTTTAATTCAAATTTCACATTGAATTAAAATTTTAAAATTTAAAATTCAAATTTACATTCAAAATTCAAATTAAAAAATTAAATTTTGAATTCAAGTAAATATTTTAATTAAATGAGAAACAAATATTTAAATTTATTTTAGATTTAAATTTGAGGCAATTGGAGGTGGGGAGAGATAATTTTGTAGTTTTACATAAGCTATAGGATAATCTGCAGTCAGTAATATAAAAAACTCACTCTTTTCCTAATAATATATTTGGATTTATCTTGTGCTATTAGTAATGCTTCATTATTGTCCGGATTACATGCAGGATGAACCTCAACTTCAGAAATATGAAAAGATTCATACTAAATTTTCTATAATACTGGCAAGATAATGCAAACTAAACGGACTTTAGTTCGAATTGAGCTCCTATACTTTTAAAAGTACCAAGTTATTGGTACTTTTAAGTTTTTAGCCCTTGAGTTAAGATATGTGCGGTTAGGATGATAATAATTTTTTAGGGTTGAATGGGTGGTTAGTTGAATAGTATAATTTAACGGATGAAAATGATCAAAAAGCTAGATCTAACGGTAGAAAATTTACAAGCACCAAGTGCTTGATGCACCGTAGCCGGACTCCTTTAGTTCTGACAAAACTTAATGGTCTTTGTTAATGTTTCGAAGGGTCTAAGTAATCTATTAATCTCTTTGCTTCTGACAAAAATTTAAAAATCCAAACAGAAAAATTCAAATAGGGCAACGGAGGGGGCAAAAATTATGAGTCTCCGAGACTTTGATAATCCATTAGGTAAATTACTCTTTTGGTCCTCAAATTATCAAGCACTTGATATGTTGGTCCTCAAATTTTAGTTTGTTTTTATTTTTCGCTCTAACTTTCTAATTGGTGTAATCAAATCCCACAACCCAATTTAGTTGGCAAAATAATGTGTTGCTCGTATAAAAGTGATATAATAGTGTCATAATTAATGATGCGGCAATAATTAGCGGCAATAATTAAAATATTATATCACTTTCATATCATCATTCTTCAATATTTAACCAATTAAATTGGGTTGTGAAACTTAATTACAACAATTCATAAAATTCCAATAAAAAATTGCAAGGAATTTAAATTTGAGTTAGGATTGTAATCCTTGGATTAGGGTTGTAAGAATTTCTTTACAACCCCTTTGTTAGATTGTAGACTTTGCATTTCTCATCCGTAACATATTTTCTTTAACAAATAAATAGCACTAGTCCATTAATAAATTGCACCACTAATACCTGAACTTTCCGCGAAGCTGCATTATGGTCCCAAACTTTCAAGTTTGACGGTAGTATCCTCTGAACTTGTAAAAAAATTTCACTTAAATCCTTGTGCATATATTTATATTAGAGGACAAATTATTCTATAAACTACAATTTTTTTAGCTTTTTTTGCTATATCACCTTTCAATCTTCCCACTTTATTGAATTATTAATAAAGAATCAATGTACTATAGTGCTTGAATATACAGATGAATTAGCTGTACGCAACAATTTCTATTCTGAAGTACTAAACACACAGTTGAAAGTTTAGGAACTATATTAAAAACCTTAGTGAAATTCAAGGTCTCAATGACTACTCAAAAAACGGAGGACCAAAATAAACCTTGAATCAAAATTCAGGAACTAGTAGTGCAATTTACCCTTTTTTATAAACTAAACCCAACCCCAACCCCAACCCAACCCATCAAAAAAAAAAAAAAAAAAAATCAAACTCCTCATAAAATAATTAATGTTCAGCCCATCGAGAATAAAAGGAAACGACAGCATAAAATAAAATAACGTAACATGCGAATGGATTTTCTCCCCATCCCAGAGGAGGTTGCTTTCTAAAACTGCATTAGTATGCGCCTCTATACCGCCCACCATCGTTATCATATTCAGGTTAATATTGTACGAAAAAGAAACTCATGAAATAACTTTTTGATCAGGTACTTTCTTAGGAATGTAATCTCTCGTTTCTTATACACAGGCATTTGGAGCTAACACATCTTCTAACTGTACAACAGGTATATGTATTAAAACATTGCAAGAGAAAATTCATCTCTTGTGAGCGAATGGATTTGATCATTAATATGCCATACGAGCGCCAAAGCCAAAGATGCGTGCCGGAGATAGACAAATTGCTCCTCAATTTCTTTTAATTGGCGGCAAGGTCTCTCTCTCTCTCTCTCTTGAAGGGCGTTCTTCCTGTATCTCTTCTAATTCTTCATCATCACCGCGCTTTCCCGCTTGTTCTTTCCAGTACGCAACCAGCTTCCTTAAGCGCATGACTTCTTTCGAGGAGATGTTCTTGCTTGTCTCATTTACTATACATCGTACTCTCGATGCATACCTGCATGAAGAACTAGGCATGAGATACTGTACACACCATCCGGATTTCAGTAAACTACTAGATGAAATAAGGTTATGAATAAATCTAAAGTTAGCGGAAAATAGATCAATATATCCGATATCAACACTATATAGATACTAAAAGCACGATCAATAGCATAAAAACTGCCCATGTTGCAGCTCATTTGCGGTTATGATACATATCAACTAATAATGTATTATACAAGTCGAGAAACCTCGGAAAGATGCATACCCATGAGTAGAGAAATATAACAAGAAATTAATGGTCAACACAGAAATTAATCCTCAATATATTTGCATACCTTTTCAACAGAAGCATGCAAATATATGAAACTTTACTGTAGGACTCGGCCTGTCGGCAAGATCATAGGAACATTTCTTTTGTTCCATTGAACTATGAAATAGATACAAATAGGAGTGATAGGATGACGTATTTTAGTACTTATATTGACCCATGAACGTGAGAAACATCTATGTACTTCATAGAAGGAATTTCTTAAATTAGTAGTTCAATAAAGCAAAAAACCAAAACATGGAATAATCTCTAAAAAGTAAACAATGTGAGAGAAAACAACTACGCAAAGATCAAATAAAGATTAAAGGAACACATACACTAACGAATTGTAAGTTTCGTCCAGGTTCGATTCTGCTGGGGAGACATTCACAAACATTAGGGTTTTGGCATTTCCCCCTAGAGAATCGCTCATGAGCATTGTCAACTTGTGGTTCCTGTACGGTATGTGCTGTCCGTCGGAAGACAAAGCACTGATCACATCTCCAAGAGCAGAAAGAGATTTGTTGATACTTTGTGCCTCTTTCAATAGATTTCCGGCTGAACCAGATTTCTTTACCCTCTCAGAACCCGCAAGATCTACAAAACTAAGCTGCGAAATATAAAATAAACTCAAATGTGAGCCTTAGGTTGACAAAACGTCTCATATGTAAAAACGTATTATAAGGATGTTGAATTTCTCTCTTAAACTAGGAACACAGAAAACAACAATGGTAAAAGCAAAAAAAAAAAAAAAAAAAAAAAAAAAAAATTTTTGTGCTTCTCTTAGAAAAGTTGCTAGCGTTTACATCTCCATATTCATATTCATTTTATATCACACGAATGAGGTGCAATAAAGGAGAACAAAATGAGAAATGAATGCTAAATGGAATGCCAACAAAGAGAACTGAAGGGGAAAAAAAAAAGAGAGAGCATTTAAGATATTAAAGGAAGAGTACATAATTAGAAGAATGTAGCACGTATCTTTCTGTTTTTAGAACTGTTCAAGTAATTACACGGTCATACAATCATCACTTGATTTTTCAAAGTTTTTCTCACATCTGCCTAATGTAATGACAAAAGTACGAATTATCTAAATAAATTACATAATGTCTGGAGAATATTTTTATCATCTTTTCGTTCTTTTTCTCATTTAAATTCTTCATAATTTTCTCGTGAATTTGCTATATTTTCACAATGGGGAGTATACTACACTACTTATTTAAATGAATTCAGGCAAATGATTTTACAACGTATGTCATTAACTCATTATTTGGTTACTTTTTCTCATTTGAATCCTTCATAACTTTATCCTGAAATTGCTAAATTTACAACGGGGAATATGCTACATAGCTTATTTAAAAGAATTTGAGCAAATGATTCTGCTACATATGTTATTATTTCGATATAAAATCATTTATATATTTGATGAAAAACCACTGGAAGATGTAAGGCACATTGCTACATTTATTTCATCCTACCTTTCCTCTTGCGTGAGTTTGAGTCTGAAGATTGGTACTCTCAATGATAATTGACAGTATCAAGTGTGATCTTGAGCTTTCATCATTCATATGAGTTCCAGCAGTATGACGTTGCTCAGATCCTCTCGAAATAATAGCCCTTAGTTCTTCAAGTGTTGATATTTGCACAACAGTCACATTCTCAATAGACACCATGCCCTGAAGAAGGGAAAAAGAAAAGAAGAAACAAATTTGAGACATTCAGAAATCATACAAAATATACTCTGAAACAACATACCAACAAAACCAGCACATAACTACACCCCTAGTCATCATAATTTCACACTAGGACCCGGTGGCGCAAAAAGCTGTTAGTCTAACTCAGACATAAAAATTCTTGAAACAACTAATTTGTCCCTTGGTGGTGCAAAGAAAGCCGTGGTATGCAAAAATTTATTGTTAGCCATTTTCTACATTGAAAAGCGCTGTGAAGGATTTAGCTGAACTGCCTTTAAGTACAAGTTAAAATACACATTAGCATCAAAGAGATAACCACTTGGAAATCCAATGTCACCCCAAAATTGCAATATCCTGCCATGTGTACGTACATCTCCATTTGCAATAAAATATTCTCCTACTAGGGAAAAGAGAGAAGGAAATCTTTGATGAAGAATTCTCTAGAACGGAAAAACTGTACCTTTGAATCCTTCTTGATTTCTAACTTCAGTCGCTTCGCATTTTTAGGAAGTAAGAGGTCCACAAGCGTGTCTTGATAAAGTTCGATCATATAAACCTGCATAACTCACAAGTACTGAGATTGGAGATAAGAGCATAAAAGATATAGGAACATATTATGTCTAATTATGAAATTACGGTACTTTAATTTGTGACTCTTCAAATATTTTGATGATAGAAGTTACTATAAGTAACATATTAACATGGATCCTATTTTCGTAACTCAGAGATCCAGCTTTATTTCAGTATAGGTAGAAAAATTGCTCAATATAATAAAGATGTTGCTCCTTCACAGTCACGTACAATAATGATTGACCAAACTAATTCACGTAATATCTGAGCTATCTGATTCATATTAATAATTCTCCAATAGCAGAGGAATAAATTGAAAAACTATATAATATTTTCACTTTAAATGGTATGTTACGATAATTTGACATAAGAGCTTCTGCTTTCTTCTTTCATAGCATAATTAGATCTTTGTTGGAAACCCCAGTTAACTGTGCACTTTAAATGCAATTTTCTAGAGTTTCTAGAGTTATTGTAGGTTACCTTCTTATTTGCCAAGTGCTCATCTACAGAAGTTTTTTACATCTTTTTTCTGAAAATCGCAAGGGTAGATAAAGCATCATCTACAGCAGGGGCGGAGCCATCTTAAGGCTGAGGGGGGCCATGGACCCCCCAGACTTTTCATAATTTGCGTAATAGTCCTTTATATATAAAAAATTTGAAGATTATATTTTTATTTAATCTCAAAAATATATTGACCGACCTATCTTTTAAAAAAGTTTTTGGCACTAACATAGTGCTCTCTCAACTCTGAATTTATTTTTATTTTTTTATTTAGTACCTTCATAACTACTAATTATTTTAGATAATCTTTTTATTTAATTACATTAAAGATTATATTAAAGTTAATAGCTCTGTCAACTAATAGTCATCAATTGTCACAATTGCATTTACTAAAAATTAAATCATTGACTGAATTATTATTAGATTTAGTAAATTTCAAAATTATTTGAGTGAAATAATATAAATAAAATAATTAGAAGTTAAGTAAGTATAAATAAAAAGGGGTAATGCTTTTTTACACTAATTATTTAGTCAATATATTTCCTCACCAAAAGTTTGATTAGGTAAATCTTGTTTATTTGTTAAAATTTTGATTTGTATGTATTTTGGCCCCCCTCATAATCGAGTCCTAGCTTCGTCCCTGATCTACAGAATAGTCACTGTGGATCATATTCACTTAGGATTGTAGTGGGTCGTTGTGGTACAAAAGCCTTGTATAGTTCACAACTGTTGAACTTTAATCATCCATCCTGATTTTAAAAATCAATAACAATGAATCTTCTTTTCCTTTGCACAGTGTAGTGCACTGAACATTTGCAAATAGCAAAGTTTCAGCGAAAAATGGTATTTGATACTATTTGGATGGTTCTAGTTGTGTTTGAGAGGTGTTAGAATGTTTTCGGCGTGTTAACGGCACAAAAACGGAGTTTTGGAATCAAACTAGCTAGAGCCCCAAGAGCCTCAGGATCCGGACCTGCTGAGGAAGTTTGGACTCTAAAGTTTCATTACTGCTCCTAACTTCCAACACCGGACCCTGGAGGAGAAGTCCGGACCTTCAGCGCAGAATTTCAGCAAATAGCTTCAGGATCCGGACCTCGAGGGGGAAGTCCAGACCTTCCCTACTTCGGACTTCCAGTGGTCTGAAGCAGTTTTGTAAATAGTATAATTTCTTTCTTTTAGGAAACCTAGTTGGATGTTGTGGCACCTTTATATACCCCTTCTCTTCTCTCTTCTTCTCATTCTTCCTCCACAAGAGAGAAAGATAAAGTACTCTTTCTCCTTCATTTTCTTCTTCTCCTTCACTCCTCAAATTTCTCACCCATTGTCATCTTCTTTCTCATTTCTTGCTTCTAGGAGCTTCAACCAACCGTAAGCTAAGAGTTGAAGCTTAAGGCTTGGAAGAGAGGAGGCTTGGAACTTCCAATCCTCAACTCTAGCACCTTGGGCTTGGATTAAAGGTTGGATTGACATTAGTATCTAAGTTTAGAACCTCTAATTAGATGAGTTTGAAAGTAAATTGGAGATTTTCTAGTTTATGTCAAACTAGGGCTAAAATTCGGGATCTTCAAATTTGAGGCTTTTAGTTGGTTTAAAAATATGGGTTGGGAACCCTCTTGTAGGTTGGAATTGAAGCCCAACATCTTGATTTGGAGAAATTCCAAGACATTCTTGAACTAAGATATTTTTCACCTATTTTCTATGTGATTTTTTGTGAATTTTGGTACGAAGATTTTTGAAGGTATGACCTCTTGAAAAATTCTCTTAGGATAGGAGAGAAGAGGGGACAACTTGATTCGAGAAAACAAAAGATTTTCGTCGACTATCCGGTTGGTTCAACCTAACCGAAATTAGTGAACTCCCCCCATGTGTTCCATTCCTTTTTGGGCTCCAATTCTTGGTTAAAACATGACAATTGAAATTATTGTAGATAATTTAGAACATAACATTGCCACTATATGCATGCTAGTCATAATCTCCAAATTGTATGCTTTGTGTAGCATTGATACATGAGTACTTCACTCTCTATATATTATGTTGTTGAGTTGAGATACATAACTTTTTATTAGCCATGGACATCTAATATTGCTACTTGTTCATATAACTTCTAATTGACAAGTTAAGACATAAAATGGTAAAGTTGAGAATTCTTATGACCATGGGTGAAGTATTTGAAATCGATTGTCTTTGGACATTATGCATGAGACTACCGCTTGCAAAAGCCAACTATTCTTATTTAGCACGTCTGATACAGCAAATAAACCTTGCAAAAGCCAATTTCCTTTTATTTTGTAAGTTTGTATTTGATTCGGGCTTAAATCGTTTAGTTTTAGTTGATTTGGCTAACCTAAACCCTTATCTCCAATAAATATTAAATAATCCCAAAAAGACCTTTCGAATTTTCCAAAGTTTCATCTTCTATGCATGCTAGTCATAATCTCCAAATTGTATGCTTTGTGTAGCATTGATACATGAGTACTTCACTCTCTATATATTATGTTGTTGAGTTGAGATGCATAACTTTTTATTAGCCATGGACATCTAATATTGCTACTTGTTCATATAACTTCTAACTGACAAGTTAAGACATAAAATGGTAAAGTTGA